>OY770008.1:81089032-81731551 GCA_963669245.1 Quercus cerris
TTGACTTCCATTTTTACTCCCTCCTACCGGCACATAATTGGAATCCGTAATTCGGGTAACACGGTGAGATATATTGAAACGATAATAACTATCTTGATTTCCATTGAAAAAAGTCAAAATTTGTGTTCAAATTCAAGCCCAGAATATGTACTTTCTAATACATTCAGGCCACGTCTAAAAATTCCTAACCGTTCAAAATTTTTCTTTGAAACGGTTACCGAAGTTGAGTTTTCAATACATTTTCAAATCGATTTACGCTTTGAATAACTTGCAGTGAAAGTATTCTTTGCCCAAAACTTCATTTCGAGATGATTGACCCCGCGATGTAAGAAAAATATTTTCAACCCAAATTCATGAGCGAAACGTTCGACTTCCATATTTACTCCCTCCTATCGGCACATAATTGGAATCCGCAATTCGGGTAACACGGTGAGACAATTTAAACGACAATAACTCTCTTGATTTCCATTGAAAAAATACAAAATTTGTGTTCAAATTCAAGCTCAGAATCCGTACTTTCTAAAACATTCAGACTATGTCTAGAAGTTTCTAACCGTTTAAAAGTTATCTTCGGAACGGTTACCGAAGATAAGTTTTCAACACAATTTCAAATCGATTAACGCTCTGAATAACTTGCAGCGAAAGTATTTTTTGCCCAAAACTTCATTTCGAGATGATTGATCCCACGATGTAAGAAAAGTATTGCAAAGGCAAATTCATGAGCGAAACGTTTGACTTGGATTTTTACTCTCAACTATCGGCACATAATTGGAATTCGTAGTTTGGGGAACATAGTGCGACATTTTAAGCGGCAATAACTCTCTTGATTTCCATTGAAAAAATACAAAATTTGTGTCCAAATTCAAGCTCATAACGTTACTTTCTAAGAAATTCAGGCCATGTCAAAAGATTCCTAACCGTTGAAATATTTTCTTCGAAATGGTTACCGAAGTTGAGATTTCAATACATTTTCAAATCGATTCACGCTCTGAATAACTTGCAACGAAAGTATTTTATACCCAAAACTTCATTTCGAGATGAATGATCTCGCGATATAAGAAAAATATTTCCAAGCCAAATTCATGAGCGAAACATTTGACTTACATTTTTACTCCCTCCTATCGGCACATAATTCGAATCCATAATTCGGGTAACACGGTGTGACATATTGAAACGACGATAAGTCTGTTGATTTCCATTGAAAAGATTCAAAATTTGCGTTCAAATTCATGCTCAGAATGTGTAATTTCTAAAACATTCAGGCCGTGTCTAAAAATTTCTAACCGTTTAAAAGTTATCATCGAAACGGTTACCGAAGATGAGTTTTCAACATAATTTCAAATCGATTAACGCTCTGAATAACTTGCATCGAAAGTATTTTTTGCCCAAAACTTCATTTCGAGATGATTGATCCCACGATGTAAGAAAATTATTTCCAAGGAAAATTCGTGAGCGAAACGTTTGACTTGGATTTTTACTCCCAACTATCGGCACATAATTGGAATTCGAAGTTTGGGGAACAGAGTGCGACATTTTAAGCGACAATATCTCTCTTGATTTCCATTGAAAAAATACAAAATTTGTGTTCAAATTCAAGCTCATAACGTTACTTTCTAAAACATTCAGGCCACGTCAAAAAATTCCTAACCGTTGAAATGTTTTCTTCGAAATGGTTACCGAAGTTGAGATTTCAACACATTTTCAAAATGATTCACGCTCTTAATAACTTGCAGCGAAAGTATTTTATACCCAAAACTTCATTTCGAGATGATTTATCCCGCGATATAAGAAAAATATTTCCAAGCCAAATTCATGAGCGAAACGACTTCCATTTTTACTCCCTCCTATCGGCACATAATTCGAATCCGTAATTCGGGTAACACGGTGAGACATATTGAAACGACGATAAGTCTGTTGATTTACATTGAAAAAATTCAAAATTTGCGTTCAAATTCAAGCTCAGAATGTGTAATTTCTAAAACATTCAGGCCGCCTCTAAAAATTTCTAACCGTTCAAAAGTTTTCTTCGAAACGGTTACTGAGGTTGAATTTTCAACACATTTTCGAATCGATTGACGCTTTGTATAACTTCCAGCGAAAGTATTTTTGGCCCAAAACTTCATTTCGAGATGATTAATCCCGCGATATAAGAAAAATATTTTCAAGCCAAATTCGTGAGTGAGACGTTTGACTTCCATTTTCACTCCCTCCTATCGGCACATAATTGGAATCTGTAATTCGGGTAACACGGTGAGACATATTGAAACGACAATAACTATCTTGATTTCCGTTCAAAAAATACAAATTTTGTGTTCAAATTCAAGCTCAGTATGTTTACATTCTAAAACATTCATGCCGCGTCTAAGAATACCAAACTGTTCAAAAGTTATCTTCGGAACGGTTACCGAAGATGAGTTTTCAACACATTTTCAAATCGATTAACGCTCTGAATAACATGCAGCGAAAGTATTTTTTGCCCAAAACTTCATGTCAAGATGATTAATCCCGTGACCAACACATTTGACTTCCATTTTTGCTCCCTCCTATCGGCACATAATTGGAATCCGTAATTCGGGTAACATGGTGAGACATATTGAAACGACGATAAGTCTGTTGATTTCCATTGAAAAAAATCAAAATTTGTGTTCAAATTCAACCTCAGAATTATTACTTTCTAAAACATTCTGGCCGCGTCTAAAAATTCCTAACCGTCCAAAAGTTTTCTTCGAAACGGTTACTGAAGTTGAGATTTCAACACATTTTCAATTCGATTTATGCTTTGAATAACTTCCAGAGAAAGTATTTTTCACCCAAAACTTCATTTCGAGATGATTGATCCTGCGATGTAAGAAAAATATTTCCAACCCAAATTCATGAGCGAAACGTTTGACTTCCATTTTTACTCCCTCCTATCGGCACATAATTGGAATCCGTAATTCGGGTAACACAGTGAGATATATTGAAACGACAATAACTCTCTTGATTTCCATTGAAAAAATACAAAATTAGTGTTCAAATTCAAGCTCAAAATCTGTACTTTCCAAAACATTCAGGCGCATCTAAAAATTCCTAACCGTTGAAATGTTTTCTTCGAAACGGTTACCGAAGTTGAGTTTTCAACACATTTTCAAATCGATTGATGCTCTGAATAACTTGCAGCGAAAGTATTTTATACCCAAAACTTCTTTTCGAGATGATTGATCCCGCGATATAAGAAAAATATTTCCAAGCCAAATTTGTGAGCGAAACGTTTGACTTCCATTTTTACTCCCACCTATTGGGACATAATTGGAATCGATAATTCGAGTAACACGGTGAGACATATTGAAGCGACAATAACTCTCTTGATTTCCACTCGAAAAAGTCAAAATTTATGTTAAAATTCAAGCTCAAAATGTGTACATTCTAAAACATTCATGCCGCGTCTAAGAATTCCAAACTGTTCAAAGGTTATCTTCGAAATGAATGCCGAAGATGAGTTTTCAACAGATTTTCGAATCTAATAACGCTTTGAATACCTTGCAGTGAAAGTATTTTTCTGCTCAAAACATCATTTCGAGATGATTGATCCTACGATATAAGAAAAATATTTTCAAGCCAAATTCGTGAGCGAAACGTTTCACTTCCATTTTTACTCCCTCCTATCGCCATATAATTGGAATCCGTAATTCGGGTAACATAGTGAGACACATTGAAACGAAAATAACTCTCTGGATTTCCATCGAAAAAATTCAAAATTTGTGTTCAAATTCAAGCTCAGAATTTGTAATTTGTAAAACATTCAGGCCGCGTCTAAAAATTCCTAACTGTTCAAAAGATTTCTTCAAAACGGTTACCGAGGTTGAATTTTCAACACATTTTCAAATCGATTGACGCTCTGAATAACTTGCAGCGAAAGTATTTTTTACCCAAAACTTCATTTCGAGATGATTGATCCCGTGATATAAGAAAAATATTTCCATGCCAAATTCGTGAGCGAAACGTTGACTTCCATTTTTACTCCCTCCTATCAGCACATAATTGGAATCTGTAATTCGGGTAACACAGTGAGACATATTGAAACGACAAAAACTCTCCTGATTTCCTTCGAAAAAAATCAAAATTTGTGCACAAATTCAAGCTCAGAATGTTTACTTTCCAAAGCATTTAGGTCGTGTCTAAAAAATCCTAAGCGTTCAGAAGTTTTCTTCGAAACGGTTACCGAAGTTGAGTTTTCAACACATTTTCAAATCGATTTACGCTCTAAATAACTTGCAGCGAAAGTATTTTTTACCCAAAACTTCAATTCAAGAGGATTGATCCTGCGATATAAGAAAAATATTTCCAACCCAAATTCGTGAGCGAAACGTTTGACTTCCATTTTTACTCCCTCCTTTCGGCACATAATTGGAATCCGTAATTTGGGTAATACGGTGAGACATATTGAAACGACAATAACTCTCTTGATTTCCAATGAAAAAATACAAATTTTTTGTTGAAATTCAAGCACAGAATGTGTAATTTCTAGAACATTAATGCCGCGTCTAAAAATTCCTAACCGTTCAAAAGTTATCATCGAAACGGTTACTAAAGATGAGTTTTCAACACATTTTTAAAACGGTTGACGCTCTGAGTAACTTGCAGCGAAAGTATTTTTTACCCAAAACTTCATTTCGAGATGATTTATCCCATGATATAAGAAAAATGTTTCCTAGCAAAATTCGTGAGCGAAACGTTTAACTTCCATTTTTACTCCCTCCTATCGGCACATAATTGGAATTTGTAATTCGGGTAACACGGTGAGACATGTTGAAACGACAATAACTCTCTTGATTTCCATCGAAAAAAATCAAAATTTGTGTTCGAATTCAAGCTCAGAATGTTTACATTCTAAAACATTCAGGCCGAGTTTAAAAATTCCTAACCGTTCAAAAGTTTTCTTCGAAACAGTTACCAAAGTTGTGTTTTCAACACATTTTCAAATTGATTTACGCTCTGAATAACTTGCAGCGAAAGTATTTTTTACCCAAAACTTCAATTCGAGAGGATTGATCCTGCGATATAAGAAAAATATTTCCAACCCAAATTCGTGAGCGAAACGTTTGACTTCCATTTTTACTCCCTATTTTCGGTACATAATTGGAATCCGTAATTCGGGTAACACGGTGAGACATATTGAAACAATAATAACTCTCTTGATTTCCATTGAAACAATACAGATTTTTTGTTCAAATTCAAGCTCAGAATGTGTAATTTCTAAAACATTATTGCCGCGTCTAAAAATTCCTAACCGTTCAAAAGTTACAATCGAAATGGTTACTGAAGATGAGTTTTCAACACATTTTCAAATCGGTTGACGCTCTGAGTAACTTGCAGCGAAAATATTTTTTACCCAAAACTTCATTTCGAGATGATTTATCCCACGACATAAGAAAAATGTTTCCAAGCCAAATTCGTGAGCGAAATGTTTGACTTCCATTTTTACTCCCTCCCATCGGCACATAATTGGAATACGTAATTCGGGTAACACGGTGAGACAATTTAAACGACAATAACTCTCTTGATTTCCTTTGAAAAAATACAAAATTTATGTTCAAATTCAAGATTAGAATCTGTACTTTCTAAAATATTCAGGCCGCATCTAAAAATTCCTAACCGTTGAAATGTTTTCTTTGAAACGATTACTGAAGTTGAGATTTCAACACATTTTCAAATCGATTGATGCTCTGAATAACTTGCAGCGGAAGTATTTTATACCCAAAACTTCATTTCGAGATGATTGATCACGCGATATACGAAAAATATTTCCAAGTCAAATTCGTGAGTGAAACGTTTGACTTCCAGTTTTACTCCCTCCTATCGGCACATAATTGGAATCCGTAATTCGGGTAACACAGTAAGACATATTCAAATGACAATAACTCTCTTGATTTCCTGTCAAAAAGTATAAATTTTGTGTTCAAATTCAAGCGCAGAATGTGTACATTCTAAAATATTCATGCCGCGTCTAAGAAATCCAAACCGTTCAAAAGTTATCTTCGAAACGGTTACCGAAGATGAGTTTTCAACACATTTTCAAATCGTTCACACTCTGAATAAGATGCAGTGGTAGAATTTTTGGCCCAAAACATCATTTCGAGATGATTAATCCCGCGATAAAAGAAAAATATTTCCAAGCCAAATTCGTGAGCGAGACGTTTGACTTCCATTTTTACTCCTTCCTATCGGCACATAATTGGAATCCGTAATTAGGGTAACGCGGTGAGACATATTGAAACGATAATAACTCTCTTGATTTCCTGTCAACAAATACAAATTTTGTGTTCAAATTCAAGCTCAGAATGTGTACATTCTAAATCATTCATGCCGCGTCTAAGAATTCCAAACTGTTCAACAGTTTTCTTCGAAATGGTTACTGAAGATGAGTTTTCAACACATTTTCAAATCGATCAACGCCATGAATAACATGCAGCGAAAGTATTTTTCCCCAAATCTTCATTTCAAGATGATTAATCCCGCGATATAAGAAAAATATTTCCAAGCCAAATTCGTAACCAACATGTTTGACTTCCTTTTTTACTCCCTCCTATCGGCACATAATTGGAATCCGTAATTCGGGTAACACGGTGAAACATATTGAAACGACGATAAGTCTTTTGATTTCCATTGAAAAAATTCAAAGTTTGCGTTCAAATTCAAGCTCAGATTGTGTACTTTTTTAAACATTTAGGCCGCCTCTAAAAATTTCTAACCGTTCAAAAGTTTTCTTCGAAACGGTTACCGAGGTTGAGTTTTCAACACATTTTCAAATCGATTGACGCTCTGAATAACTTGCAGCGATAGTATTTTTTACCCAAAACTTCATTTCGAGATGATTGATCCCGCGATATAAGAAAAATATTTCCAAGCCAAATTCGTGAGCAAAACGTTTGACTTCCATTTTTACTCCCTTCTATCGGCACATAATTGGAATCCATAATTCGGGTAACACGGTGAGACGTATTGAAACGACAATAACTCTCTTGATTTCCTGTCAAAAAATACATATTTTGTGTTCAAATTCAAGCTCAGAATCTGTACTTTCTAAAACATTAATGCCGCGTCTAAAAATTCCTAACCATTCAAAATTTATCTTCGAAACGGTTACTGAAGATGAGTTTTCAATACATTTTCAAATCGATTGACGCTCTGAATAACTTGTAGCGAAAGTAATTTTTTCCCTAAACTTTATTTCGAGATGATTGATCCCGCAATATAGGAAAAATATTTCCAAGCCAAATTCGGGAACGAAACATTTGACTTGGATTTTTATTCTCTACTATCGGCACATAATTGGAATCCGTTGTACAGGGAACACGGTGAAACATTTTAAACAACAATAACTCTCTTGATTTCTAGTCAAAAAATACAAATTTTGCATTCAAATTCAAGCTCAGAATGTGTACATTCTAAAACATTCAAGCTGCGTCTAAGAATTCTTAACCGTTCAAAAGTTATCTTCGAAACGGTTACTGAAAATGAGTTTTCAACGCATTTTCAAATCGATTAACGCTATGAATAACATGCAGCGAAAGTTTTTTTTGCCCAAAACTTCCTTTCGAGTTGATTAATCCCGCGGTATAAGAAAAATATTTCCAAGCCAAATTCGTGACCAACACGTTTGACTTCGACTTTTACACCCTCCAATCGGCACATAATTGGAATCCGTAATTCGGTTAACCCGGTGAGACAATTTAAACGACAATAACTCTCTTGATTTCCATTGAAAAAAATATAAAATTTGTGTTCAAATTCAAGCTCAGAATCCGTACTTTCTAAAACATTCAGGCCGTGTCTAAAAATTTCTAACCGTTTAAAAGTTATCTTCGAAACGGTTACTGAAGATAAGTTTTCAACACAATTTCAAATTGATTAACGCTCTGAATAACTTGCAGCGAAAGTATTTTTTGCCCAAAACTTCCTTTCGAGATGATTGATCCTGCGATATAAGAAAAACACTTTCAACCCAAATTCGTGAGCGAAACGTTTGACTTCTACTTTTACTCCCTCCTATCGGCACATAATTGGAATCTGTAATTCGGTTAACACGGTAAGACAATTTAAACGACAATAACTCTCTTGATTTCCATTGAAAAAATACAAAATTTGTGTTCAAATTCAAGCTCAGAATCTGTACTTTCTAAAACATTTAGGCCGCGTCAAAAAATTCCTAACCGTTGAAATGTTTTCTTCGAAATGGTTACCGAAGTTGAGATTTCAACACATTTTCAAATCGATTGACGCTCTGAATAACTTGCAGTGAAAGTATTTTATACCCAAAACTTCATTTCGAGATGATTGATCCCGCAATATACGAAAAATATTTCCAAGCCAAATTCATTAGCGAAACGTTTGACTTCCATTTTTACTCCCTCCAATCGGCACATAATTGGAATCCATAATTCGTGTAACACGGTGAGACATATTGAAACAACAATAACTCTCTTGATTTCCAATCAAAAAATACAAATTTTGTGTTCAAATTCAAGTTTAGAATGTGTACATTCTAAAACATTCATGCCGCGTCCAAGAATTCCAAACCGTTCAAAAGTTATCTTCGTAACGGTTACCGAAGATGAGTTTTCAACAGATTTTCAAATCGATTAACGCTCTGAATAACATGCAGCGAAAGTATTTTGGCCCAAAACTTCATTTCGAGATGATTAATCCCGCGATATAAGAAAAATATTTCCAAGCCAAATTCGTGAGCGAGACGTTTGACTTCCATTTTTACTCCCTCTTATCGGCTAATAATTGGAATCCGTAATTTAGGTAACACGGTGAGACATATTGAAACGAGGATAAGTTTGTCGATTTCCATTGAAAAAATTCAAAATTTCTGTTCAAATTCGAGCTCAGAATGTGTACTTTCTAAAACATTCAGGCCGCGTCTAAAAATTCCTAACTGTCCAAAAGTCTTCTTCGAAACGATTACCGAAGTTGAGTTTCCAAAACATTTTCAAATCGATTTACGCTCTGTATAACTTGCTGCGATAGTATTTTTCACCCAAAACTTCATCTCGAGATGATTGATCCTGCGATATAAGAGAAATATTTCCATCCCAAATTCGTGAGTGAAACGTTTGACTTCCATTTTTACTGCTTCCTATCGGCATATAATTGGAATCCGTAATTCGGGTAACACGGTGAGATATATTGAAACGACAATAACTCTCTTGATTTCCAGTTCAAAAATACAAATTTTGCATTCAAATTCAAGCTCAGAATGTGTACATTCTAAAACATTCAAGCCGCGTCTAAGAATTCCAAACCGTTCAAAAGTTATCTTCGAAACGGTTACTGAAAATGAGTTTTCTACGCATTTTTAAATCGATTAACGCTATGAATAACATGCAGCGAAAGTTTTTTTTGCCCAAAACTTCCTTTTGAGTTGATTAATCCCGCGGTATAAGAAAAATATTTCCAAGCCAAATTCGTGACCAACACGTTTGACTTCCATTTTTACTCCCCCCTATCGGCACATAATTGGAATCCGTAATTCGGGTAACACGGTGAGACATATCGAAACGACCATAACTCTATCGATTTCCATTGAAAAAATTCAAAATTTGTGTTCAAATTCAAGCTCAGAATGTGTACTTTCTAAAACATTCTGGCCGCCTCTAAAAATTCCTAACTGTTCAAAAATTTTCTTCAAAACGGTTACCGAAGTTGAGTTTTCAACACATTTTCAAATCGATTGACGCTCTGAATAACTTGCAGTGAAAGTATTTTTTACCCAAAACTTCATTTCGAGATGATTGATCCCGCGATATAAGAAAAATATTTCCAAGCCAAATTCGTGAGCGAAACGTTTGACTTCCATTTTTACTCCCTTCTATCTGCACATAATTGGAATCCGTAATTCGGGTAACAGGGTGAGACATATTGAAACGACAATAACTCTCTTGATTTCCTGTCAAAAAATACAAATTTTGCATTCAAATTCAAGCTCAGAATGTGTACATTCTAAAACATTCAAGCTGCGTCTAAGAATTCTTAACCGTTCAAAAGTTATCTTCGAAACGGTTACTGAAAATGAGTTTTCAACGCATTTTCAAATCGATTAACGCTATGAATAACATGCAGCGAAAGTTTTTTTTGCCCAAAACTTCCTTTCGAGTTGATTAATCCCGCGGTATAAGAAAAATATTTCCAAGCCAAATTCGTGACCAACACGTTTGACTTCGACTTTTACACCCTCCAATCGGCACATAATTGGAATCCGTAATTCGGTTAACCCGGTGAGACAATTTAAACGACAATAACTCTCTTGATTTCCATTGAAAAAAATATAAAATTTGTGTTCAAATTCAAGCTCAGAATCCGTACTTTCTAAAACATTCAGGCCGTGTCTAAAAATTTCTAACCGTTTAAAAGTTATCTTCGAAACGGTTACTGAAGATAAGTTTTCAACACAATTTCAAATTGATTAACGCTCTGAATAACTTGCAGCGAAAGTATTTTTTGCCCAAAACTTCCTTTCGAGATGATTGATCCTGCGATATAAGAAAAACACTTTCAACCCAAATTCGTGAGCGAAACGTTTGACTTCTACTTTTACTCCCTCCTATCGGCACATAATTGGAATCTGTAATTCGGTTAACACGGTAAGACAATTTAAACGACAATAACTCTCTTGATTTCCATTGAAAAAATACAAAATTTGTGTTCAAATTCAAGCTCAGAATCTGTACTTTCTAAAACATTTAGGCCGCGTCAAAAAATTCCTAACCGTTGAAATGTTTTCTTCGAAATGGTTACCGAAGTTGAGATTTCAACACATTTTCAAATCGATTGACGCTCTGAATAACTTGCAGTGAAAGTATTTTATACCCAAAACTTCATTTCGAGATGATTGATCCCGCAATATACGAAAAATATTTCCAAGCCAAATTCATTAGCGAAACGTTTGACTTCCATTTTTACTCCCTCCAATCGGCACATAATTGGAATCCATAATTCGTGTAACACGGTGAGACATATTGAAACAACAATAACTCTCTTGATTTCCAATCAAAAAATACAAATTTTGTGTTCAAATTCAAGTTTAGAATGTGTACATTCTAAAACATTCATGCCGCGTCCAAGAATTCCAAACCGTTCAAAAGTTATCTTCGTAACGGTTACCGAAGATGAGTTTTCAACAGATTTTCAAATCGATTAACGCTCTGAATAACATGCAGCGAAAGTATTTTGGCCCAAAACTTCATTTCGAGATGATTAATCCCGCGATATAAGAAAAATATTTCCAAGCCAAATTCGTGAGCGAGACGTTTGACTTCCATTTTTACTCCCTCTTATCGGCTAATAATTGGAATCCGTAATTTAGGTAACACGGTGAGACATATTGAAACGAGGATAAGTTTGTCGATTTCCATTGAAAAAATTCAAAATTTCTGTTCAAATTCGAGCTCAGAATGTGTACTTTCTAAAACATTCAGGCCGCGTCTAAAAATTCCTAACTGTCCAAAAGTCTTCTTCGAAACGATTACCGAAGTTGAGTTTCCAAAACATTTTCAAATCGATTTACGCTCTGTATAACTTGCTGCGATAGTATTTTTCACCCAAAACTTCATCTCGAGATGATTGATCCTGCGATATAAGAGAAATATTTCCATCCCAAATTCGTGAGTGAAACGTTTGACTTCCATTTTTACTGCTTCCTATCGGCATATAATTGGAATCCGTAATTCGGGTAACACGGTGAGATATATTGAAACGACAATAACTCTCTTGATTTCCAGTTCAAAAATACAAATTTTGCATTCAAATTCAAGCTCAGAATGTGTACATTCTAAAACATTCAAGCCGCGTCTAAGAATTCCAAACCGTTCAAAAGTTATCTTCGAAACGGTTACTGAAAATGAGTTTTCTACGCATTTTTAAATCGATTAACGCTATGAATAACATGCAGCGAAAGTTTTTTTTGCCCAAAACTTCCTTTTGAGTTGATTAATCCCGCGGTATAAGAAAAATATTTCCAAGCCAAATTCGTGACCAACACGTTTGACTTCCATTTTTACTCCCCCCTATCGGCACATAATTGGAATCCGTAATTCGGGTAACACGGTGAGACATATCGAAACGACCATAACTCTATCGATTTCCATTGAAAAAATTCAAAATTTGTGTTCAAATTCAAGCTCAGAATGTGTACTTTCTAAAACATTCTGGCCGCCTCTAAAAATTCCTAACTGTTCAAAAATTTTCTTCAAAACGGTTACCGAAGTTGAGTTTTCAACACATTTTCAAATCGATTGACGCTCTGAATAACTTGCAGTGAAAGTATTTTTTACCCAAAACTTCATTTCGAGATGATTGATCCCGCGATATAAGAAAAATATTTCCAAGCCAAATTCGTGAGCGAAACGTTTGACTTCCATTTTTACTCCCTTCTATCTGCACATAATTGGAATCCGTAATTCGGGTAACAGGGTGAGACATATTGAAACGACAATAACTCTCTTGATTTCCTGTCAAAAAAAAAATTTGTGTTCAAATTCATGCTCAGAATGTGTACATTCTAAAACATTCATGCCGCGTCTAAGAATTCCAAACTGTTTAAAAGTTATCTTCGAAACGGTTACCGAATATGGGTTTTCAACACATTTTCAAATCGAATAACGCTCTGAATAACATGCAGCGAAAGTATGTTTGGCCCAAAACATCATTTCGAGATGATTAATCCCACGATATAAGAAAAATATTTCCAAGCCAAATTCGTGAGCGAGACGTTTGACTTCCATTTTTACTCCCTCCTATCGGCTAATAATTGGAATCCGTAATTCGGGTAACACGGTGAGACATACTGAAACGAGGATAAGTTTGTCGATTTCCATGAAAAAAATTCAAAATTTCAGTTCAAATTCGAGCTCAGAATGTGTACTTTCTAAAACATTCAGGCCGCATCTAAAAATTCCTAACCGTCCAAAAGTCTTCTTCGAAACGGTTACCGAAGTTGAGTTTCCAACACATTTTGAAATCGATTTACTCTCTGTATAACTTGCTGCGATAGTATTTTTCACCCAAAACTTCATTTTGAGATGATTGATCCTGCGATAGAAGAGAAATATTTCCATCCCAAATTCGTGAGTGAAACGTTTGACTTCCATTTTTATTGCTTCCTATCGGCACATAATTGGAATCTGTAATTCGGGTAACACGGTGAGATATATTGAAACGACAATAACTCTCTTGATTTACAGTCAAAAAATACAAATTTTGCATTCAAATTCAAGCTCAGAATGTGTACATTCTAAAACATTCAAGCCGCGTCTAAGAATTCCAAACCGTTCAAAAGTTATCTTCGAAACGGTTACTGAAAATGAGTTTTCTACGCATTTTCAAATCGATTAACGCTATGAATAACATGCAACGAAAGTTTGTTTTGCCCAAAACTTCCTTTCGAGTTGATTAATCCCGCGGTATAAGAAAAACATTTCCAAGCCAAATTCGTGACCAACACGTTTGACTTCCATTTTTACTCCCTCCTATCGACACATAATTGGAATCCGTAATTCGGGTAACACGGTGAGACATATTGAAATGACGATAACTCTGTTGATTTCCGTTGAAAAACTTCAAAATTTGTGTTCAAATTCAAGCTCAGAATGTGTACTTTCTAAAACATTCTGGCCGCCTCTAAAAATTTCTAACTGTTCAAAAATTTTCTTCGAAACGGTTACCGAAGTTGAGTTCTCAACACATTTTCAAATCGATTGACGCTCTGAATAATTTGCAGCGAAAGTATTTTTTGCCCAAAACATCCTTTCGAGATGATTAATCCCGCGGTATAAGAAAAATATTTCCAAGCCAAATTCGTGACCAACACGTTTGACTTCCATTTTTACTCCCTCCTATCGGCACATAATTGGAATCCGTAATTCGGGTAACACGGTGAGACATATCGAAACGACCATAACTCTGTTGATTTCCATTGAAAAAATTCAAAATTTGTGTTCAAATTCAAGCTCAGAATGTGTACTTTCTAAAACATTCTGGCCGCCTCTAAAAATTCCTAACTGTTCAAAAATTTTCTTCGAAACGGTTACCGAAGTTGAGTTTTCAACACATTTTCAAATCGATTGACGCTCTGAATAACTTGCAGCGAAAGTATTTTTTACCCAAAACTTCATTTCGAGATGATTGATCCCGCGATATAAGAAAAATATTTTCAAGCCAAATTCGTGAGCGAGACGTTTGACTTCCATTTTTACACCCTTCTATCGGCACATAATTGGAATCCGTAATTCGGGTAACAAGGTGAGACATATTGAAACGACAATAACTCTCTTGATTTCCTGTCAAAAAAAAAAATTTTGTGTTCAAATTCATGCTCAGAATGTGTACATTCTAAAACATTCATGCCGCGTCTAAGAATTCCAAACCGTTCAAAAGTTATCTTCGAAACGGTTACCGAATATGGGTTTTCAACACATTTTCAAATCGAATAACGCTCTGAATAACTTGCAGGGAAAGTATTTTTCTGCCCAAAACATCATTTCGAGATGATTGACCCTGCGATATAAGAAAAATATTTCCAAGCCAAATTCGTGAGCGAAACGTTCCACTTCCATTTTTACTCCCTCCTATCGGCACATAGTTGGAATCCAAAATTTGGGTAACACGGTGAGACACATTGAAACGAAAATAACTCTCTTGATTTCCATAGAAAAAATTCAAAATTTGAGTTCAAATTCAAGCTCAGAATTTGTAATTTGTAAAACATTCAGGCCGCCTCTAAAAATTCCTAACCGTTCAAAAGTTTTCTTCGAAACGGTTACCGAGGTTGAGTTTTCAACATATTTTCAAATCGATTGACGCTCTGACTAACTTGCAGCGAAAGTATTTTTTACCCAAAACTTCATTTCGAGATGATAGATCCCGCGATATAAGAAAAATATTTCCAACCCAAATTCGTGAGCGAAATGTTTGACTTCCATTTTTACTCCCTCCTTTCGGCACATTATTGCAATCCGTAACTCGGGTGACACGGTGAGACATATTGAAACGACAATAACTCTCTTGATTTCCATTGAAAACAATCAAAATTTGAGTTCAAATTCAACCTCAGAATGTTTACTTTCTAAAACATTATGGCCGCGTCTAA
Organism: Quercus cerris; assembly: GCA_963669245.1. Lineage (NCBI taxonomy): Eukaryota > Viridiplantae > Streptophyta > Magnoliopsida > Fagales > Fagaceae > Quercus > Quercus cerris. The sequence goes on from OY770008.1 coordinate 81,104,163, forward strand.
AAATTCCTAACAGTCCAAAAGTTTTCTTCGAAACGGTTACCGAGGTTGAGTTTTCAACATATTTTCAAATCGATTGACGCTCTGACTAACTTGCAGCGAAAGTATTTTTTACCCAAAACTTCATTTCGAGAAGATTGATCCTGCGATATAAGAAAAATATTTCCAACCAAATTCGTGAGCGAAACGTTTGACTTCCATTTTTACTTCCTCCTATCGGCACATAATTGGAATCCGTAATTCGGGTAACACGGTGAGACAATTTAAACGACAATAACTCTCTTGATTTCCATTGAAAAAATACAAAATTAGTGTTCGAATTCAAGCTCAGAATCTGTACTTTCTAAAACATTCAGGCTGCATCTAAAAATTCCAAACCGTTGAAATGTTTTCTTCGAAACGGTTACCGAAGTAGAGATTTCAACACATTTTCAAATTGATTGAGGCTCTAAATAACTTGCAGCGAAAGTATTTTTTAGCGAAAACTTCATTTTGAGATGATTGATCCTGCGATATAAGAAAAATATTTCCAACCGAAATTCGTGAGCGAAATGTTTGACTTTCATTTTTACTCCCTCCTATCGGTACATAATTGGAATCTGTAATTCGGGTAACACGGTGAGACAATTTAAACGAAAATAACTCTCTTGATTTCCATTGAAAAAATACAAAATTAGTGTTCAAATTCAAGCTCAGAATCTGTACTTTCTAAAACATTCAGGCCGCCTTTAAAAATTCCTAACTGTTCAAAAGTTTTCTTCGAAACGGTTACCGAAGTTGAGTTGTCAACACATTTTCAAATCGATTGACGCTCTGAATAACTTGCAGCGAAAGTATTTTTTACCCAAAACTTCATTTCAAGATGATTGATCCCGCGATATAAGAAAACTATTTCCAAGCCAAATTCGTGAGCGAGATGTTTGACTTCCATTTTTACTCCCTCCCATCGGCACATAATTGGAATCCGTAATTCGGGTAACACGGTGAGACATATTGAAACGACAATAACTCTCTTCATTTCCTGTCAAAAAAAAAAATTGTGTTCAAATTCTTGCTCAGAATATGTACATTCTAAGACATTATAGCCGCGTCTAAGAATTCCAAACTGTTCAAAAGTTATCTTCGAAACGGTTACCAAAGATGAGTTTTCAACACATTTTCAAATCGAATAACGCTCTGAATAAGTTGCAGTGAAATTATTTTTCTGCCCAAAACATCATTTCGAGATGATTGATCCTGCGATATAAGAATTCCAAGCCAAATTCGTGAGTGAAACATTTCCCTTCCATTTTTACTCCCTCCTATCGGCACATAATTGGAATCCGTAATTCAGGTAACACAGTGAGACACATTTAAACGAAAATAACTCTCTTGATTTCCATCAAAAAAATTCAAAATTTGTGTTCAAATTCAAGCTTAGAATTTGTACTTTGTAAAACATTCAGGCCGCATCCAAAAATTCCTAACCGTTCAAAATTTTTCTTCGGAAAGGTTACCGAGGCTGAGTTTTCAACACATTTTCAAATCGATTGAGGCTCTGAATAAGTTGCAGCAAAAGTATTTTTTACCCAAAACTTCATTTCGAGATGATTGATCCCGCGATATAAGAAAAATATTTCCAACCCAAATTCGTGAGCAAAATGTTTGACTTCCATTTTTACTCCCTCCTATCGGCACATAATTGGAATCCGTAATTCGTGTAACACGGTGAGACATATTGAAACGACAGTAACTCTCTTGATTTCCATTGAAAAAAATCAAAAATTGTGTCAAATTCGGGCTTAGAATGTTTACTTTCTAAAACATTCGGGCTGCGTATAAAAATTCCTAACTGTTCAAAAGTTTTCTTCGAAACGGTTACCGAGGTTGAGTTTTCTACACATTTTCAAATCGATTGACGCTCCGAATAACTTGCAGCGAAAGTATTTTTTACCCAAAACTTCATATTGAGATGATTGATCCTGCGATATAGGAAAAATATTTCCAACCCAAATTTGTGAGGGAAACGTTTGACTTCCATTTTTACTCCCTCCTTTCGGCACATAATCGGAATCCATAACTCGGGTGACACAGTGAGACATATTGAAACGACAATAAGTCTCTTGATTTCCATTGAAAACAATCAAAATTTGAGTTCAAATTCAACCTCAGAATGTTTACTTTCTAAAACATTCAGGCCGCGCCTAAAACTTCCTAACCGTCCAAAAGTTTTCTTCGAAACGGTTACCAAAGTTGAGTATTCAACACATTTTCAAATCGATTTACACTTTGAATAACTTGCAGCGAAAGTATTTTTCACCCAAAACATCATTTCGAGATGATTGATCCTGCGATATAAGAAAAATATTTCCAACCCAAATTCGTGAGCGAAACGTTTGACTTCCATTTTTACTCCCTTCTAACGGCACATAATTGGAATCTGTAATTCGGGTAACATGGTAAGACATATTGAAACGACAATAACTCTCTTGATTTGCATTGAAAAAAATAAAAATTTGTGTTCAAATTCAAGTTCAGAGTGTTTACTTTCTAAAACATTCAGGCCGCGCCTAAAACTTCCTAACTGTCCAAAAGTTTTCTTCGAAACGGTTACCGAAGTTGAGAATTCAACACATTTTCAAATCGATTGACACTCTGAATAACTCGCAGCGAGAGTATTTTACACCCAAAACTTCATTTCAAGATGGTTGATCCCGCGATATAGGAAAAATATTTCCAAGCCAAATTCGTGAGCGAAACGTTTGACTTCCATTTTTACTCCCTCCCATCGGAACATAATTGGAATCCGCAATTCGGGTAACACGGTGAGACAATTTAAACGACAATAACTCTCTTGATTTCCATTGAAAAAAATACAAAATTAGTCTTCAAATTCAAGCTCAGAATCTGTACTTTCTAAAACATTCAGGCCGCATCTAAAAATTCCTAACCGTTGAAATGTTTTCTTCGAAACGGCTACCGAAATTGAGTTTCCAAAACATTTTAACATCGATTGACTCTCTGAATAACTTGCAGCGAATGTATTTTATACCCAAAACTTCTTTTCGAAATGATTGATCCCGCGATATAAGAAAAATATTTCAGGCCAAATTCGTGAGCGAAACATTTGACTTCCATTTTTACTCCCTCAAATCGGCACATAATTGGAATCCGTAATTCGGGTAACACGGTGAGACATATTGAAACGACAATAACTCTCTTGATTTCCATTGAAACAAATAAAAATTTGTGTTCATGTTCGACCTCAGAATGTTTAATTACTAAAACCTTCAGGCCACGTCTAAAAATACCTAACAGTCGAAAAGTTTTCTTTGAAACGGTTACCGAAGTTGAGTTTTCAACAGATTTTCAAATCGATTTATGCTCTGAATAACTTGCAGCAAAAGTATTTTTTACCCAAAACTTCATGTCGAGATGATTGATCCTGCGATATATGAAAAATATTTCCAACCCAAATTCGTGAGCGAAACGTTTGGCCTCCATCTTTACTCCCTCCCATCGGCACATAATTGGAATCCGTAATTCGGGTAACACGGTGAGACAATTCAAATGACAATAACTCTCCTGATTTCCATTGAAAAAATACAAAATTAGTGTTCAAATTCAAGCTCAGAATCTGTACTTTCTAAAACGTTCAGGCCGAGTCTAAAATTTCCTAACCGTTGAAATGTTTTCTTTGAAACGGTTACCGAAGTTGAGTTTTCAACACATTTTCAAATCGATTGACGCTCTGAATAACTTGCAGCGAAAGTATTTAGACCCAAAACTTCATTTCTAGATGGGTGATCCCGCGATATAAGAAAATTATTTCCAAGCCAAATTCGTGAGATGAAACGTTTGACTTTCATTTTTACTCCCTCCTATCGGCACATAATTGGAATCCGTAATTCGGGTAAAACGGTGAGACATATTGAAACGACAATAACTCTTTTGATTTCCTGTCAAAAAATACAAATTTTGTGTTCAAATTCAAGCTCAGAATGTGTACTTTTTAAAACATTAATGCCGAATCTAAAAATTCCTAACCGTTCAAAATTTATCATTGAAACGGTTACCGAAGATGAGTTTTCAACACATTATCAAATCGATTGACGCTTTGAATAACTTGCTGCGAAAGTATTTTTCACCCTAAACTTCATTTCGAGATGATTGATCCCGCGATATGAGTAAAATATCTCCAAGCCAAATTCGTGAGCGAAACATTTGACTTGGATTTTTACTCCCCACTATCAGCACATAATTGGCATCCGTAGTTCGGGGAACACGGTGAGACATTCTAAACGACAATAATTCTCCTCATTTCCATTGAAAAAAATACAAAATTTTTGTTCAAATTCAAGCTCAGAATTTTACTTTCGAAAAAATTCAGGCCGTGTCTAAAAATCGCTAAGTTATCTTCGAAACGGTTACCGAAGATGAGTTTTCAAAACATTTTCAAATCGATTAACGCTCCGAATAACGTGTTGCGAAAGTATTTTTTGCCAAAACTTCATTTCGAGATGATTAATCCCGCAATATAAGAAAAATATTTCCAAGACAAATTCGTGAGCGAGATATTTGACTTCCATTTTTACTCCCTCCTATCGGCACATAATTGGAATCCGTAATTCGGGTAACGCGGTGAGACATATTGAAACGACAATAACTCTCTTGATTTCCAGTCAAAAAATACAAATTTTATGTTCAAATTCAAGTTCAGAATGTGTAAATTCTAAAACATTCATGTCGCGTCTAAGAATCCCAAACTGTTCAAAAGTTTTCTTCGAAATGGTTACCGAAGATGAGTTTTCAACACATTTTAAAATCGATTAACGCCATGAATAACATGTAGTGAAAGTATTTTCTGCCCAAATCTTCATTTCAAGATGATTAATCCCGTGATATAAGAAAAATATTTACAAGCCAAATTCGTAACCAACACGTTTGACTTCCAGTTTTACTCCCTCCTAACGGCACATAATTGGAATCCGTAATTCGGGTAACACAGTGAGTCATATTGAAACGACGAAAAGTCTGTGATTTCCATTGTAAAAATTCAAAATTTGTATTCAAATTCAAGCTCAGAATGTGTACTTTCTAAAACATTCGGGCCGCCTCTAAAAATTTCTAACCGTTCAAAAGTTTTCGTCGAAACGATTACCGAGGTTGAGTTTTCCACACATTTTCTAATCGATTGACGCTTTGAATAACTTGCTGTGAAAGTATTTTTTACCCTAAACTTCATTTCGAGATGATTGATCCAACGATATAAGAAAAATATTTCCCAGCCAAATTCTTGAGCGAAACGTTTCACTTCCATTTTTACTCCCTTCTATCGGCACATAATTGGAATTCGTAATTTAGGTAACACGGTGAGACATATTGAAACAAAAATAACTCTCTGGATTTCCTGTCAAAAAATACAAATTTTGTGTTCAAATTCAAGCTCAGAATGTGTACATTCTAAAACATTGATTCCGCGTCTAAGAATTCCAAACCATTCAAAAGTTATCTTCGAAACGGTTACCGAAGATAAGTTTTCAACACATTTTCAAATCGATTAACGCTTTGAATAAGATGTAGCGAAAGAATTTTTTGCCCAAAACTTCATTTCGAGATGATTAATCCCACGATATAAGAAAAATATTTCCAAGCCAAATTTGTGAGCGAGACGTTTGACTTCCATTTTTACTCCCTCCTATCAGCACATAATTGGAATCCGTAATTCGAGTAACACGGTGAGACATATTGAAACGACAATAACTATCTTGATTTCCTTCGAAAAAATAAAAAATTGTGTTCAAATTGAAGCTCAGAATGTGTACTTTCTAAAACATTAAGGCCGCGTCTAAAAATTCCTAAACGTTCAAAATTTTTCTTCGAAACAGTTACCAAAGTTGAGTTTTCAACACATTTTGAAATCGATTTACGCTCTGAATAACTTGCAGCGAAAGTATTTTTTGCCCAAAACTTGATTTCGAGATGATTGATCCCGCGATATAAGAAAAATATTTCCAAGTCAAATTCGTCAGCGAAACTTTTGACTTCCATTTTTACTCCCTCATATCGGCACATAATTTGAATCCGTAATTAGGGTAACATGGTGAGACATATTGAAACGACGATAACTCTCTTGATTTCCATTGAAAAAATACAAAATTTTTGTTCAAATTCAACCACAGAATCTCTAATATCCAAAACATTCAGGTCGTGTTTAAAAATTCCTAATCGTTCAAAAGTTATCTTCAAAACGGTTACCGAAGATGAGTTTTCAACACATTTTCAAATCGATTAATGCTATGAATAACTTGCAGCGAAAATATTTTTCTGCCCAAAACTTCATTTCGACATGATTGATCCTGCAATATAAGAAAAATATTTCCAAGCCAAGTTCATGAGCGAAAGGTTTCACTTCCATTTTTACTCCCTCTTAACGGCACATAATTGGAATCCGTAATTCGGGTAACACGGTGAGACACATTGAAACGAAAATAACTCTCCTGATTTCCATCGACAAAATTCCAAATTTGTGTTCAAATTTTAGCTCAGAATTTGTACTTTGTAAAACCTTCAGGCCGCGTCTAAAAATTCCTAACCGTTCAAAAGTTTTCTTCGAAACGGTTACCAAAGATGAGTTTTCAACACAATTTCAAATCGATTAACGCTCGGAATAATTACAGTGAAAGTATTTTTTGCCCAAAACTTCATTTTGAGATGATTGATCCCACGATATAAGAGAAATATTTCCATGCTAAATTTGTGAGCGAAATGTTTGACTTCCACTTTTACTCCCTCCTATCAGCACATAATTGGAATCCATAATTCGGGTAACACGATGAGACATATTGGAACGACAATAACTCTCTTGATTTCCATTGAAAAAATACAAAATTTGTGTTCAAATTCAAGCTCAGTATGTGTACTTCCTAAAAGACTAGGCAGTGTCTAAAAATTTCTAACCGTTCAAAAGTTATCTTCGAAACAGTTACCGAAGTTGAGTTTTCAACACATTTTCAAATTGATTTACACTCTGAATAACTTGCAGCGATAGTATTTTTTACCCAAAACTTCATTCCGAGATGATTGATCCCGCGATATAAGGAAAATATTTCCAAGCCAAATTCAAGAGCGAAACGTTTGACTTTCATTTTTACTCCCTTCTATCGGCACATAATTGGAATCCGTAATTCGGGTAACACGGTGAGACATATTGAAACGACAATAACTCCATTGATTTCAATTGAAAAAAATCAAAATTTGTGTTCAAATTCAAGCGCAGAATGTTTACTTTCCAAAACATTCAGGCTGCGTCTAAAAATTCCTAACCGTTCAAAAGTTTTCTCCGAAACGGTTACCAAAGTTGAGTTTTCAACACATTTTCAAATCGATTTACGCTCTGAATAACTTGCAGTGAAAGTATTTTTTACCCTAAACTTCATTTCAAGATGATTGATCCCGCGATATAAGAAAAATATTTCCAAGCCAAATTCGTGAGCGAAACGTTTGACTTTGATTTTTACTCCCTACTATCGGCACATAATTGGAATCCGCAATTCGGGGCACAAGGAGAGACATTTTAAACGACAATAACTCACTTGATTTCCAATGAAAAAATACAAAATTTGTGTTCAAATTCAAGCTTAGAATCCGTACTTTCTAAAATATGCAAGCCGTGTCTAAAAATTCGTAACCATTCAAAAGTTATCATCGAAACGGTTACTGAAGATGAGTTTTCAACACAATTTCAAATCGATAAACACTCTGAATAACTTGCTGCGAAAGTATTTTTTTCCCAAAACTTCATTCCAAGATGACTGATCCCGTGATATATGAAAAATATTTCGAAGCCAATTTCGTGAGCGAAACGTTTGACTTCCATTTTTACTCCCTCCTATCGGCACATAATTGGAATCTGTAATTCAGGAAACACGGTGAGACAGTTTAAACGACAATAACTCTCTTGATTTCCATTGAAAAAATACAAAATTTGTGTTCAAATTCAAGCTCAGAATCTGTGGTTTCTAAAACATTCAGGCCACGTCTAAAAATTCCTAACATTTCAAAAGTTATCTTCGAAACGGTTACCGAAGTTGAGTTTTCAACACATTTTGAAATCGATTTACACTCTGAATAACTTGCAGCGAAAGTATTTTTTGCCCAAAACTTCATTTCAAGATGATGGATCCCGCGATATAAGAAAAATATTTCCAAGCCAAATTCGTGAGCGAAACGTTTCACTTCCATTTTTACTCCCTCCCATCAGCACATAATTGGAATCCGTAATTCGGGTAACACGGTGAGACAATTTAAACAACAATAACTCTCTTGATTTCAATTGAAAAAATACAAAATTTGTGTTCAAATTCAAACTAAAAATCTGTACTTTCTAAAACATTCAGGCCGTGTCTAAAAATTCCTAACCGTCCGAAAGTTTTCTTCGAAACGGTCACCGAAGTTGAGTTTTCAACCCATTTTCAAATCGATTTACGCTTTGAATTACTTGCAGCGAAAGTATTTTTTACCCAAAACTTCATTTCGAGATGATTGATCTTGCGATATAGGGAAAATATTTCCAAGCCAAATTCATGAGCGAAACGTTTGACTTCCATTTTTACTCCCTCCTATCGACCAATAATCGGAATCTGTAATTCAGGTAACACGGTGAGACATATTGAAACGACAATAATTCTCTTAATTTCCTGTCGAAAAATACAAATTTTATGTTCAAATTCAAGCTAAGAATGTGTACTTTCTAAAACATTAATGCTGCGTCTAAGAATTCCTATCTGTTCAAAATTTAACTACGAAACGGTTAACGAAGATGAGTTTTCAACACATTTTCAAATTGATTCACGCTCTGAATAACTTGCAGTGAAAGTATTTTTTACCCTAAACTTCATTTCAAGATGGTTGATCCCGCAATATAAGAAAATTATTTCCAACCCAAATTCGTGAGCGAAACGTTTGACTTCTATTTTTACTCCCTCCTATCAGCACATAATTGGAATCCGTAGTTTGGGGCACTAGGAGAGACATTTTAAACGACAACAACTCTCTTGATTTCCATTGAAAAAATACAAAATTTGTGTTCAAATTCAAGCTTAGAATCCTTACTTTCTAAAATATTCAGGCCGTGTCTATAAATTCCTAACTGTTCAAAAGTTATCATCGAAACGGTTACCGAAGATTAGTTTTCAACACAATTTCAAATCGATTAACACTCTGAATAACTTGCTGCGAAAGTATTTTTTGCCCAAAATTTCATTTCAAGATGATTGATCCCGCGATATAAGAAAAATATTTCCAAGCCAAATTCGTGAGCGAAACGTTTGACTTCCATTTTTACTCCCTCCTATCGGCACATAATTGGACTCCGTAATTCGGGTAACACGGTGAGACAATTTAAACGGCAATAACTCTCTTGATTTCCACTGAAAAAAATACAAAATTTGTGTTCAAATTCAAGTTCAGAATCTGTACTTTCTAAAACATTTAGGCCGCGTCTAAAAATTCCTAACCTTTCAAAAGTTATCTTCGAAACGGTTACTGAAGTTGACTTTTCAACACATTTTCAAATCGATTTACACTCTGAATAACTTGCAGTCAAAGTATTTTTTGCCCAAAACTTCATTTCAAGATGATGGATCACGTGATTTAAGAAAAATATTTCCAAGCCAAATTCGTGAGCGAAACGTTTGACTTCCATTTTTACTCCATCCTATCGACACAAAATTGGAATCCGTAATACGGGTAACACGGTGAGACAATTTAAACGACAATAACTCTCCTGATATCCATTGAAAAATACAAAATTTGTGTTCAAATTCAAACTTAGAATCTGTACTTTCTAAAACATTCAGGCCGCGTCTAAAAATTCTTAACCGTCCAAAAGTTTTCTTCGAAACGGTTACCGAACTGGAATTTTCAACACATTTTCATATCGATTTTCTCTCTGAATAACTTACAGGGAAAGTACTTTTTACCCAAAGCTTCATTTCGAGAAGATTGATCCTGGATATAAGGAAAATATTTCCATGCCAAATTCATGAGCGAAACGTTTGACTTCCATTTTTACTCCCTATCGGCACATAATCAGAATCTATAATTCGGATAACACAGTGAGACATATTGAAACGACAATAATTCTCTTGTTTCCCTTTCAAGAAATACAAATTTTGTGTTCAAATTCAAGCTCAGAATGTGTACTTTCAAAAACATTAATGCTGCGTCTAAAAATTCCTAACCGTTCAAAATTTAACTACGAAATGGTCACCGAAGAGAAGTTTTCAACACATTTTCAAATCGATTAACACTCCGAATAACTTGCAGTGAAAGTATTTTTTACCCAAAACTTCATTTCAAGATGATCGATCCCGCGATATAAGAAAATTATTTCCAACCCAAATTCGTGAGCGAAACGTTTGACTTCCATTTTTACTCCCTCCTATCAGCACATAATTGGAATCCGTAATTCGGGTAACAGGATGAGACATATTGAAACGACAATAACTCTCTCGATTTCCATTGACAAAATACAAATTTTGTGTTCAAATTCAAGTTCAGAATCTGTACTTTCTAAAACATTTCGGCCGCGTCTAAAAATTCCTAACCTTTCAAAAGTTATCTTCGAAACGGTTACTGAAGTTGACTTTTCAACACATTTTCAAATCGATTTACACTCTGAATAACTTGCAGTGAAAGTATTTTTTGCCCAAAACTTCATTTCAAGATGATGGATCCCGCGATATAAGAAAAATATTTCCAAGCCAAATTCGTGAGCAAAACGTTTCACTTCCATTTTTACTCCCTCCCATCAGCACATAATTGGAATCCGTAATTCGGGTAACACGGTGAGACAATTTAAACAACAATAACTCTCTTGATTTCAATTGAAAAAATACAAAATTTGTGTTCAAATTCAAACTCAGAATCTGTACTTTCTAAAACATTCAGGCCGTGTCTAAAAATTCCTAACCGTCCAAAAGTTTTCTTCGAAACGGTCACCGAAGTTGAGTTTTCAACCCATTTTCAAATCGATTTACGCTTTGAATTACTTGCAGCGAAAGTATTTTTTACCCAAAACTTCATTTCGAGATGATTGATCTTGCGATATAGGGAAAATATTTCCAAGCCAAATTCATGAGCGAAACGTTTGACTTCCATTTTTACTCCCTCCTATCGACCAATAATCGAAATTTGTAATTCAGGTAACACGGTGAGACATATTGAAACGACAATAATTCTTTAAATTTCCTGTAAAAAAAAAACAAATTTTATGTTCAAATTCAAGCTCAGAATGTGTAGTTTCTAAAACATTAATGCTGCGTCTAAGAATTCCTATCTGTTCAAAATTTAACTAAGAAACGGTTAACGAAGATGAGTTTTCAACACATTTTCAAATTGATTCACGCTCTGAATAACTTGCAGTGAAAGTATTTTTTACCCTAAACTTCATTTCAAGATGGTTGATCCCGCAATATAAGAAAATTATTTCCAACCCAAATTCGTGCGCGAAACGTTTGACTTCTATTTTTACTCCCTCCTATCAGCACATAATTGGAATCCGCAGTTTGGGGCACTAGGAGAGACATTTTAAACGACAACAACTCTCTTGATTTCCATTGAAAAAATACAAAATTTGTGTTCAAATTCAAGCTTAGAATCCTTACTTTCTAAAATATTCAGGCCGTGTCTATAAATTCCTAACTGTTCAAAAGTTATCATCGAAACGGTTACCGAAGATTAGTTTTCAACACAATTTCAAATCGATTAACACTCTGAATAACTTGCTGCGAAAGTATTTTTTGCCCAAAATTTCATTTCAAGATGATTGATCCCGCGATATAAGAAAAATATTTCCAAGCCAAATTCATGAGCGAAACGTTTGACTTCCATTTTTACTCCCTCCTATCGGCACATAATTGGACTCCGTAATTTGGGTAACACGGTGAGACAATTTAAACGGCAATAACTCTCTTGATTTCCACTGAAAAAAATACAAAATTTGTGTTCAAATTCAAGTTCAGAATCTGTACTTTCTAAAACATTTAGGCCGCGTCTAAAAATTCCTAACCTTTCAAAAGTTATCTTCGAAACGGTTACCTAAGTTGACTTTTCAACACATTTTCAAATCGATTTACACTCTGAATAACTTGCAGTGAAAGTATTTTTTGCCCAAAACTTCATTTCAAGATGATGGATCACGTGATTTAAGAAAAATATTTCCAAGCCAAATTCGTGAGCGAAATGTTTGACTTCCATTTTTACTCCATCCTATCGACACAAAATTGGAATCCGTAATACGGGTAACACGGTGAGACCATTTAAACGACAATAACTCTCTTGATTTCCATTGAAAAATACAAAATTTGTGTTCAAATTCAAACTCAGAATCTGTACTTTCAAAAACATTCAGGCCGCGTCTAAAAATTCTTAACCGTCCAAAAGTTTTCTTCGAAACGGTTACCGAACTGGAATTTTCAACACATTTTCATATCGATTTTCGCTCCGAATAACTTACAGGGAAAGTACTTTTTACCCAAAGCTTCATTTCAAGAAGATTGATCCTGGATATAAGGAAAATATTTCCAAGCCAAATTCATGAGCGAAACGTTTGACTTCCATTTATACTCCCTCCTATCGGCACATAATCGGAATCTGTAATTCGGGTAACACGGTGAGACATATTGAAACGACAATAATTCTCTTGTTTTCCTTTCAAGAAATACAAATTTTGTGTTCAAATTCAAGCTCAGAATGTGTACTTTCAAAAACATTAATGCTGCGTCTAAAAATTCCTAATCGTTCAAAATTTAACTACGAAATGGTCACCGAAGATAAGTTTTCAACACATTTTCAAATCGATTAACGCTCCGAATAACTTGCAGTGAAAGTATTTTTTACCCAAAACTTCATTTCAAGATGATTGATCCCGCGATATAAGAAAATTATTTCCAACCCAAATTCGTGAGCGAAACGTTTGACTTCCATTTTTACTCCCTCCTATCAGCACATAATTGGAATCCGTAATTCGGGTAACAGGATGAGACATATTGAAACGACAATAACTCTCTCGATTTCCATTGAAAAAATACAAATTTTGTGTTCAAATTCAAGTTCAGAATCTGTACTTTCTAAAACATTTAGGCCGCGTCTAAAAATTCCTAACCTTTCAAAAGTTATCTTCGAAATGGTTACTGAAGTTGACTTTTCAACACATTTTCAAATCGATTTACACTCTGAATAACTTGTAGTGAAAGTATTTTTTGCCCAAAACTTCATTTCAAGATGATGGATCACGTGATTTAAGAAAAATATTTCCAAGCCAAATTCATGAGCGAAACGTTTGACTTCCATTTTTAATCCCTCCTATCGACCAATAATCGGAATCTGTAATTTAGGTAACACGGTGAGACATATTGAAACGACAATAATTCTCTTAATTTCCTGTCAAAAAATACAAATTTTATGTTCAAATTCAAGCTCAGAATGTGTACTTTCTAAAACATTAATGCTGCGTCTAAGAATTCCTATCTGTTCAAAATTTAACTACGAAACGGTTAGCGAAGATGAGTTTTCAACACATTTTCAAATTGATTCACGCTCTGAATAACTTGCAGTGAAAGTATTTTTTACCCTAAAATTCATTTCAAGATGGTTGATCCTGCAATATAAGAAAATTATTTCCAACCCAAATTCGTGAGCGAAACGTTTGACTTCTATTTTTACTCCCTCCTATCAGCACATAATTGGAATCCGCAGTTTGGGGCACTAGGAGAGACATTTTAAACGACAACAACTCTCTTGATTTCCATTGAAAAAATACTAAATTTGTGTTCAAATTCAAGCTTAGAATCCTTACTTTCTAAAATATTCAGGCCGTGTCTATAAATTCCTAACTGTTCAAAAGTTATCATCGAAACGGTTACCGAAGATTAGTTTTCAACACAATTTCAAATCGATTAACACTCTGAATAACTTGCTGCGAAAGTATTTTTTGCCCAAAATTTCATTTCAAGATGATTGATCCCGCGATATAAGAAAAATATTTCCAAGCCAAATTCGTGAGCGAAACGTTTGACTTCTATTTTTACTCCCTCCTATCAGCACATAATTGGAATCCGCAGTTTGGGGCACTAGGAGAGACATTTTAAACGACAACAACTCTCTTGATTTCCATTGAAAAAATACTAAATTTGTGTTCAAATTCAAGCTTAGAATCCTTACTTTCTAAAATATTCAGGCCGTGTCTATAAATTCCTAACTGTTCAAAAGTTATCATCGAAACGGTTACCGAAGATTAGTTTTCAACACAATTTCAAATCGATTAACACTCTGAATAACTTGCTGCGAAAGTATTTTTTGCCCAAAATTTCATTTCAAGATGATTGATCCCGCGATATAAGAAAAATATTTCCAAGCCAAATTCGTGAGCGAAACGTTTGACTTCCATTTTTACTCCCTCCTATCGGCACATAATTGGACTCCGTAATTCGGGTAACACGGTGAGACAATTTAAACGGCAATAACTCTCTTGATTTCCACTGAAAAAAATACAAAATTTGTGTTCAAATTCAAGTTCAGAATCTGTACTTTCTAAAACATTTAGGCCGCGTCTAAAAATTCCTAACCTTTCAAAAGTTATCTTCGAAACGGTTACCGAAGTTAACTTTTCAACACATTTTCAAATCGATTTACACTCTGAATAACTTGCAGTGAAATTATTTTTTGCCCAAAACTTCATTTCAAGATGATGGATCACGTGATTTAAGAAAAATATTTCCAAGCCAAATTCGTGAGCGAAACGTTTGACTTCCATTTTTACTCCATCCTATCGACACAAAATTGGAATCCGTAATACGGGTAACACGGTGAGACAATTTAAACGACAATAACTCTCTCTAAAACTTCCTAACCGTTAAAAAGTTATCATGTTACTAAAGATGAGTTTTCAACACATTTTCAAATCGGATGACGCTCTGAGTAACTTGCAAGGAAAGCATTTTTACTCAAAACTTCATTTCGAGATGATTTATCCCACGATATAAGAAAAATGTTTCCAAGCCAAATTCGTGAGCGAAACGTTTGACTTCCATTTTTACTCCCTCCCATCGCCACATTATTGGAATCCGTAATTCGGGAAACATGGTGATACAATTTAAATGACAATAACTCTCTTGATTTCCATTGAAAAAATACAAAATTAGTGTTTAAATTCAAGCTCAGAATCTGTACTTTCTAAAATATTCAGGCCGCGTCTAAAAATTCCTAACCGTTGGAATGTTTTCTTCGAAGCGGTTACCGAAGTTGAGATTTCCACACATTTTCAAATCGGTTGATGGTCTGAGTAACTTGCAACGAAAGTATTTTTTAACCAAAACTTCATTTCGAGATAATTTATCCCACGATATAAGAAAAATGTTTCCAAGCCAAATTCGTGAGCGAAACGTTTGACTTCCATTTTTACTCCCTCCCATCGCCACATTATTGGAATCCGTAATTCGAGAAACATGGTGATACAATTTAAATGACAATAACTCTATTGATTTCCACTGAAAAAATACAAAATTAGTGTTCAAATTAAAGCTCAGAATCTGTACTTTTTAAAATATTCAGGTCGCGTCTAAAAATTCCTAACCGTTGAAATGTTTTCTTCGAAACGGTTACCGAAGTTGAGATTTCAACACATTTTCAAATCGATTGACGCTCTGAATAACTTGCAGCGAAATTATTTTTTAGCCAAAACTTCATTTCGAGATGATTGATCCCACGATATAAGAAAAATATTTCCAACCCAAATTCGTGTGCGAAATGTTTGACTTCCACTTTTACTCCACGCTATCAGCACATAATTGGAATTCGTAATTCAGGTAACACGGTGGGACATATTGAAATGACAATAACTCTCTTGATTTCCATTGAAAAAAATCAGAATTTGTGTTGAAATTCAAGCTCAGAATGTTTACTTTCTAAAACTTTCAGGCCGCGTATAAAAATTCCTAACAGTTCAAAAGTTTTCTTCGAAATGGTTACCGAGGTTGAGTTTTCAACACATTTTCAAATCGATTGACGCTCTGAATAACTTGCAGCGAAAGTATTTTCTACCCAAAACTTCATTTCGAGATGATTGATCCCGCGATATAAGAAAAATATTTCCAAGCCAAATTCGTGAACGAAACGTTTGACTTCCATTTTTACTCCCTCCTATCGGCACATAATTGGAATCCGTAATTCGGGCAACACGGTGAGACAAATTGAAACGACAATTGCTGTCTTGATTTCCATTGAAAAAAAAGAAAATTTGTGTTCAAATTCAAGCTCAGAATGTTAACTTTCTAAAACATTCAGGCCGTGTCTAAAAATTCCTGACCGTTCAAAAGTTTTCTTCGAAACGGTTACCAAAGTTGAGTTTTCAACACATTTTCAAATCGATTTACGCCCTGAATAACTTGTAGCAAAAGCATTTTTTAGCCAAAACTTCATTTTGGGATGATTGATCCTGCGATATAAGAAAAATATTTCCAGCCCAAATTCGTGAGCGAAACATTTGACTTCCATTTTTACTCCCTCCTTTCGGCACATAGTTGGAATCCGTAATTTGGGTAACACGGTGAGAGATATTGAAACGACAATAACTCTCTTGATTTCCATTGAAAAAATCCAAATTTTGTGTTCAAATTCAAGCTCAGAATGTGTACTTTCTAAAAGATTCTTTCCGCGTCTAAAAATTCCTAACCGTTCAAAAGTTGTCATCGAAACAGTTACTAAAGATGAGCTTTCAACACATTTTCAAATTGGTGTACACTTTGATTAAGTTGCAGCGAAAGTAGTTTTTACCCAAAACTTAATTTCGAGATGATTTATCCTGCGATATAAGAAAAATGTTTCCAAGCCAAATTCGTGAGCGAAACGTTTAACTTCCATTTTTACTCACTCCCATCGGCACATAATTGGAATCCGTAATTCGGGTAACACGGTGAGACATATTGAAACGACTATAACCCTCTTGATTTCCATTGAAAAAAATACAAAATTAATGTTCAAATTCAAGCTCAGAATCTGTACTTTCTAAAATATTCAAGCCGCATCTAAAAATTCCTGACCGTGGAAATGTTTTCTTCGAAACGGTTACAGAAGTTGAGATTTAAACACATTTTCAAATCGATTTACGCTCCGAATAACTTGTAGCGAAAGTATTTTTTACCAAAAACATCATTTCAAGATTATTGATCCTGCGATATAAGAAAAATATTTCCAACCCAAATTCGAGAGCGAAATGTTTGACTTCCATTTTTACTCCCTCCTTTCGGCACATAATTGGAATCCGTAACTCGGGTGACACGGTGAGACATATTGAAACGACAATAAGTCTCTTTATTTCTGTTGAAAACAATCAAAATTTGAATTCAAATTCAACCTCAGAATGTTTACTTTCTAAAAGATTCAGGCCGCGCCTAAAACTTCCTAACCGTCCAAAAGTTTTCTTTGAAACGGTTACCGAAGTTGAGTATTCAACACATTTTCAAATCGATTTACGCTCTGAATAACTTGCAGCGAAAGTATTTTTCACCCAAAACATCATTTCGAGATGTTTGATCCTGAGATATAAGAAAAATATTTCCAACCCAAATTCGTGAGCGAAACTTTTGACTTCCATTTTTACTCCCTCCTAACGGCACATAATTGGAATCCGTAATTTGGGTAACACGGTGAGACTTATTGAAACGACAACAAGTCTCTTGATTTCGATTGAAAAAATACAAATTTTGTGCTCAAATTCAAGCTCAGAATGTGTAATTTCTAAAATATTCATGCCGCGTCTAAAAATTCCTAACCGTTCAGAAGTTATCATCGAAACGGTTACTGAAGTGAGCTTTCAACACATTTTCAAATCGGTTGACACTTTGAGTAACCTGCAGCGACAGTATTTTTTACCCAAAACTTCATTTCGAGATGATTTATCCTGCGATATAAGAAAAATGTTTCCAAGCCAAATTCGTGAGCAAAACTTTTTACTTCCATTTTTACTCACTCCCATCGGCACATAATTGGAATCCGTAATTCGGGTAACACGGTGAGACATATTGAAACGACTATAACTCTCTTGATTTCCATTGAAAAAAATCAAAATTTGTGTTCCAATTCAACCTTAGAATGTTTACTTTCTAAAACACTCAAGCCGCGTCTAAAAATTCCAAAAAGTCCAAAAGTTTTCTTTGAAACGGTTTCCGTAGTTGAGTTTTCAGCACATTTTCAAATCGATTTACGCTCTGAATAACTTGCAGCGAAAGTATTTTTTTACCCAAAACTTCATTTCGAGATGTTTGATCCTGCGATATAAGAAAAATATTTCCAACCCAAATTCGTGAGCGAAACGTTTGACTTCCACTTTTACTCCCTCCTTTCGGCATATAATTGGAATCCGTAACTCGGGTGACACGGTGAGACATATTGAAACGACAATAAGTCTCTTGATTTCCATTGAAAACAATCAAAATTTGAGTTCAAATTCAACCTCAGAATGTTTACTTTCTAAAACATTTAGTCCACGCATAAAACTTCCAAACCGTCCAAAAGTTTTCTTCGAAACGGTTACCAAAGTTAAGTATTCAACACATTTTCAAATCGATTTACGCTCTGAATAACTTGTAGTGGAAGTATTTTTCACCCAAAACATCATTTCAAGATGATTGATCCTGCGATATAAGAAAAGTATTTCCAACCCAAATTCGTGAGCGAAACTTTTGACTTCCATTTTCACTCCCTCCTATCGGCACATAATTGGAATCTGTAATTCGGGTAACAGGTGAGACATATTGAAACGACAATAACTCTCTTGATTTCCATTGAAAAAATACAAATTTTGTGCTCAAATTCAAGCTCAAAATGTGTAATTTCTAAAAGATTCATGCCGCGTCTAAAATTTCCTAACCGTTTAGAAGTTATCATTAAAATGGTTACTGAAGATGAGCTTTCAACACATTTTCAAATCGGTTGACACTTTGAGTAACTTGCAGCGAAAGTATTTTTTACCCAAAACTTCATTTCGAGATGATTTATCCTGCCATATAAGAAAAATGTTTCCAAGCCAAATTCGTAAGCGAAATGTTTCACTTCCCTTTTTACTCACTCCCATCGACACATAATTGGAATCCGTAATTCGGGTAACACAGTGAGACATATTGAAACGACTATAACTCTCTTGATTTCCATTGAAAAGAAATCAAAATTGGTGTTCAAATTCAACCTCAGAATTTTTACTTTCTAAAACATTCAGGCCCGTCTAAAAATTCCTAACAGTCCAAAAGTTTTCTTGGTAACGGTTACCGAAGTTGAGTTTTCAACACATTTTCAAATTGATTTACGCTCTGAATAACTTGCAGCGAAAGTATTTTTTACCCAAAACTTCATTTCGAGATGATTGATCCTAAGATATAAGAAAAATATTTCCAACCAAAATTCGTGAGCGAAACATTTGACTTCCATTTTGACTCCCTCCCATCGGCACAAAATTGGAATCCGTAAGTCGGGTAACACGTTGAGACAATTTAAACGACAATAACTCTCTCGATTTCCATTGAAAAAATACAAAATTAGCGTTCAAATTCAAGCTCAGAATTTGTACTTTCTAAAACATTCAAGCCGCATCTAAAAATTCCTAACTGTTGAAATGTTTTCTTCGAAACGGTTACCAAAGTTGAGATTACAACAAATTTTCAAATCGATTGATGCTCTGAATAACTTGCAGCGAAAGTATTTTTTAGCCAAAACTTCATTTCGAGATGATTGATCCCGCGATATAACAAAAATATTTCCAACCCAAATTCGTGACCGAAATGTTTGACTTCCATTTTTACTCCCTCCTATCGACAAATAATTGGAATCCGTAATTCGGGTAACACGGTGAGACATATTGAAACGACAATAATCCTCTTGATTTCCTGTCAAAAAATACAAATTTTGTGTTCAAATTCAAGCTCAGAATGTGTACATTATAAAACATTCATGCCGTGTCTAAGAATTCCAAACCGTTCAAAAGTTATCTTCGAAACGGTTACCGAAGACGAGTTTTCAACACATTTTCAAATCGATTAATGCTCTGAATAACATTCAGGGAAAGTATTTTTTGCCCAAAACTTTATTTCGAGATGCCTTATCCCGCGATATGAGAAAAATATTTACAAGCCAAATTCGTGACCAACACGTTTGGCTTCCATTTTTACTCCCATCGATCGGCACATAATTCGAATCCGTAATTCGGGTAACACGGTGAGACATATTGAAACAACGATAACTGTATTGATTTCCATTGAAAAAATTCAAAATTTGTGTTCAAATTTAAGCTCAGAATGTGAACTTTCCAAAAGATTCAGGCCGCCTTTAAAAATTCCTAACTGTTCAAAAGTTTTCTGCGAAACGGTTACCGAAGTTAAGTTTTCAACACATTTTGGAATCGATCGACGCTCTGAATAACTTGCAGCGAAAGTATTTTTTACCCAAAACTTCATTTTGAGGGGATTGATCCCGTGATATAAGAAAACTATTTCCTAGCCAAATTCGTGAGCAAGACGTTTGACTTCCATTTTTACTCCCTCCCATCGGCACATAATTGGAATCCGAAATTCGGGAAACACGGTGTGACATATTGAAACGACAATAACCCTCTTCATTACCTGTCAAAAAAAAAAAAATTTGTGTTCAAATTCATGCTCAGAATGTGTACATTCTAAAACATTCATGCCGCGTCTAAGAATTCGAAACTGTTCAAAAGTTATCTTCGAAACGGTTACCGAAGATGAGTTTTCAACACATTTTCAAATCGAATAACGCTCTGAACAACTTGCGTGAAAGTATTTTTCTGCCCAAAACATCATTTCGAAATGATTCATCCTGTGATATAAGAATTCCAAGCCAAATTCGTGAGCGAAACGTTTCACTTCCATTTTTAATTCCTCCTATCGGCACATAATTGGAATCCATAATTTGGGTAACACGGTGAGACACATTGAAACGAAAATAACTCTCTTGATTTCCATCGAAAAAATTCAAAATTTGTGTCCAAATTCAAGCTTAGAATTTGTACTTTGTAAAACATTCAGGCCGCATCTAAAAATTCCTAACCGTTCAAAAGTTTTCTTCGAAACGGTTACCGAGGTTGAGTTTTCAACACATTTTCAAATCGATTGACGCTCTGAAAAACTTGTAGCGAAAGTATATTTTACCCAAAACTTCATTTCTAGATGATTGATCCCGCGATATAAGAAAAATATTTCCAACCCAAATTCGTGAGCGAAACTTTTGACTTCTATTTTTACTACCTCCTATCGGCACATAATTGGAGTCCGTAATTCGGGTAACACGGTGAGACGTATTGAAAAGACAATAACTCTCTTGATTTCCATTGAAAAAATACAAATTTTGTGTTCAAATTCAAGTTCAGAATGTGTACTTTCTAAGAGATTCATGCCGTGTCTAAAAATTCCTAACCGTTTAGAAGTTATCATCGAAATGGTTACTGAAGATGAGCTTTCAACACATTTTCAAATCGGTTGACACTTTGAGTAACCTGCAGCGAAAGTATTTTTTACCCAAAACTTCATTTCGAGATGATTTATCCCACGATATAAGAAAAATGTTTCCAAGTCAAATTCGTGAGTGAAACGTTTCACTTGCATTTTTACTCACTTCCATCGGCACATAATTGGAATCCGTAATTCGGGTAACACGGTGAGACATATTGAAACGACTACAACTCTCTTGATTTCCGTTGAAAAAAATCAAAATTTGTGTTCAAATTCAACCTCAGAATGTTTACTTTCTAAAACACTCAGGCCGCGTCTAAAAATTCCTAACTGTCCAAAAGTTTTCTTCGAAACGGTTACCAAAGTTGAGTTTTCAACACATTTTCAAATCGATTTACGCTCTGAATAACTTGCAGCGAAAGTATTTTTTACCCAAAACTTCATTCCGAGATGATTGATCCTGCGATATAAGAAAAATATTTCCAACCCAAATTCATGAGCGAAACTTTTGACTTCCATTTTTACTCCCTCCTTTCGGCACATAATTGGAATCCGTAACTCGGGTGGCACGGTGAGACATATTGAAACGACAATAAGTCTCTTGATTTCCATTGAAAACAATCAAAATTTAAGTTCAAATTCAACCTCAGAATGTTTACTTTCTAAAACATTCAGGCCCCGCCTAAAACTTCCTAACCATCCAAAAGTTTTCTTCGAAACGGTTACCGTAGTTGAGTATTCAACACATTTTCAAATCGATTTACGCTCTGAATAACTTGCAGCAAAAGTATTTTTCACCCGAAACATCATTTCGAGGTGATTGATCCTGCGATATAAGAAAAATATTTCCAACCCAAATTCGTGAGCGAAACTTTTGACTTCCATTTTTACTCCCTCCTATCGGCACATAATTGGAATCCGTAATTCGGGTAACGCGGTGAGACATATTGAAACGATAATAACTCTTTTGACTTCCATTGAAAAAATACAAATTTTGTGCTCAAATTCAAGCTCAGAATGTGTAATTTCTAAAAGGTTCATGCCGTGTCTAAAAATTCCTAACCGTTCAGAAGTTATCATCAAAACGGTTACAGAAGATGAGATTCAACACATTTTCAAATCGGTTGACACTTTGAGTAACTTGCAGCGAAAGTATTTTTTACCCAAAACTTCATTGCGAGATGATTGATCCTGCAATAAGAGAAAAATATTTCCAACCAAAATTCGTGAGCGAAACGTTTGACTTCCATTTTCACTTCCTCCTACCGGCACATAATTGGAATCCGTAATTCGGGTAACACGGTGAGACAATTTAAACGACAATAACTCTCTTGATTTCCATTGAAAAAATACAAAATTATTATTCAAATTCAAGCTCAGAATCTGTACTTTCTAAAACATTCAAGCCGCATTTAAAAATTCCTAACCGTTGAAATGTTTTCTTCGAAACGGTTACCGAAGTTGAGATTTCAACAAATTTTCAAATCGATTGACGCAAAGTATTTTTTAGCCAAAACTTCGTTTCGAGATGATTGATCCCCCGATGTAAGAAAAATATTTCCAAACCAAATTCGTGAGCGAAAGTTTTGACTTCCATTTTTACTCCCTCCTATCGGCACATAATTGGAATCCGTAATTCGGGTAACACGGTGAGACATATTGAAACGACAATAATCCTCTTGATTTCCTGTCAAAAAATACAAATTTTGTGTTCAAATTCAAGCACAGAATGTGTACACTATAAAACATTCATGCCGTGTCTAAGAATTCCATGTGTGTTCAAAAGTTATCTTTGAAATGGTTATCGAAGACGAGTTTTCAACACATTTTCTAATCGATTAACGCTCTGAATAACATTCAGGGAAAGTATTTTTTGCCCAAAACTTTATTTCGAGATGATTTATCCCGCGATATAAGAGAAATATTTACAAGCCAAATTCGTGACCAACACGTTTGACTTCCATTTTTACTCGCTCCTATCGGCACATAATTGGAATCCGTAATTCGGGTAACACGGTGAGACATATTGAAACGACGATAACTCTATTGATTTCCATTGAAAAAATTCAAAATTTATGTTCAAATTTAAGCTCAAAATGTGTACTTTCTAAAACATTCAGGCCGCCTTTAAAAATTCCTAACTGTTCAAAAATTTTCTTCGAAACGTTTACCGAAGTTGAGTTTTCAACACATTTTCAAATCGATTGACGCTCTAAATAACTTGCAGCGAAAGTATTTTTTACCCAAAACTTCATTTCGAGATGATTGATCCCGCGAGATAAGAAAACTATTTCCAAAGCAAATTCGTGAGCGAGACGTTTGACTTCCATTTTTACTCCCTCCCATCGGCACATAATTGGAATCCGTAAGTCGGGTAACACGGTGAGACATATTGAAACGACTATAACTCTCTTGATTTCCGTTGAAAAAAATCAAAATTTGTGTTCAAATTCAACCTCAGAATGTTTACTTTCTAAAACACTCAGGCCGCGTCTAAAAATTCCTAACTGTCCAAAAGTTTTCTTCGAAACGGTTACCAAAGTTGAGTTTTCAACACATTTTCAAATCGATTTACGCTCTGAATAACTTGCAGCGAAAGTATTTTTTACCCAAAACTTCATTTCGAGATGATTGATCCTGCGATATAAGAAAAATATTTCCAACCCAAATTCATGAGCGAAACTTTTGACTTCCATTTTTACTCCCTCCTTTCGGCACATAATTGGAATCCGTAACTCGGGTGGCACGGTGAGACATATTGAAACGACAATAAGTCTCTTGATTTCCATTGAAAACAATCAAAATTTAAGTTCAAATTCAACCTCAGAATGTTTACTTTCTAAAACATTCAGGCCCCGCCTAAAACTTCCTAACCATCCAAAAGTTTTCTTCGAAACGGTTACCGTAGTTGAGTATTCAACACATTTTCAAATCGATTTACGCTCTGAATAACTTGCAGCAAAAGTATTTTTCACCCGAAACATCATTTCGAGGTGATTGATCCTGCGATATAAGAAAAATATTTCCAACCCAAATTCGTGAGCGAAACTTTTGACTTCCATTTTTACTCCCTCCTATCGGCACATAATTGGAATCCGTAATTCGGGTAACGCGGTGAGACATATTGAAACGATAATAACTCTTTTGACTTCCATTGAAAAAATACAAATTTTGTGCTCAAATTCAAGCTCAGAATGTGTAATTTCTAAAAGGTTCATGCCGTGTCTAAAAATTCCTAACCGTTCAGAAGTTATCATCAAAACGGTTACAGAAGGTGAGATTCAACACATTTTCAAATCGGTTGACACTTTGAGTAACTTGCAGCGAAAGTATTTTTTACCCAAAACTTCATTGCGAGATGATTGATCCTGCAATATGAGAAAAATATTTCCAACCAAAATTCGTGAGCGAAACGTTTGACTTCCATTTTCACTTCCTCCTACCGGCACATAATTGGAATCCGTAATTCGGGTAACACGGTGAGACAATTTAAACGACAATAACTCTCTTGATTTCCATTGAAAAAATACAAAATTATTATTCAAATTCAAGCTCAGAATCTGTACTTTCTAAAACATTCAAGCCGCATTTAAAAATTCCTAACCGTTGAAATGTTTTCTTCGAAACGGTTACCGAAGTTGAGATTTCAACAAATTTTCAAATCGATTGACGCAAAGTATTTTTTAGCCAAAACTTCGTTTCGAGATGATTGATCCCCCGATGTAAGAAAAATATTTCCAAACCAAATTCGTGAGCGAAAGTTTTGACTTCCATTTTTACTCCCTCCTATCGGCACATAATTGGAATCCGTAATTCGGGTAACACGGTGAGACATATTGAAACGACAATAATCCTCTTGATTTCCTGTCAAAAAATACAAATTTTGTGTTCAAATTCAAGCACAGAATGTGTACACTATAAAACATTCATGCCGTGTCTAAGAATTCCATGTGTGTTCAAAAGTTATCTTTGAAATGGTTATCGAAGACGAGTTTTCAACACATTTTCTAATCGATTAACGCTCTGAATAACATTCAGGGAAAGTATTTTTTGCCCAAAACTTTATTTCGAGATGATTTATCCCGCGATATAAGAGAAATATTTACAAGCCAAATTCGTGACCAACACGTTTGACTTCCATTTTTACTCGCTCCTATCGGCACATAATTGGAATCCGTAATTCGGGTAACACGGTGAGACATATTGAAACGACGATAACTCTATTGATTTCCATTGAAAAAATTCAAAATTTATGTTCAAATTTAAGCTCAAAATGTGTACTTTCTAAAACATTCAGGCCGCCTTTAAAAATTCCTAACTGTTCAAAAATTTTCTTCGAAACGTTTACCGAAGTTGAGTTTTCAACACATTTTCAAATCGATTGACGCTCTGAATAACTTGCAGCGAAAGTATTTTTTACCCAAAACTTCATTTCGAGATGATTGATCCCGCGATATAAGAAAACTATTTCCAAAGCAAATTCGTGAGCGAGACGTTTGACTTCCATTTTTACTCCCTCCCATCGGCACATAATTGGAATCCGTAAGTCGGGTAACACGGTGAGACATATTGAAACGACTATAACTCTCTTGATTTCCGTTGAAAAAAATCAAAATTTGTGTTCAAATTCAACCTCAGAATGTTTACTTTCTAAAACACTCAGGCCGCGTCTAAAAATTCCTAACTGTCCAAAAGTTTTCTTCGAAACGGTTACCAAAGTTGAGTTTTCAACACATTTTCAAATCGATTTACGCTCTGAATAACTTGCAGCGAAAGTATTTTTTACCCAAAACTTCATTTCGAGATGATTGATCCTGCGATATAAGAAAAATATTTCCAACCCAAATTCATGAGCGAAACTTTTGACTTCCATTTTTACTCCCTCCTTTCGGCACATAATTGGAATCCGTAACTCGGGTGGCACGGTGAGACATATTGAAACGACAATAAGTCTCTTGATTTCCATTGAAAACAATCAAAATTTAAGTTCAAATTCAACCTCAGAATGTTTACTTTCTAAAACATTCAGGCCCCGCCTAAAACTTCCTAACCATCCAAAAGTTTTCTTCGAAACGGTTACCGTAGTTGAGTATTCAACACATTTTCAAATCGATTTACGCTCTGAATAACTTGCAGCAAAAGTATTTTTCACCCGAAACATCATTTCGAGGTGATTGATCCTGCGATATAAGAAAAATATTTCCAACCCAAATTCGTGAGCGAAATTTTTGACTTCCATTTTTACACCCTCCTATCGGCACATAATTGGAATCCGTAATTCGGGTAACGCGGTGAGACATATTGAAACGATAATAACTCTTTTGATTTCCCTTGAAAAAATACAAATTTTGTGCTCAAATTCAAGCTCAGAATGTGTAATTTCTAAAAGGTTCATGCCGTGTCTAAAAATTCCTAACCGTTCAGAAGTTATCATCAAAACGGTTACAGAAGATGAGATTCAACACATTTTCAAATCGGTTGACACTTTGAGTAACTTGCAGCGAAAGTATTTTTTACCCAAAACTTCATTTCGAGATGATTGATCCTGCGATATAAGAAAAATCTTTCCAACCAAAATTCGTGAGCGAAACGTTTGACTTCCATTTTCACTTCCTCCTACCGGCACATAATTGGAATCCGTAATTCGGGTAACACGGTGAGACAATTTAAACGACAATAACTCTCTTGATTTCCATTGAAAAAATACAAAATTATTATTCAAATTCAAGCGCAGAATCTGTACTTTCTAAAACATTCAAGCCGCATTTAAAAATTCCTAACCGTTGAAATGTTTTCTTCGAAACGGTTACCGAAGTTGAGATTTCAACAAATTTTCAAATCGATTGACGCAAAGTATTTTTTAGCCAAAACTTCGTTTCGAGATGATTGATCCCCCGATGTAAGAAAAATATTTCCAAACCAAATTCGTGAGCGAAAGTTTTGACTTCCATTTTTACTCCCTCCTATCGGCACATAATTGGAATCCGTAATTCGGGTAACACGGTGAGACATATTGAAACGACAATAATCCTCTTGATTTCCTGTCAAAAAATACAAATTTTGTGTTCAAATTCAAGCACAGAATGTGTACACTATAAAACATTCATGCCGTGTCTAAGAATTCCATGTGTGTTCAAAAGTTATCTTCGAAACGGTTATCGAAGACGAGTTTTCAACACATTTTCTAATCGATTAACGCTCTGAATAACATTCAGGGAAAGTATTTTTTGCCCAAAACTTTATTTCGAGATGATTTATCCCGCGATATAAGAGAAATATTTACAAGCCAAATTCGTGACCAACACGTTTGACTTCCATTTTTACTCGCTCCTATCGGCACATAATTGGAATCCGTAATTCGGGTAACACGGTGAGACATATTGAAACGACGATAACTCTATTGATTTCCATTGAAAAAATTCAAAATTTATGTTCAAATTTAAGCTCAAAATGTGTACTTTCTAAAACATTCAGGCCGCCTTTAAAAATTCCTAACTGTTCAAAAATTTTCTTCGAAACGTTTACCGAAGTTGAGTTTTCAACACATTTTCAAATCGATTGACGCTCTGACTAACTTGCAGCGAAAGTATTTTTTACCCAAAACTTCATTTCGAGATGATTGATCCCGCGATATAAGAAAACTATTTCCAAAGCAAATTCGTGAGCGAGACGTTTGACTTCCATTTTTACTCCCTCCCATCGGCACATAATTGGAATCCGTAATTCGGGTAACACGCTGAGACATATTGAAACGACAATAACTCTCTTGACTTCCATTGAAAAAATTCAAAATTTGAGTTCAAATTCAACCTCAGAATGTTTACTTTCTAAAACACTCAGGCCGCGTCTAAAAATTCCTAACTTTCCAAAAGTTTTCTTCTAAACGGTTAACGAAGTTGAGTTTTCAACACATTCTCAAATCGATTTACGCTCTGAATAACATGCAGCGAAAGTATTTTTTACCCAAAACTTCATTTCGAGATGATTGATCCTGCGATATAAGAAAAATATTTCCAACCTAAATTCGTGAGCGAAACGTTTGACTTTCATTTTTACTCCCTCCTTTCGGCACATAATTGGAATCCGTAACTCGGGTGACACGGTGAGACATATTGAAACGACAATAAGTCTCTTGATTTCCATTGAAAACAATCAAAATTTGAGTTCAAATTCAACCTCAGAATGTTCACTTTCTAAAACATTCAGGCCACGCCTAAAACTTCCTAACCGTCCAAAAGTTTTCTTCGAAACGGTTGCCGAAGTTGAGTATTCAACACATTTTCAAATCGATTTACGCTCTGAATAACTTGCAACGAAAGTATTTTTCACCGAAAACATCATTTCGAGACGATTGATCCTGCGATATAAGAAAAATATTTCCAACCCAAATTCGTGAGCGAAACTTTTGACTTCCATTTTGACTTCCTCCTATCGGCACATAATTGGAATCCGTAATTCAGGTAACACGGTGAGACATATTGAAATGACAATAACTCTCTTGATTTCCATTGAAAAAAAGATAAATTTTGTGCTGAAATTCAAGCTCAGAATGTGTAATTTCCAAAAGATTCATGCCGCGTCTAAAAATTCCTAACCGTTCAGAAGTTATCATCAAAACGGTTACCGAAGATGAGCTTTCAACACATTTTCAAATCGGTTGACACCTTGACTAACTTGCAGCGAAAGTATTTTTTACCCAAAACTTCATTTCGAGATGATTTATCCAGTGACATAAGAAAAATGTTTCCAAGCCAAATTCGTGAGCGAAACGTTTGACTTCCATTTTCACTTCCTCCTACCGGCACATAATTGGAATCCGTAATTCGGGTAACACGGTGAGAGAATTTAAACGACAATAACTCTCTTGATTTCCATTGAAAAAATACAAAATTATTATTCAAATTCAAGCTCAGAATCTGTACTTTCTAAAACGTTCAAGCCGCATTTAAAAATTCCTAACCGTTGAAATGTTTTCTTCGAAACAGTTACCGAAGTTGAGATTTCAACAAATTTTCAAATCCATTGACGCTCTGAATAACTTGCAACGAAAGTATTTTTTAGCCAAAACTTCATTTCGAGATGATTGATCCCCCGATATAAGAAAAATATTTCCAAGCCAAATTCGTGAGCGAAAGTTTTGACTTCCATTTTTACTCCCTCCTATCGGCACATAATTGGAATCTGTAATTTGGGTAACACGGTGAGATATATTGAAACGACAATAATCCTCTTGATTTCCTGTCAAAAAATACAAATTTTGTGTTCAAATTCAAGCACAGAATGTGTACACTATAAAACATTCATGCCGTGTCTAAGAATTCCATGTGTGTTCAAAAGTTATCTTCGAAACGGTTACCGAAGACGAGTTTTCAACACATTTTCTAATCGATTAACGCTCTGAATAACATTCAGGGAAAGTATTTTTTGCCCAAAACTTTATTTCGAGATGATTTATCCCGCGATATAAGAGAAATATTTACAAGCCAAATTCATGACCAACACGTTTGACTTCCATTTTTACTCGCTCCTATCGGCACATAATTGGAATTCGTAATTCGGGTAACACGGTGAGACATATTGAAACGACGATAACACTATTGATTTCCATTGAAAAAATTCAAAATTTGTGTTCAAATTTAAGCTCAGAATGTGTACTTTCTAAAACATTCAGGCCGCCTTTAAAAATTCCTAACTGTTCAAAAATTTTCTTCGAAACGATTACCGAAGTTGAGTTTTCAACACATTTTCAAATCGATTGACGCTCTGAATAACTTGCAGCGAAAGTATTTTTTACCCAAAACTTCATTTCGAGATGATTGATCCCGCGATATAAGAAAACAATTTCCAAAACAAATTCGTGAGCGAGACGTTTGACTTCCATTTTTACTCCCTCCCATCGGCACATAATTGGAATCCGTAATTCGGGTAACACGGTGAGACATTTTGAAACGACAATGACTCTCTTCATTTCCTGTTAAAAAAAAAAATTTTGTGTTCAAATTCATGCTCAGAATGTGTATATTCTAAAACATTCATGCCGCGTCTCAGAATTCCAAACTGTTCAACAGTTATCTTCGAAACGGTTACCGAAGATGAGTTTCCAACACATTTTCAAATTGAATAACGCTCTGAATAACTTGCATTGAAAGTATTTTTCTGCCCAAAAAATCATTTCAAGATGATTGGTCCTGTGATATAAGAATTCCAAGCCAAATTCGTGAGGAAAACATTTCACTTTCATTTTTACTCCCTCCTATCGGCACATAGTTGGAATCCGTAATTCAGGTAACACGGTGAGACACATTGAAACGATAATAAGTCTCTTGATTTGGATCGAAAAAATTCAAAATTTGGGTTCAAATTCAAGCTTAGAATTTGTACTTTGTAAAACATTAAGCCCGCGTCTAAAAATTCCTAACCGTTCAAAAGTTTTCTTAGAAACGGTTACCGAAGTTGAGTTTTAAAGACATTTGCAAGTTGATTTACGATCTGAATAAGTTATAGCGAAAGTATTTTTTACCCAAAACTTCATTTCGAGATGATTGATCCTGCGATATAAGAAAAATATTTCCAACCCAAATTCGTGAGCGAAACGTTTCACTATTTTTACTCCCTCCTTTTGGCACATAATTGGAATCCGTAATTCGGGTGACACGGTGAGACATATTGAAACGACAATAACTCTCTTGATTTCCATTGAAAAAAATCAAAATTTGTGTTCAAATTCAAGCTCAGAATGTTTAATTTCTAAAACATTCAGGCCGCGAATAAAAATTCCTAACCGTTCAAAAGTTTTCTTCAAAACAGTTACCGAGGTTGGGTTTTCAACACATTTTCAAATCGATTGACGCTCTGAATAACTTGCAGCGAAAGTATTTTTTAGCCAAAACTTCATTTCGAGATGATTGATCCCGCGATATAAGAAAAACATTTCCAACCCAAATTCGTGAGCGAAATGTTTGACTTCCATTTTCACTTCCTCCTACCGGCACATAATTGGAATCCGTAATTCGGGTAACACGGTGAGACAATTTAAACGACAATAACTCTCATTCAAATTCAAGCTCGGAATCTGTACTTTCTAAAACATTCAAGCCGCATTTAAAAATTCCTAACCGTTGAAATGTTTTCTTCGAAACGGTTACCGAAGTTGAGATTTCAACAAATTTTCAAATCGATTGACGCTCTGAATAACTTGCAACGAAAGTATTTTTTAGCCAAAACTTCATTTCGAGATGATTGATCCCCCGATATAAGAAAAATATTTCCAAGCCAAATTCGTGAGCGAAAGTTTTGACTTCCATTTTTACTCCCTCCTATCGGCACATAATTGGAATCCGTAATTCGGGTAACACGGTGAGACATATTGAAACGACAATAATCCTCTTGATTTCCTGTCAAAAAATACAAATTTTGTGTTCAAATTCAAGCACAGAATGTGTACACTATAAAACATTCTTGCCGTGTCTAAGAATTCCATGTGTGTTCAAAAGTTATCTTCGAAACGGTTACCAAAGACGAGTTTTCAACACATTCAGGGAAAGTATTTTTTGCCCAAAACTTTATTTCGAGATGATTTATCCCGCGATATAAGAGAAATATTTACAAGCCAAATTCGTGACCAACACGTTTGACTTCCATTTTTACTCGCTCCGATCGGCACA
Organism: Quercus cerris; assembly: GCA_963669245.1. NCBI lineage: Eukaryota > Viridiplantae > Streptophyta > Magnoliopsida > Fagales > Fagaceae > Quercus > Quercus cerris. Next base: position 81,136,324 of record OY770008.1, read on the forward strand.
TAATTGGAATCCGTAATTCGGGTAACACGGTGAGACATATTGAAACGACGTTAACTCTATTGATTTCCATTGAAAAAATTCAAAATTTATGTTCAAATTTAAGCTCAGAATGTGTACTTTCTAAAACATTCAGGCCGCCATTAAAAATTCCTAACTGTTCAAAAATTTTCTTCGAAACGTTTACCGAAGTTGAGTTTTCAACACATTTTCAAATCGATTGACGCTCTGAATAACTTGCAGCGAAAGTATTTTTTACCCAAAACTTCATTTCGAGATGATTGATCCCGCGATATAAGAAAACTATTTCCAAAGCAAATTCGTGAGCGAGACGTTTGACTTCCATTTTTACTCCCTCCCATCGGCACATAATTGGAATCCGTAATTCGGGTAACACGGTGAGACATATTGAAACGACAATAACTCTCTTGACTTCCATTGAAAAAAATCAAAATTTGAGTTCAAATTCAACCTCAGAATGTTTACTTTCTAAAACATTCAGGCCACGTCTAAAACTTCCCAACCGTCCAAAAGTTTTCTTCGAAACGGTTGCCGAAGTTGAGTATTCAACACATTTTCAAATCGATTTATGCTCTGAATAACTTACAACGAAAGTATTTTTCACCGAAAACATCATTTCGAGACGATTGATCCTGCGATATAAGAAAAATATTTCCAACCCAAATTCGTGAGCGAAACTTTCGGCTTCCATTTTTACTCCCTCCTATCGGCACATAATTGGAATCCATAATTCAGGTAACACGGTGAGACATATTGAAATGACAATAACTCTCTTGATTTCCATTGAAAAAAAGATAAATTTTGTGCTCAAATTCAAGCTCAGAATGTGTAATTTCCAAAAGATTCATGCCGCGTCTAAGAATTCCTAACCGTTCAGAAGTTATCATCAAAACGGTTACCGAAGATGAGCTTTCAACACATTTTCAAATCGGTTGACACCTTGACTAATTTGCAGCGAAAGTATTTTTTACCCAAAACTTCATTTCGAGATGATTTAGCCAGCGATATAAGAAAAATGTTTCCATGCCAAATTCGTGAACGAAACGTTTCACTTCCATTTTTACTCACTCCCATCGGCACATAATTGGAATCCGTAATTCGGGTAACACGGTGAGACATATTGAAACGACTATAAATCTTTTGATTTCCATTGAAAAAAATAAAAATTTGTGTTCAAATTCAACCTCAGAATTTTCACTTTCTAAAACATTCAGGCCGCGTCTAAAAATTCCTAACAGTCCAAAAGTTTTCTTCGTAACTGTTACCGAAGTTGAGTTTTCAACACATTTTCAAATCGATTTACGCTCTGAATAACTTACAGCGGAAGTATTTTTTACCCAAAACTTCATTTCGAGATGATTGATCCTGCGATATAAGAAGAATATTTCCAACCAAAATTCGTGAGCGAAACGTTTGACTTCCATTTTCACTTCCTCCTACCGGCACATAATTGGAATCCGTAATTCGGGTAACACGGTGAGAGAATTTAAACGACAATAACTCTCTTGATTTCCATTGAAAAAATACAAAATTATTATTAAAATTCAAGCTCAGAATCTGTACTTTCTAAAACATTCAAGCCGCATTTAAAAATTCCTAACCGTTGAAATGTTTTCTTCGAAACAGTTACCGAAGTTGAGATTTCAACAAATTTTCAAATCCATTGACGCTCTGAATAACTTGCAACGAAAGTATTTTTTAGCCAAAACTTCATTTCGAGATGATTGATCCCCCGATATAAGAAAAATATTTCCAAGCCAAATTCGTGAGCGAAAGTTTTGACTTCCATTTTTACTCCCTCCTATCGGCGCATAATTGGAATCCGTAATTCGGGTAACACGGTGAGACATATTGAAACGACAATAATCCTCTTGATTTCCTGTCAAAAAATACAAATTTTGTGTTCAAATTCAAGCACAGAATGTTTACACTATAAAACATTCATGCCGTGTCTAAGAATTCCATGTGTGTTCAAAAGTTATCTTCGAAACGGTTACCGAAGACGAGTTTTCAACACATTTTCTAATCGATTAACGCTCTGAATAACATTCAGGGAAAGTATTTTTTGCCCAAAACTTTATTTCGAGATGATTTATCCCGCGATATAAGAGAAATATTTACAAGCCAAATTCGTGACCAACACGTTTGACTTCCATTTTTACTCGCTCCTATCGGCACATAATTGGAATCCGTAATTCGGGTAACACGGTGAGACATATTGAAACGACGATAACTCTATTGATTTCCATTGAAAAAATTCAAAATTTGTGTTCAAATTTAAGCTCAGAATGTGTACTTTCTAAAACATTCAGGCTGCCTTTAAAAATTCCTAACTGTTCAAAAATTTTCTTCGAAACGATTACCGAAGTTGAGTTTTCAACACATTTTCAAATCGATTGACGCTCTGAATAACTTGCAGCGAAAGTATTTTTTACCCAAAACTTCATTTCGAGATGATTGATCCCGCGATATAAGAAAACAATTTCCAAAGCAAATTCGTGAGCGAGACGTTTGACTTCCATTTTTACTCCCTCCCATCGGCACATAATTGGAATCCGTAATTCGGGTAACACGGTGAGACATTTTGAAACGACAATGACTCTCTTCATTTCCTGTTAAAAAAAAAAATTTGTGTTCAAATTCATGCTCGGAATGTGTATATTCTAAAACATTCATGCCGCGTCTCAGAATTCCAAACTGTTCAACAGATATCGTCGAAACGGTTACCGAAGATGAGTTTTCAACACATTTCCAAATTGAATAACGCTCTGAATAACTTGCAGCGAATGTACTTTTTACCCAAAACTTCATTTTGAGATGATTGATCCCACGACATAAGAAAATATTTCCAACCCAAGTTCGTGAGCAAAACGTTTGACTTCCATTTTTACTCCCTCCTTTCGGCACATAATTGGAATCCGTAATTCATGTAACGCGTTGAGACATATTGAAACGACAATAACTCTCTTGATTTCCATTGAAAAAATACAATCTTTTTGTTCAAATTAAAGCTCAGAATGTGTACTTTCTAAAAGATTCATGCAGCGTATAAAACTTCCTAACCGTTCAAAAGTTATCATGTTACTGAAGATGAGTTTTCAACACATTTTCGAATCGGTTCACGCTCTGAGTAACTTGCAGCGAAAGTATTTTTTACCCAAAACTTCATTTCGAGATGATTTATCCCACTATATAAGAAAAATTTTTCCAAGCCAAATTCATGAGCGAAACGTTTGACTTCCCTCCCATTGGCACATAATTGGAATCCGTAATTCGGGTAACACGGTGAGACATTTTGAAACGACAATGACTCTCTTCATTTCCTGTCAAAAAAAAAAAATTTGTGTTCAAATTCATGCTCAGAATGTGTATATTCTAAAACATTCATGCCGCGTCTCGGAATTCCAAACTGTTCAATAGTTATCTTCGAAACGGTTACCGAAGATGAGTTTTCAACACATTTTCAAATTGAATAACACTCTGAATAACTTACATTGAAAGTATTTTTCTGCCCAAAACATCATTTCGAGATGATTGGTCCTGCGATATAGGAATTCCAAGCCAAATTCGTGAGGAAAACGTTTCACTTTCATTTTTACTCCCTCCTATCGGCACATAGTTGGAATTCGTAATTCGGGTAACACAGTGAGACACATTGAAACGATAATAAGTCTCTTGATTTGGATCGAAAAAATTCAAAATTTGGGTTCAAATTCAAGCTTAGAATTTGTACTTTGTAAAACATTAAGCCCGCGTCTAAAAATTCCTAACCGTTCAAAAGTTTTCTTCGAAACGGTTACCGAAGTTGAGTTTTAAAGACATTTGCAAGTTGATTTACGATCTGAATAACCTATAGCCAAAGTATTTTTTACCCAAAACTTCATTTCGAGATGATTGATCCTGCGATATAAGAAAAATATTTCCAACCCAAATTCGTGAGCGAAACGTTTGACTATTTTTACTCCCTCCTTTCGGCACATAATTGGAATCCGTAATTCGGGTGATACGGTGAGACATATTGAAACGACAATAACTCTCTTGATTTCCATTGAAAAAAATCAAAATTTGTGTTCAAATTCAAGCTCAGAATGTTTAATTCCTAAAACGTTCAGGCCGCGAATAAAAATTCCTAACCGTTCAAAAGTTTTCTTCGAAATAGTTACTGAGGTTGGGTTTTCAACACATTTTCAAATCGATTGACGCTCTGAATAACTTGCAGCGAAAGTATTTTTTAGCCAAAACTTCATTTCGACATGATTGATCCCGCGATATAAGAAAAACATTTCCAACCCAAATTCGTGAGCGAAATGTTTGACTTCCATTTTTACTCCCTTCTATCGGCACATAATTGGAATCCGTAATTCGGGCAACACGGTGAGACATATTGAAACGACAATAGCTCTCCTGATTTCCATTGAAAAAAATCAAAGTTTGTGTTCAAATTCAAGTTCAGAATGTTTACTTTCTAAAACATTCAGGCCCGTCTAAAAATTCCTAACCGTTCAAGAGTTTTCTTCGAAACGGTTACCGAAGTTGAGTTTTCAACACATTTTCAAATCGATTTACGCTCTGAATAACTTGCAGCGAAAGTATTTTTTACCCAAAACTTCATTTCGAGATGATTGATCCCACGATATAAAAAAATATTTCCAGCCCAAGTTCGTGAGCAAAAAGTTTGACTTCCATTTTTACTCCCTCCTTTCGGCACATAATTGGAATCCGTAATTCATGTAACGCGTTGAGACATATTGAAACGACAATAACTCTCTTGATTTCCATTGAAAAAATACAATCTTTTTGTTCAAATTAAAGCTCAGAATGTGTACTTTCTAAAAGATTCATGCAGCGTATAAAACTTCCTAACCGTTCAAAAGTTATCATGTTACTGAAGATGAGTTTTCAACACATTTTCGAATCGGTTCACGCTCTGAGTAACTTGCAGCGAAAGTATTTTTTACCCAAAACTTCATTTCGAGATGATTTATCCCACTATATAAGAAAAATGTTTCCAAGCCAAATTCATGAGCGAAACGTTTGACTTCCATTTTTACTCCGTCCCATCGCCACATTATTGGAATCCGTAATTCGAGAAACATGGTGATACAATTTAAACGACAATAACTCTCTTGATTTCCATTGAAAAAATAAGAAATTGGTGTTCAAATTCAAGCTCAGAATCTATACTTTCTAAAATATTCAGGCCGCGTCTAAAAATTCCTAACCGTTGAAATGTTTTCTTCGAAACGGTTACCGAAGTTGAGATTTCAACACATTTTCAAATCGATTGAAGCTCTGAATAACTTGCAGTGAAAGTATTTTTTAGCCAAAACTTCATTTCGAGATTATTGATCCCCCGATATAAGACAAATATTTCCAACCCAAATTCGAGAGCGAAATGTTTGACTTCCATTTTTACTCCCTCCTATCGGCACATAATTTGAATCCGTAATTCGGGTCACACGGTGAGAAATATTGAAACGACAATAACTCTCTTGAATTCCATTGAAAAAAAATCAAAATTTGTGTTGAAATTCAAGCTCAGAATGTTTACTTTCTAAAACATTCAGGCCGGGTATAAAAATTCCAAACCGTTCAAAAGTTTTCTTCGAAACGGTTACCGAAGTTGAGTTTTCAACACATTTTCAAATTGATTTACGATTTGAATAACTTGTAGCGAAAGTATTTTTTATCCAAAACTTCATTTCGAGTTTTCTTCAAATTGATTTACGCTCTGAATAACTTGCAGCGAAAGTATTTTTCACCTAAAACACCATTACGAGATGATTGATCCTGCGGTATAAGAAAAATATTTCCAACCCAAACTCGGGAGCGAAACGTTTGACTTCCATTTTTACTCCCTCCTATCGGCACATAATTGGAATCCGTAATTCGGGTAACACAGTGAGACATATTGAAACGACAATAACTCTCTTGATATCCATTGAAAAAATACAAATTTAGTGTTCAAATTTAGGCTCAGAATGTGTACTTTCGAAAACATTCATGCCGCGTCTAAAAATTCCTAACCGTTCAAAAGTTATCATCAAAACGGTTACTGAAGATGAGCTTTCAACACATTTTCAAATCGGTTGACGCTTTGAGTAACTTGCAGCGAAAGTAATTTTTACCCAAAACTTCATTTCGAGATGATTTATCCTGCGATATAAGAAAAATTTTTCCAAGCCAAATTCGTGAGCGAAACGTTTGACTTCCATTTTTTCTCACTCCCATCGGCACATAATTGGAATCCGTAATTCAGGTAACAGGGTGAGACATATTGAAACAACTATAAATCTCTTGATTTCCATTGAAAAAAATCAAAATTTGTGTTCAAATTCAACCTCTGAATGTTTACTTTCCAAAACATTCAGGCCGCGTCTAAAAATTCCTAGCAGTCCAAAAGTTTTCTTCGGAACGGTTACCGAAGTTGAGTTTTCAACACACTTTCAAATCGATTTACGCTCTGAATAACTTGTAGCGAAAGTATTTTTTACCCAAAACTTCATTTCGAGATGATTGATCCAGCGATATAAGAAAAATATTTCCAACCCAAATTTATGAGCGAAACGTTTGACTTCCATTTTTACTTCCTCCTATCGGCACATAATTTGGTACGTAATTCGGGTAACACGGTGAGACAATTTAAACGACAATAACTTTCTTGATTTCCACTGAAAAAATACAAAATTAGCGTTCAAATTCAAGCTCAGAATCTGTACTTTCTAAAACATTCTAGCCGCATCTAAAAATTCCCAACTGTTGAAATGTTTTCTTCGAAACGGTTACCGAAGTTGAGTTTTCAACACATTTTCAAATCGATTGACACTCTGAATAACTTGCAGTGAAAGTATTTTATACCCAAAAATTCTTTTCGACAAGATTGATCCCGCGATAGAAGAAAAATATTTCCAAGCCAAATTCGTGAGCGAAACGTTTGACTTCCATTTTTACTCCCTCCTTTCGGCACATAATTGGAATCCGTAATTCAAGTAACACGTTGAGACATATTGAAACGACAATAACTCTCTTGATTTTGATTGAAAAAATACAAATTTTTTGTTCAAATTAAAGCTCAGAATGTGTACTTTCTAAAACATTAATGCCGCATATAAAACATCCTAATCGTTCAAAAGTTATCATTTTACTGAAGATGAGTTTTCAACACATTTTCAAATCGGTTGACGCTCTGAGTAACTTGCAGCGAAAGTATTTTTTACCCAAAACTTCATTTCGGGATGATTTATCCCACGATATAAGAAAAATGTTTCGAAGCTAAATTCGTGAGCGAAACGTTTGACTTCCATTTTTACTCCCTTCCATCGCCACATTATTGGAATCCGTAATTCGGGAAACATGGTGATACAATTTAAACGACAATAACTCTCTTGATTTCCATTGAAAAAATACAAAATTAGTGTTCAAATTCAAGCTCAGAATCTGGACTTTCTAAAATATTCAGGCCGCGTCTAAAAATTCCTAACCGTTGAAATGTTTTCTTCGAAACGGTTACCGAAGTTGAGATTTCAACACATTTTCAAATCGATTGACGCTCTGAATAACTTGCAGCGAAAGTATTTTTTAGCCAAAACTTCATTCCGAGATGATTGATCCCGCGATATAAGAAAAATATTTCCAACCCAAATTCGTGAGCGAAATGTTCGACTTCCATTTTTACTCCCTCCTATCGGTACATAATTGGAATCCGTAATTCGGGTCACACGGTGAGACATATTGAAACGACAATAACTCTCTTGAATTTCATTTTAAAAAATCAAAATTTGTGTTCAAATTCAAGCTCAGAATGTTTACTTTCTAAAACATTCAGGCCGCGTATAAAAATTCCATACTGTTCAAAAGTTTTCTTCGAAACGGTTACCGAAGGTGAGTTTTCAACACATTTTCAAATTGATTTACGATCTGAATAACTTGTAGCGAAAGTATTTTTTACCCCAAACTTCATTTTGAGATGATCGAACCTGCGATATAAGAAAAATATTTCCAACCCAAATTCGTGAGCGAAACGTTTGATTTCCATTTTTACTCCCTCATTTTGGAACATAATTGGAATCTGTAATTCGGATGACACGGTGAGACATATTGAAATGACAATAACTCTCTTGATTTCCATTGAAAACAATCAAAATTTGAGTTCAAATTCATCCTCAGAATGTTTACTTTCTAAAACATTCAGGCCGCGCCTAAAACTTCCTAACCGTCCAAAAGTTTTCTTCGAAAAGGTTACCGAAGTTGAGTTTTCAACACAATTTCAAATCTATTTACGCTCTGAATAAATTGCAGCGAAACTATTTTTCACCCAAAACATCATTACGAGATGATTGATCCTGCAGTATAAGAAAAATATTTCCAACGCAAATTCGTGAACGAAACGTTTGACTTCCATTTTTACTCCTATTGGCACATAATTGGAATCCGTAATTCAGGTAACACGGTGAGACATGTTGAAACGACAATAACTCTCTTGATTTCCATTGAAAAAATACAAATTTTGTGTTTAAATTCAGGCTCAGAATGTGTACTTTCCAAAACATTCATGCCGCGTCTAAAAATTCCTAACCGTTCAAAAGTTATCATCAAAACGGTTACTGAAGATGAGCTTTCAACACATTTTCAAATCGGTTGACGCTTTGAGTAACTTGCAGCGAAAGTAATTTTTACCCAAAACTTCATTTCGAGATGATTTATCCTGCGATATAAGAAAAATTTTTCCAAGCCAAATTCGTGAGTGAAACGTTTGACTTCCATTTTTTCTCACTCCCATCGGCACATAATTGGAATCCGTAATTCAGGTAACAGGGTGAGACATATTGAAACGACTATAACTCTCTTGATTTCCATTGAAAAAAATCAAAATTTGTGTTCAAATTCAACCTCAGAATGTTTACTTTCTAAAACACTCAGGCCGCGTCTAAAAATTCCTAACAGTCCAAAAGTTTTCTTCTAAACGGTTACCGAAGTAGAGTTTTCAACACATTTTCAAATTTATTTGCGCTCTGAATAAATTGCAGCAAAAGTATTTTTTGCCCAAAACTTCATTTCGAGATGATTGATCCTGCGATATAAGAATAATATTTCCAACCGAAATTCGTGAGCGAAACGTTTGACTTCCATTTATATTTCCTCTTATCGGCACATAATTTGGTACGTAATTCGGCTAACACGGTGAGACAATTTAAACGAGAATAACTCTCTTGATTTCCATTGAAAAAATACAAATTAGCTTTCAAATTCAAGCTCAGAATCTGTACTTTCTAAAACATTCAGGCCGCATCTAAAAATTCCTAACCGTTCAAATGTTTTCTATGAAACGGTTACCGAAGTTGAGTTTTCAACACATTTTCATATCGATTGACGCTCTGAATAACATGCAGGGAAAGTATTTTTTGCCCAAAACTTTTTTTCGAGATGATTTATCCCGTGATATGAGAAAAATATTTCCAAGCCAAATTCGTGACCAACACGTTTGACTTCCATTTTTACTCCCTCCTATCGACCCATAATTGGAATCCGTAATTCGGGTAACACGGTGAGACATATTGAAACGACGATAACTCTATTGATTTCCATTTAAAAAATTCAAAATTTGTATTCAAATTTAAGCTCAGAATGCGTAGTTTCTAAAACATTTAGGCCGCCTTTAAAAATTCCTAACTGTTCAAAAGTTTTCTTCGAAACGGTTACCGAAGTTGAGTTTTCAACACATTTTCAAATCGATTGACGCTCTGAATAACTTGCAGCGAAATTAGTTTTTACCCAAAACTTCATTTCGAGATGATTGATCCCGCAATATAAGAAAACTCTTTCCAAGCCAAATTCGTGAGCCAGACATTTGACTTCCATTTTTACTCCCTCCCATCGGCACGTAATTGGAATCCGTAATTTGGGTAACACGGCGAGAGGATTGATCCTGCGATATAAGAATTCCAAGCCAAATTCATGAGCGAAACGTTTCACTTCCATTTTTACTCAATCCTATCGGCACATAATTGGAATCCGTAATTCGGGTAACACGGTGAGACACATTGAAACGAAAATAACTCTCTTGATTTCCATCGAAAAAATTCAAAATTTGTGTTCAAATTCAAGGTTAGAATTTGTACTTTGTAAAACGTTCAGGCCGCGTCTAAAAATTTCTAACGGTTCAAAAGTTTTCCTCGAAACGGTTACCGAGGTTGAGTTTTCAACATGTTTTCAAATCGATTGACGCTCTGAATAACTTGCAACGAAAGTATTTTTTACCCAAAACTTCATTTGGAGATGATTGAACCTGCGATATAAGAAAAATATTTCCAGCCCAAATTCGTGAGCGAAACGTTTGACTTCCATTTTTACTCCCTCCTTTCGGCACATAATTGGAATCCGTAATTCGAGTAACACGTTGAGACATATTGAAACGACAATAACTCTCTTGATTTCCATTGAAAAAATACAATTGTTTGTTGAAATTCAAGTTCAGAATATTTACTTTCTAAAACATTCAGGCCGCGTCTAAAAATTCCTAACTGTTCAAAAGTTTTCTTCAAAACGGTTACCGAAGTTGAGTTTTCAACACATTTTCAAATCGATTTACGCTCTGAATAACTTGCAGCGAAAGTATTTTTTACCCAAAAGTTCATTTTGAGATGATTGATCCCACGATATAAGAGAAATATTTCCAACCCAAATTCGTGAGCGAAACGTTTGACTTCCATTTTTACTCCCTCCTTTCGGCACATAATTGGAATCCGTAATTCAAGTAACACGTTGAGACATATTGAAACGACAATAACTCTCTTGATTTTGATTGAAAAAATACAAATTTTTTGTTCAAATTAAAGCTCAGAATGTGTACTTTCTAAAACATTAATGCCGCATATAAAACATCCTAATCGTTCAAAAGTTATCATTTTACTGAAGATGAGTTTTCAACACATTTTCAAATCGGTTGACGCTCTGAGTAACTTGCAGCGAAAGTATTTTTTACCCAAAACTTCATTTCGGGATGATTTATCCCACGATATAAGAAAAATGTTTCGAAGCTAAATTCGTGAGCGAAACGTTTGACTTCCATTTTTACTCCCTTCCATCGCCACATTATTGGAATCCGTAATTCGGGAAACATGGTGATACAATTTAAACGACAATAACTCTCTTGATTTCCATTGAAAAAATACAAAATTAGTGTTCAAATTCAAGCTCAGAATCTGGACTTTCTAAAATATTCAGGCCGCGTCTAAAAATTCCTAACCGTTGAAATGTTTTCTTCGAAACGGTTACCGAAGTTGAGATTTCAACACATTTTCAAATCGATTGACGCTCTGAATAACTTGCAGCGAAAGTATTTTTTAGCCAAAACTTCATTCCGAGATGATTGATCCCGCGATATAAGAAAAATATTTCCAACCCAAATTCGTGAGCGAAATGTTCGACTTCCATTTTTACTCCCTCCTATCGGTACATAATTGGAATCCGTAATTCGGGTCACACGGTGAGACATATTGAAACGACAATAACTCTCTTGAATTTCATTTTAAAAAATCAAAATTTGTGTTCAAATTCAAGCTCAGAATGTTTACTTTCTAAAACATTCAGGCCGCGTATAAAAATTCCATACTGTTCAAAAGTTTTCTTCGAAACGGTTACCGAAGGTGAGTTTTCAACACATTTTCAAATTGATTTACGATCTGAATAACTTGTAGCGAAAGTATTTTTTACCCCAAACTTCATTTTGAGATGATCGAACCTGCGATATAAGAAAAATATTTCCAACCCAAATTCGTGAGCGAAACGTTTGATTTCCATTTTTACTCCCTCATTTTGGAACATAATTGGAATCTGTAATTCGGATGACACGGTGAGACATATTGAAATGACAATAACTCTCTTGATTTCCATTGAAAACAATCAAAATTTGAGTTCAAATTCATCCTCAGAATGTTTACTTTCTAAAACATTCAGGCCGCGCCTAAAACTTCCTAACCGTCCAAAAGTTTTCTTCGAAAAGGTTACCGAAGTTGAGTTTTCAACACAATTTCAAATCTATTTACGCTCTGAATAAATTGCAGCGAAACTATTTTTCACCCAAAACATCATTACGAGATGATTGATCCTGCAGTATAAGAAAAATATTTCCAACGCAAATTCGTGAACGAAACGTTTGACTTCCATTTTTACTCCTATTGGCACATAATTGGAATCCGTAATTCAGGTAACACGGTGAGACATGTTGAAACGACAATAACTCTCTTGATTTCCATTGAAAAAATACAAATTTTGTGTTCAAATTCAGGCTCAGAATGTGTACTTTCCAAAACATTCATGCCGCGTCTAAAAATTCCTAACCGTTCAAAAGTTATCATCAAAACGGTTACTGAAGATGAGCTTTCAACACATTTTCAAATCGGTTGACGCTTTGAGTAACTTGCAGCGAAAGTAATTTTTACCCAAAACTTCATTTCGAGATGATTTATCCTGCGATATAAGAAAAATTTTTCCAAGCCAAATTCGTGAGTGAAACGTTTGACTTCCATTTTTTCTCACTCCCATCGGCACATAATTGGAATCCGTAATTCAGGTAACAGGGTGAGACATATTGAAACGACTATAACTCTCTTGATTTCCATTGAAAAAAATCAAAATTTGTGTTCAAATTCAACCTCAGAATGTTTACTTTCTAAAACACTCAGGCCGCGTCTAAAAATTCCTAACAGTCCAAAAGTTTTCTTCTAAACGGTTACCGAAGTAGAGTTTTCAACACATTTTCAAATTTATTTGCGCTCTGAATAAATTGCAGCAAAAGTATTTTTTGCCCAAAACTTCATTTCGAGATGATTGATCCTGCGATATAAGAATAATATTTCCAACCGAAATTCGTGAGCGAAACGTTTGACTTCCATTTATATTTCCTCTTATCGGCACATAATTTGGTACGTAATTCGGCTAACACGGTGAGACAATTTAAACGAGAATAACTCTCTTGATTTCCATTGAAAAAATACAAATTAGCTTTCAAATTCAAGCTCAGAATCTGTACTTTCTAAAACATTCAGGCCGCATCTAAAAATTCCTAACCGTTCAAATGTTTTCTATGAAACGGTTACCGAAGTTGAGTTTTCAACACATTTTCATATCGATTGACGCTCTGAATAACATGCAGGGAAAGTATTTTTTGCCCAAAACTTTTTTTCGAGATGATTTATCCCGTGATATGAGAAAAATATTTCCAAGCCAAATTCGTGACCAACACGTTTGACTTCCATTTTTACTCCCTCCTATCGACCCATAATTGGAATCCGTAATTCGGGTAACACGGTGAGACATATTGAAACGACGATAACTCTATTGATTTCCATTTAAAAAATTCAAAATTTGTATTCAAATTTAAGCTCAGAATGCGTAGTTTCTAAAACATTTAGGCCGCCTTTAAAAATTCCTAACTGTTCAAAAGTTTTCTTCGAAACGGTTACCGAAGTTGAGTTTTCAACACATTTTCAAATCGATTGACGCTCTGAATAACTTGCAGCGAAATTAGTTTTTACCCAAAACTTCATTTCGAGATGATTGATCCCGCAATATAAGAAAACTCTTTCCAAGCCAAATTCGTGAGCCAGACATTTGACTTCCATTTTTACTCCCTCCCATCGGCACGTAATTGGAATCCGTAATTTGGGTAACACGGCGAGAGGATTGATCCTGCGATATAAGAATTCCAAGCCAAATTCATGAGCGAAACGTTTCACTTCCATTTTTACTCAATCCTATCGGCACATAATTGGAATCCGTAATTCGGGTAACACGGTGAGACACATTGAAACGAAAATAACTCTCTTGATTTCCATCGAAAAAATTCAAAATTTGTGTTCAAATTCAAGGTTAGAATTTGTACTTTGTAAAACGTTCAGGCCGCGTCTAAAAATTTCTAACGGTTCAAAAGTTTTCCTCGAAACGGTTACCGAGGTTGAGTTTTCAACATGTTTTCAAATCGATTGACGCTCTGAATAACTTGCAACGAAAGTATTTTTTACCCAAAACTTCATTTGGAGATGATTGAACCTGCGATATAAGAAAAATATTTCCAGCCCAAATTCGTGAGCGAAACGTTTGACTTCCATTTTTACTCCCTCCTTTCGGCACATAATTGGAATCCGTAATTCGAGTAACACGTTGAGACATATTGAAACGACAATAACTCTCTTGATTTCCATTGAAAAAATACAATTGTTTGTTGAAATTCAAGTTCAGAATATTTACTTTCTAAAACATTCAGGCCGCGTCTAAAAATTCCTAACTGTTCAAAAGTTTTCTTCAAAACGGTTACCGAAGTTGAGTTTTCAACACATTTTCAAATCGATTTACGCTCTGAATAACTTGCAGCGAAAGTATTTTTTACCCAAAAGTTCATTTTGAGATGATTGATCCCACGATATAAGAGAAATATTTCCAACCCAAATTCGTGAGCGAAACGTTTGACTTCCATTTTTACTCCCTCCTTTCGGCACATAATTGGAATCCGTAGTTCGGGTAACACGGTGAGACATATTGAAACGACGATAAGTCTGTTGATTTCCATTGAAAAAAATTCAAAATTTGTGCTCAAATTCAAGCTTAGAATGTGTAATTTCTAAAACATTTAGGCCGCCTCTAAAAATTTCTAACCATTCAAAAGTTTTCTTCGAAACAGTTTCCGACGTTGTGTTTTCAACACATTTTCAAATCGATTGACGCTTTGAATAACTTGCAGTGAAAGTATTTTTTACCCAAAACTTTATTTCGAGATGATTGATCCCGCGATATAAGCAAACTATTTCCAAGCCAAATTCGTGAGCGAGACGTTTGACTTCCATTTTTACTCCCCCCCATCAGCACATAATTGGAATCCGTAATTCGGGTAACACGATGAGACATATTGAAACGACAATAACTCTCTTCATTTCCTGTCAAAAAAAGAAAAAAATTGTGTTCAAATTCATGCTCAGAATGTGTACATTCTAAAACACTCATGCCGCGTCTAAGAATTCCAAACTGTTCAAAAGTTATCTTCGAAACGGTTACCGAAGATGAGTTTTCAACACATTTTCAAATCGAATAACGCTCTGAATAACTTGCAGTGAAAGTATTTTTCTGCCCAAAGGATCATTTCGAGATGATTGATCTTGCGATATAAGAATCCCAAGCCAAATTCGTGAGCGAAACGTTTCACTTCCATTTTTACTCCCTCCTATCGACACATAATTGGAATCCGTAATTCGGGTAACACGGTGAGACACATTGAAACGAAAATAACTCTCTTGATTTCTATCGAAAAGATTCAAAATTTGTGTTCAAATTCAAGATTAGAATTTGTACCTTGTAAAACGTTCAGGCCATGTCTAAAAATTTCTAACCGTTCAAAAGTTTTCATCGAAACGGTTACCGAGGTTGAGTTTTCAACACATTTTCAAATCGATTGACGCTCTGAATATCTTGCAACGAAAGTATTTTTTACCCAAAACATCATTTTGAGATGATTGATCCTGCGATATAAGAAAAATATTTCCAGCCCAAATTCGTGAGCGAAACGTTTGACTTCCATTTTTACTCCCTCCTTTCGGCACATAATTGGAATCCGTAATTCGAGTAACACGTTGAGACATATTGAAACGACAATAACTCTCTTGATTTCCACTAAAAAAATACAAATTGTTTGTTCAAATTCAAGCTCAGAATGTGTACTTTCTAAAACATTCATGCCGCATCTAAAACTTCCTAACCGTTCAAAAGTTATCATGTTACTGAAGATGAGTTTTCAACACATTTTCAAATCGGTTGACGCTCTGAGTAACTTGCAGCGAAAGTATTTTTTACCCAAAACTTCATTTCGAGATGATTTATCCCACGATATAAGAAAAATGTTTCCACGCTAAACTCGGGAGCGAAACGTTTGACTTCCATTTTTACTCCCTCCCATTGCCACATTATTGGAATCCGTAATTCGGGAAACATGGTTATACAATTTAAACGACAATAACTCTCTTGATTTCCATTGAGAAAATACAAAATTAGTGTTCAAATTCAAGCTCAGAATCTGTACTTTCTAAAATATTCAGGCCACGTCTAAAAATTCCTAACCGTTGAAATGTTTTCTTCGAAACAGTTACCGAAGTTGAGATTTCAACACATTTTCAAATCGATTGACGCTCTGAATAACTTGCAGCGAAAGTATTTTTTAGCCAAAGCCTTTTTTTCAAGATGATTGATCCCGCGATATAAGAAAAATATTTCCAACCAAAATTCGTGAGTGAAATGTTTGACTTCCATTTTTACTCCCTCCTATCAGCACATAATTGGAATCCGTAATTCGGGTAACACGGTGAGAGATATTGAAACGACAATAACTCTATTGATTTCCATTGAAAAAAATCAAAATTTGTGTTCAAATTCAAGCTCAGAATGTTTACTTTCTAAAACATTCAGGCCGCATATAAAAATTCCTAACCGTGCAAAAGCTTTCTTCAAAACGGTTACCGAGGTTGGGTTTTCAACACATTTTCAAATCGATTGACGCTCTGAATAACTTGCAGTGAAAGTATATTTTACCCAAAACTTCATTTCGAGATGATTGATCCCGCGATATAAAAAAAATATTTTCAAGCCAAATTCGTGAGCGAAAAGTTTGACTTCCATTTTTACTCCCTCCTATCAGCACATAATTGGAATCCGTAATTCGGGCAACAGAGTGAGACATTTTGAAATGACAATAACTCTCTTGATTTCCATTGAAAAAAATCAAAATTTGTGTTCAAATTCAAGTTCAGAATGTTTACTTTCTAAAACATTCAGGCCGTGTCTAAAAATTCCTAACCATTCAAAAGTTTTCTTCGAAACGGTTACCGAAGTTGAGTTTTCAACACATTTTCAAATCGATTTACGCTCTGAATAACTTGCAACGAAAGTATTTTTTACCCAAAACTTCATTTTGAGATGATTGATCCTGCGATATAAGAAAAATATTTCTAGCCCAAATTCGTGAGCGAAACGTTTGACTTCCATTTTTACTCCCTCCTTTCGGCACATAATTGGAATCCGTAATTCGA
Source organism: Quercus cerris (assembly GCA_963669245.1). NCBI lineage: Eukaryota > Viridiplantae > Streptophyta > Magnoliopsida > Fagales > Fagaceae > Quercus > Quercus cerris. Next base: position 81,153,411 of record OY770008.1, read on the forward strand.
GTAACAAGTTGAGACATATTGAAACGAGAATTACACTCTCTATTTCTATTGAAAAAATACAAATTTTTTGTTCAAATTCAAGCTCTGAATGTGTACTTTCGAAAACATTCATGCCGCGTCCAAAACTTCCTAACCGTTCAAAAGTTATCATGTTACTGAAGATGAGTTTTCAACACATTTTCAAATCGGTTGACGCTCTGAGTAACTTGCAGCAAAAGTATTTTTTACCCAAAACTTCATTTCGAAATGATTTATCCCACGATAAAAGAAAAATGTTTCCAAGCCAAATTCGTGAGCGAAATGTTTGACTTCCATTTTTACTCCCTCCCATCGCCACATTATTGGAATCCGTAATTCGGGTAACATGGTGAGACAATTTAAACGACAATAACTCTCTCGATTTCCATTGAAAAAATACAAAATTAGTGTTCAAATTCAAGCTCAGAATCTGTACTTTCTAAAATACTCAGGCCGCATCTAAAAATTCCTAACCTTTGAAATGTTTTCTTCGAAACGGTTACCAAAGTTGAGATTTCAACACATTTTCAAATCGATTGACGCTCTGCATAACTTGCAGCGAAAGTATTTTATACCCAAAACTTCATTTCGAGATGATTGATCCCGCGATATAAGAAAAAAATTTCCAAACCAAATTCCTGAGGGAAATGTTTGACTTCCATTTCTACTCCCACCTATCGGCACATAATTGGAATCCGTAATTTAGGCAACAAGGTGAGACATATTGAAACGACAATAACTCTCTTGATTTCCATTGAAAAAAATCAAAATTTGTGTTCAAATTCAAGTTCAGAATATTTACTTTCTAAAACATTCAGGCCGCGTCTAAAAATTCCTAACCGTTCAAAAGTTTCTTCGAAACGGTTACCGAAGTTGAGTTTTCAACACATTTTCAAATCGATTTACGCTTTAAATAACTTGCAGCAAAAGTATTTTTTACCCAAAACTTCATTTCGAGATGATTGATCCTGCGATATAAGAAAAATATTTCCAACCCAAATTCGTGAGCGAAACGTTTGACTTCCATTTTTACTCCCTCCTTTCGGCACATAATTGGAATCCGTAATTCGGGTGACACGGTGAGACATATTGAAATGACAATAACTCTCTTGATTTCCATTGAAAACAATCAAAATTCGAGTTCAAATTCAACCTTAGAATGTTTACTTTCTAAAACATTCAGGCCGCGCCTAAAACTTCCTAACCGTCCAAAAGTTTTCTTCGAAACGGTTACCGAAGTTGAGTTTTCAACACATTTTCAAATCGATTTACGCTATGAATAACTTGTAGCGAAAGTATTTTTCACCCAAAACATCATTGCGAGATGATTGATCCTGCGATATAAGAAAAATATTTCCAACACAAATTCGTGAGCGAGACGTTTGACTTCCATTTTTACGCCCTTCTATCGGCACATAATTGGAATCTGTAATTCGGGTAACACGATGAGATACATTGAAACGACAATAACTCTCTTGATTTCCATTGAAAAAATAAAAATTTTGCGTTCAAATTCAAGCTCAGAATGTGTACTTTCCAAATCATTCATACCGCGTCTAAAAATTCCTAACCGTTCAAAAGTTATCATCGAAACGGATACTGAAGATGAGCTTTCAACACATTTTCAAATCGGTTGACGCTTTGAGTAACTTGCTGCGAAAGTATTTTTTACCCAAAACTTCATTTCGAGATGATTTATCCTGCGATATAAGAAAAATGTTTCCAAGCCAAATTCGTGAGCGAAACGTTTGACTTCCATTTTTACTCACTCCCATTGGCACATAATTGGAATCCGTAATTTGGGTAACAGGGTGAGACATATTGAAACGACTATAACTCTCTTGATTTCCACTGAAAAAAATCAAAATTTGTGTTCAAATTCAACCTCAGAATGTTTACTTTCTAAAACATTCAAGCCGCGTCTAAAAATTCCTAACAGTCCAAAAGTTTTCTTTGTAACGGTTGCCGAAGTTGAGTTTTCTACACATTTTCAAATCCATTTACGCTTTGAATAACTTGCAGCGAAAGTATTTTTTACCCAAAACTTCATTTCGAGATGATTGATCCTGCGATATAATAAAAATATTTCCAACCCAAATTCGTGAGCGAAACGTTTGACTTCCATTTTTACTTCCTCCTATCGGCACATAATTGGAATCCGTAATTCGGGTAACATGGTGAGACAATTTGAACGACAATAACTCTCTTGATTTCCATTGTAAAAATACAAAATTAGTGTTCAAATTCAAGCTCAGAATCTTTACTTTCTAAAACATTCAAGCCGCATCTAAAAATTCCTAACCGTTGAAATGTTTTCTTCGAAACGGTTACCGAAGTTGAGTTTTCAACACATTTTTAAATCGATTGACCCTATGAATAACTTGCAGCGAAAGTATTTTATACCCAAAACTTCTTTTCGAGATGATTGATCCCGCGATATAAGAAAACTATTTCCAAGCCAAATTCGTGAGCGAGATGTTTGACTTCCATTTTTACTCCCTCCCATCGGCACATAATTGGAATCCGTAATTCGGGTAACACGGTGAGACATATTGAAACGACAATAACTCTCTTCATTTCCTGCCAAAAAAAAAAATTTGTGTTCACATTGAAGCTCAGAATGTGTATATTCTAAAGCATTCTTGTCGTGTCTAAGAATTCCAAACCGTTCAAAAGTTATCTTCGAAACGGTTACTGAAGACGAGTTTTCAACACATTTTCAATTCAATTAACCCTCTGAATAACATGCGGTGAAAGTATTTTTCTGCCCAAAACATCATTTCGAGATGATTGATCCTGCGATATAAGAAAAATATTTCCAAGCCTAATTCGTGAGCAAAACGTTTCACTTCCATTTTTGCTCCCTCCTATCGGCACATAATTGGAATCCGTAATTCGGGTAACGCGGTGAGACACATTGAAACGAAAATAACTCTCTTGATTTCTATCGACAAAATTCAAAATTTGTGTTCAAATTCAAGCTTAGAATTTGTACTTTGTAAAACATTCAGTCTGCGTCTAAAAATTCCTAACTGTTCAAAAGTTTTCTTCGAAACGGTTACAGAGGTTGAGTTTTCAACACATTTTCAAATCGATTGATGCTCTGAATAACTTGCTGCGAACGTATTTTTTACCCAAAACTTCATTTCGAGATGATTGATCCCGCGATATAAGAAAAACATTTCGAAGCCAAATTCGTGAGCGAAATGTTTGACTTCCATTTCTACTCCCTCCTATCGGCACATAATTGGAATCCGTAATTCGGGCAACACAGTGAGACATATTGAAACGACAACAATTGTCTTGATTTCCATTGAAAAAATACAAATTTTTTGTACAAATTCAAGCTCAGAATGTGTACTTTCTAAAACATTCATGCCGCGTCCAAAACTTCCTAACCGTTCAAAAGTTATAATGTTACTGAAGATGAGTTTTCAACACATTTTCAAATCAGTTGACGCTTTGAGTAACTTGCAGCCAAAGTATTTTTTACCCAAAACTTCATTTCGAAATGATTTATCCCACGATATAAGAAAAATGTTTCCAAGCCAAATTCGTGAGCGAAACGTTTGAGTTTTTTACTCCCTCCCATCGCCACATTATTGGAATCCGTAATTCGGGTAACATGGTGAGACAATTTAAACGACAATAACTCTCTCAATTTCCATTGAAAAAATACAAAATTAGTGTTCAAATTCAAGCTCAGAATCTATACTTTCTAAAATATTCAGGCCGCATCTAAAAATTCCTAACCGTTGAAATGTTTTCTTCGAAACGGTTACCGAAGTTGAGATTTCAAGACCTTTTGAAATCGATTGACGCTCTGAATAACTTGCAGCGAAAGTATTTTATACCCAAAATTTCATTTCGAGATGATTGATCCCGCGATATAAGATAAATATTTCCAAGCCAAATTCGTGAGCGAAACGTTTGACTTCCATTTTTACTCCCCCTTATCGACACATAATTTGAATCTGTAATTTGCTTTACACGGTAAGACATTGAAATGACAATAACTCTCTTGATTTCCTGTCAAAAAATACAAATTTTGTGTTCAAATTCAAGCTCAGAATGTGCACATCCTAAAACATTCATGCCGCGTCTAAGAATTCCAAACCGGTCAAAAGTTATCTTCGAAATGGTTAACGAAGATGTGTTTTCAACACATTCTCAAATCGATTAATGCTCTGAGTAACATGCGGTGAAAGTATTTTTCTGCCCAAAACATCATTTCGAGATGATTGATCCTGCGATATAAGAAAAATATTTCCAAGCCTAATTCGTGAGCGAAACGTTTCACTTCCATTTTTGCTCCCTCCTATCGACACATAATTGGAATCCGTAATTCGGGTAACACGGTGAGACACATTGAAACGAAAATAACTCTCTTGATTTCTATCGAAAAAATTCAAAATTTGTGTTCAAATTCAAGCTTAGAATTTGTACTTTGTAAAACATTCAGTCCGCGTCTAAAAATTCCTAACTGTTCAAAAGTTTTCTTCGAAACGGTTACAGAGGTTGAGTTTTCAACACATTTTCAAATCGATTGATGCTCTGAATAACTTGCTGCGAACGTATTTTTTACCCAAAACTTCATTTCGAGATGATTGATCCCGCGATATAAGAAAAACATTTCGAAGCGAAATTCGTGAGCGAAATGTTTGACTTCCATTTCTACTCCCTCCTATCGGCACATAATTGGAATCCGTAATTCGGGCAACACGGTGAGATATATTGAAACGACAATAACTCTCTTGATTTCCATTGAAAAAATAAAATTTTTTTGTACAAATTCAAGCTCAGAATGTGTACTTTCTAAAACATTCATGCCGCGTCCAAAACTTCCTAACCGTTCAAAAGTTATAATGTTACTGAAGATGAGTTTTCAACACATTTTCAAATCAGTTGACGCTCTGAGTAACTTGCAGCGAAAGTATTTTTTACCCAAAACTTCATTTCGAAATGATTTATCCCACGATATAAGAAAAATGTTTCCAAGCCAAATTCGTGAGCGAAACGTTTGAGTTTTTTACTCCCTCCATCGCCACATTATTGGAATCCGTAATTCGGGTAACATGGTGAGACAATTTAAACGACAATAACTCTCTCGATTTCCATTGAAAAAATACGAAATTAGTGTTCAAATTCAAGCTCAGAATCTGTACTTTCTAAAATATTCAGGCCGCATCTAAAAATTCCTAACCGTTGAAATGTTTTCTTCGAAACGGTTACCGAAGTTGAGATTTCAACACCTTTTGAAATCGATTGACGCTCTGAATAACTTGCAGTGAAAGTATTTTATACCCAAAATTTCATTTCGAGATGATTGATCCCGCGATATAAGATAAATATTTCCAAGCCAAATTCGTGAGCGAAACGTTTGACTTCCATTTTTACTCCCCCCTATCGGCACATAATTTGAATCTGTAATTCGCTTAACACGGTAAGACATTGAAATGACAATAACTCTCTTGATTTCCTGTCAAAAAATACAAATTTTGTGTTCAAATTCAAGCTCAGAATGTCCACATCCTAAAACATTTGTGCCACGTCTAAGAATTCCAAACCGGTCAAAAGTTATCTTCGAAACGGTTAACGAAGATGTGTTTTCAACACATTTTCAAATCGATTAACGCTCTGAATAACATGCAGCGAAAGTATTTTTTGCCCAAAACTTCATTTCGAGATGATTAATCCCGCGATGTAAGAGAAATATTTCCAAGCCAAATTCCTGAGCGAAACGTTTGACTTCCATTTTTACTCCCTCCTATTGGCACATAATTGGAATCCATAATTCGGGTAACACGGTGAGACATATTGAAACGACAATAACTCTCTTGATTTCCTGTCAAAAAATACAAATTTTGGGTTGAAATTCAAGCTCAGAATGTGTACATTCTAAAACATTCATGCCGCGTCCAAGAATTCAAAACGGTTCAAAAGTTATCTTCGAAATGGTTACCGAAGATGAGTTTTCCACACATTTTCAAATCGATTAACGCCCTGAATAACATGCAACGAAAGTTTTTGTTGCCCAAAACTTCATTTCAAGATGATTAATCCCGCGATATAAGAAAACTATTTCCGAGCCAAATTCGTGACCAACACGTTTGACTTCCATTTTTACTCCCTCCAATCAGCAAATAATTGGAATCCGTAATTCGGGTAACACGATGAGACATATTGAAACGACGATAAGTCCGTTGATTTCCATTGAAAAAATTCAAAATTTGTGCTCAAATTCAAGCTTAGAATGTGTACTTTCTAAAACATTCAGGCCGCATCTAAAAATTTCTAACCGTTCAAAAGTTTTCTTCGAAACGGTTACCGAGGTTGTGTTTCCAACACATTTTCAAATCGATTGGCGCTCTGAATAACTTGCAGCGAAAGTATTTTTTTACCCAAAACTTCATTTCGAGATGATTGATCCTGCGATATAAGAAAAATATTTACAACCGAAATTCGTGAGTGAAACGTTTGACTTCCATTTTTAATCCCTCCTATCGGCACATAATTGGAATTCGTGATTCCGGTAACATGGTGAGACATATTGACACGACAATAACTCTCTTGATTTCCACTGAAAAAATACAAATTTTGTGTTCAAATTCAAGCTCAGAATGTGTATATTCTAAAACATTCATGCCGCGTCTAAGAATTCCAAACCAGTCAAAAGTTATCTTCGAAACGGTTAACGAAGATGTGTTTTCAACACATTTTCAAATTGATTAATGCTCTGAATAACATGCAGCGAAAGTATTTTTTGCCCAAAACTTCATTTCGAGATGATTGATCTCGTGATATAAGAAATATATTTCCAAGCCAAATTCGTGAGCGAAACGTTTGGCTTCCGTTTTTACTCCCTCCTATCGGCACATAGTAGGAATCCGTAATTCGGGTAACACGGTGAGACATATTGAAACGAAAATGACTAACTTGATTTCCATTGAAAATTAAAATTTGTGTTCAAATTGAAGCTCAAAATGTGTACTTTCTAAAACATTTACGCCGCATATAAAAATTCCTAACCGTTCAAAAGTTTCTTCGAAACGGTTACCGAAGTTGAGTTTTCAACACATTTTCAAATCGATTGACGCTCTGAATAACTTGCAGCGAAAGTATTTTTTACCCTAAACTTCATTTCGAAGTGATTGATCCCGTGATATAAGAAAAATATTTCCAAGCCAAATTCGTGAGCGAAACGTTTGACTACCATTTTTACTCCCTCCTTTCGGCACATAATTGGAATCCGTAATTCGGGAAACACGGTGAGACAATTTAAACGACAATAACTCTCCTGATTTCCATTGAAAAAATACAAAATTTGTGTTCAAATTCAAGCCCAGAATGAGTACTTTCTAAAACATTCATGCCGCGTCTAAAAATTCCTAACCGTTCAAAAGTTATCATCAAAACGGTTACTGAGAATGAGTTTTCGACACATTTTCAAATTGATTTAGGCTCTGAATAACTTGCAGCGAAAGTATTTTTTACCCTAAACTTCATTTCGAGCTGATTTATCCCGTGATATAAGAAAAATATTTCCAAGCCAGATTCGTGAGCGAAACGTTTGACATCCATTTTTACTCCCTCCTATCGGCATATAATTGGAATCCGTAATTCGGGTAACACGGTGAGACATATTGAAATGACAATAACTATCTTGATTTCCATCGAAAAAATCAAAATTTGTGTTTAAATTGAAGCTCAGGATGTGTACTTTCTAAAAATTCAAGCCGCGTCTAAAAGTTCCTAACCATTCAAAAGTTTTCTTCGAAACAGTTACCGAAGTTGAGTTTTAAACACATTTTAAAATCGATTTACGCTCTGAATAACTTGCAACGAAAGTATTTTTCTACCCAAAACTTCATTTCGAGATGATTGATCCCGCGATATAAGAAAAATATTTCCAAGTCAAATTCGTCAGCGAAACTTTTGACTTCCATTTTTACTCCATCCTATCGACACATAATTGGAATCCGTAATTCGGGTAACATGGTGAGACATAATGAAATGACGATAACTCTCTTGATTTCTTGTCAAAAAATACAAATTTTGCGTTCAAATTTAGGCTCAGAGTGTGTACTTTTTAAAACATTCGGGCCACGTGTAAAAATTCCTAACCGTTCAAAAGTTATCATCGAAAGGGTTACTGAAGATGAGTTTTCAACACGTTTTCAAATCGGTTGACGCTCTGAATAACTTGCAGTGAAAGTATTTTTTACCGAAAACTTCATTTCTAGATGATTTACCCCACGATTTAAGAAAAATATTTCAAAGCCAAATTCGTGAGCGAAACGTTTGACTTCCATTTTTACTCTCTCCTACCGGCACATAATTGGAATCTGAAATTCGGGTAACACGGTGAGACATGTTGAAACGACAATAACTATCTTGATTTCCATTGAAAAAAATCAAAATTTGTGTTCAAATTGAAGCTTACAATCCGTACTTTCTAAAACATTCCGGCCGTGTCTAGAAATTCCTAACCCTTCAAAAGTTATCATAGAAACGGTTACCGAAGATGACTTTTCAACACAATTTCAAATCGATTAACTCTCTAAATAACTTGCAGCGAAAGTATTTTTTGCCCAAAACTTCATTTCGAGATGATTTATGCCGCAATATGAGAAAAATATTTCCAAGCCAAATTCGTGAGCGAAACGTTTGACTTCCATTTTTACTCCCTCCTACTGGCACATAGTTGGAATCCGTAATTCGAGTAACACGGTGAGACAATTTAAACGACAATAACTCTCTTGATTTCCACTGAATAAATACAAATTTTGTGTTCAAATTCAAGCTCAGAATGTGTACTTTCTAAAACATTCATGCCGCGTCTAAAAATTCCTAACTGTTCAAAAGTTATCATCAAAACGGTTACTGAGGATGAGTTTTCGACACATTTTCAAATCGATTTACGCACTGAATAACGTGCAGCAAAATTATTTTTTAACCAAAATTTCATTTCTAGCTGATTTATCTCGTGATATAAGAAAAATATTTCCAAGCCAAATTCGTGAGCGAAATGTTTAACTTCCACTTTTACTCCCTCCTATAGGCGCATAATTGGAATCCGTAATTCGGGTAACACGGTGAGACATATTAAAACGACGATAACTCTCTTGATTTCCATTGAAAAAATCAAAATTTGTGTTAAAATTGAAGCTCAGAATGTGTACTTTCTAAAACATTCAGGCCACGTCTAAAAATTCCAAACCGTTCAAAAGTTATCATCGAAACGGTTACTGAAGATGAGTTTTCAACACATTTTCAAATCGGTTGATGCTCTGAATAACTTGCAGCGAAAGTATTTTTTACCCAAAACTTCATTTCGAGATGATTGATCCCGCGATATAAGAAAAATATTTCCAAGTCAAATTCGTCAGCGAAACTTTTGAGTTCCATTTATACCCCCTCCTACCGACACATAATTGGAATCGGTAATTCGGGTAACACGGTGAGACATATTGAAACGACGATAACTCTCTTGATTTCCATTGAAAAAATTCAAAATTTGTGTTCAAATGCAAGCTCAGAATATGTGCTTTCTAAAAAATTCAGGTTCTATTTAAAAATTCCTAACCGTTCAAAAGTTATCTGCGAAACGGCTACCGAAGATGAGTTTTCAACACATTTTCAAATCGATTGACGCTCTGAATAAGTTGCAGCGAAAGTATTTTTTACCCTAAACTTCATTCCGAGATGATTGATCCCGCGGCATAAGGAAAATATTTCCAAGCCAAATTCATGAGTGAAACGTTTGACTTCCATTTTTACTCCCTCGTATCAGCACATAATTCGAATCTGTAATTCGGGTAACACGTTGGGACATATTGAAACGACGATAACTCTCTTGATTTCCTGTCAAAAAATACAAATTTTGTGTTCAAATTCAAGCTCAGAATGTGTACTTTTTAAAACATTCAGGCCACGCCTAAAAATTCCTAACCATTCAAAAGTTATCATCGAAAGAGTTACTGAAGATGAGTTTTCAACACGTTTTCAAATCGGTTGACGCTTTGAATAACTTGCAGCGAAAGTATTTTTTACCCTAAACTTCATTCCGAGATAATTGATCCCACGATATAAGGAAAATATTTCCAAGCCAAATTCAGGAGCGAAACGTTTGACTTCCATTTTTACTCCCTCGTATCGGGACATAATTGGAATCTGTAATTCGGGAAACACGATGAGACATATTGGAACGACAATAACTCACTTGATTTCCTATCAAAAAATACAAATTTTGTGTTCAAATTCAAGCTCAGAAAATGTACTTTTTAAAACATTCAGGCCGCGCCTAAAAATTCCTATCCATTCAAAAGTTATCATCGAAAGGGTTACTGAAGATGAGTTTTCAACATGTTTTCAAATCGGTTGACGCTCTGAATAACTTGCCGCGAAAGTATTTTTTACCCTAAACTTCATTCCGAGATAATTGATCCCGCGATATAAGGAAAATATTTCCAAGCCAAATTCAGGAGCGAAACGTTTGACTTCCATTTTTACTCCCTCGTATCGGCACATAATTGGAATCTGTAATTCGGGAAACACGATGAGACATATTGGAATGACAATAACTCACTTGATTTCCTATCAAAAAATACAAATTTTGTGTTCAAATTCAAGCTCAGAATATGTACTTTTTAAAACATTCAGGCCACGCCTAAAAATTCCTATCCATTCAAAAGTTATCATCGAAAGGGTTACTGAAGATGAGTTTTCAACATGTTTTCAAATCGGTTGACGCTCTGAATAACTTGCAGCCAAAGTATTTTTTACCCCAAACTTCATTCCGAGATAATTGATCCCGCGATATAAGGAAAATATTTCCAAGCCAAATTCAGGAGCGAAAAGTTTGACTTCCATTTTTACTCCCTCGTATCGGCACATAATTGGAATCTGTAATTCGGGTAACACGATGAGACATATTGGAACGACAATAACTCACTTGATTTCCTGTCAAAAAATACAAATTTTGTGTTCAAATTCAAGCTCAGACTGTGTACTTTTTAAAACATTCAGGCCACGTCTAAAAATTCCTAACCAATCAAAAGTTGTCATCGAAAGGGTTACTGAAGATGAGTTTTCAACACGTTTCTAAATCAGTTGACGCTCTGAATAACTTGCAGCGAAAGTATTTTTTACCCAAAACTTCATTTTGAGATGATTGATCCCGCGATATAAGAAAAATATTTCCAAGTCAAATTCGCTAGAGAAACTTTTGACTTCCATTTTTACTCCCTCCTATCGACACATAATTGGAATCCGTAATTCGGGTAACACGGTGAGACATATTGAAACGATGATAACTCTCTTGATTTCCGTTGAAAAATTCAAAATTTGTGTTCAAATTCAAGCTCAGAATATTTACTTTCTAAAACATTCAGGTTGTGTTTAAAAATTCCTAACCGTTCAAAAGTTATCTGCGAAACGGTTACCGAAGATGACTTTTCAACACATATTCAAATCGATTGACGCTCTAAATAACTTGCAGCGAAAGTATTTTTTGCCGAAAACATCATTTCGAGATGATTGATCCCGTTATATAAGAAAAATATTTCCAAGCCAAATTCATGAGCGAAACGTTTGACTTCCATTTTTACTCCCTCCTATCGGCTCATTATTGGAATCCGTAATTCGGGTAACACGGTGAGACATATTGAAACGACAATAACTATCTTGATTTCCATTGAAAAAATAAAAATTTGTGTTCAAATTGAAGCTCAGAATGTGTACTTTCTAAAACATTCAGGCCACGTCTAAAAATTCCAAACCGTTCAAAAGTTATCATCGAAACGGTTACTGAAGTTGAGTTTTCAACACATTTTCAAATTGGTTGATGCTCTGAATAACTTGCAGCGAATGTATTTTTTACCCAAAAGTTCATTTCGAGATGATTTATGCCGCAATATAAGAAAAATATTTCCAAGCCAAGTTCGTCAGCAAAACGTTTGACTTCCATTTTTACTCGCTCCTACCGGCACATAGTTGGAATCCGTAATTCGAGTAACACGGTGAGACAATTTAAACGACAATAACTCTCTTGATTTCCATTGAAAAAATACAAATTTTGTGTTCAAATTCAAGCTCAAAATGTGTACTTTCTAAAACATTCATGTCACGTCTAGAAATTCCTAACCGTTTAAAATTTATCTACGAAACGGTTACCGAAGATGAGTTTTCAACACATTTTCAAATCGATTGACGCTCTGAATAACTTGCAGAGAAAGTATTTTTTACCCTAAACTTCGTTTCAAGATGATTTATCCCGTGATATAAGAAAAATATTTCCAAGCCAAATTCGTGAGCGAAACGTTTGAATACCATTTTTACTCCCTCCTTTCGGCACATAATTGGAATCCGTGATTCGGGAAACACGGTGAGACAATTTAAACGACAATAACTCTCTTGATTTCCATTGAAAAAGTACAGAATTTGTGTTCAAATTCAAGCTCAGAAAATGTACTTTCTAAAACATTCATGCCGCTTCTAAAAAATCCTAACCGTTCAAAAGTTATCATCAAAACGGTTACTGAGGATGAGTTTTCGACACATTTTCAAATCGATTTACGCTCTGAATAACTTGCAGCGAAAGAATTTTTTACCCAAAATTTCATTTCGAGCTGATTTATCCCGTGATATAAGAAAAATATTTCCAAGCCAAATTCATGAGCGAAATGTTTGACTTCCACTTTTACTCCCTCTTATCGGCACATAATTGGAATCCGTAATTCGGGTAACACGGTGAGACATATTGAAACGAGGATAACTCTCTTGATTTCTATTGAAGAAATACAAAATTTGTGTTCAAATTCAAGCTCAGAATATGTACTTTCTAAAACATTAAGGTCATGTTTAAAAATTCCTAACCATTCAAAAGTTATCTTCGAAACGGTTACCGAAGATAAGTTTTCAACATATTTTCAAATCGATTGACGCACTGAATAACTTGCAGCGAAAGTATTTTTTACCCTAAACTTCATTTCGAGATGATTTACCCCGCGATATAAGAAAAATATTTCCAAGTCAAATTCGTCAGCGAAACTTTTGACTTCCATTTTTACTCCCTCCTATCGACACATAATTGGAATCCGTAATTCGGGTAACATGGTGAGACATATTGAAACGAAGATAACTCTCTTGATTTCCATTGAAAAAATACGAAATTTGTGTTCAAATTCAAGCTCAGAATATGTACTTTCTAAAACATTCAGGTCGTGTTTAAAAATTTCTAACCGTTCAAAAGTTATCTTCGAAACGGTTACCGAAGATGAGTTTTCATCACATTTTCAAATCGATTGACGCTCTGAATAACTTGCAGCGAAAGTACTTTTTACCCTAAACTTCATTCCGAGATGATTGATCCCGCGATATAAGGAAAATATTTCCAAGCCAAATTCAAGAGCGAAACATTTGACTTCCATTTTTACTCCTTCGTATCGGCACATAATTGAAATCTGTAATTCGGGTAAGACGATGAGACATATTGAAACGACAATAACTCATTTGATTTCCTGTCAAAAAATACAAATTTTGTGTTCAAATTCAAGCTCAGAATGTGTACTTTTTAAAACATTCAGGTCACGTCTAAAAATTCCTAACCGTTCAAAAGTTATCATCGAAAGGGTTACTGAAGATGAGTTTTCAACACGTTTTCAAATCGGTTGACGCTCTGAATAACTTGTAGCGAAAGTATTTTTTACCCAAAACTTCATTTCGAGATGATTTACCCCGCGATATAAGAAAAATATTTCAAAGCCAAATTCGTGAGCGAAACGTTGACTTCCTTTTTTACTCTCTCCTACCGGCACATAATTGGAATCCGAAATTCAGGTAACACGGTGAGACATGTTGAAACGACAATAACTATCTTGATTTCCATTGAAAAAAATCAAAATTTGTGTTGAAATTTAAGCTCAGAATCCGTACTTTCTAAAACATTCAGGCCGTGTCTAAAAATTCCCAACCATTCATAAGTTATCATAGAAATGGTTACCGAAGATGACTTTTCAACACAATTTCAATTCGATTAACACTCTGAATAACTTGCAGCGAAAGTATTTTTTGCCAAAAACATCATTTCGAGATGATTGATCCCGTTATATGAGAAAAATATTTCCAAGCCAAATTTGTGAGCGAAACGTTTGACTTCCATTTTTACTCCCTCCTATCGGCTCATAATTGGAATCCGTAATTCAGGTAACACGGTGAGACATATTGAAACGACAATAACTATCTTGATTTCCATTGAAAAAATCAAAATTTGTGTTCAAATTGAAGCTCAGAATGTGTACTTTCTAAAACATTCAGGGCACGTCTAAAAATTTCAAACCGTTCAGAAGTTATCATCGAGACGGTTCCTGAAGATGAGTTTTCAACACATTTTCACATCGGTTGATGCTCTGAATAACTTGCAGCGAAAGTATTTTTTACCCAAAACTTCATTTCGAGATGATTTATGCCGCAATATAAGAGAAATATTTCCAAGCCAAGTTCGTGAGCGAAACGTTTGACTTCCATTTTTACTCCCTCCTACCGGCACATAGTTGGAATCCGTAATTCGAGTAACACGGTGAGACAATTTAAACGACAATAACTCTCTTGATTTCCATTTAAAAAATACAGAATTTGTGTTCAAATTCAAGCTCAGAATATGTACTTTCTAAAACATTCATGCCGCTTCTAAAAATTCCTAACCATTCAAAAGTTATCATCAAAACGGTTACTGAGGATGAGTTTTCGACACATTTTCAAATCGATTTACGCTCTGAATAACTTCCAGCGAAAGAATTTTTTACCCAAAACTTGATTTCGAGATGGTTGATCCCGCGACATAAGAAAAATATTTCCAAGCCAAATTCGTGAGCGAAACGTTTGACTTCCGTTTTTACTCCCTCCCATCGGCACATAATTGAAATCCGTAATTCGGGTAACACGGTGAGATATATTGAAACGACAATAACACTCTTGATTTCTAGCAAAAAAATACAAAATTTCTGTTCAAATTCAAGCTCAGAATGTGTACTTTCTAAAACATTCAAGCCGTGTCTAAAAATTCCTCACCGTACAAAAGTTAGCTTCTAGATGATTACTGAAGATGAGTTTTTAACACATTTTCAAATCGATTAACGCTCTGAATAACTTGCAGAGAAAGTATTTTTTACCCGAAACTTCATTTTGAGATGATTGATCCCACGATATAAGAAAAATATTTCCAAGCCAAATTCGTGAGCGATACGTTTGACTTCCATTTTTACTCCCTCCTATCGGCACATAATTGGAATTCGTAATTCGGGTAACACGGTGAGATATAATGAAACGACAATAACTCTCTTGATTTCTAGTAAAAAAATACAAAATTTGTGTTCAAATTCAAGCTCAGAATGTGTACTTTCTAAAACATTCAGGCTTTGTCTAAAAATTCCTAACCGTACAAAAGTTATCTTCAAGATGATTACCGAAGATGAGTTTTCAACAATTTTTCAAATCGATTAACGCTCGTGAATAACTTGCAGCCAAATTCTTTTTTACCCAAAACTTCAATTCGAGACGATTGATCCCGAGATATAAGTAAAATCTTTCCAAGCCAAATTCGTGAGCGAAACGTTTGACTTCCATTTCTACTCCCCCCTATCGGCATATAATTGGAATCCGTAATTCGGGTAACACGGTGAGATATAATGAAACAACAATAACTCTCTTGATTTCTTGTGAAAAAATACAAAATTTTTGTTCAAATTCAAGCTCAGAATGTGTGCTTTCTAAAACATTAAGGCCGCGTCTAAAACTTCCTAACCGTTCAATACTTTTCTTTGAAACGGTTACCGAAGTTAAGTTTTCAACACATTTTCAAATCGATTAACGCTCGTGAATAACTTGCAACCACAGTATTTTTTTTCCAAAACTTCATTTCGGGATGATTGATCCTGCGATATCTAAAAAATATTTCCAAGCCAAATTCATGAGCAAAATGTTTGACTTCCATTTTTACTCCCTCCTAACGACACATAATTGGAATCCGTAATTCGAGTAACACGGTGACATATAATGAAACGACAATAACTCTCTTGATTTCTAGTAAAAAAATACAAAATTTCTGTTCAAATTCAAGCTCAGAATGTGTACTTTCTAAAACATTCGGGCTGTGTCTAAAAATTCCTAACCGTACAAAAGTTATCTTCTAGATGATTACTGAAGATGAGTTTTCAACACATTTTCAAATCGAGTAACTCTCGTGAATAACTTGCAGCGAAATAATTTTTTACCCAAAACTTCAATTCGAGATGATTGATCCCGAGATATAAGTAAAATATTTCCAAGCCAAATTCGTGAGCGAAACGTTTGACTTCCATTTGTACTCCCTCCTATCGGCACATAATATGAATCCGTATTTCGGGTAACACGGAGAGACTTTTTGAAACGACAATAACTTTCTTGGTTTCCATTGAAAAAATACAAAATTTGTGTTAAAATTCAAGCTCAGAATGTATACTTTCTAAAACATTCGGGCCGCGTCTAAAAATTCCTAACCGTTCAAAAGTTATCTTCGAAACGGTTACCGAAGATGAGTTTTCTACTCATTTTCAAATCGATTAACGCTCGTGAATAACTTGCAACCAAAGTATTTTTTTCCCGAAACTTCATTTCAAGATGATTGATCCCATGATATAAGAAAAATATTTCCAAGCCAAATTCGTGAGCGAAATGTTTGACTTCCATTTTTACTCCCTCCTATCAGCACATAATTGGAATCCGTAATTAGGGTAACACGGTGACATATAATGAAACGACAATAAATCTCTTGATTTCAAGTGAAAAAATACAAATTTTTGTTCAAATTCAAGCTCAGAATGTGTGCTTTCTAAAACATTCAGGCCGCGTCTAAAAATTCCTAACCGTTCAATACTTTTCTTTGAAACGGTTACCGAAGTTGAGTTTTCAACAAATTTTCAAATCGATTAACGCTCATGAATAAGTTGCAACCAAAGTATTTTTTTCTCAAAACTTCATTTTGGGATGATTGATCCCGCGATATCTGAAAAATACTTCCACGCAAAATTTGTGAGCAAAACGTTTGACTTCCATTTTTACTCCCTCCTATCGGCACATAACTAGAATCCGTAATTCGGGTAACACGGTGAGATATATTGAAACGAGAATAACTCTCTTGATTTATGGTATAAAAATACAAAATTTGTGTTCAAATTCAAGCTCAGAATGTGTACTTTCTAAAACATTCGGGCTGCGTCTAAAAATTCCTAACCGTACAAAAGTTATCTTCTAGATGATTACCGAAGATGAGTTTTCAACACATTTTCGAATCGATTAACGCTCGTCAATAACTTGCAGCCAAATTATTTTTTACCCAAAACTTCAATTCGAGATGATTGACCCCGAGATATAAGAAAAATATTTCCAAGCTAAATTCGTGAGCGAAACATTTGACTTCCATATTTACTCCCTCCTATCGGCACATAATTGGAATCCGTATTTCGGGTAACGTGGTAAGACATTTTTAAGCGACAATAACTCTATTAATTTCCATTGAAAAAATACAAAATTTGTGTTCAAATTCAAGTTCAAAATGTATACTTTCTAAAACATTCGGGCCGCGTCTAAAACTTCCTAACCGTTCAAAAGTTATCTTCGAAACGGTTACCGAAGATGAGTTTTCAACACATTTTCATATTGATTAACGCTCTGAATAACTTGCAAAAAAAGTATTTTTTTACCCGAAACTTCATTTCGAGATGATTGATCTTGCGATATAAGAAAAATATTTCCAAGGCAAATTCATAAGCAAAACGTTTGACTTCCATTTTCACTCCCTCCTATCGGCACACAATTGGAATCCGTAATTCAGGTAACATAGTGAGATATAATGAAACGGCAATAACTATCTGGATTTCCTGTGAAAAAATGCAAAATTTTTGTTCAAATTCAAGCTCAGAATGTGTGCTTTCTAAAACGTTTAGGCCGCGTCTAAAAATTCCGAACCGTTCAATACTTTTCTTTGAAACAGTTACCGAAGTTAAGTTTTCAACACATTTTCAAATCGATTAACGCTCGTGAATAACTTGCAACCAAAGTATTTTTTTCCCAAAACATCATTTCGGGATGATTGATTCTACTATATTTGAAAAATATTTCCAAGCCAAATTCATGAGCAAAACGTTTGACTTCCATTTTTACTCCCTCCTATTGGCACATAATTGGAATCCGTAATTCGGGTAACAGGGTAAGATATATTGAAGCGACAATAACTCTCTTGATTTCTAGGAAAAAAAATACAAAATTTGTGTTCAAATTCAAGCTCAGAATGTGTACTTTCTAAAACATTTGGGCTGCGTCTAAAAATTCCTAACCGTACAAAAGTTATCTTCTAGATGATTACGGAAGATGAGTTTTCAACACATTTTCAAATCGATTAACGCTCTGAATAACTTGCAGAGAAAGTATTTTTTACCTGAAACTTCATTCCAAGATGATTGATCCCACGATATAAGAAAAATATTTTCAAGTCAAATTCGTGAGTGATACGTTTGACTTCCATTTTTACTCCCTCCTATCGGCACATAATTGGAATCTGTATTCCGGGTAACACGTTGAGACATTTTGAAAGGACAATAACTCTCTTGACTTGCATTCAAAAAATTCTTAACCGTTCAAAAGTTATCTTCAAAACGGTTACCGAAGTTGAGTTTTCAATACATTTTCAAATCGATTAACGCTCTAAACAACTTGTGGCAAAAGTATTCTTTACCGAAAACTTCAATTCGAGATGATTGATCCCGAGATATAACAAAAAATTTTCCAAGCTAAATTCGTGAGCAAAACGTTTGACTTCCATTTCTACTCCCTCCTATCGGAACATAATTGGAATCCGTATTTCGGGTAACACGGTGAGACATTTTTGAACAACAATAACTCTATTGATTTCCATTGAAAAAATACAAAATTTGTGTTCAAATTCAAGTTCAGAATTTATACTTTCTAAAACATTTGTGCCGCGTCTAAAACTTCTTATCCGTTCAAAAGTTATCTTCGAAATGGTTACCGAAGATGAGTTTTCAACACATTTAAAAATTGATTAACGCTCTGAATAACTTGCCGAGAAAGTATTTTTTAACCGAAACTTCATTTCGAGATGATTGATCCCGCGATATAAGAAAAATATTTCCAAGGCAAATTTGTGAGCGAAATGTTCAAATTCCATTTTTACTCCCTCCTATCGGCACACAATTGGAATCCGAAATTCTGGTAACACGCTGAGATATAATGAAATGACAATGACTCTCTTGATTTCTTGAGAAAAAATGCAAAATTTTTGTTCAAATTCAAGCTCAGAATGTGCGCTTTCTAAAACATTAAGGCCGCATCTAAAAATTCTTAACCGTTAAATACTTTTCTTTGCAACAGTTACCAAAGTTAAGTTTTCAACACATTTTCAAATCGATTAACGCTCGTGAAGAACTTGCAACCAAAGTATTTTTCTTCCCAAAACTTCATTTCGAGATGATTGATCCTGCGATATCTGAAAAATATTTCCAAGCCAAATTCATGAGCAAAACGTTTGACTTCCGTTTTTACTCCCTCCCATCGGCACATAATTGGAATCAATAATTCGGGTAACACGGTGAGATATATTGAAATGACAATAGCACTCTTGATTTCTAGCAAAAAAATACAAAATTTCTGTTCAAATTCATGCTCAGAATGTGCGCTTTCTAAAACATTCAGGCCGCGTCTAAAAATTCCTAACCGTACAAAAGTTATCTTCTAGATGATTACCGAAGATGAGATTTCAACACATTTTCAAATCGATTAACGTTCTGAATAACTTGCAGAGAAAGTATTTTTTACCCGAAACTTCATTTCGAGATGATTGATCACACGATATAAGAAAAATATTTCCATGCCAAATTCGTGAGCGATACGTTTGACTTTCATTTTTACTCCCTCCTATCGGCACATAATTGGAATTCGTAATTCGGGTAACACGGTGAGATATAATGAAACGACAATAACTCTCTTGATGTCAAGTAAAAAAATACAAAATTTGTGTTCAAATTCAAGCTTAGAATGTGTACTTTCTAAAACATTCGGGCTGCGTCAAAAAATTCCTAACCGTACAAAAGTTATCTTCTAGATGATTACCGAAGATGAGTTTTCAACACTTCTTCAAATCGATTAACGCTCGTGAATAACTTGCAGCCAAATAATTTTTTACCCAAAACTTCAATTCGAGAAGATTGATCCCGAGATATATAAGTAAAATCTTTCCAAGCAAATTCGTGAGCGAAACGTTTGACTTCCATTTGTACTTCCTCCTATCGGCACATAATTGGAATCCATATTTCGGGTAACACGGTGAGACATTTTGAAACGACAATAACTCTCCTGAGTTCCATTGAAAAAATACAAAATTTGTGTTCAAATTCAAGCTTAGAATGTGTACTTTCTAAAACATTCGGCCCACGTCTAAAAATTCCTAACCGTTCTAAAGTTATCTTTGAAACGGTTACCGAAGATGAGGTTTCAACACATTTTCAAATTGATTAACGCTCTGAATAACTTGCAGAGAAAGTATTTTTTACCCGAAACTTCATTTCGAGATGATTGATCACACGATATAAGAAAAATATTTCCATGCCAAATTCGTGAGCGATACGTTTGACTTCCATTTTTACTCCCTCCTATCGGCACATAATTGGAATTCATAATTCGGGTAACACGGTGAGATATAATGAAACGACAATAACTCTCTTGATGTCAAGTAAAAAAATACAAATTTTGTGTTCAAATTCAAGCTCAGAATGTGTACTTTCTAAAACATTCGGGCTGCGTCAAAAAATTCCTAACCGTACAAAAGTTATCTTCTAGATGATTACCGAAGATCAGGTTTCAACACATTTTGAAATTGATTAACGCTCTGAATAACTTGCAGAGAAAGTATTTTTTACTCGAAACTTCATTTCGAGATGATTGATCCCACGATATAAGAAAAATATTTCCAAGCCAAATTCGTGAGCGATACGTTTCACTTCCATTTTTACACCCTCCTATCGGCACATAACTGGAATCCGTAATTCGGGTAACACGGCGAGATATATTGAAACGACAATAACTCTCTTGATTACTAGTAAAAAAATACAAAATTTGTGTTCAAATTCAAGCTCAGAATGTGTACTTTCCAAAACATTCGGGCTGTGTCAAAAAATTCCTAACCGTACAAAAGTTATCTTCTAGATGATTGCTGAAGTAGACTTTTCAACACATTTTCAAATCGATTAACGCTCGTGAATAACTTGCAGCCAAATTAATTTTTACCCAAAACTTCAATCCGAGATGATTGATCCCGAGATATAAGTAAAATCTTTCCAAGCCAAATTCGTGAGCGAAACGTTTGACTTCCATTTGTACTCCCTCCTATCGGCACATAATTGGCATCCGTATTTCGGGTAACACGGTGAGACATTTTGAAACGACAATAACTCTCCTGATTTTCATTGAAAAAATACAAAATTTGTGTTCAAATTCAAGCTTAGAATGTGTACTTTCTAAAACGTTCGGGCCACGTCTAAAAATTCCTAACCGTTCTAAAGTTATCTTCGAAACGGTTACCGAAGATGAGGTTTCAACACATTTTCAAATTGATTAACGCTCTGAATAACTTGCAGAGAAAGTATTTTTTACCCGAAACTTCATTTCGAGATGATTGATCCCACGATATAACAAAAATATTTCCAAGCCAAATTCGTGAGCGATACGTTTGACTTCCATTTTTACTACCTCCTATCGACACATAACTGGAATCCGTAATTCGGGTAACACGGTGAGATATATTGAAACGACAATAATTCTCTCGATTTCTTGTAAAAAAATACAAAATTTGTGTTCAAATTCAAGCTCAGAATGTGTACTTTCTAAAACATTCGGGCTGCGTCTAAAAATTCCTAACCGTACAAAAGTTATCTTCTAGATGATTACCGAAGATGAGTTTTCTACACATTTTCAAATCGAGTAAATCTCATGAATAACTTGCAGCCAAATAATTTTTTACCCAAAACTTCAATTCGAGATGATTGATCCCGAGATATTAGTAAAATATTTCCAAGCCAAATTCGTGAGCGAAACGTTTGACTTCCATTTGTACTCCCTCCTATCGGCATATAATTGGAATCCGTATTTTGGGTAACACGGTGAGGCATTTTGAAACGACAATAGCTCTCTTGATTTCCATTGAAAAATACAAAATTTGTGTAGAAATTCAAGCTCTGAATGTGTACTTTCTAAAACATTCGAGCCGTGGCTAAAAATTCCTAACCGTTCTAAAGTTATCTTCGAAACGGTTACTGAAGATGAGTTTTCAACACATTTTCAAATTGATTAACGCTCTGAAATAACTTGCAGTAAAATTGGAATCCGTAATTGGAATCCGTGACTCGGGTAACACGGTGAGATATAATGAAACGACAATAACTCTCTTGATTTCTTGTGAAAAAATACAAAATTTTTGTTCAAATTCAAGCTCAGAATGTGTACTTTCTAAAACATTCGGGCTGCGTCTAAAAATTCCTAACCGTACAAAAGTTATCTTCTAGATGATTACCGAAGATGAGTTTTCAACACATTTTCGAATCGATTAACGCTCGTCAATAACTTGCAGCAAAATTATTTTTTACCCAAAACTTCAATTCGAGATGATTGATCTTGAGATATAACAAAAAATTTTCCAAGCTTAATTCGTGAGCGAAACATTTGACTTCCATTTTTACTCCCTCCTATCGGCACATAATTGGAATCCGTATTTCGGGTAACACGGTGAGTCATTTTTGAACGACAATAACTCTATTGATTTCCATTGAAAAAATACAAAATTTGTGTTCAAATTCAAGTTCAAAATGTCTACTTTCTAAAACATTCGTGCCGCGTCTAAAACTTCCTAACCGTTCAAAAGTTATCTTCGAAACGGTTACCGAAGATGAGTTTTCAACAAATTTTCAAATTGATTAACGCTCGCGAATAATTTGCAACCAAAGTATTTTTTACCCAAAACTTCAATTCGAGCGGATTGATCCCGAGATATAAGAAACATATTTCCAAGCCAAATTCGTGAGCGAAACGTTTGACTTCCATTTTTACTCCCTCCTAACAGCACATAATTGGAATCCGTATTTCGAATAACACGGTGAGACAATTTGAAACGACAATAACCCTCTTGATTTGCGTTGAAAAAATACAAAATTTGTGTTCAAATTCAAGCTTAGAATGTGTACTTTCTAAAACATTCAGGCCGCGTCTAAAAATTCCTAACCGTTCTAAAGTTATCTTCGAAACGGTTACCGAAGATGAGGTTTCAACACATTTTCAAATTGATTAACGCTCTGAATAACTTGCAGAGAAAGTATTTTTTACCCGAAACTTCATTTCGAGATGATTGATCCCACGATATAACAAAAATATTTCCAAGCCAAATTCGTGAGCGATACGTTTGACTTCCATTTTTACTACCTCCTATCGGCACATAACTGGAATCCGTAATTCGGGTAACACGGTGAGATATATTGAAACGACAATAATTCTCTCGATTTCTTGTAAAAAAATACAAAATTTGTGTTCAAATTCAAGCTCAGAATGTGTACTTTCTAAAACATTCGGGCTGCGTCTAAAAATTCCTAACCGTACAAAAGTTATCTTCTAGATGATTACCGAAGATTAGTTTTCAACACATTTTCAAATCGAGTAAATCTCACGAATAACTTGCAGCCAAATAATTTTTTACCCAAAACTTCAATTCGAGATGATTGATCCCGAGATATTAGTAAAATATTTCCAAGCCAAATTCGTGAGCGAAACGTTTGACTTCCATTTGTACTCCTTCCTATCGGCATATAATTGGAATCCGTATTTTGGGTAACACGGTGAGACATTTTGAAACGACAATAGCTCTCTTGATTTCCATTGAAAAATACAAAATTTGTGTAGAAATTCAAGCTCAGAATGTGTACTTTCTAAAACATTCGAGCCGTGGCTAAAAATTCCTAACCGTTCTAAAGTTATCTTCGAAACGGTTACTGAAGATGAGTTTTCAACACATTTTCAAATTGATTAACGCTCTGAAATAACTTGCAGCAAAATTGGAATCCGTAATTGGAATCCGTAATTCGGGTAACACGGTGAGATATAATGAAACGACAATAACTCTCTTGATTTCTTGTGAAAAAATACAAAATTTTTGTTCAAATTCAAGCTCAGAATGTGTACTTTCTAAAACATTCGGGCTGCGTCTAAAAATTCCTAACCGTACAAAAGTTATCTTCTAGATGATTACCGAAGATGAGTTTTCAACACATTTTCGAATCGATTAACGCTCGTCAATAACTTGCAGCAAAATTATTTTTTACCCAAAACTTCAATTCGAGATGATTGATCTTGAGATATAACAAAAAATTTTCCAAGCTTAATTCGTGAGCGAAACATTTGACTTCCATTTTTACTCCCTCCTATCGGCACATAATTGGAATCCGTATTTCGGGTAACACGGTGAGTCATTTTTGAACGACAATAACTCTATTGATTTCTATTGAAAAAATACAAAATTTGTGTTCAAATTCAAGTTCAAAATGTCTACTTTCTAAAACATTCGTGCCGCGTCTAAAACTTCCTAACCGTTCAAAAGTTATCTTCGAAACGGTTACCGAAGATGAGTTTTCAACAAATTTTCAAATTGATTAACGCTCGCGAATAATTTGCAACCAAAGTATTTTTTACCCAAAACTTCAATTCGAGCGGATTGATCCCGAGATATAAGAAACATATTTCCAAGCCAAATTCGTGAGCGAAACGTTTGACTTCCATTTTTACTCCCTCCTAACAGCACATAATTGGAATCCGTATTTCGAATAACACGGTGAGACAATTTGAAACGACAATAACCCTCTTGATTTGCGTTGAAAAAATACAAAATTTGTGTTCAAATTCAAGCTTAGAATGTGTACTTTCTAAAACATTCAGGCCGCGTCTAAAAATTCCTAACCGTTCTAAAGTTATCTTCGAAACGGTTACCGAAGATGAGGTTTCAACACATTTTCAAATTGATTAACGCTCTGAATAACTTGCAGAGAAAGTATTTTTTACCCGAAACTTCATTTCGAGATGATTGATCCCACGATATAAGAAAAATATTTCCAAGCCAAATTCGTGAGCGATACGTTTGACTTCCATTTTTACTACCTCCTATCGGCACATAACTGGAATCCGTAATTCGGGTAACACGGTGAGATATATTGAAACGACAATAATTCTCTCGATTTCTTGTAAAAAAATACAAAATTTGTGTTCAAATTCAAGCTCAGAATGTGTACTTTCTAAAACATTCGGGCTGCGTCTAAAAATTCCTAACCGTACAAAAGTTATCTTCTAGATGATTACCGAAGATGAGTTTTCAACACATTTTCAAATCGAGTAAATCTCATGAATAACTTGCAGCCAAATAATTTTTTACCCAAAACGTCAATTCGAGATGATTGATCCCGAGATATTAGTCAAATATTTCCAAGCCAAATTCGTGAGCGAAACGTTTGACTTCCATTTGTACTCCCTCCTATCGGCATATAATTGGAATCCGTATTTTGGGTAACACGGTGAGACATTTTGAAACGACAATAGCTCTCTTGATTTCCATTGAAAAATACAAAATTTGTGTAGAAATTCAAGCACAGAATGTGTACTTTCTAAAACATTCGAGCCGTGGCTAAAAATTCCTAACCGTTCTAAAGTTATCTTCGAAACGGTTACTGAAGATGAGTTTTCAATACATTTTCAAATTGATTAACGCTCTGAAATAACTTGCAGCAAAATTGGAATCCGTAATTGGAATCCGTAATTCGGGTAACACGGTGAGATATAATGAAACGACAATAACTCTCTTGATTTCTTGTGAAAAAATACAAAATTTTTGTTCAAATTCAAGCTCAGAATGTGTACTTTCTAAAACATTCGGGCTGCGTCTAAAAATTCCTAACCGTACAAAAGTTATCTTCTAGATGATTACCGAAGATGAGTTTTCAACACATTTTCGAATCGATTAACGCTCGTCAATAACTTGCAGCAAAATTATTTTTTACCCAAAACTTCAATTCGAGATGATTGATCTTGAGATATAACAAAAAATTTTCCAAGCTTAATTCGTGAGCGAAACATTTGACTTCCATTTTTACTCCCTCCTATCAGCACATAATTGGAATCCGTATTTCGGGTAACACGGTGAGTCATTTTTGAACGACAATAACTCTATTGATTTCCATTGAAAAAATACAAAATTTGTGTTCAAATTCAAGTTCAAAATGTCTACTTTCTAAAACATTCGTGCCGCGTCTAAAACTTCCTAACCGTTCAAAAGTTATCTTCGAAACAGTTACCGAAGATGAGTTTTCAACAAATTTTCAAATTGATTAACGCTCGCGAATAATTTGCAACCAAAGTATTTTTTACCCAAAACTTCAATTCGAGCGGATTGATCCCGAGATATAAGAAACATATTTCCAAGCCAAATTCGTGAGCGAAACGTTTGACTTCCATTTTTACTCCCTCCTAACAGCACATAATTGGAATCCGTATTTCGAATAACACGGTGAGACAATTTGAAACGACAATAACCCTCTTGATTTGCGTTGAAAAAATACAAAATTTGTGTTCAAATTCAAGCTCAGAATGTGCACTTTCTAAAACATTCAGGCCGCGTCTAAAAATTCCTAACCGTTCAAAAGGTATCTTGAAAACGGTTACCGAAGTCGAGTTTTCAACACATTTTCAAATCGATTAACACTCTAAATAACTTGCGGCGAAAGTATTCTTTACCGAAAACTTCAGTTGGACATGATTGATCCTGAGATTCAAGAAAAATATTTCCACACCAAATTCGTGAGCGACTCGTTTGACTTCCATTTTTACTCCCTCCTATCGGCACATAATTCGAATCCGTAATTCAGGTAACACGGTGAGACATTTGGAAACGACAATAACTCTCTTGATTTCCATTGAAAGAATACAAAATTTGTGTTCAAATTCAAGCTCAGAATGTGTACTTTCTAAAACATTCGGGCCGTGTCTAAAAATTCCCAAACGTTCAAAAGTTATCACCTAGACGATTACCGAAGATGAGTTTTTAGCAAATTTTAAAATCAATTAACGCTCGTGAATAACTTGCAGCCAAAGTATTTTTTACCCAAAACTTCAATACGAGTGGATTGATCCCGAGATATAAGAAACATATTTCCAAGCCAAATTCGTGAGCGAAACGTTAGACTTCCATTTTTACTCCCTCCAATCGACACATAATTGGAATCCATATTTCGAGTAACATGGTGAGATATTTTGAAACGACAATAACTCTCTCGATTTGCATTGAAAAAATACAAAATTTGTGTTCAAATTCAAGCTCAAAATGTGCACTTTCTAAAACATTAATGCCGCGCCTAAAAAATCCTAACCGTTCAAAAGTTATCTTCAAAACGGTTACCGAAGTTGAGTTTTCGACACATTTTCAAATCGATAAACGCTCTGAATAACTTGCGGCGAAAGTATTCTTTACCGAAAACTTCAATTCGAGATGATTGATCCCGAGATTCAAGAAAAATATTTCCACACCAAATTCGTGAGCGACACGTTTGACTTCCATTTTTACTCCCTCCTATCGGCAAATAATTGGAATCCATAATTCAGGTAACACGATGAGACATTTTGAAACGACAATAACTCTCTTGATTTCCGTTGAAAAAATACAAAATTTGTGTTCAAATTCAAGCTCAGAATGTGTACTTTCTAAAATATTGGGCCACGTCTAAAAATTCCAAAGTGTTCAAAAGTTATCACCAAGACGATTACCGAAGATGAGTTTTCAACAAATTTTCAAATCGATTAACACTCGTGAATAACTTGCAGCGAAAGTATTTTTTACCGAAAACTTCAATTCAAGCGGATTGATCCTGAGATATAAGAAAAATATTTCCAAGCCAAATTCGTGAGCGAAACGTTTCACTTCCATTTTTACTCCCCCCTATCGGCACAAAATTGGAATCTGTATTTCGGGTAACACGGTGAGACATTTTGAAACGACAATAACTCTCTTGACTTGCATTGAAAATACGCAAAATTTATGTTGAAATTCAAGCTTAGAATGTGCACTTTCTAAAACATTCAGGCCGCGTCAAAAAATTCCTAACCGTTCAAAAGTTATCTTGAAAACGGTTACCAAAGTTGAGTTTTCAACACATTTTCAAATCGATTAACCCTCTGAATAACTTTCGGCGAAAGTATTCTTTACCGAGAACTTCAATTCGAGATGATTGATCCTGAGATTCAAGAAAATTATTTCCACACCAAATTCGTGAGCGACACGTTTGACTTCCATTTTTACTCCCTCCTATCGGCACATAATTGGAATCCGTAATTCGGGTAACACGGTGAGACATTTTGAATCGACAATAACACCCTTGATTTGCATTGAAAAAATATAAAATTTGTGTTCAATTTCAAGCTCAGAATGTGCACTTTCTAAAACATTAAGGCCGTATCTAAAAATTCC
Source organism: Quercus cerris (assembly GCA_963669245.1). Lineage (NCBI taxonomy): Eukaryota > Viridiplantae > Streptophyta > Magnoliopsida > Fagales > Fagaceae > Quercus > Quercus cerris. Next base: position 81,182,023 of record OY770008.1, read on the forward strand.
TAACCGTTCAAAAGTTATCTTGAAAACGGTTACCGAAGTTGAGTTTTAAACACATTTTCAAATCGATTAACACTTTGAATAACTTGCGGCGAAAGTATTATTTACCGAAAACTTCAATTCAAGATGATTGATCCCGAGATTCAAGAAAAATATTTCCACACCAAATTCGAGAGCGACACGTTTGACTTCCATTTTTACTCCCTCCTATCGGCACATAATTGGAATCCGTAATTCAGGTAACACGGTGAGACATTTTGAAACGACAATAACTCTCTTGATTTCCATTGAAAAAATACAAAATTTGTGTTCAAATTCAAGCTCAGAATGTGTACTTTCTAAAACATTCGGGCGGCATCTAAAAATTCCGAAGTGTTCAAAAGTTATCACCAAGACGATTACCGAAGATGTGTTTTCAACAAATTTTCAAATCGATTAACGCTCGTGAATAACTTGCAGCGAAAGTATTTTTTACCCAAAACTTCAATTCGAGCGGATTGATCCTGAGATATAAGAAAAATGTTTCCAAGCCAAATTCGTGAGCGAAACGTTTCACTTCCATTTTTACTTCCTCCTTTCGGCACAAAATTGGAATCTGTATCTCGGGTAACACGGTGAGACATTTTGAAACGGCAATAACTCTCTTGACTTGCATTGAAAATATAAAACATTTATGTTCAAATTCAAGCTCAGAATGCGCACTGTCTAAAACATTCAGGCCGTGTCTAAAAATTCCTAACCATCCAAAAGTTATCTTGAAAACGGTTACCGAAGTTGAGTTTTCAACACATTTTCAAATCGATTAACACTCTGAATAACTTTCAGCGAAAGTATTATTTACCGAAAACTTCAATTCGAGATGATTGATCCCGAGATTCAAAAAAAATATTTCCACACCAAATTCGAGAGCGACACGTTTGACTTCCATTTTTACTCCCTCCTATCGCCACATAATTCGAATCCGTAATTCAGGTAACACAGTGAGACATTTGGAAATGCCAATAACTCTCTTAATTTCCACTGAAAAAATACAAAATTTGTGTTCAAATTCAAGCTCAGAATGTGTACTTTATAAAACATTCGGGCCGCGTCCAGAAAATCCTAACCGTTCAAAAGTTATCACCTAGATGATTACCGGAGATGAGTTTTCAATAAATTTTCAAATCGATTAACGCTCGTGAATAACTTGTAGCCAAAGTATTTTTTGCCCAAAACTTCAATTCAAACGGATTGATCCCGAGATATACGAAAAATATTTCCAAGCCAAATTCGTGAGCGAAATGTTTCACTTCCATTTTTACTCCCTCCTATCGGCACATAATTGGGATCCGTATTTCGGGTAACCCGGTGGCACATTTTGAAACGACAATAACTTTCTTGATTTCCATTGAGAAAATACAAAATTTATATTCAAATTCAAGCTCAGAATGTGCACTTTCTAAAACATTCAGGCCGCGTCTAAAAACTTCAAAATGGTTACCGAAGTTGAGTTTTCAACACATTATCAAATCGATTAACACCCTGAATAACTTGCGGCGAAAGTATTCTTTACCAAGAACTTCAATTCGAGATGATTGATCCCGAGATTTGAGAAAAATATTTCCACACCAAATTCTTTAGCGACACGTTTGACTTCCACTTTTACAACCTCCTATCGGCACATAATTGGAATCCGTAATTCAGGTAACACGGTCAGACATTTTGAAACGACAATAATTCTCCTGATTTCCATTGAGAAAATAAAAGGCTTGTGTTCAAATTCAAGCCTAGAATGTGTACTATCCAAAACATTCGGGCCGCGTCGAAAAATTCCTAAGCGTTCAAAAGTTATCACCTAGACGATTATCAAAGATGAGTTTTCAACAAATTTTCAAATCGATTAACGCTCGTGAATAACTTGCAGCCAAAGTATTTTTTACCAAAAACTTCAATTCGAACAGATTGATCCCGAGATATATGAAAAATATTTCAAAGCCAAATTCGTGAGCGAAACGTTTGACTTCCATTTTTACTCCCTCCTATCGGCACATAATTTGGAATCCGTATTTCGGGTAACGCGGTGACACATTTTGAAACGACAGTAACTCTCTTGATTTCCATTGAAAAAATACAAAATTTATATTCAAATTCAAGCTCAGAATGTGCACTTTCTAAAACATTTAGGCAGCATCTAAAATTTCCTAACCGTTCAAAAGTTATCTTCAAAACAGTTACCAAAGTTGAGTTTTCGACACATTATCAAATCGATTAACACTCTGAATAACTTGTGGCGAAAGTATTCTTTACCGAAAACTTCAATTCGAGATGATTGATCCCGAGATTCAAGAAAAATATTTCCACACCAAATTCGTTAGCGACACGTTTGACATCCATTCTTACAACCTCCTATCGGCACATAATTGGAATCCGTAATTCAGGTAACACGGTGAGACATTTTGAAATGACAATAACTCTCTTGATTTCCATTGAAAAAATACAAAGTTTGTGTTCAAATTCAAGCTCAGAATGTGTACTATCTAAAACATTCGTGCCGCGTCGAAAAATTCCTAAGCGTTCAAAAGTTATCACCTAGACGATTATCAAAGATGAGTTTTCAAAAATTTTCAAATCGATTAATGCTCGTGAATAACTTGCAGCCAAAGTATTTTTACCCAAAACTTCAATTCGAACAGATTGATCCCGAGATATACGAAAAATATTTCCAGGCCAAATTCGTGAGCAAGACGTTTGACTTCCATTTTTACTCCCTCCTATCGGCACATAATTGGAAGCCGTATTTCGGGTAACGCGGTGAGACATTTTGAAACGACAATAACTCTCTTGATTTCCATTGAAAAAATAAAAAATTTATATTCAAATTCAAGCTCAGAATGTGCACTTTCTAAAACATTCATGCCGCGTCTCAAAATTCTTAACCGTTCAAAAGTTATCTTCAAAACGGTTACCGAAGTTGAGGTTTCAACACATTATCAAATCGATTAACACTCTGAATAACTTGTGGCGAAAGTATTCGTTACCGAAAACTTCAATTCGAGATGATTGATCCCGAGATTCAAGAAAAATATTTCCACACCAAATTCATTAGCGACACGTTTGACTTCCATTTTTACAACCTCCTATCGGCATATAATTGGAATCCGTATTTCGGGTAACACGGTGAGGCATTGTGAAACGACAATAACTCTCTTGATTTCCATTGAAAAAATACAGAATTTGTATTCAAATTCAAGCTCGCAATGTGTACTTTCTAAAACATTCGGACCGCGCCTAAAAATTCCAAACTGTTCCAAAGTTATCACCTAGACGATTATCGAAGATGAGTTTTCAACAAATTTTTAAATCGATTAACGCTCCTGAATAACTTGCAGCCAAAGTATTTTTTACCCAAAACTCCAATTCGAGCGGATGGATCCCATGATATAAGAAACATATTTCCAAGCAAAATTCATGAGCGAAATGTTTGACTTCCATTTTTACACCCTCCTATCAGCACATAATTGGAATCTGTATTTTGAGTAACACGGTGAGACAATTTGAAACGACAATAACTCTCTTGATTTGCATTGAAAAAATAAAAAATTTTTGTTCAAATTCAAGCTCAAAATGTGCACTTTCTAAAACATTCCGGCCGCGTCTAAAAATTCCTAACTGTTCAAAAGGTATATTGAAAACGGTTACCGAAGTTGAGTTTTCAACACATTAACAAGTCGATTAACACTCTGAATAACTTGCGGCGAAAGTATTCTTTACTGAAAACTTCAATTCGACATGATTGATCCCGAGATTCAAGAAAAATATTTCCACACCAAATTCGTGAGCGACTCGTTTGACTTCCATTTTTACTCCCTCCTATCGGCATATAATTCGAATCCGTAATTCAGGTAACACGGTGAGACATTTGGAAACGACAATAACTCTCCTGATTTCCATTGAAAAAATACAAAATTTGTGCTCAAATTCAAGCTCAGAATGTGTACTTTCTAAAACATTCGGGCTGCGTCTAAAAATTCCTAAACGTTCAAAAGTTATCACCTAGACGATTACCGAAGATGAGTTTTTAACAAATTTTCAAATCGATTAACGCTCGTGAATAACTTGCAGCCAAAGTATTTTTTACCCAAAACTTCAATTCGAGTGGATTGATCCCGAGATATAAGAAACATATTTCCAAGCCAAATTCGTGAGCGAAACGTCTGACTTTCGTTTTTACTGCCTCCTATCGGCACATAATTGGAATCCGTATTTCGAGTAACACGGTGAGACATTTTGAAACGACAATAACTCTCTTTATTTGCGTTGAAAAAATACAAAATTTGTGTTCAAATTCAAGCTCAGAATGTGCACTTTCTATGACATTAAGGCCGCGTCTAAAAATTCCTAACCGTTCAAAAGTTATCTTCAAAACGGTTACCGAAGTTGAGATTTCGACACATTTTCAAATCGATTAACGCTCGGAATAACTTGCGGCGAAAGTATTCTTTACCGAAAACTTCAATTCGAGATGATTGATCCGGAGATTCAAGAAAAATATTTCCACACCAAATTCGTGAGCGACACGTTTGACTTCCATTTTTACTCCCTCCTATCGGCAAATAATTGGGATCCGTCTTTCAGGTAAAACGGTGACACATTTTGAAACGACAATAACTCTCTTGATTTCCATTGAAAAAATACAAACTTTATATTCAAATTCAAGCACAGAATGTGCACTTTCTAAAACAATCAGGCTGCATCTAAAAATTCCTGAGTGTTCAAAAGTTATCACCAAGACGATTACCGAAGATGAGTTTTCAAAAATTTTCAAATCGATTAACGCTCGTGAATAACTTGCAGCGAAAGTATTATTTACCCAAAACTTCAACTCGAGATGATTGATCTCGAGATTCAAGAAAAATATTTCCACACCAAATTCGTGAGCGACACGTTTGACTTCCATTTTTACTCCCTCCTATCGGCACAAAATTTGAATCTGTAATTCATGTAACACGGTGAGATATTTGGAAACGACAATAACTCTCTTGATTTCCATTGAAAAAATACAAAATTTGTGTTCAAATTCAAGCTCAGAATGTGTACTTTCTAAAACATTCGGGCCGCGTCCAAAAATCCTAACCGTTCAAAAGTTATCACCTAGACGATTATCAAAGATGAGTTTTCAACAAATTTTCAAATAGATTCACGCTCGTGAATAACTTGCAGCCAAAGTATTTTTTACCCAAAACTTCAATTCGAATGGATTGATCCCGAGATATACGAAAAATATTTCCAAGCCAAATTCGTGAGCGAAACGTTTGACATCCATTTTTACTCCCTCCTATCTGCACATAATTGGGATCCGTATTTCGAGTAAAACGGAGACACATTTCGAAACGACAATAACTCTCTTGATTTCCATTGAAAAAATACAAACTTTATATTCAAATTCAAGCTCAGAATGTGCACTTTCTAAAACATTCAGGCCGCGTCAAAAAATTCCTAACCGTTCAAAAGTTATCTTTAAAACGGTTATCGAAGTTGAGTTTTCAACACCTTATCAAATCGATTAACACTCTGAATAACGTGCGGCGAAAGTATTCTTTACCGAAAACTTCAATTCGAGATGATTGATCCCTAGATTCAAGAAAAATATTTCCACACCAAATTCGTTAGCGACACGTTTGACTTCCATTTTTACAACCTCCTATCGGCACATAGTTGGAATCCGTAATTCAGGTAACACGGTGAGACATTTTGAAACGACAATAACTCTCTTGATTTCCATTGGAAAAATACAAAGTCTATGTTCAAATTCAAGCTCAGAATGAGTACCATCTAAAACATTCTGGCCGCGTCGAAAAATTCCAAAGCGTTCAAAAGTTTTCACCTAGACGATTATCAAAAATGAGTTTTCAACAAATTTTCAAATCGATTAACGCTCGTGAATAACTTGCTGCGAAAGTATTTTTTACCCAAAACTTCAATTCGAGCAGATTAATCTTGAGATATAAGAAAAATATCTCCAAGCCAAATTCGTGAGCGAAACGTTTCACTTCCATTTTTACTCCCTCCTATCGGCACATAATTGGAATCTGTATTTCGGGTAACACGGTGAGACATTTTGAAACGGCAATAACTCTATTGACTTGCATTGAAAACATACAAAATTTGTGTTCAAATTCTAACTCAGAATGTGCACTTTCTAAAACATTCAGGCTGCGTCTAAAAATTCCTAAATGTCCAAAAGTTATCTTCAAAACGGTTACCGAAGTAAAGTTTTCAACGCATTTTCAAATCGATTAACCCTCTGAATAACTTACGGCGAAAGTATTCTTTACCGAAAACTTCAATTCGGGATGATTGATCCCGAGATATAAGTAACATATTTCCACACCAAATTCATGAGCGGCACGTTTGACTTCCATTTTTACTCCCTCGTATCGGCACATAATTGGAATCCGTATTTCAGGTAACACGGTGAGACATTTTGAAACGACAATAACTGTCTTGATTTGCATTGAAAAAATACAAAATTTGTGTTCAAATTCAAGCTCAGAATGTGCACTTTCTAAAACATTAAGGCCGCGTCTAAAAATTCCTAACCATTCAGAAGTTATCTTGCAAACGGTTACCGAAGTTGAGTTTTCAACACATTTTCAAATCGATTAACACTCTGAATAACCTGCGGCGAAAGTATTATTTACCAAAAACTTCAATTCGAGATGATTGATCCCAAGATTCAAGAAAAATATTTCCACACCAAATTCGTGAGCGACACGTTTGCCTTCCATTTTTACTCCCTCCAATCGGCACATAATTCGAATCCGTAATTTAGGTAACATGGTGAGACATTTGGAAACGACAATAACTCTCTTGATTTCCATTGAAAAAATACAAAATTTGTGTTCAAATTCAAGCTCAGAATGTGTTCTTTCTAAAACATTCGGGCGCGTCCAATAAATCCTAACCTTTCAAAAGTTATCTTTGAAATGGTTACCGAAGTTGAGTTTTCAACACATTTTCAAATCGATTAACACTCTAAATAACTTGCGGCTAGCGTCTTCTTTACCGAAAACTTCAATTCAACATGATTGATCCTGAGATTCAAGAAAAATATTTCCACACCAAATTCGTGAGCGACACGTTTGACTTCCATTTTTACTCCCACCTATCGGCACATAATTGGAATCTGTATTTCGAGTAACACGGTGAGACATTTTGAAACCACAATAACTCTCCTGATTTGCATTGAAAAAATACAAAATTTGTGTTCAAATTCAAGCTCAGAATGTGCGCTTTCTAAAACATTCAGGCCGCGTCTAAAAATTCCTAACCGTTCAAAAGGTATCTTGAAAACGGTTACCGAAGTTGAGTTTTCAACACATTATCAAATCGATTAACACTATGAATAACTTGCGGCGAAGGTATTCTTTACCGAAAACTTCAATTCAAGATGATTGATCCCAAGATTCAAGAAAAATATTTCCACACCAAATTCGTTAGCGACACGTTTGACTTTCATTTTTACTCCCTCCCATCGGCACACCATTGGAATCCGTAATTCAGGTAACACGGTGAGACATTTCGAAACGACAATAACTCTCTTGATTTCCATTGAAAAAATACAAAGTTTGTGTTCAAATTCAAGCTCAGAATGTGTACTTTCTAAAACATTCGGGCCGCGTCTAAAAATTCCTAACCATTTAGAAGTTATCTTGAAAACGGTTACCGAAGTTGAGTTTTCAACACATTTTCAAATCGATTAACACTCTGAATAACCTACGGCGAAAGTGTTATTTAGCAAAAACTTCAATTCGAGATGATTGATCCCAAGATTCAAGAAAAATATTTCCACACCAAATTCGTGAGCGACACATTTGACTTCCATTTTTACTCCCTCCAATCGGCACATAATTCGAATCCGTAATTTAGGTAACATGGTGAGACATTTGGAAACGACAATAACTCTCTTGATTTCCATTGAAAAAATACAAAATTTGTGTTCAAATTCAAGCTCAGAATGTGTGCTTTCTAAAACATTCGGGCGCGTCCAATAAATCCTAACCGTTCAAAAGTTATCTTTGAAACGGTTACCAAAGTTGAGTTTTCAACACATTTTCAAATCGATTAACACTCTAAATAACTTGCGGCTAGCGTCTTCTTTACCGAAAACTTCAATTCAACATGATTGATCCTGAGATTCAAGAAAAATATTTCCACACCAAATTCGTGAGCGACACGTTTGACTTCCATTTTTACAACCTCCTATCGGCACATAATTGGAATCCGTAATTAAGGTAACACGGTGAGACATTTCGAAACGACAATAACTCTCTTGATTTCCATTGAAAAAATACAAAGTTTGTGTTCAAATTCAAGCTCAGAATGTGTACTTTCTAAAACATTCGGGCCGCGTTTAAAAATTCCTAAGCGTTCAAAAGTTATCACCGAGACGATTCTCGAAGATGAGTTTTCAACAAATTATCAAATCAATTAACGCTCGTGAATAACTTGCAGCCAAAATATTTTTTACCGAAAACTTCAATTCAGGCGAATGGATCCCGAGATATAGGAAACATATTTCCAAGCCAAATTCTTAAGCAAAACGTTTCACTTCCATTTTTACACCCTCCTATCGGCACATAATTGGAATCCATATTTCGAGTAACACGGTGAGACATTTTGAAACGACAATAACTCTCTTGATTTGTATTGAAAAAATACAAAATTTCTGTTCAAATTCAAGCTCAGAATGTGCACTTTCTAAAACAATCAGGCCGCATCTAAAAATTCCTAACCATTCAAACGTTATCTTCAAAACGGTTACCGAAGTTGAGTTTTCAACACATTATCAAATCGATTAACACTCTGAATAACTTGCGGCGAAGGTATTCTTTACCGAAAACTTCAATTCGAGATGATTGATCCCAAGATTCAAGAAAAATATTTCCACACCAAATTCGTTAGCGACACGTTTGACTTCCATTTTTACTCCCTCCCATCGGCACACCATTGGAATCCGTAATTCAGGTAACACGGTGAGACATTTTGAAACGACAATAACTCTCTTGATTTTCGTTGAAAAAATACAAAGTTTGTGTTCAAATTCAAGCTCAGAATGTGTTCTTTCTAAAACATTCGGGCCGCGTCCAAAAATTCCTAAGCGTTCAAAAGTTATCACTTGGACGATTATCGAAGATGAGTTTTCAACAAATTTTCAAATCGATTAACGCTCGTGAATAACTTGCAGCCAAAGTATTTTTTACCGAAAACCTCAATTCGAGCGGAAGGCTCCCGAGATATAAGAAACATATTTCCAAGCCAAATTCGTGAGCAAAACGTTTGACTTCCATTTTTACTCCCTCCTATCGGCACATAATTGGAATCTGTATTTCGAGTAACACGGTGAGACATTTTGAAACCACAATAACTCTCTTGATTTGCATTGAAAAAATACAAAATTTGTGTTCAAATTCAAGCTCAGAATGTGCGCTTTCTAAAACATTCAGGCCGCGTCTAAAAATTCCTAACCGCTCAAAAGGTATCTTGAAAACGGTTACCGAAGTTGAGTTTTCAACACATTTTCAAATCGATTAACACTCTGAATAACTTGCTGCGAAAGTATTCTTTACCGAAAACTTAAATTCGAGACGATTGATCCCGAGATTCAAGAAAAATATTTCCACACGAAATTCGTAAGCGACACGTTTGACTTCCATTTTTACAACCTCCTATCAGCACATAATTGGAATCCGTAATTCAGGTCACACGTTGAGACATTTTGAAACGACAATAACTCTCTTGATTTCCATTGAAAAAATACAAAGTTTGTGTTCAAATTCAAGCTCAAAATGTGTACTATCTAAAACATTGGGCCGCGTCGAAAAATTCCTAAGCGTTCAAAAGTTATCACCTAGATGATTATCAAAGATGAGTTTTCAACAAATTTTCAAATCGATTAACGCTCATGAATAACTTGCAGCCAAAGTATTTTTACCCAAAACTTCAATTCGAACGGATTGATCCCGAGATATACAAAAAATATTTCCAGGCCAAATTCGTGAGCAAAACGTTTGTCTTCCATTTTTAGTCCCTCCTATCGGCACATAATTGGAAGCCGTATTTCGGGTAACGCGGTGACACATTTTGAAACGACAATAACTCTCTTGATTTCCATTGAAAAAATAAAAAATTTATATTCAAATTCAAGCTCAGAATGTGCACTTTCTAAAACATTCATGCCGCGCCTAAAAATTCCTAACCGTTCAAAAGTTATCTTCAAAACGGTTACCGAAGTTGAGGTTTCAACACATTATCAAATCGATTAACACTCTGAATAACTTGCGGCGAAAGTATTCTTTACCGAAAACTTCAATTCGAGATGATTGATCTCGAGATTCAAGAAAAATATTTCCACACCAAATTCGTTAGCGACACGTTTGACTTCCATTTTTACAACCTCCTATCGGCACATAATTGGAATCCGTATTTCGGGTAACACGGTGAGGCATTGTGAAACGACAATAACTCTCTTGATTTCCATTGAAAAAATACAGAATTTGTATTCAAATTCAAGCTCACAATGTGTACTTTCTAAAACATTCGGGCCGCACCTAAACATTCCAAACTGGTCCAAAGTTATCACCTAGACGATTATCGAAGATGAGTTTTCAACAAATTTTCAAATCGATTAACGCTCGTGAATAACTTGCAGCCAAAGTATTTTTTACCCAAAACTCCAATTCGAGCGGATGGATCCGGAGATATAAGAAACATATTTCCATGCCAAATTCATGAGCGAAACGTTTCACTTCCATTTTTACTCCCTCCTATCAGCACATAATTGGAATTTGTATTTTGAGTAACACGGTGAGACAATTTGAAACGACAATAACTCTCTTGATTTGCATTGAAAAAATACAAAATTTTTGTTCAAATTCAAGCTCAAAATGTGCACTTTCTAAAACATTCCGGCCGCGTCTAAAAATTCCTAACCGTTCAAAAGGTATCTTGAAAACGGTTACCGAAGTTGAGTTTTCAACACATTAACAAGTCGATTAACGCTCTGAATAACTTGCGGCGAAAGTATTCTTTACAGAAAACTTCAATTCGACATGATTGATCCCGAGATTCAAGAAAAATATTTCCACACCAAATTCGTGAGCGACTCGTTTGACTTTCATTTTTACTCCCCCCTATCGGCATATAATTCAAATCCGTAATTCAGGTAACACGGTGAGACATTTGGAAACGACAATAACTCTCCTGATTTCCATTGAAAAAATACAAAATTTGTGTTCAAATTCAAGCTCAGAATGTGTACTTTCTAAAACATTCGGGCTGCGTCTAAAAATTCCTAAACATTCAAAAGTTATCACCTAGACGATTACCGAAGAGGAGTTTTTAACAAATTTTCAAATCGATTAACGCTCGTGAATAACTTGCAGCCAAAGTATTTTTTACCCAAAACTTCAATTCGAGTGGATTGATCCCGAGATATAAGAAACATATTTCCAAGCCAAATTCGTGAGCGAAACGTCTGGCTTCCATTTTTACTGCCTTCTATTGGCACATAATTGGAATCCGTATTTCGAGTAACACGGTGAGACATTTTGAAACGACAATAACTCTCTTGATTTGCATTGAAAAAATACAAAATTTGTGTTCAAATTCAAGCTCAGAATGTGCACTTTCTAAAACATTCAGGCCGCGTCTAAAAATTCCTAACCGTTCAAAAGTTATCTTCAAAACGGTTACCGAAGTTGAGATTTCGACACATTTTCAAATCGATTAACGCTCTGAATAACTTGTGGCGAAAGTATTCTTTACCAAAAACTTCAATTCGAGATGATTGATCTGGAGATTCAAGAAAAATATTTCCACACCAAATTCGTGAGCGACACGTTTGACTTCCATTTTTACTCCCACCTATCGGCAAATAATTGCGATCCGTATTTCGGGTAAAACGGTGACACATTTTGAAACGACAATAACTCTCTTGATTTCCATTGAAAAAATACAAACTTTATATTCAAATTCAAGCACAGAATGTGTACTTTCTAAAACATTCAGGCCACGTCTAAAATATCCTAAGTGTTCAAAAGTTATCACCAAGACGATTACCGAAGATGAGTTTTCAACAAATTTTCAAATCGATTAACGCTCGTGAATAACTTGCAGCGAAAGTATTATTTACCCAAAACTTCAATTCGAGATGATTGATCCTGAGATTTAAAAAAAATATTTCCACACCAAATTCGTGAGCGACACGTTTGACTTCCATTTTTACTCCCTCTTATCGGCACATAATTTGAATCCGTAATTCATGTAACACGGTGAGACATTTCGAAACGACAATAACTCTCTTGATTTCCATTGAAAAAATACAAAGTTTGTGTTCAAATTCAAGCTCAGAATGTGTACTTTCTAAAACATTCGGGTCGCGTCTAAAAATTCCTAAGCGTTCAAAAGTTATCACCGAGACGATTATCGAAGATGAGTTTTCAACAAATTATCAAATCAATTAACGCTCGTGAATAACTTGCAGCCAAAATATTTTTTACCGAAAACTTCAATTCAGGCGAATGGATCCCGAGATATAGGAAACATATTTCCAAGCCAAATTCTTGAGCGAAACGTTTCACTTCCATTTTTACACCCTCCTATCGGCACATAATTGGAATCCGTATTTCGAGTAACACGGTGAGACATTTTGAAATGACAATAACTCTCTTGATTTGTATTGAAAAAATACAAAATTTCTGTTCAAATTTAAGCTCAGAATGTGCACTTTCTAAAACATTCAGGCCACATCTAAAAATTCCTATCCATTCAAACGTTATCTTCAAAACGGTTACTGAAGTTGAGTTTTCAACACATTATCAAATCGATCAACACTCTGAATAACTTGCGGCGAAGGTATTCTTTACCGAAAGCTTCAATTCGAGATGATTGATCCCAAGATTCAAGAAAAATATTTCCACACCAAATTCGTTAGCGACACGTTTGACTTCCATTTTTACTCCCTCCCATCGGCACATAATTGGAATCCGTAATTCAGGTAACACGGTGAGACATTTGGAAACGACAATAACTCTCTTGATTTTCGTTGAAAAAATACAAAGTTTGTGTTCAAATTCAAGCTCAGAATGTGTTCTTTCTAAAACATTCGGGGCGCGTCCAAAAATTCCTAAGCATTCAAAAGTTATCACTTGGACGATTATCGAAGATGAGTTTTCAACAAATTTTCAAATCGATTAACGCTCGTGAATAACTTGCAGCCAAAGTATTTTTTACCGAAAACTTCAATTCGAGCGGAAGGATCCTGAGATATAAGAAACATATTTCCAAGCCAAATTCGTGAGCGAAACGTTTGACTTCCATTTTTACTCCCTCCTATCGGCACATAATTGGAATCTGTATTTCGAGTAACACGGTGAGACATTTTGAAACCGCAATAACTCTCTTGATTTGCATTGAAAAAATACAAAATTTGTGTTCAAATTCAAGCTCAGAATGTGCGCTTTCTAAAACATTCAGGCCGCGTCTAAAAATTCCTAACCGTTCAAAAGGTATCTTGAAAACGGTTACCGAAGTTGAGTTTTCAACACATTTTCAAATCGATTAACACTCTGAATAACTTGATGCAAAAGTATTCTTTACCGAAAACTTAAATTCGAGACGATTGATCCTGAGAGTCAAGAAAAATATTTCCACACGAAATTCGTTAGCGACACGTTTGACTTCCATTTTTACAACCTCCTATCGGCACATAATTGGAATCCGTAATTCAGGTAACACGGTGAGACATTTTGAAATGACAATAACTCTCTTGATTTCCTTTGAAAAAATACAAAGTTTGTGTTCAAATTCAAGCTCAGAATGTGTACTATCTAAAACATTGGGCCGCGTCGAAAAATTCCTAAGCGTTCAAAAGTTATCACCTAGATGATTATCAAAGATGAGTTTTCAACAAATTTTCAAATCGATTAACGCTCATGAATAACTTGCAGCCAAAGTATTTTTACCCAAAACTTCAATTCGAACGGATTGATCCCGAGATATACGAAAAATATTTCCAGGACAAATTCATTTGCAAAACGTTTGACTTCCACTTTTACTTCCTCCTATGGGCACATAATTGGAAGCCGTATTTCGGGTAACGCGGTGACACATTTTGAAACGACAATAACTCTCTTTATTTCCATTGAAAAAATAAAAAATTTATATTCAAATTCAAGCTCAGAATGTGCACTTTCTAAAACATTCATGCCGCGCCTAAAAATTCCTAACCGTTCAAAAGTTATCTTCAAAACGGTTACCGAAGTTGAGGTTTCAACACATTATCAAATCGATTAACACTCTGAATAACTTGCGGCGAAAGTATTCTTTATCGAAAACTTCAATTCGAGATGATTGATCCCGAGATTCAAGAAAAATATTTCCACACCAGATTTGTTAGCGACACGTTTGACTTCCATTTTTACAACCTCCTATCGGCACATAATTGGAATCCGTATTTCGGGTAACACGGTGAGGCATTGTGAAACGACAATAACTCTCTTGATTTCCATTGAAAAAATACAGAATTTGTATTCAAATTCAAGCTCACAATGTGTACTTTCTAAAACATTCGGGCCGCACCTAAAAATTCCAAACAATTCCAAAGTTATCACCTAGACGATTATCGAAGATGAGTTTTCAACAAATTTTCAAATCGATTAACACTCGTGAATAACTTGCAGCCAAAGTATTTTTTACCCAAAACTCCAATTCGAGCGGATGGATCCCGAGATATAAGAAACATATTTCCAAGCCAAATTCATGAGCGAAACGTTTGACTTCCATTTTTACTCCCTCCTATCAGCACATAATTGGAATTTGTATTTTGAGTAACACGGTGAGACAATTTGAAACGACAATAACTCCCTTGATTTGCATTGAAAAAATACAAAATTTTTGTTCAAATTCATGCTCAAAATGTGCACTTTCTAAAACATTCCGGCCGCGTCTAAAAATTCCTAACCGTTCAAAAGGTATCTTGAAAACGGTTACCGAAGTTGAGTTTTCAACACATTAACAAGTCGATTAACACTCTGAATAACTTGCGGCGAAAGTATTCATTACCGAAAACTTCAATTCGACATGATTGATCTTGAGATTCAAGAAAAATATTTCCACACCAAATTCGTGAGCGACTCGTTTGACTTCCATTTTTACTCCCTCCTATCGGCAAATAATTGGGATCTGTATTTCGGGTAAAACGGGGACACATTTTGAAACGACAATAACTCTCTTGATTTCCATTGAAAAAATACAAACTTTATATTCAAATTCAAGCACAGAAGGTGCACTTTCTAAAACATTCAGGCCACGTCTAAAAATTCCTAAGTGTTCAAAAGTTATCACCAAGACAATTAGCGAAGATGAGTTTCCAACAAATTTTCAAATCGATTAACGCTCGTGAATAACTTGCAGCGAAAGTATTATTTACCCAAAACTTCAATTCGAGATGATTGATCCCGAGATTCAAGAAAAATATTTCCACACCAAATTCGTGAGCGACACGTTTGACTTCCATTTTTCCTCCCTCTTATCGGCACATAATCTGAATCCGTAATTCATGTAACACGGTGAGATATTTGGAAACGACAATAACTCTCTTGATTTCCATTGATAAAATACAAAGTTTGTGTTCAAATTCAAGCTCAGAATGTGTACTTTCTAAAACATTTGGGCAGCGTCTAAAAATTCCTAAGCGTTCAAAAGTTATCACCGAGACGATTATCGAAGATGAGTTTTCAACAAATTATCAAATCAATTAACGCTCGTGAATAACTTGCAGCCAAAATATTTTTTACCGAAAACTTCAATTCAGGCGAATGGATCCCGAGATATAGGAAACATATTTCCAAGCCAAATTCTTGAGCGAAACGTTTCACTCCCATTTTTACACCCTCCTATATGCACATAATTGGAATCCGTATTTCGAGTAACACGGTGAGACATTTTGAAATGACAATAACTCTCTTGATTTCCATTTAAAAAATACAAACTTTATATTCAAATTCAAGCACAGAAGGTGCACTTTCTAAAACATTCAGGCCACGTCTAAAAATTCCTAAGTGTTCAAAAGTTATCACCAAGACAATTAGCGAAGATGAGTTTCCAACAAATTTTCAAATCGATTAACGCTCGTGAATAACTTGCAACGAAAGTATTATTTACCCAAAACTTCAATTCGAGATGATTGATCCCGAGATTCAAGAAAAATATTTCCACACCAAATTCGTGAGCGACACGTTTGACTTCCATTTTTCCTCCCTCTTATCGGCACATAATCTGAATCCGTAATTCATGTAACACGGTGAGATATTTGGAAACGACAATAACTCTCTTGATTTCCATTGATAAAATACAAAGTTTGTGTTCAAATTCAAGCTCAGAATGTGTACTTTCTAAAACATTTGGGCAGCGTCTAAAAATTCCTAAGCGTTCAAAAGTTATCACCGAGACGATTATCGAAGATGAGTTTTCAACAAATTATCAAATCAATTAACGCTCGTGAATAACTTGCAGCCAAAGTATTTTTTACCGAAAACTTCAATTCGAGCGGAAGGATCCCGAGATATAAGAAACATATTTCCAAGCCAAATTCGTGAGCGAAACGTTTGACTTCCATTTTTACTCCCTCCTATCGGCACATAATTGGAATCTGTATTTCGAGTAACACGGTGAGACATTTTGAAACCGCAATAACTCTCTTGATTTGCATTGAAAAAATACAAAATTTGTGTTCAAATTCAAGCTCAGAATGTGCGCTTTCTAAAACATTCAGGCCGCGTCTAAAAATTCCTAACCGTTCAAAAGGTATCTTGAAAACGGTTACCGAAGTTGAGTTTTCAACACATTTTCAAATCGATTAACACTCTGAATAACTTGATGCAAAAGTATTCTTTACCGAAAACTTAAATTCGAGACGATTGATCCTGAGAGTCAAGAAAAATATTTCCACACGAAATTCGTTAGCGACACGTTTGACTTCCATTTTTACAACCTCCTATCGGCACATAATTGGAATCCGTAATTCAGGTAACACGGTGAGACATTTTGAAATGACAATAACTCTCTTGATTTCCTTTGAAAAAATACAAAGTTTGTGTTCAAATTCAAGCTCAGAATGTGTACTATCTAAAACATTGGGCCGCGTCGAAAAATTCCTAAGCGTTCAAAAGTTATCACCTAGATGATTATCAAAGATGAGTTTTCAACAAATTTTCAAATCGATTAACGCTCATGAATAACTTGCAGCCAAAGTATTTTTACCCAAAACTTCAATTCGAACGGATTGATCCCGAGATATACGAAAAATATTTCCAGGACAAATTCATTTGCAAAACGTTTGACTTCCACTTTTACTTCCTCCTATGGGCACATAATTGGAAGCCGTATTTCGGGTAACGCGGTGACACATTTTGAAACGACAATAACTCTCTTTATTTCCATTGAAAAAATAAAAAATTTATATTCAAATTCAAGCTCAGAATGTGCACTTTCTAAAACATTCATGCCGCGCCTAAAAATTCCTAACCGTTCAAAAGTTATCTTCAAAACGGTTACCGAAGTTGAGGTTTCAACACATTATCAAATCGAATAACACTCTGAATAACTTGCGGCGAAAGTATTCTTTATCGAAAACTTCAATTCGAGATGATTGATCCCGAGATTCAAGAAAAATATTTCCACACCAGATTTGTTAGCGACACGTTTGACTTCCATTTTTACAACCTCCTATCGGCACATAATTGGAATCCGTATTTCGGGTAACACGGTGAGGCATTGTGAAACGACAATAACTCTCTTGATTTCCATTGAAAAAATACAGAATTTGTATTCAAATTCAAGCTCACAATGTGTACTTTCTAAAACATTCGGGCCGCACCTAAAAATTCCAAACAATTCCAAAGTTATCACCTAGACGATTATCGAAGATGAGTTTTCAACAAATTTTCAAATCAATTAACACTCGTGAATAACTTGCAGCCAAAGTATTTTTTACCTAAAACTCCAATTCGAGCGGATGGATCCCGAGATATAAGAAACATATTTCCAAGCCAAATTCATGAGCGAAACGTTTGACTTCCATTTTTACTCCCTCCTATCAGCACATAATTGGAATTTGTATTTTGAGTAACACGGTGAGACAATTTGAAACGACAATAACTCCCTTGATTTGCATTGAAAAAATACAAAATTTTTGTTCAAATTCATGCTCAAAATGTGCACTTTCTAAAACATTCCGGCCGCGTCTAAAAATTCCTAACCGTTCAAAAGGTATCTTGGAAACGGTTACCGAAGTTGAGTTTTCAACACATTAACAAGTCGATTAACACTCTGAATAACTTGCGGCGAAAGTATTCATTACCGAAAACTTCAATTCGACATGATTGATCTTGAGATTCAAGAAAAATATTTCCACACCAAATTCGTGAGCGACTCGTTTGACTTCCATTTTTACTCCCTCCTATCGGCAAATAATTGGGATCTGTATTTCGGGTAAAACGGGGACACATTTTGAAACGACAATAACTCTCTTGATTTCCATTGAAAAAATACAAACTTTATATTCAAATTCAAGCACAGAAGGTGCACTTTCTAAAACATTCAGGCCACGTCTAAAAATTCCTAAGTGTTCAAAAGTTATCACCAAGACAATTAGCGAAGATGAGTTTCCAACAAATTTTCAAATCGATTAACGCTCGTGAATAACTTGCAGCGAAAGTATTATTTACCCAAAACTTCAATTCGAGATGATTGATCCCGAGATTCAAGAAAAATATTTCCACACCAAATTCGTGAGCGACACGTTTGACTTCCATTTTTCCTCCCTCTTATCGGCACATAATCTGAATCCGTAATTCATGTAACACGGTGAGATATTTGGAAACGACAATAACTCTCTTGATTTCCATTGATAAAATACAAAGTTTGTGTTCAAATTCAAGCTCAGAATGTGTACTTTCTAAAACATTTGGGCAGCGTCTAAAAATTCCTAAGCGTTCAAAAGTTATCACCGAGACGATTATCGAAGATGAGTTTTCAACAAATTATCAAATCAATTAACGCTCGTGAATAACTTGCAGCCAAAATATTTTTTACCGAAAACTTCAATTCAGGCGAATGGATCCCGAGATATAGGAAACATATTTCCAAGCCAAATTCTTGAGCGAAACGTTTCACTCCCATTTTTACACCCTCCTATATGCACATAATTGGAATCCGTATTTCGAGTAACACGGTGAGACATTTTGAAATGACAATAACTCTCTTGATTTCCATTGAAAAAATACAAAGTCTATGTTCAAATTCAAGCTCAGAATGTGTACCATCTAAAACATTCGGGCCGCGTCGAAAAATTCCTAAGCGTTCAAAAGTTATCACCTAGACGATTATCAAAAATGAGTTTTCAACAAATTTTCAAATCGATTAACGCTCGTGAATAACTTGCTGCGAAAGTATTTTTTACCCAAAACTTCAATTCAAGCGGATTGATCCTGAGATATAAGAAAAATATTTCCAAGCCAAATTCGTGAGCGAAACGTTTCACTTCCACTTTTACTCCCTCCTATCGGCACATAATTGGAATCTGTATTTCGGGTAACACGGTGAGACATTTTGAAACGGCAATAACTCTCTTGACTTGCATTGAAAATATACAAAATTTGTGTTCAAATTCAAACTCAGAATGCGCACTTTCTAAAACATTCAGGCTGCGTCTAAAAATTCCTAACCGTCCAAAAGTTATCTTCAAAACGGTTACCGAAGTTGAGTTTTCAACACATTTTCAAATCGATTAACACTCTGAATAACTTACGGCGAAAGTATTCTTTACCGAAAACTTCAATTCGAGATGATTGATCCCGAGATTCAAGAAAATTATTTCCACACCAAATTTGTGAGCGACACGTTTGACTTCCATTTTTACTACCTCCCATCGGCACATAATTGGAATCCGTATTTCGGGTAACACGGTGAGACATTTTGAAACGACAATAACTCTCTTGATTTGAATTGAAAAAATACAAAATTTGTGTTCAATTTCATGCTCAGAATGTGCACTTTCTAAAACATTCAGGCCGTATCTAAAAATTCCAAACCGTTCAGAAGTTATCTTGAAAACGGTTACCAAAGTTGAGTTTTCAACACATTTTCAAATCGATTAACACTCTGAATAACTTGCGGCGAAAGTATTATTTACCCAAAACATCAATTCGAGATGATTGATCCCGAGATTCAAGAAAAATATTTCCACACCAAATTCGTGAGTGACACGTTTGACTTCCATTTTTACTCCCTCCCATCGGCACATAATTGGAATCCGTAATTCAGGTAACACGGTGAGACATTTTGAAACGACAATAACTCTCTTGATTTCCATTGAGAAAATACAAAATTCGTGTTCAAATTCAAGCTCAGAATGTGTACTTTCTAAGACATTCGGGCCGCGTCTAAAAATTCCTATGTGTTCAAAAGTTATCACCAAGACGATTACCGAAGATGAGTTTTCAACAAATATTCAAATCGATTAACGCTCGTGAATAACTTGCAGCGAAAGTATTTTTTGCCCAAAACTTCAATTCGAGCGGATTAATCCTGAGATATAAGAAAAATATTTCCAAGCCAAATTCGTGAGCGAAACGTTTCACTTCCATTTTTATTCCCTCCTATCGGCACATAATTGGAATCTGTATTTCGGGTAACACGGTGAGACATTTTGAAACGGCAATAACTCTCTTGACTTGCATTGAAAATATACAAAATTTGTGTTCAAATTCAAACTCAGAATGCGCACTTTCTAAAACATTCAGGCTGCGTCTAAAAATTCCTAACCGTCCAAAAGTTATCTTCAAAACGATTACCGAAGTTGAGTTTTCAACACATTTTCAAATCGATTAACACTCTGAATAACTTACGGCGAAAGTATTATTTACCGACAACTTCAATTCGAGATGATTGATCCCGAGATTCAAGAAAATTATTTCCACACCAAATTTGTGAGCGACACGTTTGACTTCCATTTTTACTCCCTCCCATCGGCACATAATTGGAATCCGTATTTCGGGTAACACGGTGAGACATTTTGAAACGACAATAACTCTCTTGATTTGAATTGAAAAAATACAAAATTTGTGTTCAATTTCACGCTCAGAATGTGCACTTTCTAAAACATTCAGGTTGTATCTAAAAATTCCAAACCGTTCAGAAGTTATCTTGAAAACGGTTACCGAAATTGAGTTTTCAACACATTTTCAAATCGATTAACACTCTGAATAACTTGCGGCGAAAGTATTATTTACCCAAAACATCAATTCGAGATGATTGATCCCGAGATTCAAGAAAAATATTTCCACACCAAATTCGTGAGTGACATGTTTGACTTCCATTTTTACTCCCTCCTATCGGCACATAATTCGAATCCGTAATTCAGGTAACACGGTGAGACATTTGGAAACGACAATAACTCTCTTGATTTCCATTGAAAAAATACAAAATTTGTGTTCAAATTCAAGCTCAGAATGTGTACTTTCTAAAACATTCGGGCCGCGTCTAAAAATTCCTAAACGTTCAAAAGTTATCACCTAGACGATTACCGAAGATGAGTTTTTAACAAATTTTCAAATCGATTAACGCTCGTGAATAACTTGCAGCGAAAGTATTTTTTACCCAAAACTTCAATTCGAGCGTATTGATCCTGAGATATAGGAAAAATATTTCCAAGCCAAATTCGTGAGCGAAATGTTTGACTTCCATTTTTACTCCCTCCTATCGGCACATAATTGGGATCCGTATTTCGGGTAAAACGGTGACACATTTTGAAACAACAATAACTCTCTTGATTTCCATTGAAAAAATACAAAATTTATATTCAAATTCAAGCGCGGAATGTTCACTTTCTAAAACATTCAGGCCGCGTCTAAAAATTCCTAACCGTTCAAAAGTTATCTTCAAAATGGTTACCGAAGTTGAGTTTTCAACACATTATCAAATCGATTAACACCCTGAATAACTTGCGGCGAAAGTGTTCTTTACCGAAAACTTTAATTCGAGATGATTGATCCCTAGACTGAAGAAAAATATTTCCACACCAAATTCGTTAGCGACACGTTTGACTTCCATTTTTACAACCTCCTATCGGCACATAATCGGAATCCGTAATTCAGGTAACACGGTGAGACATTTTGAAACGACAATAACTCTGTTGATTTCCATTGAAAAAATACAAAGTCTATGTTCAAATTCAAGCTCAGAATGTGTACCATCTAAAACATTCGGGCCGCGTCGAAAAATTCCTAAGCGTTCAAAAGTTATCACCTAGACGATTATCAAAAATGAGTTTTCAACAAATTTTCAAATCGATTAACGCTCGTGAATAACTTGCAGCGAAAGTATTTTTTACGCAAAACTTCAATTCAAGCGGATTGATCCTGAGATATAAGAAAAATATTTCCAAGCCAAATTCATGAGCGAAACGTTTCACTTCCATTTTTACTCCCTCCTATCGGCACATAATTGGAATCTGTATTTCGGGTGACACGGTGAGACATTTTGAAACGGCGATAACTCTCTTGACTTGCATTGAAAATATACAAAATTTGTGTTCAAATTCAAACTCTGAATGTGCACTTTCTAAAACATTCAGGCCGCGTCTAAAAATTCCTAATCGTTCAAAAGTTATCTTCAAAACGGTTACCGAAGTTGAGTTTTCGACACATTTTCAAATCGATTAACGCTCTGAATAACTTGTGGCGTAAGTATTCTTTACCGAAAACTTCAATTCGAGATGATTGATCCCGAGATTCAAGAAAAATATTTCCACACCAAATTCGTGAGCGACACGTTTGACTTCCATTTTTACTCCCTCCCATCGGCACATAATTGGAATCCGTATTTCGGGTAACACGGTGAGACATTTTGAAACGACAATAACTCTCTTGATTTCCATTGAGAAAATACAAAATTCGTGTTCAAATTCAAGCTCAGAATGTGTACTTTCTAAGACATTCGGGCCGCGTCTAAAAATTCCTATGTGTTCAAAAGTTATCACCAAGACGATTACCGAAGATGAGTTTTCAACAAATATTCAAATCTATTAACGCTCGTGAATAACTTGCAGCGAAAGTATTTTTTGCCCAAAACTTCAATTCGAGCGGATTAATCCTGAGATATAAGAAAAATATTTCCAAGCCAAATTCGTGAGCGAAACGTTTCACTTCCATTTTTACTCCCTCCTATCGGCACATAATTGGAATCTGTATTTCGGGTAACACGGTGAGACATTTTGAAACGGCAATAACCCTCTTGACTTGCATTGAAAATATACAAAATTTTTGTTCAAATTCAAACTCAGAATGCGCACTTTCTAAAACATTCAGGCTGCGTCTAAAAATTCCTAACCGTCCAAAAGTTATCTTCAAAACGGTTACCGAAGTTGAGTTTACAACACATTTTCAAATCGATTAACACTCTGAATAACTTACGGCGAAAGTATTCTTTACCGAAAACTTCAATTCGAGATGATTGATCCCGAGATTCAAGAAAATTATTTCCACACCAAATTCGTGAGCGACACATTTGACTTCCATTTTTACTCCCTCCCATCGGCACATAATTGGAATCCGTATTTCGGGTAACACGGTGAAACATTTTGAAACGGCAATAACTCTCTTGATTTGAATTGAAAAAATACAAAATTTGTGTTCAATTTCATGCTCAGAATGTGCACTTTCTAAAACATTCAGGCCGTATCTAAAAATTCCAAACCGTTCAGAAGTTATCTTGAAAACGGTTACCGAAGTTGAGTTTTCAACACATTTTCAAATCGATTAACACTCTGAATAACTTGCGGCGAAAGCATTATTTACCCAAAACATCAATTCGAGATGATTGATCCCGAGATTCAAGAAAAATATTTCCACACCAAATTCGTGAGTGACACGTTTGACTTCCATTTTTACTCCCTCCTATCGGCACATAATTCGAATCCGTAATTCAGGTAACACGGTGAGACATTTGGAAACGACAATTACTCTCTTGATTTCCATTGAAAAAATACAAAATTTGTGTTCAAATTCAAGCTCAGAATGTGTACTTTCTAAAACATTCGGGCCGCGTCTAAAAATTCCTAAACGTTCAAAAGTTATCACCTAGACGATTACCGAAGTTGAGTTTTTAACAAATTTTCAAATCAATTAACGCTCGTGAATAACTTGCAGCGAAAGTATTTTTTTCCCAAAACTTCAATTCGAGCGTATTGATCCTGAGATATAAGAAAAATATTTCCAAGCCAAATTCGTGAGCGAAACGTTTCACTTCCATTTTTACTCCCTCCTATCGGCACATAATTGGAATCTGTATTTCGGGGAACACGGTGAGACATTTTGAAACGGCAATAACTCTCTTGACTTGCATTGAAAATATACAAAATTTGTGTTCAAATTAAAACTCAGAATGTGCACTTTCTAAAACATTCAGGCTGCGTCTAAAAATTCCCAACCGTTCAAAAGTTATCTTGAAAACGGTTTCCGAAGTTGAGTTTTCAACACATTTTCAAATCGATTAACCCTCTGAATAACTTGCGGCGAATGTATTATCTACCGAAAACTTCAATTCGAGATGGTTGATCCCGAGATTCAAGAAAAATATTTCCACACCAAATTCGTGAGCGACACGTTTGACTTTCATTTTTACTCCCTCCTATCGGCACATAATTCGAATCCGTAATTCAGGTAACACGGTGAGATATTTGGAAACGACAATAATTCTCTTAATTTTCGTTGAAAAAATACATAATTTGTGTTCAAATTCAAGCTCAGAATGTGTACTTTCCAAAACATTCGGGCCGCATCCAAAAAATCCTAACCGTTCAAAAGTTATCACCTAGACGATTACTGAAGATGAGTTTCCAACAAATTTTCAAATCGATTCACGCTCGTGAATAACTTGTAGCCAAAGTATTTTTCACCCAAAACTTCAATTCGAACGGATTGCTCCCGAGATATACGAAAAATATTTCCAAGCCAAATTCGTGAGCGAAACGTTTGACTTCCATTTTTACTCCCTCCTATCGGCACATAATTGGGATCCGTATTTCGGGTAAAACGGTGACACATTTTGAAACGACAATAACTCTCTTGATTTCCATTGAAAAAATACAAAATTTATATTCAAATTCAAGCGCGGAATGTGCACTTTCTAAAACATTCAGGCCGCGTCTAAAAATTCCTAGCCGTTCAAAAGTTATCTTCAAAATGGTTACCGAAGTTGAGTTTTCGACACATTTTCAAATCGATTAACGCTCTGAATAACTTGCGCCGTAAGTATTCTTTACCGAAAACTTCAATTCGAGATGATTGATCCCGAGATTCGAGAAAAATATTTCCACACCAAATTCGTGAGCGACACGTTTGACTTCCATTTTTACAACCTCCTATCGGCACATAATCGGAATCCGTAATTCAGGTAACACGGTGAGACATTTTGAAACGACAATAACTCTGTTGATTTCCATTGAAAAAATACAAAGTCTATGTTCAAATTCAAGCTCAGAATGTGTACCATCTAAAACATTCGGGCCGCGTCGAAAAATTCCTAAGCGTTCAAAAGTTATCACCTAGACGATTATCAAAAATGTGTTTTCAACAAATTTTCAAATCGATTAACGCTCGTGAATAACTTGCAGCGAAAGTATTTTTTACCCAAAACTTCAATTCGAGCGGATTGATCCTAAGATATAAGAAAAATATTTCCAAGCCAAATTCGTGAGCGAAACGTTTCACTTCCATTTTTACTCCCTCCTATCGGCACATAATTGGAATTTGTATTTCGGGTAACACGGTGAGACATTTCGAAACGGCAATAACTCTCATGACTTGTATTGAAAATATACAAAATTTGTGTTCAAATTCAAACTCAGAATATGCACTTTCTAAAACATTCAGGCCGCGTCTAAAATTTCCTAACCGTTCAAAAGTTATCTTCAAAACGGTTACCGAAGTTGAGTTTTCGACACATTTTCAAATCGATTAACGCTCTGAATAACTTGTGGCGAAAGTATTCTTTACCGAAAACTTCAATTCGAGATGATTGATCCCGAGATTCAAGAAAAATATTTCCACACCAAATTCGTGAGCGACACGTTTGACTTCCATTTTTACTCCCTCCCATCGGCACATAATTGGAATCCATAATTCAGGTAACACGGTGAGACATTTTGAAAAGACAATAACTCCCTAGATTTCCATTGAGAAAATACAAAATTTGTGTTCAAATTCAAGCTCAGAATGTGTCCTTTCTAAGACATTCGGGCCGCGTCTAAAAATTCCTATGTGTTCAAAAGTTATCACCAAGACGATTATCGAAGATGAGTTTTCAACAAATTTTCAAATCGATTGACGCTCGTGAATAACATGCAGCGAAAGTATTTTTTGCCCAAAACTTCAATTCGAGCGGATTAATCCTGAAATATAAGAAAAATATTTCCAAGCCAAATTCGTGAGCGAAATGTTTCAGTTCCATTTTTACTCCCTCCTATTGGCACATAATTGGAATCTGTATTTCGGGTAACACGGTGAGGCATTTTGAAACGGCAATAACTCTCTTGACTTGCATTGAAAATATACAAAATTTGTGTTCAAATTCAAACTTAGAATGCGCACTTTCTAAAACATTCAGGCTGCGTCTAAAAATTCCTAACCGTCCAAAAGTTATATTCAAAACGGTTACCGAAGTTGAGTTTTCAACACATTTTCAAATCGATTAACACTCTGAATAACTTACGGCGAAAGTATTCTTTTTCGAAAACTTCAATTCGAGATGATTGATCCCGAGATTCAAGAAAATTATTTCCACACCAAATTCGTGAGCGACACGTTTGACTTCCATTTTTACTCCCTCCCATCGGCACATAATTGGAATCCGTATTTCGGGTAACACGGTGAGACATTTTGAAACGTCAATAACTCTCTTGATTTGAACTGAAAAAATACAAAATTTGCTCAATTTCATGCTCAGAATGTGCACTTTCTAAAACATTCAGGCCGTATCTAAAAATTCCAAACCGTTCAGAAGTTATCTTGAAAACGGTTACCGAAGTTGAGTTTCCAACACATTTTCAAATCGATTAACACTCTGAATAACTTGCGGCGAAAGTATTATTTACCCAAAACATCAATTCGAGATGATTGATCCCAAGATTCAAGAAAAATATTTCCACACCAAATTCGTGAGTGACACGTTTGACTTCCATTTTTACTCCCTCCTATCGGAACATAATTCGAATCCGTAATTCAGGTAACACGGTGAGACATTTGAAAACGACAATAACTCTCTTGATTTCCATTGAAAAAATACAAAATTTGTGTTCAAATTCAAGCTCAGAATGTGTACTTTCTAAAACATTCGGGCCGCGTCTAAAAATTCCTAAACGTTCAAAAGTTATCACCTAGACGATTACCGAAGATGAGTTTTTAACAAATTTTCAAATCGATTAACGCTCGTGAATAACTTGCAGCCAAAGTATTTTTTACCCAAAACTTCAATTCGAGTGGATTGATCCCGAGATATAAGAAACACATTTCCAAGCCAAATTCGTGAGGGAAACGTCTGACTTCCGTTTTTACTCCCTCCTATCGGCACATAATTGGAATCCGTATTTCGAGTAACATGGTGAGACATTTTGAAACGACAATAACTCTCTTGATTTGCATTGAAAAAATACAAAATTTGTGTTCAAATTCAAGCTCAGAATGTGCACTTTCTAAAACATTCAGGCCGCGTCTAAAAATTCCTAACCGTTCAAAAGTTATCTTCAAAACGGTTACCGAAGTTGAGTTTTCGACACATTTTCAAATCGATTAACGCTCTGAATAACTTGCGGCGAAAGTATTCTTTACCGAACACTTCAATTCGAGATGATTGATCCCGAGATTCAAGAAAAATATTTCCACACCAAATTCATGAGCGACACGTTTGACTTCCATTTTTACTTCCTCCCATCGGCACATAATTGGAATCCGTAATTCAGGTAACACGGTGAGACATTTTGAAACGACAATAACTCTCTCGATTTCCATTGAGAAAATAAAAAATTTGTGTTCAAATTCAAGCTCAGAATGTGTACTTTCTAAGACATTCGGGCCGCGTCTAAAAATTCCTAAGTGTTCAAAAGTTATCACCAAGACGATTACCGAAGATGAGTTTTCAACAAATTTTCAAATCGATTAACGCTCGTGAATAACTTGCGGCGAAAGTATATTTTACCCAAAACTTCAATTCGAGCGGATTGATCCTGAGATATAAGAAAAATATTTCCAAGCCAAATTCGTGAGCAAAACGTTTCAATTCCATTTCTACTCCCTCCTATCGGCACATAATTGGAATCTGTATTTCGGGTAACACGATGAGACATTTTGAAACGGCAATAACTCTCTTGACTTGCATTGAAAATATACAAAATTTGTGTTCAAATTAAAACTCAGAATGTGCACTTTCTAAAACATTCAGGCTGCGTCTAAAAATTCCTAACCGTTCAAAAGTTATCTTGAAAACGGTTTCCGAAGTCGAGTTTCCAACACATTTTCAAATCGATTAACACTCTGAATAACTTGCGGCGAAAGTATTATTTACCGAAAACTTCAATACGAGATGATTGATCCCGAGATTCAAGAAAAATATTTCCAAAACAAATTCGTGAGCGACACGTTTGACTTCCATTTTTACTCCCTCCTATCGGCACATAATTCTAATCCGTAATTCAGGTAACACGGTGAGATATTTGGAAACGACAATAACTCTCTTGATTTCCTTTGAAAAAACACAGAATTTTTGCTCAAATTCATGCTCAGAATGTGTACTTTCTAAAACATTCGGGCCGCGTCCAAAAAATCCTAACCGTTCAAAAGTTATCACCTAGACGATTACCGAAGATGAGTTTTCAACAAATTTTCAAATCGATTCACGCTCGTGAATAACTTGCAGCCAAAGTATTTTTTACCCAAAACTTCAATTCGAACGGATTGATCCCGAGATATACGAAAAATATTTCCAAGCCAAATTCGTGAGCGAAACGTTTGACTTCCATTTTTACTCCCTCCTATCGGCACATAATTGGGATCCGTATTTCGGGTAAATCGGTGACACATTTTGAAACGACAATAACTCTCTTGATTTCCAATGAAAAAATACAAAATTTGTAGTCAAATTCAAGAGCGGAATGTGCACTTTCTAAAACATTCAGGCCGCGTCTAAGAATTCTGAACCGTTCAAAAATTATCTTCAAAACGGTTACCGAAGTTGAGTTTTCAACACATTATCAAATCGATTAACACCCTGAATAACTTGCGGCGAAAGTATTCTTTGCCGAAAACTTCAATTCGAGATGATTGATCCCTAGATTCAAGAAAAATATTTCCACACCAAATTCGTTAGCGACACGTTTGACATCCATTTTTACAACCTCCTATCGGCATATAATTGGAATCCGTAATTCAGGTAACACGGTGAGACATTTTGAAACGACAATAACTCTCTTGATTTCCATTGAAAAAATACAAAGTCTATGTTCAAATTCAAGCTCAGAATGTGTACCGTCTAAAACATTCGGGCCGCGTCGAAAAATTCCTAAGCGTTCAACAAATTTTCAAATCGATTAATGCTCGTGAATAACTTGCGGCGAAAGTATTTTTTACCCAAAACTTCAATTCGAGCGGATTAATCCTGAGATATAAGAAAAATATTTCCAAGCCAAATTCGTGAGCGAAACGTTTGACTTCCATTTTTACTCCCTCCTATCGGCACATAATTGGAATCTGTATTTCGGGTAACACGGTGAGACATTTTGAAACGGCAATAACTCTTTTGACTTGCATTGAAAATATACAAAATTTTTGTTTCAAATTCAAACTCAGAATGTGCACTTTCTAAAACATTCAGGCTGCGTCTAAAAATTCCTAACTGTCCCAAAGTTATCTTCAAAACGGTTACCGAAGTTGAGTTTTGAGCACATTTTCAAATCGATTAACACTCTGAATAACTTACGGCGAAAGTATTCTTTACCGAAAACTTCAATTCGAGATGATTGATCCCGAGATTCAAGAAAATTATTTCCACACCAAATTCGTGAGCGACACGTTTGACTTCCATTTTTACTCCCTCCTATCGGCACATAATTGGAATACGTGTTTCGGGTAACACGGTGAGACATTTTGAAACGACAATAACTCTCCTGATTTGCATTGAAAAAATACAAAATTTGTGTTCAATTTCAAGCTCAGAATGTGCACTTTCTAAAACACTCAGGCCGTATCTAAAAATTCCTAATCGTTCAGAAGTTATCTTGAAAACGGTTACCGAAGTTGAGTTTTCAACACATTTTCAAATCGATTAACACTCTGAATAACTTGCGGCGAAAGTATTATTTACCCAAAACATCAATTCGAGATGATTGATCCCGAGATTCAAGAAAAATATTTCCACACCAAATTCGTGAGCGACACGTTTGACTTACATTTTTACTCCCTCCTAACGGCACATAATTTGAATCCGTAATTCAGGTAACACGGTGAGACATTTGGAAACGACAATAACTCTCTTGATTTCCATTGAAAAAATACAAAATTTGTGTTCAAATTCAAGCCCAGAATGTGTACTTTCTAAAGCATTCGGGCCGCGTCTAAACATTCCTAAACGTTCAAAAGTTATCAGCTAGACGATTACCGAATATGAGTTTTTAACAAATTTTCGAATCGATTAACGCTCGTGAATAACTTGCAGCCAAAGTATTTTTTACCCAAAACTTCAATTCGAGTGGATTGATCCCGAGATATAAGAAACACATTTCCAAGCCAAATTCGTGAGCGAAACGTTTGACTTCCGTTTTTACTCCCTCCTATCGGCACATAATTGAAATCCGTATTTCGAGTAACATGGTGAGACATTTTGAAACGACAATAACTCTCTTGATTTGCATTAAAAAAATACAAAATTTGCGTTCAAATTCAAGCTCGGAATGTGCACTTTCTAAAATATTCAGGCCGCGTCTCAAAATTCCTAACCGTTCAAAAGTTATCTTCAAAACGGTTACCGAAGTTGAGTTTTCGACACATTTTCAAATCCATTAACGCTCTGAATAACTTGCGGCGAAAGTATTCTTTACCGAAAACTTCAATTCAAGATGATTGATCCCGAGATTCAAGAAAAATATTTCCTCACCAAATTCGTGAGCGACATGTTTGACTTCCATTTTTACTCCCTCCCATCGGCACCTAATTGGAATCCGTAATTCAGTTAATACGGTGAGACATTTTGAAACGACAATAACTCTCTCTATTTCCATTGAGAAAATACAAAATTTGTGTTCAAATTCAAGCTCAGAATGTGTACTTTGTAAGACATTCGGCCCGCGTCTAAAAATTCCAAAGTGTTCAAAAGTTATCACCAAGACGATTACCGAAGATGAGTTTTCAACAAATTTTCAAATCGATTAACGCTCATGAATAACTTGCAGCGATAGTATTTTTTACCCAACACTTCAATTCGAGCAGATTGATCCTGAGATATAAGAAAAATATTTCCAAGTCAAATTCGTGAGCGAAACGTTTCACTTCCATTTTTACTCCCTCCTATCGGCACATAATTGGAATCTGTATTTCGGGTAACACGGTGAGACATTTTGAAACGGCAATAACTCTCTTTATTTGCATTGGAAATATACAAAATTTGTGTTCAAATTAAAACTCAGAATGTGCACTTTCTAAAACATTTAGGCTGCGTCTAAAAATTCCTAACCGTTCAAAAGTTATCTTGAGAACGGTTTCCGAAGTTGAGTTTTCAACACATTTTCAAATCGATTAACACTCTGAATAACTTGCGGCGAAAGTATTATTTACCGAAAACTTCAATACGAGATGATTGATCCCGAGATTCAAGAAAAATATTTCCACACCAAATTCGTGAGCGACACGTTTGACTTCCATTTTTACTTCCTCCTATCGGCACATAATTCTAATCCGTAATTCAGGTAACACGGTGAGATATTTGGAAACGACAATAACTCTCTTGATTTCCATTGAAAAAACACAGAATTTGTGTTCAAATTCATGCTCAGAATGTGTACTTTCTAAAACATTCGGGCCGCGTCCAAAAAATCCTAACCGTTCAAAAGTTATCACCTAGACGATTATCGAAGATGAGTTTTCAACAAATTTTCAAATCGATTCACGCTTGTGAATAACTTGCAGCCAAAGTATGTTTTACCCAAAACTTCAATTCGAGCGGATTGATCCTGAGATATAAGAAAAATATTTCCAAGCCAAATTCGTGAGCAAAACGTTTCACTTCCATTTTTACTCCCTCCTATCGGCACATAATTGGAATCTGTATTTCGGGTAACACGCTGAGACATTTTGAAACGGCAATAACTCTCTTGACTTGCACTGAAAATATACAAAATTTGTGTTCAAATTAAAACTCAGAATGTGCACTTTCTAAAACATTCAGGCTGCGTCTAAAAATTCCTAACCGTTCAAAAGTTATCTTCAAAACGGTTACCGAAGTTGAGTTTTCAACACATTATCAAATCGATTAACACCCTGAATAACTTGCGGCGAAAGTATTCTTTACCGAAAACTTCAATTCGAGATGATTGATCCCTAGATTCAAGAAAAATATTTCCACACCAAATTCGTGAGCGACACATTTGACTTCCATTTTTACAACCTCCTATCGGCACATAATTGGAATCCGTAATTCAGGTAACACGGTGAGACATTTTGAAACGACAATAACTCTCTTGATTTCCATTGAAAAAATACAAAGTCTATGTTCAAATTCAGGCTCAGAATGTGTACCATCTAAAACATTCGGGCCGCGTCGAAAAATTCCTAAGCGTTCAAAAGTTATCACCTAGACGATTATCAAAAATGAGTTTTCAACAAATTTTCAAATCGATTAACGCTCGTGAATAACTTGCAGCCAAATTATTTTTTACCCAAAACTTCTATTCGAGCGGATTAATCCTGAGATATAAGAAAAATATTTCCAAGCCAAATTCGTGAGCGAAACGTTTGACTTCCATTTTATCTCCCCCCTATCGGCACATAATTGGAATCTGTATTTCGGGTAACACGGTGAGACATTTCGAAACGGCAATAACTCTCTTGACTTGCATTGAAAATTTACAAAATTTGTGTTCAAATTCAAACTCAGAATGTGCACTTTCTAAAACATTCAGGCTGCGTCAGAAAATTCCTAACCGTCCAAAAGTTATCTTCAAAACGGTTACCGAAGTTGTGTTTTCAACACATTTTCAAATCGATTAACACTCTGAATAACTTACGGCCAAAGTATTCTTTACCGAAAACTTCAATTCGAGATGATTGATCCCGAGATTCAGGAAAATTATTTCCACACCAAAGTCGTGAGCGACACGTTTGACTTCCATTTTTGCTCCCTCCTATCGGCACATAATTGGAATCCATATTTCGGGTAACACGGTGAGACATTTGGAAACGACAATAACTCTCTTGATTTCCATTGAAAAAATACAAAATTTGTGTTCAAATTCAAGCTCAGAATGTGTACTTTCTAAAACATTCGGGCCGCGTCCAAAAAATCCTAACCGTTCAAAAGTTATCTTCGGAACGGTTACCGAAGTTGAGTTTTCAACACATTATCAAATCGATTAACACTCTGAATAACTTGAGGCGAATGTATTCTTTACCGAAAACTTCAATTCGACATGATTGATCCCGAGATTCAAGAAAAATATTTCCACACCAAATTCGTGAGCGACACGTTTGACTTCCATTTTTACAACTTCCTATCGGCACATAATTGGAATCCGTAATTCAGGTAACACGGTGAGACATTTTGAAATGACAATAACTCTCTTGATTTCCATTTAAAAAATACAAAGTTTGTGTTCAAATTCAAGCTCAGAATGTGTACTTTCTAAAACAATCGGGCCGCGTCTAAAAATTCCTAAGCATTTAAAAGTTATCACCTAGACGATTATCGAAGATGAGTTTTCAACAAATTTTCAAATCGATTAACGCTCGTGAATAACTTGCAGCCAAAGTATTTTTTACCGAAAACTTCAATTCAAGCGGATGGATCCTGAGATATAAGAAACATATTTCCAAGCCAAATTTGTGAGCGAAACGTTTCACTTCCATTTTTACACCCTCCTATCGGCATATAATTGGAATCCGTATTTCGAGTAACACGGTGAGACATTTTGAAACGACAATAACTCTGTTGATTTCTATTGAAAAAATACAAAATTTCTGTTCAAATTCAAGCTCAGAATGTGCACTTTCTAAAACATTCAGGCCGCATCTAAAAATTCTGTACCATTCAAAAGTTATCTTCAAAACGGTTACCGAAGTTGAGTTTTCAACACATTATCAAATCGATTAACACTCTGAATCACTTGCGGCGAAAGTATTCTTTTCCGAAAACTTCAATTCGAGATGATTGATCCCAAGATTCAAGGAAAATATTTCCACACCAAATTCGTTAGCGACACGTTTGACTTCTATTTTTACTCCCTCCCATTGGCACATAATTGGAATCCGTAATTCAGGTAACACGGTGAGACATTTTGAAACGACAATAACTCTTTTGATTTCCAATGAAAAAATACAAAGTTTGTGTTCAAATTCAAGCTCAGAATGTGTTCTTTCTAAAACATTCAGGCCGCGTCTAGAAATTCCTAAGCGTTCAAAAGTTATCACTTGGACGATTATCGAAGATGAGTTTTCAACAAATTTTCAAATCGATTAATGCTCGTGAATAACTTGCAACCAAAGTATTTTTTACCAAAAACTTCAATTCAAGCGGAAGGATCCCGAGATATAAGAAACATATTTCCAAGCCAAATTCGTGAGCGACACGTTTGACTTCCATTTTTACTCCCTCCTATCGGCACATAATTCGAATCCGTAATTCAAGAAACACGGTGAGACATTTGGAAACGACAATAACTCTCTTGATTTCCATTGAAAAAATACAAAATTTGTGTTCAAATTCAAGCTCAGAATGTGTACTTTCTAAAACATTCGGGCCGCGTCCAAAAAATCCTAACCGTTCAAAAGTTATCTTCGGAACGGTTACCGAAGTTGAGTTTTCAACACATTATCAAATCGATTAACACTCTGAATAACTTGAGGCGAATGTATTCTTTACCGAAAACTTCAATTCGACATGATTGATCCCGAGATTCAAGAAAAATATTTCCACACCAAATTCGTGAGCGACACGTTTGACTTCCATTTTTACAACTTCCTATCGGCACATAATTGGAATCCGTAATTCAGGTAACACGGTGAGACATTTTGAAATGACAATAACTCTCTTGATTTCCATTGAAAAAATACAAAGTTTGTGTTCAAATTCAAGCTCAGAATGTGTACTTTCTAAAACAATCGGGCCGTGTCTAAAAATTCCTAAGCGTTTAAAAGTTATCACCTAGACGATTATCGAAGATGAGTTTTCAACAAATTTTCAAATCGATTAACGCTCGTGAATAACTTGCAGCCAAAGTACTTTTTACCGAAAACTTCAATTAAAGCGGATGGATCCTGAGATATAAGAAACATATTTCCAAACCAAATTTGTGAGCGAAACGTTTCACTTCCATTTTTACACCCTCCTATCGGCACATAATTGGAATCCGTATTTCGAGTAACACGGTGAGACATTTTGAAACGACAATAACTCTGTTGATTTCTATTGAAAAAATACAAAATTTCTGTTCAAATTCAAGCTCAGAATGTGCACTTTCTAAAACATTCAGGCCGCATCTAAAAATTCCGTACCATTCAAAAGTTATCTTCAAAACGGTTACCGAAGTTGAGTTTTCAACACATTATCAAATCGATTAACACTCTGAATCACTTGCGGCGGAAGTATTCTTTACCGAAAACTTCAATTCGAGATGATTGATCCCAAGATTCAAGGAAAATATTTCCACACCAAATTCGTTAGCGACACGTTTGACTTCTATTTTTACTCCCTCCCATTGGCACATAATTGGAATCCGTAATTCAGGTAACACGGTGAGACATTTTGAAACGACAATAACTCTCTTGATTTCCATTGAAAAAATCCAAAGTTTGTGTTCAAATTCAAGCTCAGAATGTGTTCTTTCTAAAACATTCAGGCCGCGTCTAAAAATTCCTAAGCGTTCAAAAGTTATCACTTGGACGATTATCGAAGATGAGTTTTCAACAAATTTTCAAATCGATTAATGCTCGTGAATAACTTGCAACCAAAGTATTTTTTACCGAAAACTTCAATTCAAGCGGAAGGATCCCGAGATATAAGAAACATATTTCCAAGCCAAATTCGTGAGCGAAACGTTTGACTTCCATTTTTACTCCCTCCTATCGGCACATATTTGGAATCCGTATTTCGAGTAACACGGTGAGACATTTGGAAACGACAATAACTCTCTTGATTTCCATTGAAAAAATACAAAATTTGTGTTCAAATTCAAGCCCAGAATGTGTACTTTCTAAAACATTTGGGCTGCGTCTAAAAATTCCTAAGCGTTCAAAAGTTAGCACCTAGACGATTATCGAAGATGAGTTTTCAACAAATTTTCAAATCGATTAACGCTCACGAATAACTTGCAGCCAAAGTATTTTTTACCCAAAACTTCAATTCGAGCGGATGGATCCCGAGGTATAAGAAGCATATTTCCAAGCCAAATTCGTGAGCGAAACGTTTGACTTCCATTTTTACTCCCTCCTATCGGCACATAATTAGATTCCGTATTTCGAGTAACACGGTGAGACATTTTGTAACGAAAATAATTCTCTTGATTTGCATTGAAAAAATACAAAATTTGTGTTCAAATTCAAGCTCAGAATGTACGCTTTCTAAAACATTCAGGCCGCGTCTAAAAATTCCAAACCGTTCAAAAGTTATCTTGAAAATGGTTACCGAAGTTGAGTTTTCAACACATTTTCAAATCGATTAACACACTGAATAACTTGCTGCGAAAGTATTCTTTACCGAAACCTTCAATTCGAGATGATTGATCCCGAGATTCAAGAAAAATATTTCCACACCAAATTCGTTAGCGACACGTTTGACTTCCATTTTTACAACCTCCTATTGGCACAGAATTGGAATCCATAATTCAGGTAACACGGTGAGACATTTTGAAACGACAATAACTCTCTTGATTTCCTTTGGAAAAATACAAAGTTTGTGTTCAAATTCAAGCTCAGAATGTGTTCTTTCTAAAACATTCGGGCCTCGTCTAAAAATTCCTAAGCGTTCAAAAGTTATCACTTGGACGATTGTCGAAGATGAGTTTTCAACAAATTTTCAAATCGATTAACGCTCGTGAATAACTTGCAGCCAAAGTATTTTTTACCGAAGACTTCAATTCGAGCGGAAGGATCCTGAGATATAACAAACATATTTCCAAGCCAAATTCGTGAGCGAAACGTTTGACTTCCAATTTTACTCCCTCCTATCGGCACATAATTGGAATCTGTATTTCGAGTAACACGGTGAGACATTTTGAAACGACAATAACTCTCTTGATTTGCATTGAAAAAATACAAAATTTGCGTTCAAATTCAAGCTCAGAATGTGCACTTTCTAAAACATTAAGGCCGCGTCTAAAAATTCCTAACCGTTCAAAAGGTATCTTGAAAACGGTTACCGAAGTTGAGTTTTCAACACATTTTCAAATCGATTAACACTCTGAATAACTTGCGGCTAACGTATTCTTTACCGAAAACTTCAATTCGACGTGATTGATCCCGAGATTCAAGAAAAATATGTCCACACCAAATTCGTGAGCGACACGTTTGACTTCCATTTTTACTCCCCCCTATCGGCACATAATTCGAATCCGTAATTCAGGTAACATGGTGAGACATTTTGAAACGACAATAACTCTCCTGATTTCCATTGAAAAAATACAAAGTTTGTGTTCAAATTCTAGCTCAGAATGTGTACTTTCTAAAACATTCGGGCCGCGTCTAAAAATTCCTAAGCGTTCAAAAGTTATCACCTAGACGATTACCGAAGATGAGTTTTCAACAAATTTTCAAATCGATTAACGCTCGTGAATAACTTGCAGCCAAAGTATTTTTTACCCAAAACTTCAATTCTGGCGTATTGATCCCGAGATTTCAGAAAAATATTTCGAAGCCAAATTTGTGAGCGAAACGTTTGACTTCCATTTTTACTCCCTCCTATAGGCACATAATTGGAATCCGTATTTCGGGTAACATGGTGAGACATTTTGAAATTACAATAACTCTCTTGATTTGCCTTGAAACAATACAGAATTTGTATTCAAATTCAAGCTCAGAATGTGCACTTTCTAAAACATTCAGGCCGCGTTTAAAAATTCCTAACCGTTAAAAAGTTATCTTGGAAACAGTTACTGAAGTTGAGTTTTCAACACTTTTTCAAATCGATTAACACTCTGAATAACTTGTGGCGAAAGTATTTTTTACCCAAAACTTCATTTCGAGATGATTGATCCCACAATATAAGAAAAATATTTCCAAGCCAAATTTGTGAGCGAAACGTTTGACTTCCATTTTTACTCCCTCCTATCGGCACATAATTGGAATCCGTATTTCGGGTAATACGGTGAGACAATTTGAAACGACAATAACTCTCTTGATTTCCATTGAAAAAATACAAAATTTGTTTTCAAATTCAAGGTCAGAATGTGTAATTTCTAAAACATTCCAGCTGTATCTAAAAATTCCTCACCGTTGAAAAGTTATCTTCGAAACGGTTACCGAAGTTGAGTTTTCAACACATTTTCAAATCGATTAACACTCTGAATAACTTGCAGCGAAAGTATTTTTTACCCAAAACTTCATTTCGAGATGATTGATCCCGCGATATAAGACAAATATTTCCAAGCAAAATTGGTTATCGAAACGTTTGACTTCCATTTTTACTCCCTCGTATCGGCACATAATTGGAATCCGTATTTCAGGTAACACGGTAAGACATTTTGAAATGACAATAACTCTCCTGATTTCCATTGAAAAAAATACAGAATATGTATTCAAATTCAAGCTCAGAATGTGTACTTTCTAAAACATTTGGCCCGCGTCTAAAAATTCCAAAGTATTCCAAAGTTATCTTCTAGATGATTACCAAAGATGAGTTTTCAACACATTTTCAAATCGATTAACGCTCGTGAATAACTTGCAGCCAAATTATTTTTTATCGAAAGCTTCAATTCGAGATGATTCATCCCCAGATATAAGAATAACATTTCCAAGGCAAATTCGTGAGCAAAACGTTTGACTTCCATTTTTACTCACTACTATCGGTACATAATTGGATTCCGTATTTCGGTTAACACGGCGGGACATTTTGAAACAACAACAACTCTCTTGATTTCCATTGAAAAAATACAAAATTTGTGTTCAAATTCAAGCTCAGAATGTATACTTTCTAAAACATTTGGGCTGCGTCTAATACTTCCTAACCGTTCAAAAGTTATCTTCGAAACGGTTACCGAAGATGAGTTTTCAACACATTTGCAAATTGATTAACGCCCTGAATAACTTGCAGAGCAAGTATTTTTAACCCAAAACTTCATTTCGAGATGATTGATCAGAATTCGTGAGCGAAACGTTTGACTTCCACTTTTACTCCCTTCTATCGGCACATAATCGGAATCCGTAATTCGGGTAACACTATGAGATATATTGAAATGACAACAATTCTCTTGATTTCTAGTAAAAAAATACAAAATTTTTATTCAAATTCAAGCTCAGAATGTGTACTTTCTGAAACATTCTGGCTGCGTCAGAAAATTCCTAACCGTACAGAAGTTATCTTCTAGATGATTACCGAAGTTGAGTTTTCAACACATTTTCAAATCGATTAACGCACGTGAATAACTTGTAGCCAAATTATTTTTTACCCAAAACTTTAATTCGAGATGATTGATCCCGAGATAAAAGAAAAATATTTCCAAGCTAAATTCTTAAGCGAAACGTTTGACTTCCATTTTTACTCCCTCCAATCAACACATAATTGGAATCTGTATTTCGCGTAACACGGTGGGACATTTCAAAACAATAATAACTCTCTTGATTTCCACTAAAAAAAAAAACAAAATTTGAGCTCAAATTCAAGCTCAGAATGTGTACTTTCTAAAATGTGCAGGCCGCATCTAAAAATACCTGACGGTTCAAAAGTTATCTTCAAGAGGATTACCAAAGATCAGTTTTCCACACATTTTCAAATCAATTAAAGCTCATTAATAACTTGCAGCCAAATTATTTTTTACC
Source organism: Quercus cerris (assembly GCA_963669245.1). NCBI lineage: Eukaryota > Viridiplantae > Streptophyta > Magnoliopsida > Fagales > Fagaceae > Quercus > Quercus cerris. Next base: position 81,222,345 of record OY770008.1, read on the forward strand.
CAAAAATTCAATTCGAGATGATTGATCCCGAGATATAAGAAAAATATTTACAAGCCAAATTCGCGAGCGAAACGTTTGACTTCCATTTTACTCCCTCCTATCGGCACATAATTGGAATCCATATTTCAGGTAACACAGTGAGACATTTTGAAACGACAATAACTCTCTTGATTTGCATTGAAAAAATACAAAATTTTTGTTCAAATTCAAGCTCAGAATGTGTAATTTCTAAAACATTCAGGACGCATCTAAAAATTCCTCACCGTTCAAAAGTTATCTTCGAAACAGTTACCGAAGTTGAGTTTTCAACACATTTTCAAATCGATTAACACTCTGAATAACTTGCAGGAAAGTATTTTTTACCCAAAACTTCATTTCGAGATGATTGATCCCGCGACATAAGAAAAATATTTCCTAGCCAAATTCGTGATCGAAACGTTTGACTTCCATTTTTACTCCCTCCTATCGGTACATAATTTGAATCCGTATTTCGGGTTACTCGGAAAGAAATTTTGAAATTATAATAACTCTCCTGATTTCCATTGAAAAAACACAGAATTTCTAATCAAATTCAAGCTCAGAATGTGTACTTTCTAAAACATTCGGGCCGCGTCTAAAAATTCCAAACTATTCCAAAGTTATCTTCGAGATGATTACCGAAGATGAATTTTCAACACATTTTCAAATCGATAAACACTTGTGAATAACTTGAAGCCAAATTATTTTTTATCGAAAGCTTCAATTCGAGATGATTGATCCGAAGATATAAGAAAAATGTTTCCAAGCTAAATTCGTGAGCGAAACGTTTGACTTCCATTTTTACACCCTCCTATCGGCACATAATTGGAAACCGTAATTCGGGTAACAAGTTGATACATTTTGAAACGACAATAACTCTCTTGATTTCCATTGAAAAAAATACAAAATTTGTGTTCAAATTCAAGCTCAGAACGTGTACTTTCTAAAACATTCAGGCCACGCCTAAAAATTCCTAACTGTTCAAAAGTTATCTTCGAAACGGTTACCGAAATTGAGTTTTCAACACATTTTCAATTCGATTAACACTCGGAATAACTTGCAGCGAAAGTATTTTTTACCCAAAACTTCATTTCGAGATGATTCATCCCGAGATATAAGAAAAATATTTCCCGGCTAAATTCGTGAGCGGAAAATTTGACTTCCATTTTTACTCCCTCTTATCGGCACATAATTGGAATCCGTATTTCAGATAACACGGTGAGACATTTTGAAACGACAATAACTCTCTTGATTTCCATTGAAAAAATACAAAATTTGTGTTCAAATTCAAGCTCAGAATGTGTACTTTCTAAAACATTCGGGCCACGTCTAAAAATTCCTAAGCGTTCAAAAGTTATCACCTAGACGATTACCGAAGATGAGTTTTCAACAAACTTTCAAATCGATTAACGCTCGTGAATAACTTGTAGGCAAAGTATTTTTTAACCAAAACTTCAATTCTAGCAGATTGATCCCGAGATTTCAGAAAAATATTTCCAAGCCAAATTCGCGAGCGAAAAGTTTGTCTTCAATTTTTACTCCTTCCTGTCGGCACATAATTGGAATCCGTATTTCAGGTAACACGGTGAGACATTTTGAAACGGCAGCAACTCTCTTGATTTGCATTGAAAAAATACAAAATTTGTGTTCAAATTCAAGCTCAGAATGTAGACTTTCTAAAACATTCGGGCCGCGTCTAAAACTTCCTAACCGTTCAAAAGATATCTTCGAAATGGTTACCGAAGTTGAGTTTTAACACTTTGAATAACTTGCAGCGAAAGCATTTTTTACCCAAAACTTCAGTTTGAGATGATTCATCCCGAGATATAAGAAAAATATTTCCAAGCCAAATTCATGAACGAAACGTTTGACTTCCATTTTTACCCCTTCCTATCGGCATATAATTGGAATCCGTATTTCGGATAACATAGTGAGACATTTTGAAACGACAATGAATCTCTTGATTTCCATTGAAAAAATACAATGTTTGTGTTCAAATTCAAGCTCAAAATGTATACTTTCTAAAACATTCGGGCCGCGTCTAAAACTTCCTAACCGTTCAAAAGTTATCTTCGAAACGGTTACCGAAGATGAGTTTTCAACACATTTTCAAATTGATTAACGCTCTGAATAACTTGCTGAGAAAGTATTTTTTGTCCAAAACTTCATTTCGAGATGATTGATCCCTAGATATAAGAAAAATATTTCCCGGCTAAATTCGTGAGCGAAATGTTTGACTTCCATTTTTCCTCCCTCCTATCGACACATAATTGGAATCCGTATTTCGGGTAACACGGTGGGACATTTTGAAACAACAGTAACTCTCTTGATTTCCTTTGAAAAAAATACAAAATTTGTGTTCAAATTCAAGCTCAGAATGTGTAATTTCTAAAACATTCAGGCCACATCAAAAAATTCCTCACCGTTCAAAAGTTATCTTCGAAATGATTACCGAAGATGGGTTTTGAACACATTTTCAAATCGATTAATGCTCATGAATAACTTGCAGCCAAATTAATTTTTACCCAAAACTTCATTTTGGGATGATTGATCCCAAGATATAAGAAAAATATTCCCAAGCTAAATTCGTGAGCGAAACGTTTGACTTCCATTTTTACTCCCTCCTATCGGCACATAATTGGAATCCGTAATTCGGGCAACACGTTGATATATTTTGAAACGACAATAACTCTCTTGATTTCCATAGAAAAAATACAAAATTTGTGTTCAAATTCAAGCTCAGAATGTGTACTTTCTAAAACATTCAGGCCGCGTCTAAAAATTCATAACCGTTCAAAAGTTATCTCCGAAACGGTTACCGAAGTTGAGTTTTCAACACATTTTCAAATCGATTAACACTATGAATAACTTGCAGCGAAAGTATTTTTTACCCAAAACTTCATTTCGAGATCATTGATCCTGAGTTATAAGAAAAATATTTCCTAGCTAAATTCGTGAGCAAAACGTTTGACATCCATTTTTACTCCCTCCTATCGGAACATAATTTGAATCCGTATTTCGGGTAACACGGTGGGACATTTTGAAACAACAATAACTCTCTTGATTTCCATTGAAAAAATACAAAATTTGTGTTCAAATTTAAGCTCAGAATGTGTAATTTCTAAAACAAGCGGGCCGCGCCTAAAAATTCCTAACGGTTCAAAAGTTATCTTCGAGACGATTACCGAAGATGGGTTTTGAACACATTTTCAAATCGATTAATGCTCATGAATAACTTGCAGCCAAATTAATTTTCACCCAAAACTTCATTTCGGGATGATTGATCCCAAGATATAAGAAAAAAATTTCCAGGCTAAATTCGTGAGCAAAACGTTTGACTTCCATTTTTACTCCCTCCTATCGGCACATAATTGGAATCTGTAATTCTGGTAACACGTTGATACATTTTGAAACGACAATAACTCTCTTGATTTCCGTAGAAAAAATACAAAATTTGTGTTCAAATTCAAGCTCAGAATGTATACTTTCTAAAACATTTAGGCCGCGTCAAAAAATTCCTAACCGTTCAAAAGTTATCTTTGAAACGGTTACCAAAGTTGAGTTTTGAACACATTTTCAAATCGATTAACACTCGAGATATAAGAAAAATATTTCCAAGCCAAATTCGTCAGCGAAACGTTTGACTTCCATTTTTACCCCCTCCTATCGGTGCATAATTGGATTCTGTATTTCGGGTAACTCGGTGAGACATTTTGAAACGACAATAAATCTCTTGATTTCCATTGAAAAAATGCAAAATTTGTGTTCAACTTCAAGCTCAGAATGTAGACTTTCTAAAACATTCGGGCCGCGTCTAAAACTTCCTAACCATTCAAAAGTTATCTTCGAAACGGTTACTGAAGTTGAGTTTTCGACACATTTTCAAATCGATTAACACTTTGAATAACCTGCAGCGAAAGCATTTTTTACCCAAAACTTCAATTCGGGATGATTCATCCCGAGATATAAGAAAAATATTTCCAAGCCAAATTCGTGAACGAAACGTTTGACTTCCATTTTTACCCCCCCTATCGGCACATAATTGGAATCCGTATTTCGGGTAACATAGTGAGACATTTTGAAACGACAATGAATCTCTTGATTTCCATTGAAAAAATACAAATTTTGTGTTCAAATTCAAGCTCAGAATTTATACTTTCTAAAACATTCGGGCCGTGTCTAAAACTTCCTAACCGTTCAAAAGTTATCTTCGAAACGGTTACCGAAGATGAGTTTTCAACACATTTTCAAATTGATTAACGCTCTGAATAACTTGCTGAGAAAGTATTTTTTATCCAAAACTTCCTTTCGAGATGATTGATCCCGAGATATAAGAAAAATATTTCCCGGCTAAATTCGTGAGCGAAATGTTTGACTTCCATTTTTCCTCCCTCCTATCGGCACATAATTGGAATCCGTATTTCGGGTAACACGGTGGGACATTTTGAAACAACAGTAACTCTCTTGATTTCCTTTGAAAAAAATACAAAATTTGTGTTCAAATTCAAGCTCAAAATGTGTAATTTCTAAAACATTCAGGCCACATCAAAAAATTCCTCACCGTTCAAAAGTTATCTTTGAAATGATTACCGAAGATGGGTTTTGAACACATTTTCAAATCGATTAATGCCCATGAATAACTTGCAGCCAAATTAATTTTTACCCAAAACTTCATTTTGGGATGATTGATCCCAAGATATATGAAAAATATTCCCAAGCTAAATTCGTGAGCGAAACGTTTGACTTCCATTTTTACTCCCTCCTATCGGCACATAATTGGAATCCGTAATTCGGGCAACACGTTGATACATTTTAAAAACGACAATAACTCTCTTGATTTCCATAGAAAAAATACAAAATTTGTGTTCAAATACAAGCTCAGAATGTGTACTTTCTAAAAAATTCAGGCCGCGTCTAAAAATTCATAACCGTTCAAAAGTTATCTTCGAAACGGTTACCGAAGTTGACTTTTCAACACATTTTCAAATCGATTAACACTATGAATAACTTGCAGCGAAAGTATTTTTTACCCAAAACTTCATTTCGAGATCATTGATCCTGAGATATAAGAAAAATATTTCCTAGCTAAATTCGTGAGCAAAACGTTTGACTTCCATTTTTACTCCCTCCTATCGGAACATAATTTGAATCCGTATTTCGGGTAACACGGTGGGACATTCTGAAACAACAATAACTCTCTTGATTTCCATTGAAAAAATACAAAATTTGTGTTCAAATTTAAGCTCAGAATGTGTAATTTCTAAAACAAGCGGGCCGCGCCTAAAAATTCCTAACGGTTCAAAAGTTATCTTCGAGACGATTACCGAAGATGGGTTTTGAACACCTTTTCAAATCGATTAATGCTCATGAATAACTTGCAGCCAAATTAATTTTCACCCAAAACTTCATTTCGGGATGATTGATCCCAAGATATAAGAAAAAAATTTCCAGGCTAAATTCGTGAACGAAACATTTGACTGCCATTTTTACTCCCTCCTATCGGCACATAATTGGAATCCGTAATTCTGGTAACACATTGATACATTTTGAAACGACAATAACTCTCTTGATTTCCGTAGAAAAAATACAAAATTTGTGTTCAAATTCAAGCTCAGAATGTATACTTTCTAAAACATTTAGGCCGCGTCAAAAAATTCCTAACCGTTCAAAAGTTATCTTCGAAACGGTTACCAAAGTTGAGTTTTCAACACATTTTCAAATCGATTAACACTCGAGATATAAGAAAAATATTTCCAAGCCAAATTCGTCAGCGAAACGTTTGACTTCCATTTTTACCCCCTCCTATCAGTGCATAACTGGATTCTGTGTTTCGGGTAACACGGTGAGACATTTTGAAACGACAATAAATCTCTTCATTTCCATTGAAAAAATACAAAATTTGTGTTCAAATTCAAGCTCAGAATGTAGACTTTCTAAAACATTCGGGCCGCGTCTAAAACTTCCTAACCGTTCAAAAGTTATCTTCGAAACGGTTACCGAAGTTGAGTTTTCGACACATTTTCAAATCGATTAACACTTTGAATAACTTGCAGCGAAAGCATTTTTTACCCAAAACTTCAATTCGGGATGATTCATCAGGAGATATAAGAAAAATATTTCCAAGCCAAATTCGTGAACGAAATGTTTGACTTCCATTTTTACCCCCTCCTATCGGCACATGATTGGAATCCGTATTTCGGGTAACATAGTGAGACATTTTGAAACGACAATGAATCTCTTGATTTCCATTGAAAAAATACAAAGTTTGTTTTCAAATTCAAGCTCAGAATGTATACTTTCTAAAACATTCGGGCCGCGTCTAAAACTTCCTAACCGTTCAAAAGTTCTCTTCGAAACGGTTACCGAAGATGAGTTTTCAACACATTTTCAAATTGATTAACGCTATGAATAACTTGCTGAGAAAGTATTTTTTATCCAAAACTTCATTTCGAGATGATTGATCCCGAGATATAAGAAAAATATTTCCCGGCTAAATTCGTGAGCGAAATGTTTGACTTCTATTTTTCCTCCCTCCTATCGGCACATAATTGGAATCCGTATTTCGGGTAACACGGTGGGACATTTTGAAACAACAGTAACTCTCTTGATTTCCTTTGAAAAAAATACAAAATTTGTGTTCAAATTCAAGCTCAGAATGTGTAATTTCTAAAACATTCAGGCCACATCAAAAAATTCCTCACCGTTCAAAAGTTATCTTCGAAATGATTACCGAAGATGGGTTTTGAACACATTTTCAAATCGATTAATGCTCATGAATAACTTGCAGCCAAATTAATTTTCACCCAAAACTTCATTTCGGGATGATTGATCCCAAGATATAAGAAAAAAATTTCCAGGCTAAATTCGTGAGCGAAACATTTGACTTCCATTTTTACTCCCTCCTATCGGCACATAATTGGAATCCGTAATTCTGGTAACACGTTGATACATTTTGAAACGACAATAACTCTCTTGATTTCCGTAGAAAAAATACAAAATTTGTGTTCAAATTCAAGCTCAGAATGTATACTTTCTAAAACATTTAGGCCGCGTCAAAAAATTCCTAACCGTTCAAAAGTTATCTTCGAAACGGTTACCAAAGTTGAGTTTTCAACACATTTTCAAATCGATTAACACTCGAGATATAAGAAAAATATTTCCAAGCCAAATTCGTCAGCGAAACGTTTGACTTCCATTTTTACCCCCTCCTATCAGTGCATAATTGGATTCTGTGTTTCGGGTAACACGGTGAGACATTTTGAAACGACAATAAATCTCTTCATTTCCATTGAAAAAATACAAAATTTGTGTTCAAATTCAAGCTCAGAATGTAGACTTTCTAAAAATTCGGGCCGCGTCTAAAACTTCCTAACCGTTCAAAAGTTATCTTCGAAACGGTTACCGAAGTTGAGTTTTCGACACATTTTCAAATCGATTAACACTTTGAATAACTTGCAGCGAAAGCATTTTTTACCCAAAACTTCAATTCGGGATGATTCATCAGGAGATATAAGAAAAATATTTCCAAGCCAAATTCGTGAACGAAATGTTTGACTTCCATTTTTACCCCCTCCTATCGACACATAATTGGAATCCGTATTTCGGGTAACATAGTGAGACATTTTGAAACGACAATGAATCTCTTGATTTCCATTGAAAAAATACAAAGTTTGTTTTCAAATTCAAGCTCAGAATGTATACTTTCTAAAACATTCGGGCCGCGTCTAAAACTTCCTAACCGTTCAAAAGTTCTCTTCGAAACGGTTACCGAAGATGAGTTTTCAACACATTTTCAAATTGATTAACGCTCTGAATAACTTGCTGAGAAAGTATTTTTTATCCAAAACTTCATTTCGAGATGATTGATCCCGAGATATAAGAAAAATATTTCCCGGCTAAATTCGTGAGCGAAATGTTTGACTTCTATTTTTCCTCCCTCCTATCGGCACATAATTGGAATCCGTATTTCGGGTAACACGGTGGGACATTTTGAAACAACAGTAACTCTCTTGATTTCCTTTGAAAAAAATACAAAATTTGTGTTCAAATTCAAGCTCAGAATGTGTAATTTCTAAAACATTCAGGCCACATCAAAAAATTCCTCACCGTTCAAAAGTTATCTTCGAAATGATTACCGAAGATGGGTTTTGAACACATTTTCAAATCGATTAATGCTCATGAATAACTTGCAGCCAAATTAATTTTCACCCAAAACTTCATTTCGGGATGATTGATCCCAAGATATAAGAAAAAAATTTCCAGGCTAAATTCGTGAGCGAAACATTTGACTTCCATTTTTACTCCCTCCTATCGGCACATAATTGGAATCCGTAATTCTGGTAACACGTTGATACATTTTGAAACGACAATAACTCTCTTGATTTCCGTAGAAAAAATACAAAATTTGTGTTCAAATTCAAGCTCAGAATGTATACTTTCTAAAACATTTAGGCCGCGTCAAAAAATTCCTAACCGTTCAAAAGTTATCTTCGAAACGGTTACCAAAGTTGAGTTTTCAACACATTTTCAAATCGATTAACACTCGAGATATAAGAAAAATATTTCCAAGCCAAATTCGTCAGCGAAACGTTTGACTTCCATTTTTACCCCCTCCTATCAGTGCATAATTGGATTCGGTGTTTCGGGTAACACGGTGAGACATTTTGAAACGACAATAAATCTCTTCATTTCCATTGAAAAAATACAAAATTTGTGTTCAAATTCAAGCTCAGAATGTAGACTTTCTAAAACATTCGGGCCGCGTCTAAAACTTCCTAACCGTTCAAAAGTTATCTTCGAAACGGTTACCGAAGTTGAGTTTTCGACACATTTTCAAATCGATTAACACTTTGAATAACTTGCAGCGAAAGCATTTTTTACCCAAAACTTCAATTCGGGATGATTCATCAGGAGATATAAGAAAAATATTTCCAAGCCAAATTCGTGAACGAAATGTTTGACTTCCATTTTTACCCCCTCCTATCGGCACATAATTGGAATCCGTATTTCGGGTAACATGGTGAGACATTTTGAAACGACAATGAATCTCTTGATTTCCATTGAAAAAATACAAAGTTTGTTTTCAAATTCAAGCTCAGAATGTATACTTTCTAAAACATTCGGGCCGCGTCTAAAACTTCCTAACCGTTCAAAAGTTCTCTTCGAAACGGTTACCGAAGATGAGTTTTCAACACATTTTCAAATTGATTAACGCTCTGAATAACTTGCTGAGAAAGTATTTTTTATCCAAAACTTCATTTCGAGATGATTGATCCCGAGATATAAGAAAAATATTTCCCGGCTAAATTCGTGAGCGAAATGTTTGACTTCTATTTTTCCTCCCTCCTATTGGCACATAATTGGAATCCGTATTTCGGGTAACACGGTGGGACATTTTGAAACAACAGTAACTCTCTTGATTTCCTTTGAAAAAAATACAAAATTTGTGTTCAAATTCAAGCTCAGAATGTGTAATTTCAAAAACATTCAGGCCACATCAAAAAATTCCTCACCGTTCAAAAGTTATCTTCGAAATGATTACCGAAGATGGGTTTTGAACACATTTTCAAATCGATTAATGCTCATGAATAACTTGCAGCCAAATTAATTTTTACCCAAAACTTCATTTTGGGATGATTGATCCCAAGATATATGAAAAATATTCCCAAGCTAAATTCGTGAGCGAAACGTTTGACTTCCATTTTTACTCCCTCCTATCGGCACATAATTGGAATCCGTAATTCGGGCAACACGTTGATACATTTTAAAAACGACAATAACTCTCTTGATTTCCATAGAAAAAATACAAAATTTGTGTTCAAATTCAAGCTCAGAATGTGTACTTTCTAAAACATTCAGGCCGCGTCTAAAAATTCATAACCGTTCAAAAGTTATCTTCGAAACAGTTACCGAAGTTGAGTTTTCAACACATTTTCAAATCGATTAACACTATGAATAACTTGCAGCGAAAGTATTTTTTACCCAAAACTTCATTTCGAGATCATTGATCCTGAGATATAAGAAAAATATTTCCTAGCTAAATTCGTGAGCAAAACGTTTGACTTCCATTTTTACTCCCTCCTATCGGAACATAATTTGAATCCGTATTTCGGGTAACACGGTGGGACATTTTGAAACAACAATAACTCTCTTGATTTCCATTGAAAAAATACAAAATTTGTGTTCAAATTTAAGCTCAGAATGTGTAATTTCTAAAACAAGCGGGCCGCGCCTAAAAATTCCTAACGGTTCAAAAGTTATCTTCGAGACGATTACCGAAGATGGGTTTTGAACACCTTTTCAAATCGATTAATGCTCATGAATAACTTGCAGCCAAATTAATTTTCACCCAAAACTTCATTTCGGGATGATTGATCCCAAGATATAAGAAAAAAATTTCCAGGCTAAATTCGTGAGCGAAACGTTTGAGTTCCATTTTTACTCCCTCCTATCGGCACATAATTGGAATCCGTAATTCTGGTAACACGTTGACACATTTTGAAACGACAATAACTCTCTTGATTTCCGTAGAAAAAATACAAAATTTGTGTTCAAATTCAAGCTCAAAATGTATACTTCCTAAAACATTTAGGCCGCGTCAAAAAATTCCTAACCATTCAAAAGTTATCTTAGAAACGGTTACCAAAGTTGAGTTTTCAACACATTTTCAAATCGATTAACACTCGAGATATAAGAAAAATATTTCCAAGCCAAATTCGTCAGCGAAACGTTTGACTTCCATTTTTACCCCCTCCTATCGGTGCATAATTGGATTCTGTATTTCGGGTAACACGGTGAGACATTTTGAAACGACAATAAATCTCTTCATTTCCATTGAAAAAATAGAAAATTTGTGTTCAAATTCAAGCTAAGAATGTAGACTTTCTAAAACATTCGGGCCGTGTCTAAAACTTCCTAACCGTTCAAAAGTTATCTTCGAAACGGTTACCGAAGTTGAGTTTTCGACACATTTTCAAATCGATTAACACTTTGAATAACTTGCAGCGAAAGCATTTTTTACCCAAAACTTCAATTCGGGATGATTCATCACGAGATATAAGAAAAATATTTCCAAGCCAAATTCGTGAACGAAACGTTTGACTTCCATTTTTACCCCCTCCTATCGGCACATAATTGGAATCCGTATTTCGGGTAACATAGTGAGACATTTTGAAACGACAATGAATCTCTTGATTTCCATTGAAAAAATACAAAGTTTGTGTTCAAATTCAAGCTCAGAATGTATACTTTCTAAAACATTCGGGCCGCGTCTAAAACTTCCTAACCGTTCAAAAGTTCTCTTCGAAACGGTTACCGAAGATGAGTTTTCAACACATTTTCAAATTGATTAACGCTCTGAATAACTTGCTGAGAAAGTATTTTTTATCCAAAACTTCATTTCGAGATGATTGATCCCGAGATATAAGAAAAATATTTCCCGGCTAAATTCGTGAGCGAAATGTTTGACTTCTATTTTTCCTCCCTCCTATCGGCACATAATTGGAATCCGTATTTCGGGTAACACGGTGGGACATTTTGAAACAACAGTAACTCCCTTGATTTCCTTTGAAAAAAATACAAAATTTGTGTTCAAATTCAAGCTCAGAATGTGTAATTTCTAAAACATTCAGGCCACATCAAAAAATTCCTCACCGTTCAAAAGTTATCTTCGAAATGATTACCGTAGATGGGTTTTGAACACATTTTCAAATCGATTAATGCCCATGAATAACTTGCAGCCAAATTAATTTTTACCCAAAACTTCATTTTGGGATGATTGATCCCAAGATATATGAAAAATATTCCCAAGCTAAATTCGTGAGCGAAACGTTTGACTTCCATTTTTACTCCCTCCTATCGGCACATAATTTGAATCCGTAATTCGGGCAACACGTTGATACATTTTAAAAATGACAATAATTCTCTTGATTTCCGTAGAAAAAATACAAAATTTGTGTTCAAATTCAAGCTCAGAATGTGTACTTTCTAAAACATTCAGGCCACGTCTAAAAATTCATAACCGTTCAAAAGTTATCTTCGAAACGGTTACCGAAGTTGAGTTTTCAACACATTTTTAAATCGATTAACACTATGAATAACTTGCAGCGAAAGTATTTTTTACCCAAAACTTCATTTCGAGATCTTTGATCCCGAGATATAAGAAAAATATTTCCTAGCTAAATTCGTGAGCAAAACGTTTGACTTCCATTTCTACTCCCTCCTATCGGAACATAATTTGAATCCGTATTTCGGGTAACACGGTGGGACATTTTGAAACGACAATAACTCTCTTGATTTCCATTGAAAAAATACAAAATTTGTGTTCAAATTTAAGCTCAGAATGTGTAATTTCTAAAACAAGCGGGCCGCGCCTAAAAATTCCTAACGGTTCAAAAGTTATCTTCGAGACGATTACCGAAGATGGGTTTTGAACACCTTTTCAAATCGATTAATGCTCATGAATAACTTGCAGCCAAATTAATTTTCACCCAAAACTTCATTTCGGGATGATTGATCCCAAGATATAAGAAAAAAATTTCCAGGCTAAATTCGTGAGCGAAACGTTTGAGTTCCATTTTTACTCCCTCCTATCGGCACATAATTGGAATCCGTAATTCTGGTAACACGTTGACACATTTTGAAACGACAATAACTCTCTTGATTTCCGTAGAAAAAATACAAAATTTGTGTTCAAATTCAAGCTCAGAATGTATACTTTCTAAAACATTTAGGCCGCGTCAAAATATTCCTAACCGTTCAAAAGTTATCTTCGAAATGGTTACCAAAGTTGAGTTTTCAACACATTTTCAAATCGATTAACACTCGAGATATAAGAAAAATATTTCCAAGCCAAATTCGTCAGCGAAACGTTTGACTTCCATTTTTACCCCCTCCTATCGGTGCATAATTGGATTCTGTATTTCGGGTAACACGATGAGACATTTAGAAACGACAATAAATCTCTTCATTTCCATTGAAAAAATACAAAATTTGTGTTCAAATTCAAGCTCAGAATGTAGACTTTCTAAAACATTCGGGCCGCGTCTAAAACTTCCTAACCGTTCAAAAGTTATCTACGAAACGGTTACCGAAGTTGAGTTTTCGACACATTTTCAAATCGATTAACACTTTGAATAACTTGCAGCGAAAGCATTTTTTACCCAAAACTTCAATTCGGGATGATTCATCACGAGATATAAGAAAAATATTTCCAAGCCAAATTCGTGAACGAAACGTTTGACTTCCACTTTTACCCCCTCCTATCGGCATATAATTGGAATCCGTATTTCGGGTAACATAGTGAGACATTTTGAAACGACAATGAATCTCTTGATTTCCATTGAAAAAATACAAAGTTTGTGTTCAAATTCAAGCTCAGAATGTATACTTTCTAAAACATTCGGGCCGCGTCTAAAACTTCCTAATCGTTCAAAAGTTATCTTCGAAACGGTTACCGAAGATGAGTTTTCAACACATTTTCAAATTGATTAACGCTCTGAATAACTTGCTGAGAAAGTATTTTTTATCCAAAACTTCATTTCGAGATGATTGATCCCGAGATATAAGAAAAATATTTCCCGGCTAAATTCGTGAGCGAAATGTTTGACTTCCATTTTTCCTCCCTCCTATCGGCACATAATTGGAATCCGTATTTCGGGTAACACGGTGGGACATTTTGAAACAACAGTAACTCTCTTGATTTCCTTTGAAAAAAATACAAAATTTGTGTTCAAATTCAAGCTCAGAATGTGTAATTTCTAAAACATTCAGGCCACATCAAAAAATTCCTCACCGTTCAAAAGTTATCTTCGAAATGATTACCGAAGATGGGTTTTGAATACATTTTCAAATCGATTAATGCCCATGAATAACTTGCAGCCAAATTAATTTTTACCCAAAACTTCATTTTGGGATGATTGATCCCAAGATATATGAAAAATATTCCCAAGCTAAATTCGTGAGCGAAACGTTTGACTTCCATTTTTACTCCCTCCTATCGGCACATAATTGGAATCCGTAATTCTGGTAACACGTTGATACATTTTGAAACGACAATAACTCTCTTGATTTCCGTAGAAAAAATACAAAATTTGTGTTCAAATTCAAGCTCAGAATGTATACTTTCTAAAACATTTAGGCCGCGTCAAAAAATTCCTAACCGTTCAAAAGTTATCTTCGAAACGGTTACCAAAGTTGAGTTTTCAACACATTTTCAAATCGATTAACACTCGAGATATAAGAAAAATATTTCCAAGCCAAATTCGTCAGCGAAACGTTTGACTTCCATTTTTACCCCCTCCTATCGGTGCATAATTGGATTCTGTATTTCGGGTAACACGGTGAGACATTTTGAAACGACAATAATTCTTTTCATTTCCATTGAAAAAATAGAAAATTTTTGTTCAAATTCAAGCTCAGAATGTAGACTTTCTAAAACATTCGGGCCGCGTCAAAAACTTCCTAACCGTTCAAAAGTTATCTTCGAAACGGTTACCGAAGTTGAGTTTTCGACACATTTTCAAATCGATTAACACTTTGAATAACTTGCAGCGAAAGCATTTTTTACCCAAAACTTCAATTCGGGATGATTCATCACGAGATATAAGAAAAATATTTCCAAGCCAAATTCGTGAACGAAACGTTTGACTTCCATTTTTACCCCCTCCTATCGGCACATAATTGGAATCCGTATTTCGGGTAACATAGTGAGACATTTTGAAACGACAATGAATCTCTTGATTTCCATTGAAAAAATACAAAGTTTGTGTTCAAATTCAAGCTCAGAATGTATACTTTCTAAAACATTCGGGCCGCGTCTAAAACTTCCTAACCGTTCAAAAGTTCTCTTCGAAACGGTTACCGAAGATGAGTTTTCAACACATTTTCAAATTGATTAACGCTCTGAATAACTTGCTGAGAAAGTATTTTTTATCCAAAACTTCATTTCGAGATGATTGATCCCGAGATATAAGAAAAATATTTCCCGGCTAAATTCGTGAGCGAAATGTTTGACTTCTATTTTTCCTCCCTCCTATCGGCACATAATTGGAATCCGTATTTCGGGTAACACGGTGGGACATTTTGAAACAACAGTAACTCCCTTGATTTCCTTTGAAAAAAATACAAAATTTGTGTTCAAATTCAAGCTCAGAATGTGTAATTTCTAAAACATTCAGGCCACATCAAAAAATTCCTCACCGTTCAAAAGTTATCTTCGAAATGATTACCGAAGATGGGTTTTGAACACATTTTCAAATCGATTAATGCCCATGAATAACTTGCAGCCAAATTAATTTTTACCCAAAACTTCATTTTGGGATGATTGATCGCAAGATATATGAAAAATATTCCCAAGCTAAATTCGTGAGCGAAACGTTTGACTTCCATTTTTACTCCCTCCTATCGGCACATAATTGGAATCTGTAATTCGGGCAACACGTTGATACATTTTAAAAACGACAATAACTCTCTTGATTTCCATAGAAAAAATACAAAATTTGTGTTCAAATTCAAGCTCAGAATGTGTACTTTCTAAAACATTCAGGCCACGTCTAAAAATTCATAACCGTTCAAAAGTTATCTTCGAAACGGTTACCGAAGTTGAGTTTTCAACACATTTTCAAATCGATTAACACTATGAATAACTTGCAGCGAAAGTATTTTTTACCCAAAACTTCATTTCGAGATCATTGATCCTGAGATATAAGAAAAATATTTCCTAGCTAAATTCGTGAGCAAAACGTTTGACTTCCATTTTTACTCCCTCCTATCGGAACATAATTTGAATCCGTATTTCGGGTAACACGGTGGGACATTTTGAAACAACAATAACTCTCTTGATTTCCATTGAAAAAATACAAAATTTGTGTTCAAATTTAAGCTCAGAATGTGTAATTTCTAAAACAAGCGGGCCGCGCCTAAAAATTCCTAACGGTTCAAAAGTTATCTTCGAGACGATTACCAAAGATGGGTTTTGAACACCTTTTCAAATCGATTAATGCTCATGAATAACTTGCAGCCAAATTAATTTTCACCCAAAACTTCATTTCGGGATGATTGATCCCAAGATATAAGAAAAAAATTTCCAGGCTAAATTCGTGAGCGAAACGTTTGAGTTCCATTTTTACTCCCTCCTATCGGCACATAATTGGAATCCGTAATTCTGGTAACACGTTGACACATTTTGAAACGACAATAACTCTCTTGATTTCCGTAGAAAAAATACAAAATTTGTGTTCAAATTCAAGCTCAGAATGTATACTTTCTAAAACATTTAGGCCGCGTCAAAAAATTCCTAACCGTTCAAAAGTTATCTTCGAAACGGTTACCAAAGTTGAGTTTTCAACACATTTTCAAATCGATTAACACTCGAGATATAAGAAAAATATTTCCAAGCCAAATTCGTCAGCGAAACGTTTGACTTCCATTTTTACCCCCTCCGATCGGTGCATAATTGGATTCTGTATTTCGGGTAACACGGTGAGACATTTTGAAACGACAATAAATCTCTTCATTTCCATTGAAAAAATAGAAAATTTGTGTTCAAATTCAAGCTCAGAATGTAGACTTTCTAAAACACTCGGGCCGCGTCTAAAACTTCCTAACCGTTCAAAAGTTATCTTCGAAACGGTTACCGAAGTTGAGTTTTCGACACATTTTCAAATCGATTAACACTTTGAATAACTTGCAGCGAAAGCATTTTTTACCCAAAACTTCAATTCGGGAAGATTCATCACGAGATATAAGAAAAATATTTCCAAGCCAAATTCGTGAACAAAACGTTTGACTTCCATTTTTACCCCCTCCTATCGGCACATAATTGGAATCCGTATTTCGGGTAACATAGTGAGACATTTTGAAACGACAATGAATCTCTTGATTTCCATTGAAAAAATACAAAGTTTGTGTTCAAATTCAAGCTCAGAATGTATACTTTCTAAAACATTCGGGCCGCGTCTAAAACTTCCAAACCATTCAAAAGTTATCTTCAAAACGGTTACCGAAGATGAGTTTTCAACACATTTCAAATTGATTAACGCTCTGAATAACTTGCTGAGAAAGTATTTTTTATCCAAAACTTCATTTCGAGATGATTGATCCCGAGATATAAGAAAAATATTTCCCGGCTAAATTCGTGAGCGAAATGTTTGACTTCTATTTTTCCTCCCTCCTATCGGCACATAATTGGAATCCGTATTTCGGGTAACACGGTGGGACATTTTGAAACAACAGTAACCCTCTTGATTTCCTTTGAAAAAAATACAAAATTTGTGTTCAAATTCAAGCTCAGAATGTGTAATTTCTAAAACATTCAGGCCACATCAAAAAATTCCTCACCGTTCAAAAGTTATCTTCGAAATGATTACCAAAGATGGGTTTTGAACACATTTTCAAATCGATTAATGCTCATGAATAACTTGCAGCCAAATTAATTTTTACCCAAAACTTCATTTTGGGATGATTGATCCCAAGATATATGAAAAATATTCCCAAGCTAAATTCGTGAGCGAAACGTTTGACTTCTATTTTTACTCCCTCCTATTGGCACATAATTGGAATCCGTAATTCGGGCAACACGTTGATACATTTTAAAAACGACAATAACTCTCTTGATTTCCATAGAAAAAATACAAAATTTGTGTTCAAATTCAAGCTCAGAATGTGTACTTTCTAAAACATTCAGGCCGCGTCTAAAAATTCATAACCGTTCAAAAGTTATCTTCGAAACGGTTACCGAAGTTGAGTTTTCAACACATTTTCAAATCGATTAACACTATGAATAACTTGCAGCGAAAGTATTTTTTACCCAAAACTTCATTTCGAGATCATTGATCCTGAGATATAAGAAAAATATTTCCTAGCTAAATTCGTGAGCGAAACGTTTGACTTCCATTTTTACTCCCACCTATCGGAACATAATTTGAATCCGTATTTCGGGTAACACGGTGGGACATTTTGAAACAACAATAACTCTCTTGATTTCCATTGAAAAAATACAAAATTTGTGTTCAAATTTAAGCTCAGAATGTGTAATTTCTAAAACAAGCGGGCCGCGCCTAAAAATTCCTAACGGTTCAAAAGTTATCTTCGAGACGATTACCAAAGATGGGTTTTGAACACCTTTTCAAATCGATTAATGCTCATGAATAACTTGCAGCCAAATTAATTTTCACCCAAAACTTCATTTTGGGATGATTGATCCCAAGATATAAGAAAAAAATTTCCAGGCTAAATTCGTGAGCGAAACGTTTGAGTTCCATTTTTACTCCCTCCTATCGGCACATAATTGGAATCCGTAATTCTGGTAACACGTTGACACATTTTGAAACGACAATAACTCTCTTGATTTCCGTAGAAAAAATACAAAATTTGTGTTCAAATTCAAGCTCAGAATGTATACTTTCTAAAACATTTAGGCCGCGTCAAAAAATTCCTAACCGTTCAAAAGTTATCTTCGAAACGTTTACCAAAGTTGAGTTTTCAACACATTTTCAAATCGATTAACACTCGAGATATAAGAAAAATATTTCCAAGCCAAATTCGTCAGCGAAACGTTTGACTTCCATTTTTACCCCCTCCTATCGGTGCATAATTGGATTCTGTATTCTGGGTAACACGGTGAGACATTTTGAAACGACAATAAATCTCTTCATTTCCATTGAAAAAATAGAAAATTTGTGTTCAAATTCAAGCTCAGAATGTAGACTTTCTAAAATATTCGGGCCGCGTCTAAAACTTCCTAACCGTTCAAAAGTTATCTTCGAAACGGTTACCGAAGTTGAGTTTTCGACACATTTTCAAATCGATTAACACTTTGAATAACTTGCAGCGAAAGCATTTTTTACCCAAAACTTCAATTCGGGATGATTCATCACGAGATATAAGAAAAATATTTCCAAGCCAAATTCGTGAACGAAACGTTTGACTTCCATTTTTACACCCTCCTATCGGCACATAATTGGAATCCGTATTTCGGGTAACATAGTGAGACATTTTGAAACGACAATGAATCTCTTGATTTCCATTGAAAAAATACAAAGTTTGTGTTCAAATTCAAGCTCAGAATGTATACTTTCTAAAACATTCGGGCCGCGTCTAAAACTTCCTAACCGTTCAAAAGTTTTCTTCGAAACGGTTACCGAAGATGAGTTTTCAACACATTTCAAATTGATTAACGCTCTGAATAACTTGCTGAGAAAGTATTTTTTATCCAAAACTTCATTTCGAGATGATTGATCTCGAGATATAAGAAAAATATTTCCCGGCTAAATTCGTGAGCGAAATGTTTGACTTCCATTTTTCCTCCCTCCTATCGGCACATAATTGGAATCCGTATTTCGGGTAACACGGTGGGACATTTTGAAACAAAAGTAACTCTCTTGATTTCCTTTGAAAAAAATACAAAATTTGTGTTCAAATTCAAGCCCAGAATGTGTAATTTCTAAAACATTCAGGCCACATCAAAAAATTCCTCACCGTTCAAAAGATATCTTCGAAATGATTACCGAAGATGGGTTTTGAACACATTTTCAAATCGATTAATGCTCATGAATAACTTGCAGCCAAATTAATTTTTACCCAAAACTTCATTTTGGGATGACTGATCCCAAGATATAAGAAAAATATTCCCAAGCTAAATTCGTGAGTGAAATGTTTGACTTCCATTTTTACTCCCTCCTATCGGCACATAATTGGAATCCGTAATTCGGGCAACACGTTGATACATTTTGAAACGACAATAACTCTCTTGATTTCCATAGAAAAAATACAAAATTTGTGTTGAAATTCAAGCTCAGAATGTGTACTTTCTAAAACATTCAGGCCGCGTGTAAAAATTCATAACCGTTCAAAAGTTATCTTCGAAACGGTTACCGAAGTTGAGTTTTCAACACATTTTCAAATCGATTAACACTATGAATAACTTGCAGCGAAAATATTTTTTACCCAAAACTTCATTTCGAGATCATTGATCCTGAGATATAAGAAAAATATTTCCTAGCTAAATTCGTGAGCAAAACGTTTGACTTCCATTTTTACTCCCTCCTATCGGAACATAATTTGAATCCGTATTTCGGGTAACACGGTGGGACATTTTGAAACAACAATAACTCTCTTGATTTCCATTAAAAAAATACAAAATTTGTGTTCAAATTTAAGCTCAGAATGTGTAATTTCTAAAACAAGCGGGCCGCGCCTAAAAATTCCTAACGGTTCAAAAGTTGTCTTCGAGACGATTACCGAAGATGGGTTTTGAACACCATTTCAAATCGATTAATGCTCATGAATAACTTGCAGCCAAATTAATTTTCACCCAAAACTTCATTTCGGGATGATTGATCCCAAGATATAAGAAAAAAATTTCCAGGCTAAATTCGTGAGCGAAACGTTTGACTTCCATTTTTACTCCCTCCTATCGGCACATAATTGGAATCCGTAATTCTGGTAACACGTTGATACATTTTGAAACGACAATAACTCTCTTGATTTCCATAGAAAAAATACAAAATTTGTGTTCAAATTCAAGCTCAGAATGTATACTTTCTAAAACATTTAGGCCGCGTCAAAAAATTCCTAACCGTTCAAAAGTTATCTTCGAAACGGTTACCAAAGTTGAGTTTTCAACACATTTTCAAATCGATTAACACTCGAGATATAAGAGAAATATTTCCAAGCCAAATTCGTCAGCGAAACGTTTGACTTCCATTTTTACCCCCTCCTATTGGTGCATAATTGGATTCTGTATTTCGGGTAACACGGTGAGACATTTTGAAACGACAATAAATCTCTTCACTTCCATTGAAAAAATACAAAATTTGTGTTCAAATTCAAGCTCAGAATGTAGACTTTCTAAAACATTCGGGCCGCGTCTAAAACTTCCTAACCGTTCAAAAGTTATCTTCAAAACGGTTACCGAAGTTGAGTTTTCGACACATTTTCAAATCGATTAACACTTTGAATAACTTGCAGCGAAAGCATTTTTTACCCAATACTTCAATTCGGGATGATTCATCACGAGATATAAGAAAAATATTTCCGAGCCAAATTCGTGAACGAAACATTTGACTTCCATTTTTACCCCCTCCTATCGGCACATAATTGGAATCCGTATTTCGGGTAACATAGTGAGACATTTTGAAACGAAAATGACTCTCTTGATTTCCATTGAAAAAATACAAAGTTTGTGTTCAAATTCAAGCTCAGAATGTATACTTTCTAAAACATTCGGGCCGCGTCTAAAACTTCCTAACCGTTCAAAAGTTATCTTCGAAACGGTTACCGAAGATGAGTTTTCAACACATTTCAAATTGATTAACGCTCTGAATAACTTGCTGAGAAAGTATTTTTTATCCAAAACTTCATTTCGAGATGATTGATCTCGAGATATAAGAAAAATATTTCCCGGCTAAATTCGTGAGCGAAATGTTTGACTTCCATTTTTCCTCCCTCTTATCGGCACATAATTGGAATCCGTATTTTGGGTAACACGGTGGGACATTTTGAAACAAAAGTAACTCTCTTGATTTCCTTTGAAAAAAATACAAAATTTGTGTTCAAATTCAAGCTCAGAATGTGTAATTTCTAAAACATTCAGGCCACATCAAAAAATTCCTCACCGTTCAAAAGATATCTTCGAAATGATTACCGAAGATGGGTTTTGAACACATTTTCAAATCGATTAATGCTCATGAATAACTTGCGGCCAAATTAATTTTTACCCAAAACTTCATTTTGGGATGATTGATCCCAAGATATAAGAAAAATATTCCCAAGCTAAATTCGTGAGCGAAACGTTTGACTTCCATTTTTACTCCCTCCTATCGGCACATAATTGGAATCTGTAATTCGGGCAACACGTTGATACATTTTGAAACGACAATAACTCTCTTGATTTCCATAGAAAAAATACAAAATTTGTGTTCAAATTCAAGCTCAGAATGTGTACTTTCTAAAACATTCAGGCCGCGTCTAAAAATTCATAACCGTTCAAAAGTTATCTTCGAAACGGTTACCGAAGTTGAGTTTTCAACACATTTTCAAATCGATTAACACTATGAATAACTTGCAGCGAAAGTATTTTTTACCCAAAACTTCATTTCGAGATCATTGATCCTGAGATATAAGAAAAATATTTCCTAGCTAAATTCGTGAGCAAAACGTTTGACTTCCATTTTTACTCCCTCCTATCGGAACATAATTTGAATCCATATTTCGGGTAACACGGTGGGACATTTTGAAACAACAATAACTCTCTTGATTTCCACTGAAAAAATACAAAATTTGTGTTCAAATTTAAGCTCAGAATGTGTAATTTCTAAAACAAGCGGGCCGCGCCTAAAAATTCCTAACGGTTCAAAAGTTATCTTCGAGACGATTACCGAAGATGGGTTTTGAACACATTTTCAAATCTATTAATGCTCATGAATAACTTGCAGCCAAATTAATTTTCTCCCAAAACTTCATTTCGTGATGATTGATCCCAAGATATAAGAAAAAAATTTCCAGGCTAAATTCGTGAGCGAAACGTTTGACTTTCATTTTTACTCCCTCCTATTGGCACATAATATGAAATCCGTAATTCTGGTAACACGTTGATACATTTTGAAACGACAATAACTCTCTTGATTTCCGTAGAAAAAATAGAAAATTCGTGTTCAAATTCAAGCTCAGAATGTATACTTTGTAAAACATTTAGGCCGCGTCAAAAAATTCCTAACCGTTCAAAACTTATCTTCGAAACGGTTACCAAAGTTTAGTTTTCAACACATTTTCAAATCGATTAACACTCGAGATATAAGAAAAATATTTCCAAGCCAAATTCGTCAGCGAAACGTTTGACTTCCATTTTTACCCCCTCCTATCGGCGCATAATTGGATTCCGTATTTTGGGTAACACGGTGAGACATTTTGAAACGACAATAAATCTCTTGATTTCCATTGAAAAAATACAAAATTTGTGTTCAAATTCAAGCTCAGAATGTATACTTTCTAAAACATTCGGGCCGCGTATAAAACTTCCTATCCGTTCAAAAGTTATCTTCGAAACGGTTACCGAAGTTGAGTTTTCAACACATTTTCAAATCGATTAACACTCTGAAGAACTTGCAGCGAAAGTATTTTTTACCCAAAACTTCAATTGGGGATGATTGATCCCGAGATATAAGAAAAATATTTCCAAGCCAAATTTGTGAGCGAAACGTTTGACTTCCATTTTCACCCCCTCCTATCGGCACATAATTGGAATCCGTATTTCGGGTAACACGGTGAGACATTTTGAAACGACAATAAATCTCTTGATTTCCATTGAAAAAATACAAAATTTGTGTTCAAATTCAAGCTCAGAATGTATACTTTCTAAAACATTCGGGCCGCGTCTAAAACTTCCTATCCGTTCAAAAGTAATCTTCAAAACAGTTATCGAAGATGAGTTTTCAACACATTTTCAAATTGATTAACGCTCTGAATAACTTGCGGAGAAAGTATTTTTTATCAAGAACTTCTTTCGAGATGATTGATCCCGAGATATAAGAAAAATATTTCCAGGCCAAATTCGTGAGCGAAACGTTTGACTTCCATTTTTACTCCCTCCTATCGGCACATAAATGGAATCCATATTTCGGGTAACACGGTGACACATTTTTAAACGACAATAACACTCTCCATTTCCATCGAAAAAAATACAAAACTTGTGTTCAAATTCAAGCTCAGAATGTTTACTTTCTAAAACATTCAGGGCGCATACAAAAATTCCTAACCGTTCAAAAGTTATCTTTGAAACGGTTATCGAAGTTGAGTTTTCAACACATTTTCAAATCGATTAACACTCTGAATAACTTGTAGCGAAAGTATTTTATACCCAAAACTTCAGTTCGAGATGATTGATCCCGCGATATAAGAAAAATATTTCCAAGCCAAATTCGTGATCGAAACGTTTGACTTCCATTTTTACTCCCTCTTATCGGCACTAATTGGAATCCGTATTTCGGGTAACACAGTGAGACATTTTGAAACAACAATAACTCTCTTGATTTCCATTGAAAAAATACAAAATTTGTGTTCAAATTCAAGCTCGGAATGTATACTTTCTAAAACATTCAGGCCGCGTCTAAAACTTCCTAACTGTTCAA
This sequence comes from Quercus cerris, assembly GCA_963669245.1. Lineage (NCBI taxonomy): Eukaryota > Viridiplantae > Streptophyta > Magnoliopsida > Fagales > Fagaceae > Quercus > Quercus cerris. Next base: position 81,246,488 of record OY770008.1, read on the forward strand.
AAGTAATCTTCGAAACGGTTATCAAAGATGAGTTTTCAACACATTTTCAAATTGATTAACGCTCTGAATAACTTGCGGAGAAAGTATTTTTTATCTAGAACTTCATTTCGAGATGATTGATCCCAAGATATAAGAAAAATATTTCCAAGCCATATTTGTGAGCGAAACGTTTGACTTCCATTTTTACTCCCTCCTATCGGCACATAAATGGAATCCGTATTTCGGGTAACACGGTGACACATTTTGAAACGACAATAACACTCTTCATTTCGATTGAAAAAATACAAAACTTGTGTTCAAATTCAAGCTCAGAATGTTCAATTTCTAAAACATTCAAGGCGCATACAAAAATTCCTAACCGTTCAAAAGTTATCTTTGAAACGGTTATCGAAGTTGAGTTTTCAACACATTTTCAAATCAATTAACACTCTGAATAACTTGCAGCAAAAGTATTTTATACCCAAAACTTCATTTCGAGATGATTGATCCCGCGATATAAGAAAAATATTTCCAAGCCAAATTCGTGATCGAAACGTTTGACTTCCATTTTTACTCCCTCTTATCGGCACATAATTGGAATCCGTAGTTCGGGTAACACAGTGAGACATTTTGAAACACCAATAACTCTCTTGATTTCCATTCAATAAATATAGAATTTGTGTTCAAATTGAAGTTCAGAATGTGTACTTTCTAAAACATTCAGGCCGCGTCTAAAAATTCCAAACTGTTCCAAAGTTATCTTCTTAAGGATCACCGAAGATGAGTTTTCAACACATTTTAAAATCGATTAACGCTCATGAATAACTTGAAGCGAAATTATTTTTTGCCCAAAACTTCAATTCAGGATGATTGATCCCGAGATATAAGAAAAATATTTCCAAGCCAAATTCGTGAGTGAAACGTTTGACTTCCATTTTTACTCCCCCCTATCGGCACATAATTGGAATCCGTATTTCGGGTAACACGGTGAGACATTTTGAAACGACAATAACTCTCTTGATTTCCGTTGAAAAAATACAAAATTTGTGTTCAAATTCAAGCTTTGAATGTATACTTTCTAAAACATTTAGGCCGCGTCAAAAAATTCCTAACCGTTCAAAAGTTATCTTCGAAACGGTTACCAAAGTTAAGTTTTCAACACATTTTCAAATCGATTAACACTCGAGATATAAGAAAAATATTTCCAAGCCAAATTCTTCAGCGAAACGTTTGACTTCCATTTTTACTCCCCCCTATCGGCACATAATTGGAATCCGTATTTCGGGTAACACGGTGAGACATTTTGAAACGACAATAACTCTCTTGATTTCCATTGAAAAAGTACAAAATTTGTGTTCAAATTCAAGCTTTGAATGTATACTTTCCAAATCATTTGGGCCGCATCTAAAAATTCCTAACCGTTCAAAAGTTATCTTCAAAACGGTTACCGAAGATGAGTTTTCTACACATTTTCAAATTGATTGACGCTCTGAATAACTTGCAGAGAAAGTATTTTTTCCCCGAAACTTCATTTCGAGATGATTGATCCCACGATATAAGAAAAATATTTCCAAGCCAAATTCGTGATCGAAACGTTTGACATCCATTTTTACTCCCTCCTATCAGCACATAATTGGAATCCATATTTAAGGTAACACGGTGAGACATTTTGAAACGACAATAACTCTCTTGATTTCCATTGAAAAAATACAAAATTTGTATTCAAATTCAAGCTCAGAATGTGTAATTTCTAAAACATTCAAGCAGCATCTAAAAATTCTTCACCGTTCAAAAGTTATCTTCGAAACGGTTACTGAAGTTGAGTTTTCAACAATTTTCAAATCGATTAACACTTTGAATAACTTGCAGCGAAAGTATTTTTTACCCAAAACTTCATTTCGAGATGATTGATCCCACGATATAAGAAAAATATTTCCAAGCCAAATTCGTGATCGAAATGTTTGACTTCCATTTTTACTCCCTCCTATCGGCACATAACTGGAATCCATATTTTGGGTAACACGGTGTGACATTTTGAAACGACAATAACTCTCTTGATTTCCTTTGAAAAAATACAGAATTTCTATTCAAATTCAAGCTCAAAATGTGTACTTTCTAAAACATTCGGGCCTTCTAAAAATTCCAAACTGTTCCAAAGTTATCTTCTAGACGATTACCAAAGATGAGTTTTCAACACATTTTCAAATCGATTAACGCTCGTGAATAACTTGCAGCGAAATTATTTTTTATCGAAAGCTTCAATTCGAGATGATTGATCCCAAGATATATGAAAAATATTTCCAAGCCAAATTCGTGAGCAAAACGTTTGACTTCCATTTTTACTCTCTCCTATCGGCATATAATTGGAATCCGCATTTCGGGTAACACGGTGGGACATTTTGAAACAACAATAAATCTCATGATTTCCATTCAAAAAATACAAAATTTGTGTTCAAATTCAAGCTCAGAATGTGTACTTTCTAAAACATGCAGGCCGCGCCTAAAAATTCCTAACGGTTCAAAAGTTATCTTCGAGACGATTACCGAAGATGAGTTTTCAACACATTTTCAAATCGATTAACGCTCATGAATAACTTGCAGCCAAATTATTTTTTACCCAATACTTCAATTCGGGATGATTGATCCCGAGATATAAGAAAAACATTTCCAAGGCAAATTCGTGAGCGAAACGTTTGACTTCCATTTTTACTCCCTCCTATTGGCACATAATTGGAATCCGTATTTCGGGTAACACGGATAGACAGTTTAAACGACAATAACTCTCCTGATTTCCATTGAAAAAATACAAAATTTGTGTTCAATTTCATGCTCAGAATGTATACTTTCTAAAACATTCGGGCCGCATCTAAAAATTCCTAACCGTTCAAAAGTTATCTTCGAAACGGTTACCGAAGATGAGTTTTCAACACATTTTCAAATTGATTAATGCCCTGAATAACTTGCAGAGAAAGTATTTTTTACCTGAAACTTCATTTTGAGATGATTGATCCCGAGATATAACAAAAATATTTCCCAGCTAAATTCCCGAGTGAAACGTTTGACTTCCATTTTTACTCCCTCCTATCGGCACATAATTGGAATCCGTATTTTGGGTAACACGGTGAGACATTTTGAAACAACAATAACACTCTTGATTTCCGTTTAAAAAATACAAAATTTGTGTTTAAATTCAAGTCATGATGTGTACTTTCTAAAACATGCAGACCGCGCCTAAAAATTCCTAACGGTTCAAAAGTTATCTTCGAGACGATTACCGAAGATGGGTTTTGAACACATTTTCAAATCGATTAACGCTCATGAATAACTTGCAACCAAATTATTTTTTACCCAAAACTTCAATTCAGGATGATTGACCCCGAGATATAAGAAAAATATTTCAAAGTCAAATTCGTGAGCGAAACGTTTGACATCCATTTTTACTCCCTCCTATCGGCACATAATTGGAATCTGTAATTCGGTTAATACAGTGAGATATAATGAAACGACAATAACTCTCTTGATTTCTAGTGAAATAATACAAAATTTTTGTTCAAATTCAAGCTCATAATGTGTGCTTTCTAAAACATTAAGGCCGCGTCTAAAAATTCCTAACTGTTCAATACTTTCTTTGAAACGGTTACCGAAGTTAAGTTTTCAACACATTTTCGTATCGATTAACGCTCGAGAGTAACTTGCAACAAAAGTATTTTTTCCCCAAAACTTCATTTCGGGATGATTGATCCTGCGATATTTGAAAAATATTTCCTAGCCAAATTCGTGAGAAAAATGTTTGACTTCCATTTTTACTCCCTCCTATCGGCACATAATTGGAATCTGTAATTCGTGTAACATGGTGAGACATATTGAAACGACAATAACTCTATTGATTTCTAGTAAAAAAATACAAAAGTTGTGTCCAAATCCAACCTCAGAATGTGTACTTTCTAAAACATTCGGGCTGCGTCTAAAAATTCCTAACCGTACAAAATTTATCTTCTAGATGATTACCGAAGGTGTGTTTTCAACAAATTTTCGAATCGACTAACGCTCATGAATAACTTGCAGCCAAATTATTTTTTACCCATAACTTCAATCCGGGATGATTGATCCCGAGATATAAGAAAAAAATTTCCAAGCCAAATTCGTGAGCGAAACGTTTGACTTCCATTTTTACTCCCTCCTATCAGCACATAATTGGAATCCGTATTTCGGGTAACACGGTGAGACATTTTGAAACGACAATAAATCTCTCGATTTCCATTGAAAAAATGCAAAATTTGTATTCAAATTCATGCTCAGAATGTATACTTTCTAAAACATTCGGGCCGCGTCTAAAACTTCCTAACCGTTCAAAAGTTATCTTCGAAACGGTTACCGAAGTTGAGTTTTCAACACATCTTCAAATTGATTAACGCTCTGAATAACTTGTTGAGAAAGTATTTTTTACCCGAAACTTCATTTCGAGATGATTAATCCTGCGATATATGAAAAATATTTCCAAGCCAAATTCGTGAGCGAAACGTTTGACTTCCATTTTTACTCCCTCCTATCAGCACATAATTGGAATCCGTAATTCGGGTAACATGGTGAGATATAATGAAACGACAATAACTCTCTTGATTTCTAGTGAAAAAAAACAAAATTTTTGTTCAAATTCAAGCTCAGAATGTGTGCTTTCTAAAACATTGGGCTACGTCTTCAAATTCCTAACCGTTCAATACATTTCTTTGAAACGGTTACCGAAGTTGAGTTTTCAACACATTTTCAAATCGATTAACGCTCGTGAATAACATGCAACAAAAGTATTTTTTTTCCCAGAACTTCATTTCGGGATGATTGATCCTGCGATATCTGAAAAATATTTCCTAGCCAAATTCTTGAGCAAAACGTTTGACTTCCATTTTTACTCCCACCTATCGGAACATAATTGGAATCCGTATTTCGGGTAACACGGTGGGATATTCTGAAACAACAATAACACTCTTGATTTCCATTGAAAAAAAACAAAATTTGAGTTCAAATTCAAGCTCAGAATGTGTACTTTCTAAAACGTGCAGCCGCGTCTAAAAATTCCTGACGGTTCAAAAGTTATCTTCAAGACGATTATCGAAGATGAGTTTTCCACACATTTTCAAATCGATTAAAGCTCATGAATGACTTGCAGCCAAATTATTTTTTACCCAAAACTTCAATTCGAGATGATTGATCCCGAGATATAAGAAAAATATTTCCAAGCCAAATTCATGAGCGACACTTTTGACTTCGATTTTTACTCCCTCCTATCGACACGTAATTGGAATCCGTATTTCGGGTAACACAGTGAGACATTTCGAAACGACAATAACTCTCTTGATTTCCATTGAAAAAATACAAAATTTGTGTTCATATTCAAGCTCAAAGTGTATACTTTCTAAAACATTCGGGCCGCGTCTAAAACTTCCTAACCGTTCAAAAGTTATCTTCGAAACGGTTACCGAAGATGAGTATTCAACACATTTTCAAATTGATTAACACTTTGAATAACTTGCAGATAAAGTATTTTTTACCCAAAACATCATTTTGAGATGAATGATCCCGCGATATAAGAAAAATATTTCCAAGCCAAATTCGTGAGCGAAACGTTTGACTTCCATTTTTACTCCCTCCTATCGGCACATAATTGGAATTTGTAATTCGGGTAACACGGTGAGACATTTTGAAACGACAATAACTCTCTTGACTTCCATTCAAAAAATTCAAAATTTGTGTTCAAATTCAAGCTCAGAATGTATACTTTCTAAAACATTCAGGCCGCGTCTAAAAATTCCAAACCGTCCAAATGTTATCTTCGAAACGGTTACCAAAGTTGAGTTTTCAACACATTTTCAAACTGTTCAAAAGCTCATGAATGACTTGCAGCCAAATTATTTTTTACCCAAAACTTCAATTTGAGATGATTGATCCCGAGATATAAGAAAAATATTTCCAACCCAAATTCGTGAGCGAAACGATTGACTTCCATTTTTACCCCTCCTATCGGCACAGAATTGGAATCCGTATTTCAGGTAACACGGTGGGACATTTTGAAACGACAATAACTCTCTTGATTTCCATTGAAAAAAAAAACAAAATTTGTTTACAAATTCAAGTTCAAAGTGTATACTTTCTAAAACAGTCGGCCACGTCTAAAACTTCCTAACCGTTCAAAAGTGATCTTCGAAACGGTCACCAAAGTTGTGTTTTCAACACATTTTCAAATAGATTAACGCTCTTGAATAACTTGCAGCCAAATTATTTTTTACCCAAAGCTTCAATTCGAGATGATTGAACCGGAGATATAAGAAAAATATTTCCAAGCTAAATTCGTGAGCGAAACGTTTGACTTCCATTTTTACTCCCTCCAATCAGCACATAATTGGAATCCGTATTTCTGGTAACACGGTGGGACATTTTGAAACAACCATAACTCTCTAGATTTCCATTGAAAAAAATACAAAATTTGTGTCCAAATTCACGCTCAGAATGTATACTTTCTAAAACATTCGAGCCGCATCTAAAACTTCCTAACCGATCAAAAGTTATCTTCGAAACGATTACCGAAGATGAGTTTTAAACACATTTTCAAATTGATTAACGCACTGAATAACTTGCACAGAAACTATTTTTTACCCGAAACTTCTTTTCGAGATGGTTGATCCCGTGATATAAGAAAAATATTTCTAGGCCAAATTCGTGAGCGAAACGTTTGACTTCCATTTTTACTCCCTCCTATCGGCACATAATTGGAATCTGTAAATCGGGTAACACGATGAGACATTTAGAAACGACAATAACTCTCCTGACTTCCATTGAAAAAATATAAAATTGTGTTCAAATTCACGCTCAGAATGTATTCTTTCTAAAACTTTCAGGTCGCATCTAAAACTTCCTAACCGATCAAAAGTTATCTTCGAAACGGTTACCGAAGATGAGTTTTCAACACATTTTCAAATTGATTAACGCTCAGAATAACTTACAGAGAAAGTATTTTTTATCCGAAACTTCATTTCGAGATGACTGATTCCGCGATATAAGAAAAATATTTCCAAGCCAAATTCGTGAGCGAAACGTTTAACTTCCATTTTTACTCCCTCCTATCGGCACATAATTGGAACCCGTATTTCGGGTAACACGGTGGGACATTTTGAAACAACCGTAACTCTCTTGACTTCCATTGAAAAAAAATAAAATTTGAGTTCAAATTCAAGCTCAGAATGTGCACTTTCTAAAACGTGCAGGCCGTGTCTAAAAATTCCGGACGGTTCAAAAGTTATCTTCGAGACGATTACCGATGATGAGTTTTCCACATATTTTCAAATCGATTAAAGCTCATGAATAACTTGCAGCCAAATTATTTTTTGCCCAGAACTTCAATTAGAGATGATTGATCCCGAGATATAAGAAAAACATTTCCAAGCCAAATTCGTGAGCGAAACTTTTGACTTCCATTTTTACTCCCTTCTATCGGCACATAATTGGAATCCGTATTTCGGGTAACACGGTGGGACATTTTGAAACCACAATAACTCTCTTGATTTCCATTGAAAAAAAAAAATTTGAGTTCAAATTCAAGCTCAGAATGTGTACTTTCTAAAACGTGCAGGCCGCGTCTAAAAATTCCCGACGGTTCAAAAGTTATCTTCAAGACGATTACCGAAGATGAGTTTTCCTCACATTTTTAAATCGATTAAAGCTCATGAATAATTTGCAGCCAAATTATTTTTTACCCAAAACTTCAATTCGAGATGATTGATCCCGAGATATAAGAAAAATATTTCCAAGCCAAATTCGTGAGCGAAACTTTTGACTTCCATTTTTACTTCCACCTATCGACACATAATTGGAATCCGTATTTCGGGTAACACGGTAAGACATTTTGAAACGACAATAACACTCATGATTTTCATTGAAAAAATACAAAATTTGTGTTCAAATTCAAGCTCAGAATGTGTACTTTCTAAAACACGCAGGCCGCGCTTAAAAATTCCTTACGGTTCAAAGGTTATATTCGAGACGATTACTGAAGATGAGTTCTGAACACATTTTCAAATCGATTAATGCTAATGAATAACTTGCAGCCAAATTATTTTTTACCCAAAAATTCAATTCGGGATGATTGATGCCGAGAAATAACGAACATATTTCCAAGCTAAATTCGTGAGCGGAACATTTGACTTCCATTTCTACTCTCACCTATCGACACATAATTGGAATCCGTATTTTGGGTAACACGGTGGGACATTTTCAAAACAACCCTAACTCTTCTGATTTCTATTGAAAAAATACAAAATTTGAGTTCAAATTCAAGCTCAGAATGTGTACTTTCTAAAACATGCAGGCCGCGCCTAAAAATTCCTAACGGTTCAAAAGTTATCTTCGAGACGATTACCGAAGATGAGTTTTCAACACATTTTCAAATTGATTAACGCTCAGAATAACTTACAGAGAAAGTATTTTTTATCCGAAACTTCATTTCGAGATGACTGATTCCGCGATATAAGAAAAATATTTCCAAGCCAAATTCGTGAGCGAAACGTTTAACTTCCATTTTTACTCCCTCCTATCGGCACATAATTGGAACCCGTATTTCGGGTAACACGGTGGGACATTTTGAAACAACCGTAACTCTCTTGACTTCCATTGAAAAAAAATAAAATTTGAGTTCAAATTCAAGCTCAGAATGTGCACTTTCTAAAACGTGCAGGCCGCGTCTAAAAATTCCCGACGGTTCAAAAGTTATCTTCAAGACGATTACCGAAGATGAGTTTTCCTCACATTTTTAAATTGATTAAAGCTCATGAATAATTTGCAGCCAAATTATTTTTTACCCAAAACTTCAATTCGAGATGATTGATCCCGAGATATAAGAAAAATATTTCCAAGCCAAATTCGTGAGCGAAACTTTTGACTTCCATTTTTACTTCCACCTATCGACACATAATTGGAATCCGTATTTCGGGTAACACGGTAAGACATTTTGAAACGACAATAACACTCATGATTTCCTTTGAAAAAATACAAAATTTGTGTTCAAATTCAAGCTCAGAATGTGTACTTTCTAAAACACGCAGGCCGCGCTTAAAAATTCCCTACGGTTCAAAGGTTATATTCGAGACGATTACTGAAGATGAGTTCTGAACGCATTTTCAAATCGATTAACGCTAATGAATAACTTGCAGCCAAATTATTTTTTACCCAAAAATTCAATTCGGGATGATTGACGCCGATAAATAACGAACATATTTCCAAGCCAAATTCGTGAGCGGAACATTTGACTTCCATTTCTACTCCCACCTATCGACACATAATTGGAATCCGTATTTTGGGTAACACGGTGAGACATTTTCAAAACAACCCTAACTCTTCTGATTTCTATTGAAAAAATACAAAATTTGAGTTCAAATTCAAGCTCAGAATGTGTACTTTCTAAAACATGCAGGCCGCGCCTAAAAATTCCTAACGGTTCAAAAGTTATCTTTGAGACGATTACCGAATATGAGTTTTCAACACATTTTCAAATCGATTAACGCTAATGAATAACTTGCAGCCAAATTATTTTTTACCCAAAACTTCAATCTGGGGTGATTGATCCCAACATATAAGAAAAACATTTCCAAGCCAAATTCGTGAGCGAAACTTTAGAATTCCACTTTTACTCCCACCTATTGGCACAAAATTGGAATCCGTATTTCGGGTAACACGGTGAGACATTTTGAAACGACAATAAATATCTTGATTTCCATCGAAAAAATACAAAATTTGTGTTCAAATTCAAGCTCAGAATTTGTACTTTCTAAAACATACAGGCCGAGCCTAAAAATTCCTAACGATTCATAGCTTATATTAGAGACGATTACCGAAGATGGGTTTTGAACACATTTTCAAATCGATTAACGCTCATGAATAACTTGCAGCCAAATTATTTTTTACCCAAAACTTCAATTCGGGATGATTGATCTCGAGATATAAGGAAAATATTTCAAAGCTAAATTCGTGAGCGAAACGTTTGACTTCCATTTTTACTCCCACCTATCGACACATAATTGGAATTCGTATTTCGAGTAACACAGTGGGACATTTTGAAACAACAATAACTCTCTTGATTTCCATTGAAACAAAACAAAATTTGAGTTCAAATTCAAGCTCAGAATGTGTACTTCTAAAACGTGCAGGACAAGTCTAAAAATTCCAGACGGTTCAAAAGTTATCTTCAAGACGATTACCGAGGATGAGTTTTCCACACATTTTCAAATCGATTAAAGCTCATGAATAACTTGTGGCCAAATTTTTTTTTACCCAAAACATCAATTCGGGATGATTGATCCCAAGATATAAGTAAAATATTTCCAAGTCAAATTCGTGAGCGAAACTTTTGACTTCCATTTTTACTCCCACCTATCAGCACATAATTGGAATCCGTATTTCGGGTAACACGGTGAGACATTTTGAAATGACAATAACTCTCTTGATTTCCATCGAAAAAATAAAAACTTTGTGTTCAAATTCAAGCTCAGAATGTGTAGTTTCTAAAACATGCAGGCCGCGCCTAAAAATTCCTAACGGTTCAAAAGTTATCTTCGAGACGATTACCGAATATGAGTTTTCAACACATTTTCAAATCGATTAACGCTCATGAATAACTTGCAGCCAAATTATTTTTTACCCAAAACTTCAATTTGGGATGATTGATCCAGACATATAAGAAAAACATCTCCAAGCCAAATTCCTGAGCGAAACTTTTGAATTCCACTTTTACTCCCACCTATTGGCACAAAATTGGAATCCGTATGTCAGGTAACACGGTGAGACATTTTGAAACGACAATAAATATCTTAATTTCCATCGAAAAAATACAAAATTTGTGTTCAAATTCAAGCTCAGAATGTGTACTTTCTAAAACATGCAGGCCGCGCCTAAAAATTCCTAACGATTCATAGGTTATATTCGAGACGATTACCGAAGATGGGTTTTGAACACATTTTCAAATCGATTAACGCTCATGAATAACTTGCAGCCAAATTATTTTTTACCCAAAACTTTAATTCAGGATGATTGATCCCGACATATAAGGAAAATATTTCGAAGCTAAATTCGTGAGCGAAACGTTTGACTTCCATTTTTACTCCCACTTATCGACACTTAATTGGAATACGTATTTCGAGTAACACGGTAGGACATTTTGAAACAACAATAACTCTCTTGATTTCCATTGAAAAAAAACAAAATTTGAGTTCAAATTCAAGCTCAGAATGTGTAATTTCTAAAACGTCCAGGACGAGTCTAAAAATTCCAGACGGTTCAAAAGTTATCTTCAAGACGATTACCGAAGATGAATTTTCCACACATTTTCAAATTGATTAAAGCTCATGAATAACTTGCAGCCAAATTAGTTTTTACCCAAAACATCAATTCGGGATGATTGATCCCAAGATATAAGAAAAATATTTCCAAGTCAAATTCGTGAGCGAAACTTTTGACTTCCATTTTTACTCCCACCTATCGGCACATATTTGGAATCCTTATTTCGGGTAACACAGTGAGACATTTTGAAACGACAATAACTCTCTTGATTTCCATTGAAAAAATACAAACTTTGTGGTCAAATTCAAGCTCAGAATGTGTACTTTCTAAAACGTGCAGGCCGCGTCTAATATTCCTGACGGTTCAGAAGTTATCTTCAAGACGATTACCGAAGATGAGTTTTCCACACATTTTCAAATCGATTAAAGCTCATGAATAACTTGCAGCCAAATTATTTTTTACCCAAAACTTCAATTAGGGATGATTGATCCCGAGATATAAGGAAAATATTTCCAAGCTAAATTCGTGAGCGAAACGTTTCACTTCCATTTTTACTCCCACCTATCGACACATAATTGGAATCCGTATTTCGGGTAACACGGTGGGAAATTTGAAACAACAATAACTCTCTTGATTTCCATTGAAAAAAAAAAAGAAAATTTGAGTTCAAATTCAAGCTCAGAATGTGTACTTTCTAAAACATGCAGGACGCGTCTAAAAATTCCTGACGGTTCAAAAGTTATCTTCAAGATGATTACCGAAGATGAGTTTTCCACACATTTTCAAATCGATTAAAGCTCATGAATAACTTGCAGCCAAATTATTTTTTACCCAAAACTTCAATTCAAGATGATTGATCCCGAGATATAAGAAAAATATTTCCAAGCCAAATTCGTGAGCGAAACTTTTGACTTCCATTTTTACTCCCTCCCATCGGCACATAATTGGAATCCGTATTTCGGGTAACACGGTGAGACATTTTGAAACAACCGTAACTCTCTTGACTTCCATTGAAAAAAAACAAAATTTGAGTTCAAATTCAAGCTCAGAATGTGTACTTTCTAAAATGTGCAGGCTGCGTCTAAAAATTCCTGACGGTTCAGAAGTTATCTTCAAGACGATTACCGAAGATGAGTTTTCCACACATTTTCAAATCGATTAAAGCTCATGAATAACTTGCAGCCAAATTATTTTTTACCCCAAACATCAATTCGAGATGATTGATCCCGAGATATAAAAAAAATATTTCCAACCCAAATTCGTGAGCGAAACGTTTGACTTCCATTTTTACCCCCTCCTATCGGCACATAATTGGAATCCGTATTTCGGGTAAATCGGTGGGACAATTTGAAACGACAATAACTCTCTTGATTTCCATTGAAAAAAACAAAATTTGAGATCAAATTCAAGCTCAGAATATGTACTTTCTGAAACGTGCAGGCTGCGTCTAAAAATTCCTGACGGTTCAAAAGTTATCTTCAAGACGATTACCGAAGATGAGTTTTCCACACATTTTCAAATCGATTAAAGCTCATGAATAACTTGCAGCCAAATTATTTTTTACCCCAAACATCAATTCGAGATGATTGATCCCGAGATATAAAAAAAATATTTCCAACCCAAATTCGTGAGCGAAACGTTTGACTTCCATTTTTACCCCCTCCTATCGGCACATAATTGGAATCCGTATTTCGGGTAAATCGGTGGGACAATTTGAAACGACAATAACTCTCTTGATTTCCATTGAAAAAAACAAAATTTGAGATCAAATTCAAGCTCAGAATATGTACTTTCTGAAACGTGCAGGCTGCGTCTAAAAATTCCTGACGGTTCAAAAGTTATCTTCAAGACGATTACCGAAGATGAGTTTTCCACACATTTTCAAATCGATTAAAGCTCATGAATAACTTGCAGCCAAATTATTTTTTACCCAAAACTTAAATTCAAGATGATTGATCCCGAGATATAAGAAAAATATTTCTGAGCCAAATTCATGAGCGAAACTTTTGACTTCCATTTTTACGCCCTCCCATCAGCACATAATTGGAATCCGTATTTCGGGTAACGCGGTGAGACATTTTGAAATGACAATAACTCTCTGGATTTCCATAAAAAAAATACAAAATTTGTGTTCATATTCACGCTCAGAATGTATACTTTCTAAAACATTCGGGCCGCATCTAAAACTTCCTAACTGATCAAAATTTATCTTCGAAACGGTTACCGAAGATGAGTTTTCAACACATTTTCAAATTGATTAACGCTCTGAATAACTTGCAGAGAAACTATTTTTTACCCGAAACTTCTTTTCGAGATGATTGATCCCACGATATAAGAAAAATATTTCCAAGCCAGATTCGTGAGCGAAACGTTTGACTTTCATTTTTACTCCCTCTTATCGGCACATAATTGGAATCTGTAATTCGGGTAACACGGTGAGACATTTAGAAACGACAATAACTCTCTTGACTTCCATTGAAAAAATACAAAATTTGTGTTCAAATTCACGCTCAGAATGTATTCTTTCTAAAACTTTCGGGTCGCATCTAAAACTTCCTAACCGATCAAAAGTTATCTTCGAAACGGTTACCGAACATGAGTTTTCAACACATTTTCAAATAGATTAACGCTCTAAATAACTTACAGAGAAACTATTTTTTATCCGAAACTTCATTTCGAGATGATTGATCCCGCGATATAAGAAAAATATTTCCAAGCCAAATTCGTGAGCGAAACGTTTGACTTCCATTTTTACTCCCTCCTATCGGCACATAATTGGAACCCGTATTTCGGGCAACACGGTGGGACCATTTGAAACAACCATAACTCTCTTGACTTCCATTGAAAAAAAAAAAATTTGAGTTGAAATTCAAGCACAGAATGTGTACTTTCTAAAATGTGCAGGCCGCATCTAAAAATTCCTGACGGTTCAAAGGTTATCTTAAAGACGATTACCGAAGATGAGTTTTCCACACATTTTCAAATCGATTAAAGCTTATGAATAACTTGCAGCCAAATTATTTTTACCCAAAACTTCAATTCGAGATGATTGATCCCGAGATATAAGAAAAATATTTCCAAGCCAAATTCGTGAGCGAAACTTTTGACTTCCATTTTTACTCCCTCCTATCGGCACATAATTGGAATCCGTATTTCGGGTAACACGGTGAGACATTTCGAAATGACAATAACTCTCTTGATTTCCATTGAAAAAATACAAAATTTGTGTTCAAATTCAAGCTCAGAATGTATACTTTCTAAAACATTCGGGCTGCGTCTAAAACTTCCTAACCGTTCAAAAGTTATCTTCAAAATGGTTACCGAAGATGAGTTTTCAACACATTTTCAAATTGATTGACACTCTGATTAACTTGTTGAGAAAGTATTTTTAACCCGAAACTTCATTTCGAGCTTGATTGATCCCACGATATAAGAAAAATATTTCCAAGCCAAATTCGTGAGCGAAACGTTTGACTTCCACTTTTACTCCCTCCTATCGGCACATAATTGGAACCCGTATTTCGGGTAACACAGTGGGACATTTTGAAACAACAATAACTCTCTTGATTTCCATTGAAAAAAAACAAAATTTGAGTTCAAATTCAAGCTCAGAATGTGTACTTTCTAAAACGTGCAGGACGCGTCTAAAAATTCCTGACGGTTCAAAAGTTATCTTCAAGACGATTACCGAAGATGAGTTTTCCACACATTTTCAAATCGATTAAAGCTCATGAATAACTTGCAGCCAAATTATTTTTTACCCCAAAACTTCAATTCGGGATGATTGATCCCAAGATATAAGAAATATATTTCCAAGTCAAATTCGTGAGCGAAACTTTTGACTTCCATTTTTACTCCCACCTATCGGCACATAATTGGAATCCGTATTTCGGGTAAGACGGTGAGACATTTTGAAACAACAATAACTCTCTTGATTTCCATTGAAAAAATGCAAAATTTGTGTTCAAATTCAAGCTCAGAATGTGTAGTTTCTAAAACATACAGGCTGCGCCTAAAAATTCCTAACGGTTCGAAGGTTATATTCGAGACGATTACCGAAGATGGGCTTTGAACACATTTTCAAATCGATTAACGCTCATGAATAACTTGCAGCCAAATTATTTTTTACCCAAAATTTCAATTCGGGATGATTGATCCCGAGATATAAGAAAAATATTTCCAAGCCAAATTCGTGAGCGAAACGTTTGACTTCCATTTTTACTCCCACCTATCGAAACATAATTGGAATCCGCATTTCGGGTAACACGATGAAAAAATAACTCTCTTGATTTCCGTTGAAAAAATACAAAATTTGCGTTCAAATTCAAGCTCAGAATGTGTGCTTTCTAAAACATGCAGGCCGCGCATAAAAATTCCTAACGGTCCAAAGGTTATATTCGAAACGGTTACCGAAGATGAGTTTTCAACACATTTTCAAATAGATTAAAGCTCATGAATGACTTGCAGCCAAATTCTTTTTTACCCAAAACTTCAATTCGAGATGATTGATCCCGAGATATATGAAAAATATTTCCAAGCTAAATTCGGGAGCGAAACGTTTGACTTCCATTTTTACTTCCTCCAATCAACACATAATTGGAATTCATATTTCGGGTAACACGGTGGGACATTTTGAAACAACAATAAATCTCTTGATTTCCATTGAAAAAAAACAAAATTTGAGTGTAAATTCAAGCTCAGAATGTGTACTTTCTAAAACGTGCAGGCCGCGTCTAAAAATTCCTGACGGTTCAAAAGTTATCTTCAAGGCGATTATCGAAGATGGGTTTTCCACACATTTTCAAATCGATTAAAGCTCATGAATGACTTGCAGCCAAATTATTTTTTACCCAAAAATTCAATTCGTGATGATTGATCCCGAGATATAAGAAAAATATTTCCAACCCAAATTCGTGAGCGAAACGTTTGACTTCCATTTTTACCCCCTCCTATCGGCACATAATTGGAATCCGTATTTCGGGTAACACGGTGGGACATTTTGAAACTACAATAACTCTCTTGATTTCCATTGAAAAAAAACAAAATTTGAGTCCAAATTCAAGCTCAGAATATGTACTTTCTAAAACGTGGAAGCTACGTCTAAAAATTCCTGACGGTTCAAAAGTTATCTTCAAGACGATTACCGAAGATGAGTTTTCCACACATTTTCAAATCGATTAAAGCTCATGAATAACTTGCAGCCAAATTATTTTTTACCCAAAACTTCAATTCGGGATGATTGATCCCGGGATATAAGAAAAATATTTCCAAGCCAAATTCGTCAGCGAAACGTTTGACTTCCATTTTTACTCCCTCCTATCGGCACATAATTGGAATCCGTATTTCGGATAACACGGTGAGACATTTCAAAACGACAATGACTCCCTAGATTTCCAATGAAAAAATACAAAATTTTTGTTCAAATTCAAGCTAAGGGTGTATACTTTCTAAAACATTCGGGCCGCGTCTAAAACTTCCTAACCGTTCAAAAGTTATCTTCGATACGGTTACCGAAGATGAGTTTTCAACACATTTTCAAATTGATTAACGCTCTGAATAACTTGCTGAAAAAGTATTTCTTACCCGGAACTTCATTTCGAGATGATTGATCCCGCGATATAAGAAAAATATTTCCAAGCCAAATTCGTGAGCGAAACGTTTGACTTCCATTTTTACTCCCTCCTATCAGCACATAATTGGAATCTGTAATTCGGGTAACACGGTGAGACATTTTGAAACAACAATAACTCTCTTGACTTGTGTTCAAATTCAAGATTAGAATGTATACTTTCTAAAACATTCAGGCCGCGTCTAAAAATTCCAAACCGTCCAAAAGTTATCTTCGAAACGGTTACCAACGTTGAGTTTTCAACACATTTTCAAATCGAGTAACACTCTGAATAACTTGCAGCGAAAGTATTTTTTACCCAAAACTTCACTTCGAGATGATTGATCCCGAGATATAAGAAAAATATTTCCATGCTAAATTTGTGAGCGAAACGTTTGACTTCCATTTTTACTCCCTCCTATCGGCACCTAATTAGAATCCGTAATTTCGGTAACACGGTGAGATATATTGAAACGACAAGAACTCTCTTGATTTCTAGTAAAAAAATACAAAATTTTTGTTGAAATTCAAGCTCAGAATGTGTTCTTTCCAAAACATTCGGGTTGCGTCACAAAAATCCTAACCGTACAAAAGTTATCTTCTAGATGATTACCGAAGATGAGTTTTCAACACATTTTCAAATCGACTAACGCTCGTGAATAACTTGCAGCCAAATTATTTTTTACCCAAAACTTCAATTCGAGATGATTGATCCCGAGATATAAGAAAAATATTTCCAAGCTAAATTCGTGAGCGAAACGTTTGACTTCCATTTTTACTCCCTCTAATTTGCACATAATTGGAATTCGTATTTCGGGTAACACGGTGGGACATTTTGAAACAACAATAACTCTCTTCATTTCCATTGAAAAAATACAAAATTTGTGTTCAAATTCAAGCTCAGAATGTGTACTTTCTAAAACATGTAGGCTGCGCTAAAAAATTCCTAACAGTTCAAAAGTTATCTTCGAGACAATTATCGAAGATGAGTTCTCAACGCATTTTCAAATCAATTAACACTCTGAATAACTAGCAGCGAAAGTATTTTTTTACCCAAAACTTCGCTTCGAGACGATTGATCCCGAGATATAAGAAAAATATTTCAAAGCTAAATTCGTGAGCGAAACGTTTGACTTCCATTTGTACTCCCTCCTATCGGCACCTAATTGGAATCCGTAATTCGGGTAACACGGTGAGATATATTGAAATGACAATAACTCTCTTGATTTCTAGTTAAAAAATACAAAATTTTTGTTCAAATTCAAGCTCAGAATGTGTACTTTCTAATACATTCGGGCTGCGTCACAAAATTCCTAACCGTACAAAAGTTATCTTCTAGATGATTACCGAAGATGAGTTTTCAACACATTTTCAAATCGATTAACACTCGTGAATAACTTGCAGCCAAATTATTTTTTACCCAAAACTTCAATTTGAGATGATTGATCCCGAGGTATAAGAAAAATAATTCCAAGCTAAATTCGTGAGCAAAACGTTTGACTTCCATTTTTACTCCCTCCAATCGACACATAATTGGAATCCGTATTTAAGGTAACACGGTGGGACATTTTGAAACAACAATATCTCTCTTAATTTCCATTGAAAAAAAACAAAATTTGAGTTCAAAGTCAAGCTCAAAATGTGTACTTTCTAAAACATGCAGGCTGCGCTTAAAAATTCCTAACGGTTCAAAGGTTATATTCGAGACGATTACCGAAGATGCATTTTGAACACATTTTCAAATCGATTAATGCTCATGAATAACTTGCAGCCAAATTATTTTTTACCCAAAAATTCAATTCGGGATGACTGATCCCGAGATATAACGAAAATATTTCCAAGCTAAATTCGTGAGCGTAACGTTTGACTTCCATTTCTACTCCCACCGATCGACACATAAATGGAATCCGTATTTTGGGTAACACGGTGGGACATTTTGAAACAACAATAACTCTCCTGATTTCCATTGAAAAAATACAAAATTTGAGTTCAAATTCAAGCTCAGAATGTGTACTTTCTAAAACATGCAGGCCGCGCCTAAAAATTCCTAACGGTTCATAGGTTATATTAGAGACGACTACCGAAGATGGGTTTTGAACATATTTTCAAATCGATTAACGCTCATGAATAACTTGTAGCCAAATTATTTTTTACCCAAAACATCAATTCGGGATGATTGATCCCGAGATATAAGGAAAATATTCCCAAGCTAAGTTCGTGAGCGAAACGTTTGACTTTCATTTTTACTCCCACCTATCGACACATAATTGGAATCCGTATTTCGGGTAACACGGTGGGACATTTTGAAACAACAATAACTCTCTTGATTTCCATTGAAAAAAAAAAAATTTTTTGAGTTCAAATTCAAGCTCAGAATGTGTACTTTCTAACACGTGCAGGACGTGTCTAAAAATTCCTGACGGTTCAAAAGTTATCTTCAAGACGATTACCGAAGATGAGTTTTCCACACATTTTCAAATCGATTAACACTCATGAATAACTTGCAGCCAAATTATTTTTTTCCCAAAACTTCAATTCGGGATGATTGTTCCCAAGATATAAGAAAAATATTTCCAAGTCAAATTCGTAAGCGAAACTTTTGACTTCCATTTTTACTCCCACCTATCGGCACATAATTGGAATCCGTATTTCAGGTAACACGGTGAGAAATTTTGAAACGACAATAACTCTCTTGATTTCCATTGAAAAAATACAAAATTTGTGTTCAAATTCAAGCTCAGAATGTGTAGTTTCTAAAACATGCTGGCCGCGCCTAAAAATTCCTAACCGTTCAAAGGTTATATTCGAGACGATTACCGAAGATGGGTTTTGAACACATTTTCAAATCGATTAACGCTCATGAGTAACTTGCAGCAAAATTATTTTTTACCCAAAATTTCAATCCGGGATGATTGTTCCCGAGATATAAGAAAGATATTTCCAAGCCAAATTCGTGAGCGAAACGTTTGACTTCCGTTTTTACTCCCACCTATCGACACATAATTGGAATCCGTATTTCGGGAACACGGTGGGACATTTTGAAACAACAATAACTCTCTTGATTTCCATTGAAAAAATACAAAATTTGCGTTAAAATTCAAGCTCAGAATGTGTACTTTCTAAAACATGCAGGCCGCGCCTAAAAATTCCTAACGGTTCGAAGGTTACATTCGAAACAATTACCGAAGATGAGTTTTCAACACATTTTGAAATCGATTAACGCTCATGAATAACTTGCTGCCAAGTTATTTTTTACCCAAAACTTCAATCTGGGATGTTTCATCCCGTGATATAAGAAAAATATTTCCAAGCCAAATTCGTGAGCGAAACTTTTGACTTCCATTTTTACTCCCACCTATCGGCACATAATTGGAATCCGTATTTCAGGTAACACGGTGAGAAATTTTGAAACGACAATAACTCTCTTGATTTCCATTGAAAAAATACAAAATTTGTGTTCAAATTCAAGCTCAGAATGTGTAGTTTCTAAAACATGCTGGCCGCGCCTAAAAATTCCTAACCGTTCAAAGGTTATATTCGAGACGATTACCGAAGATGGGTTTTGAACACATTTTCAAATCGATTAATGCTCCTGAACAACTTGCAGCAAAATTATTTTTTACCCAAAATTTCAATCCGGGATGATTGCTCCCGAGATATAAGAAAGATATTTCCAAGCCAAATTCGTGAGCGAAACGTTTGACTTCCGTTCTTACTCCCACCTATCGACACATAATTGGAATCCGTATTTCGGGTAACACGGTGGGACATTTTGAAACAACAATAACTCTCTTGATTTCCATTGAAAAAATACAAAATTTGCGATAAAATTCAAGCTCAGAATGTGTACTTTCTAAAACATGTAGGCCGCGCCTAAAAATTCCTAACGATTCGAAGGTTATATTCGAAACAGTTACCGAAGATGAGTTTTCAACACATTTTGAAATCGATTAATGCTCATGAATAACTTGCTGCCAAATTATTTTTTACCCAAAACTTCAATCTGGGATGTTTCATCCCGTGATATAAGAAATATATTTCCAAGCCAAATTCGTGAGCGAAACTTTTGATTTCCATTTTTACTCCCACCAATCGGCACATAATTGGAATCCGTATTTCGGGTAACACGGTGAGACACTTTGAAATAACAATAACTCTCTTGATTTCCATTGAAAAAATACAAATTTGTGTTCAAATTCAACCTCAGAATGTGTACTTTCTAAAACATGTAGGCCGCGCCTAAAAATTCCTAACTGTTCAAAGGTTATATTTGAGACGATCACCGAAGATGGGCTTTGAACACATTTTCAAATCGATTAACACTCTGAATAACTTGCAGCGAAAGTATTTTTTACCCAAAACTTCGCTTCGAGATGATTGATCCCGAGATATAAGAGAAATATTTCCAAGCTAAATTCGTGAGCGAAACGTTTGACTTCCATTTTTACTCCCTCCTATCGACACCTAATTGGAATCCCTAATTCGGGTAACACGGTGAGATATAATGAAACGATAATAACTCTCTTGATTTCCATTGAAAAAATACAAAATTTGTGTTCAAATTCAAGATTAGAATGTGTACTTTCTAAAACATGCAGGCCGCGCCAAGAAATTCCTAACGGTTTAAAAGTTCTCTTCGAGACGACTACCAAATATGAGTTTTCAACACATTTTCAAATCGATTAACGCTCATGAATAACTTGCAGCCAAATTATTTTTTACCCAAAACTTCAATATGGGATGATTGATCCCGAGATATAAGAAAAATATTTCCAAGCCAAATTCGTGAGCGAAACGTTTGACTTCCATTTTTACCCTCTCCTATCGGCACATAATTGGAATCCGTATTCCGGGTAAGACGGTGAGACAGTTTGAAACGACAATAAATATCTTGATTTCCAATGAAAAAATACAAAATTTGTGTTCAAATTCAAGCTCATAATGTACACTTTCTAAAACATTTGGGCCGCGTCTAAAACTTCCTAACCGTTCAAAAGTTCCCTTCGAAACAGTTACCGAAGATGAGTTTTCAACACATTTTCAAATTGATTAACGCTCTGAATAACTTGCAGAGAAAGTATTTTTTACCCGAAACTTCATTTCGAGATGATTGATCCCGAGATATTCGTGAGCGAAACGTTTGACTTCCGTTTTTACTCCCTCCAATCGGCACATAATTGGAATCCGTATTTCGGGTAACACGGTGGGACATTTTGAAACAACAATATCTCTCCTGATTTCCATTGAAAAAAAACAAAATTTGAGTTCAAATTCAAGCTCAGAATGTGTACTTTCTAAAACGTGCAGGCCGCGTCTAAAAATTCCTGACGGTTCAAAAGTTATGTTCAAGACGATTACCGAAGATGAGTTTTCCTCACTTTTTCAAATCGATTAAATCTCGTGAATAACTTGCAGCCAAATTATTTTTTACCCAAAACTTCAATTCGAGAAGATTGATCCCGAGATATAAGAAAAATATTTCCAAGCCAAATTCGTGAGCGAACCTTTTAACGTCCATTTTTACTTCCACCTATCGGCACATAATTGGAATCCGTATTTCGGGTAACACGGTGAGACATTTTGAAACGAAAATACCACTCATGATTTCCATTGAAAAAATACAAAATTTGTGTTCAAATTCGAGCTCAGAATGTGTACTTTCTAAAACATGCAGGCCGCGCTTAAAAATTCCCAACGGTTCAAAGGTTATATTCGAGACGATTACCGAAGATGCGTCTTGAACACATTTTCAAATCGATTAACGCTCATGAATAACTTGCAGCCAAATTATTTTTTACCCAAAACTTCAATCTGGGATGATTGATCCCGAGATATAAGAAAAATATTTCCAAGCCAAATTTGTGAGCGAAACGTTTGACTTCCATTTTTACCCTCTCCTATCGGCACATAATTGGAATCCGTATTCCGGGTAAGACGGTGAGACAGTTTGAAACGACAATAAATATCTTGATTTCCAATGAAAAAATACAAAATTTGTGTTCAAATTCAAGCTCAGAATGTATACTTTCTAAAACATTTGGGCCGCGTCTAAAACTTCCTAATCGTTCAAAAGTTCTCTTCGAAACGGTTACCGAAGATGAGTTTTCAGCAAAATTTCAAATTGATTAACGCTCTGAATAACTTGCAGAGAAAGTATTTTTTACCCGAAACTTCATTTCGAGATGATTGATCCCGAGATATAAGAAAAATGTTTCCAAGCTAAATTCGTGAGCGAAACGTTTGACTTCCGTTTTTACTCCCTCCAATCGGCACATAATTGGAATCCGTATTTCGGGTAACACGGTGGGACATTTTGAAACAACAATATCTCTCCTGATTTCCATTGAAAAAAAAAAACAAAATTTGAGTTCAAATTCAAGCTCAGAATGTGTACTTTCTAAAACGTGCAGGCCGCGTCTAAAAATTCCTGACGGTTCAAAAGTTATCCTCAAGACGATTACCCAAGACGATTACCGAAGTTGAGTTTTCCTCACATTTTCAAATCGATCAAATCTCATGAATAACTTGCAGCCAAATGATTTTTTACCCAAAACTTCAATTCGAGATGATTGATCCCGAGATAGAAGAAAAATATTTCCAAGCCAAATTCGTGAGCGAAACTTTTGACATCCATTTTTACTTCCATCTATCGTCACATAATTGGAATCCGTATTTCGGGTAACACTGTGAGACATTTTGAAACGATAATTACACTCATGATTTCCACTGAAAAAATACAAAATTTGTTTTAAATTCAAGCTCAGAATGTGTACTTTCTAAAACATGCAGCCCGCGCTTAAAAATACCTAACGGTTCAAAGGTTATATTCGAGACGATTACCAAAGATGCGTTTTGAACACATTTTCAAATCGATTAACGCTCATGAATAACTTGCAGCCAAATTATTTTTTACCCAAAAATTCAATTCGGGATGATTGAGCCCGAGATATAACGAAAATATTTCCAAGCTAAATTCGTGAGCGAAACGTTTGACTTCCATTTCTACTCCCACCTATCGACACATAATAGGAATCCGTATTTTGGGTAACACGGTGGGACATTTTGAAACAACAATAACTCTCTTGATTTCCATTGAAAAAATACAAAATCTGAGTTCACATTCAAGCTCAGAATGTGTACTTTCTAAAACATGCAGGCCGCGCCTAAAAATTCCTAACGGTTCAAAAGTTATCTTCGAGACGATTACCAAATATTAGTTCTCAACACATTTTTGAATCGATTAACGCTCATAAATAAGTTGCAGCCAAATTATTTTTTACCCAAAACTTCAATCTGGGATGATTGATCCCGAGATATAAGAAAAATATTTCCAAGCCAAATTCGTGAGCGAACCTTTCAACGTCCATTTTTACTTCCACCTATCGGCACATAATTGGAATCCGTATTTCGGGTAACACGGTGAGACATTTTGAAACGAAAATAACACTCATGATTTCCATTGAAAAAATACAAAATTTGTGTTCAAATTCGAGCTCAGAATGTGTACTTTCTAAAACATGCAGGCCGCGCTTAAAAATTCCTAACGGTTCAAAGGTTATATTCGAGACGATTACCGAAGATGCGTCTTGAACACATTTTCAAATCGATTAACGCTCATGAATAACTTGCAGCCAAATTATTTTTTACCCAAAACTTCAATCTGGGATGATTGATCCCGAGATATAAGAAAAATATTTCCAGGCCAAATTTGTGAGCGAAACGTTTGACTTCCATTTTTACCCTCTCCTATCGGCACATAATTGGAATCCGTATTCCGGGTAAGACGGTGAGACAGTTTGAAACGACAATAAATATCTTGATTTCCAATGAAAAAATACAAAATTTGTGTTCAAATTCAAGCGCAGAATGTATACTTTCTAAAACATTTGGGCCGCGTCTAAAACTTCCTAATCGTTCAAAAGTTCTCTTCGAAACGGTTACCGAAGATGAGTTTTCAGCAAAATTTCAAATTGATTAACGCTCTGAATAACTTGCAGAGAAAGTATTTTTTACCCGAAACTTCACTTCGAGATGATTGATCCCGAGATATAAGAAAAATGTTTCCAAGCTAAATTCGTGAGCGAAACGTTTGACTTCCGTTTTTACTCCCTCCAATTGGCACATAATTGGAATCCGTATTTCGGGTAACACGGTGGGACATTTTGAAACAACAATATCTCTCCTGATTTCCATTGAAAAAAAAAACAAAATTTGAGTTCAAATTCAAGCTCAGAATGTGTACTTTCTAAAACGTGCAGGCCGCGTCTAAAAATTCCTGACGGTTCAAAAGTTATCCTCAAGACGATTACCCAAGACGATTACCGAAGTTGAGTTTTCCTCACATTTTCAAATCGATCAAATCTCATGAATAACTTGTAGCCAAATGATTTTTTACCCAAAACTTCAATTCGAGATGATTGATCCCGAGATAGAAGAAAAATATTTCCAAGCCAAATTCGTGAGCGAAACTTTTGACATCCATTTTTACTTCCACCTATCGTCACGTAATTGGAATCCGTATTTCGGGTAACACTGTGAGACATTTTGAAACGATAATTACACTCATGATTTCCACTGAAAAAATACAAAATTTGTTTTAAATTCAAGCTCAGAATGTGTACTTTCTAAAACATGCAGCCCGCGCTTAAAAATACCTAACGGTTCAAAGGTTATATTCGAGACGATTACCAAAGATGCGTTTTGAACACATTTTCAAATCGATTAACGCTCATGAATAACTTGCAGCCAAATTATTTTTTACCCAAAAATTCAATTCAGGATGATTGATCCCGAGATATAACGAAAATATTTCCAAGCTAAATTCGTGAGCGAAACGTTTGACTTCCATTTCTACTCCCACCTATTGACACATAATAGGAATCCGTATTTTGGGTAACACGGTGGGACATTTTGAAACAACAATAACTCTCTTGATTTCCATTGAAAAAATACAAAATCTGAGTTCACATTCAAGCTCAGAATGTGTACTTTCTAAAACATGCAGGCCGCGCCTAAAAATTCCTAACGGTTCAAAAGTTATCTTCGAGACGATTACCAAATATTAGTTCTCAACACATTTTTGAATCGATTAACGCTCATAAATAAGTTGCAGCCAAATTATTTTTTACCCAAAACTTCAATCTGGGATGATTGATCCCGAGATATAAGAAAAATATTTCCAAGCAAAATTCGTGAGCGAACCTTTCAACGTCCATTTTTACTTCCACCTATCGGCACATAATTGGAATCCGTATTTCGGGTAACACGGTGAGACATTTTGAAACGAAAATAACACTCATGATTTCCATTGAAAAAATACAAAATTTGTGTTCAAATTCGAGCTCAGAATGTGTACTTTCTAAAACATGCGGGCCGCGCTTAAAAATTCCTAACGGTTCAAAGGTTATATTCGAGACGATTACCGAAGATGCGTCTTGAACACATTTTCAAATCGATTAACGCTCACGAATAACTTGCAGCCAAATTATTTTTTACCCAAAACTTCAATCTGGGATGATTGATCCCGAGATATAAGAAAAATATTTCCAAGCCAAATTTGTGAGTGAAACGTTTGACTTCCATTTTTACCCTCTCCTATCGGCACATAATTGGAATCCGTATTCCGGGTAAGACGGTGAGACAGTTTGAAACGACGATAAATATCTTGATTTCCAATGAAAAAATACAAAATTTGTGTTCAAATTCAAGCTCAGAATGTATACTTTCTAAAACATTTGGGCCGCGTCTAAAACTTCCTAATCGTTCAAAAGTTCTCTTCGAAACGGTTACCGAAGATGAGTTTTCAGCAAAATTTGAAATTGATTAACGCTCTGAATAACTTGCAGAGAAAGTATTTTTTACCCGAAACTTCATTTCGAGATGATTGATCCCGAGATATAAGAAAAATGTTTCCAAGCTAAATTCGTGAGCAAAACGTTTGACTTCCGTTTTTACTCCCTCCAATCGGCACATAATTGGAATCCGTATTTCGGGTAACACGGTGGGACATTTTGAAACAACAATATCTCTCCTGATTTCCATTGAAAAAAAAACAAAATTTGAGTTCAAATTCAAGCTCAGAATGTGTACTTTCTAAAACGTGCAGGCCGCGTCTAAAAATTCCTGACGGTTCAAAAGTTATCCTCAAGACGATTACCCAAGACGATTACCGAAGTTGAGTTTTCCTCACATTTTCAAATCGATCAAATCTCATGAATAACTTGCAGCCAAATGATTTTTTACCCAAAACTTCAATTCGAGATGATTGATCCCGAGATAGAAGAAAAATATTTCCAAGCCAAATTCGTGAGCGAAACTTTTGACATCCATTTTTACTTCCACCTATCGTCACATAATTGGAATCCGTATTTCGGGTAACACTGTGAGACATTTTGAAACGATAATAACACTCATGATTTCCACTGAAAAAATACAAAATTTGTTTTAAATTCAAGCTAAGAATGTGTACTTTCTAAAACATGCAGCCCGCGCTTAAAAATACCTAACGGTTCAAAGGTTATATTCGAGACGATTACCAAAGATGCGTTTTGAACACATTTTCAAATCGATTAACGCTCATGAATAACTTGCAGCCAAATTATTTTTTACCCAAAAATTCAATTCGGGATGATTGATCCCGAGATATAACGAAAATATTTCCAAGCTAAATTCGTGAGCGAAACGTTTGACTTCCATTTCTACTCCCACCTATCGACACATAATAGGAATCCGTATTTTGGGTAACACGGTGGGACATTTTGAAACAACAATAACTCTCTTGATTTCCATTGAAAAAATACAAAACCTGAGTTCACATTCAAGCTCAGAATGTGTACTTTCTAAAACATGCAGGCCGTGCCTAAAAATTCCTAACGGTTCAAAAGTTATCTTCGAGACGATTACCAAATATTAGTTCTCAACATATTTTTGAATTGATTAACGCTCATAAATAAGTTGCAGCCAAATTATTTTTTACCCAAAACTTCAATCTGGGATGATTGATCCCGAGATATAAGAAAAATATTTCCAAGCCAAATTCGTGAGCGAAACTTTTGAATTCCACTTTTACACCCACCTATCGGCACAAAATTGGAATCCGTATTTCGGGTAGCACAGTGAGACATTTTGAAACGACAATAAATATCTTGATTTCCATCGAAAAAATACAAAATTTGTGTTCAAATTCAAGCTCAGAATGTGTACTTTCTAAAACATGCAGGCCGCGCCTAAAAATTCCTAACGGTTCATAGGTTATATTCGAGACGACTACCGAAGATGGGTTTTGAACATATTTTCAAATCGATTAACGCTCATGAATAACTTGTAGCCAAATTATTTTTTACCCAAAACATCAATTCGGGATGATTGATCCCGAGATATAAGGAAAATATTCCCAAGCTAAGTTCGTGAGCGAAACGTTTGACTTTCATTTTTACTCCCACCTATCGACACATAATTGGAATCCATATTTCGAGTAACACGGTGGGACATTTTGAAACAACAATAACTCTCTTGATTTCCATTGAAAAAAAAAAAAATTTGAGTTCAAATTCAAGCTCAGAATGTGTACTTTCTAACACGTGCAGGACGTGTCTAAAAATTCCTGACGGTTCAAAAGTTATCTTCAAGACGATTACAGAAGATGAGTTTTCCACACATTTTCAAATCGATTAACACTCATGAATAACTTGCAGCCAAATTATTTTTTTCCCAAAACTTCAATTCGGGATGATTGTTCCCAAGATATAAGAAAAATATTTCCAAGTCAAATTCGTAAGCGAAACTTTTGACTTCCATTTTTACTCCCACCTATCGGCACATAATTGGAATCCGTATTTCAGGTAACACGGTGAGAAATTTTGAAACGACAATAACTCTCTTGATTTCCATTGAAAAAATACAAAATTTGCGTTAAAATTCAAGCTCAGAATGTGTACTTTCTAAAACATGCAGGCCGCGCCTAAAAATTCCTAACCGTTCAAAGGTTATATTCGAGACGATTACCGAAGATGGGTTCTGAACACATTTTCAAATCGATTAACGCTCATGAGTAACTTGCAGCAAAATTATTTTTTACCCAAAATTTCAATCCGGGATGATTGTTCCCAAGATATAAGAAAGATATTTCCAAGCCAAATTCGTGAGCGAAACGTTTGACTTCCGTTTTTACTCCCACCTATCGACACATAATTGGAATCCGTATTTCGGGTAACACGGTGGGACATTTTGAAACAACAATAACTCTCTTGATTTCCATTGAAAAAATACAAAATTTGCGTTAAAATTCAAGCTCAGAATGTGTACTTTCTAAAACATGCAGGCCGCGCCTAAAAATTCCTAACGGTTCGAAGGTTATATTCGAAACAGTTACCGAAGATGAGTTTTCAACACATTTTGAAATCGATTAACGCTCATGAATAACTTGCTGCCAAGTTATTTTTTACCCAAAACTTCAATCTGGGATGTTTCATCCCGTGATATAAGAAAAATATTTCCAAGCCAAATTCGTGAGCGAAACTTTTGACTTCCATTTTTACTCCCACCTATCGGCACATAATTGGAATCCGTATTTCGGGTAACACGGTGAGACACTTTGAAATAACAATAACTCTCTTGATTTCCATTGAAAAAATACAAATTTGTGTTCAAATTCAACCTCAGAATGTGTACTTTCTAAAACATGTAGGCCGCGCCTAAAAATTCCTAACTGTTCAAAGGTTATATTTGAGACGATTACCGAAGATGCGCTTTGAACACATTTTCAAATCGATTAACACTCTGAATAACTTGCAGCGAAAGTATTTTTTACCCAAAACTTCGCTTCGGGATGATTGATCCCGAGATATAAGAGAAATATTTCCAAGCTAAATTCGTGAGCGAAACGTTTGACTTCCATTTTTACTCCCTCCTATCGACACCTAATTGGAATCCCTAATTCGGGTAATACGGTGAGATATAATGAAACGATAATAACTCTCTTGATTTCCATTGAAAAAATACAAAATTTGTGTTCAAATTCAAGATTAGAATGTGTACTTTCTAAAACATGCAGGCCGCGCCAAGAAATTCCTAACGGTTTAAAAGTTCTCTTCGAGACGACTACCAAATATGAGTTTTCAACACATTTTCAAATCGATTAACGCTCATGAATAACTTGCAGCCAAATTATTTTTTACCCAAAACTTCAATATGGGATGATTGATCCCGAGATATAAGAAAAATATTTCCAAGCCAAATTCGTGAGCGAAACGTTTGACTTCCATTTTTACCCTCTCCTATCGGCACATAATTGGAATCCGTATTCCGGGTAAGACGGTGAGACAGTTTGAAACGACAATAAATATCTTGATTTCCAATGAAAAAATACAAAATTTGTGTTCAAATTCAAGCTCAAAATGTATACTTTCTAAAACATTTGGGCCGCGTCTAAAACTTCCTAACCGTTCAAAAGTTCCCTTCGAAACAGTTACCGAAGATGAGTTTTCAACACATTTTCAAATTGATTAACGCTCTGAATAACTTGCAGAGAAAGTATTTTTTACCCGAAACTTCATTTCGAGATGATTGATCCCGATATATTCGTGAGCGAAACGTTTGACTTCCGTTTTTACTCCCTCCAATCGGCACATAATTGGAATCCGTATTTCGGGTAACACGGTGGGACATTTTGAAACAACAATATCTCTCCTGATTTCCACTGAAAAAAAAACAAAATTTGAGTTCAAATTCAAGCTCAGAATGTGTACTTTCTAAAACGTGCAGGCCGCGTCTAAAAATTCCTGACGGTTCAAAAGTTATGTTCAAGACGATTACCGAAGATGAGTTTTCCTCACTTTTTCAAATCGATTAAATCTCGTGAATAACTTGCAGCCAAATTATTTTTTACCCAAAACTTCAATTCGAGAAGATTGATCCCGAGATATAAGAAAAATATTTCCAAGCCAAATTCGTGAGCGAACCTTTTAACGTCCATTTTTACTTCCACCTATCGACACATAATTGGAATCCGTATTTCGGGTAACACGGTGAGACATTTTGAAACGAAAATAACACTCATGATTTCCATTGAAAAAATACAAAATTTGTGTTCAAATTCGAGCTCAGAATGTGTACTTTCTAAAACATGCAGGCCGCGCTTAAAAATTCCTAACGGTTCAAAGGTTATATTCGAGACGATTACCGAAGATGCGTCTTGAACACATTTTCAAATCGATTAACGCTCATGAATAACTTGCAGCCAAATTATTTTTTACCCAAAACTTCAATCTGGGATGATTGATCCCGAGATATAAAAAAAATATTTCCAAGCCAAATTTGTGAGCGAAACGTTTGACTTCCATTTTTACCCTCTCCTATCGGCACATAATTGGAATCCGTATTCCGGGTAAGACGGTGAGACAGTTTGAAACGACAATAAATATCTTGATTTCCAATGAAAAAATACAAAATTTGTGTTCAAATTCAAGCTCAGAATGTATACTTTCTAAAACATTTGGGCCGCGTCTAAAACTTCCTAATCGTTCAAAAGTTCTCTTCGAAACGGTTACCGAAGATGAGTTTTCAGCAAAATTTCAAATTGATTAACGCTCTGAATAACTTGCAGAGAAAGTATTTTTTACCCAAAACTTCATTTCGAGATGATTGATCCCGAGATATAAGAAAAATGTTTCCAAGCTAAATTCGTGAGCGAAACGTTTGACTTCCGTTTTTACTCCCTCCAATCGGCACATAATTGGAATCCGTATTTCGGGTAACACGGTGGGACATTTTGAAACAACAATATCTCTCCTGATTTCCATTGAAAAAAAAAACAAAATTTGAGTTCAAATTCAAGCTCAGAATGTGTACTTTCTAAAACGTGCAGGCCGCGTCTAAAAATTCCTGACGGTTCAAAAGTTATCCTCAAGACGATTACCCAAGACGATTATCGAAGTTGAGTTTTCCTCACATTTTCAAATCGATCAAATCTCATGAATAACTTGCAGCCAAATGATTTTTTACCCAAAACTTCAATTCGAGATGATTGATCCCGAGATAGAAGAAAAATATTTCCAAGCCAAATTCGTGAGCGAAACTTTTGACATCCATTTTTACTTCCACCTATCGTCACATAATTGGAATCCGTATTTCGGGTAACACTGTGAGACATTTTGAAACGATAATAACACTCATGATTTCCGCTGAAAAAATACAAAATTTGTTTTAAATTCAAGCTCAGAATGTGTACTTTCTAAAACATGCAGCCCGCGCTTAAAAATACCTAACGGTTCAAAGGTTATATTCGAGACGATTACCAAAGATGCGTTTTGAACACATTTTCAAATCGATTAACGCTCATGAATAACTTGCAGCCAAGTTATTTTTTACCCAAAAATTCAATTCGGGATGATTGATCCCGAGATATAACGAAAATATTTCCAAGCTAAATTCTTGAGCGAAACGTTTGACTTCATTTTCTACTCCCACCTATCGACACATAATAGGAATCCGTATTTTGGGTAACACGGTGGGACATTTTGAAACAACAATAACTCTCTTGATTTCCATTGAAAAAATAAAAAATCTGAGTTCACATTCAAGCTCAGAATGTGTACTTTCTAAAACATGCAGGCCGCGCCTAAAAATTCCTAACGGTTCAAAAGTTATCTTCGAGACGATTACCAAATATTAGTTCTCAACACATTTTTTAATCGATTAACGCTCATAAATAAGTTGCAGCCAAATTATTTTTTACCCAAAACTTCAATCTGGGGTGATTGATCCCGAGATATAAGAAAAATATTTCCAAGCCAAATTCGTGAGCGAAACTTTTGAATTCCACTTTTACACCCACCTATCGGCACAAAATTGGAATCCGTATTTCGGGTAGCACAGTGAGACATTTTGAAACGACAATAAATATCTTGATTTCCATCGAAAAAATACAAAATTTGTGTTCAAATTCAAGCTCAGAATGTGTACTTTCTAAAACATGCAGGCCACGCCTAAAAATTCCTAACGGTTCATAGGTTATATTCGAGACGATTACCGAAGATGGGTTTTGAACACATTTTCAATTCGATTAAGGTTCACAAATAACTTGCTGCCAAATTATTTTTTACCCAAAACTTCAATTCGGGATGATTGATCCCGAGATATAAGGAAAATATTTCCAAGCTAAATTCGTGAGCGAAATGTTTGACTTCCATTTTCACTCCCACCTATCGACACATAATTGGAATCCGGATTTCGGGTAACACGGTGGGACATTTTGAAACAACAATAACTCTCTTGATTTCCATTGAAATAAAACAAAATTTAAGTTCAAATTCAAGCTTAGAATGTGTACTTTCTAAAACAACAATATCTTCAAGACGATTGCCGAAGATGAGTTTTCAACACATTTTCAAATCGATTAACGCTCATGAATAGCTTGCAGCCAAATTATATTTTACACAAAACTTCAATTCGGGATGATTGTTCCCAAGATATAAGAAAAATATTTCCAAGTCAAAGTCGTGAGCGAAACTTTTGACTTAGATTCTTACTCCCACCTTTCGGCACATAATTGGAATCCGTATTTCGAGTAACACGGTTAGACATTTTAAAACGACAATAACTCTCTTGATTTCCATTGAAAAAATACAAAATTTGTGTTCAAATTCAAGCTCAGAATGTGTACTTTCTAAAACATGCAGGTCGAGCCTAAAAATTCCTAACGGTTAAAAGGTTATATTCGAGACGATTACCGAAGATGGGTTTTGAACACATTTTCAAATCAATTAACGCTCATGAATAAATTGCAGCCAAATTATTTTTTACCCAAAATTTCAATTCGGGATGATTGATCCCGAGATATAAGAAAGATATTTCCAAGCCAAATTCGTGAGCGAAACGTTTGACTCCCGTTTTTACTCCCACCTATCGACACTTAATTGGATTCCGTATTTCGGGTAACAAGGTGGGACATTTTGAAACAACAATAACTCTCTTGATTTCCATTGAAAAAAAACAAAATTTCCGTTCAAATTCAAGCTCAGAATGTGTACTTTCTAAAACATGCAGGCCACGCCTAAAAATTCCTAACGGTTCAAAGGTTATATTCAAAACGGTTACCGAAGATGAGTTTTCAACACATTTTCAAATCGATTAACGCTCATGAATAACTTGCGGCCAAATTATTTTTTAGCCAAAACTTCAATCTGGGATGATTGATCCCGTGATATAAGAAAAATATTTCCAAGCCAAATTCGTTAGCGAAACTTTCGACTTTCATTTTTACTTCCACCTATCGGCACATAATTTGAATCCGTATTTCAGGTAACACAGTGAGACGTTTTGAAACGACAATAACTCTCTTGATTTCCATTGAAAAAATACAAAATTTGTGTTCAAATTCAAGCCCAGTATGTTTACTTTCTAAAACATGCAGGCCGCGCCTAAAAATTCCTAACTGTTCAAAGGTTATATTTGAGACGATTACCGAAGATGGGTGTTGAACACATTTTCAAATCGATTAACACTCTGAATAACTTGCAGCGAAAGTATTTTTGACCCAAAACTTCTCTTCGAGATGATTGATCCCGAGATATAAGAAAAATATTTCCAAGCTAAATTCGTGAGCGAAACGTTTGACTTCCATTTTTACTCCCTCCTATCGGCACCTAATTGGAATCCCTAATTCGGGTAACACGGTGAGATATATTGAAACGACAATAACTCTCTTGATTTCCATTGAAAAAATACAAAATTTGTGTTCAAATTCAAGCTCAGAATGTGCACTTTCAAAAACATGCAGGCCGCGCTTGAAAATTCCTAACGGTTCGAAAGTTATCTTCGCGACGATTACCGAATATGAGTTTTCAACGCATTTTCAAATCTATTAATGCTCATGAATAACTTGCAGCCAAATTATTTTTTACCCAAAACTTTAGTCTGGGATGATTGATCCCGAGATATAAGAAAAATATTTCCGAGCCAAATTCGTGAGCGAAACGTTTGACTTCCATTTTTACCCCCTCCTATCGGCACATAATTGGAATCCGTATTTCGGGTAACACGGTGAGAAAGTTTGAAACGACAATAAATATCTTGATTTCCATTGAAAAAATACAAAATTTTTGTTCAAATTCAATCTCAAAATGTATACTTTCTAAAACATTTGGGCCGCGTCTAAAACTTCCTGACCGTTCAAAAGTTCTCTTCGAAACGGTTACCGAAAATGAGTTTTCAACACATTTTCAAATTGATTAATGCTCTGAATAACTTGCAGAGAAAGTATTTTTTACCCGAAACTTCACTTCGAGATGATTGATCACGAGATATAAGAAAAATATTTCCAAGCTAAATTCGTGAGTGAAACTTTTGACTCCCATTTTTACTCCCTCCAATCGGCACATAATTGGAATCCGTATTCCTGGTAACACGGTGGGACATTTTGAAACAACAATATCTCTCTTCATTTCCCTTGAAAAAAAACAAAATTTGAGTTCAAATTCAAGCTCAGATTGTGTACTTTCTAAAACGTGCAGGCAGCGTCTAAAAATTCCTGACGGTTCAAAAGTTATCTTAAAGACGATTACCGAAGATGAGTTTTTCTCACATTTTCAAATTGATTAAAGCTCATGAATAACTTGCAGCCGAATTTTTTTCTACCCAAAACATCAATTCGAGATGATTGATCCCGAGATATAAGAAAAATATTTCCAAGCCAAATTCGTGAGCGAAACTTTTGACTTCCATTTTTACTTCCACCTATCGGCACATAATTTGAATCCGTATTTCAGGTAACACGGTGAGACATTTTGAAACGACAATAACACTCATGATTTCCATTGTAAAAATTCCAAATTTGTGTTCAAATTCAAGCTCAGAATGTGTAATTTCTAAAACATGCAGGCCGCGCTTAAAAATTCCTAACGGTTCAAAGGTTATATTCGAGACGATTACCGAAGATGCGTTTTGAACACATTTTCAAATCGATTAACGCTCATGAATAACTTGCAGCCAAATTATTTTTTACCCAAAAATTCAATTCGGGATGATTGATCCCGAGATATAATGAAAATATTTCGAAGCTAAATTCGTGAGCGAAATGTTTGACTTCCATTTCTACTCCCACCTATCGACACATAATTGGAATCCGTATTTTGGGTAACACGGTTGGACATTTTGAAACAACAATAACTCTCTTGATTTCCATTGAAAAAATACAAAATTTGAGTTCAAATTCTAGCTCAGAATGTGTACTTTCTAAAACATGCAGGCCGCACCAAAAAATTCCTAACGGTTCAAAAGTTATCTTCGAGACGATTACCGAATATGATTTTTGAACACATTTTTAAATCGATTAACGCTCAAGAATAACTTGAAGCCAAATTATTTTTTACCCAAAACTTCAATTTGGGTTGATTGATCCCGAGATATAAGAAAAATATTTCCAAGCCAAATTCGTGAGCGAAACTTTTGAATTCCACCTTCACTCCCACCTATCGGCACAAAATTGGAATCCGTATTTCGGGTAACACGGGGAGACATTTTGAAACGACAATAAATATCTTGATTTCCATCGAAAAAATACAAAATTTGTGTTCAAATTCAAGCTCAGAATGTATACTTTGTAAAACATGCAGGCCGCGCCTAAAAATTCCTAACGGTTCATAGGTTATATTTGAGACGATTACCGAAGATGGGTTTTGAACACGTTTTCAAATCGATTAGCGCTCATGTATAACTTGCAGCAAAATTATTTTTTACCCAAAACTTCAATTCGGGATGATTGATTCCGAGATATAAGGAAAATATTTCCAAGCTAAACTCGTGAGCGAAACGTTTGACTTCCATTTTTACTCCCACCTATCGACACATAATTGGAATCCGTATTTCGGGTAACACGGGGGGACATTTTGAAACAACAATAACTCTGTTGATTTCCATTGAAAAAACAACAAAATTTGACTTCAAATTCAAGCTCAGAATGTGTACTTTCCAAAACGTACGGGAAGCGTCTAAAAATTCCTAACGGTTCAAAAGTTATCTTCAAGACGATTACTGAAGATGAGTTTTCCACAGATTTTCAAATCGATTAAAGCTCATGAATAACTTGCAGCCAAATCATTTTTTACCCAAAACTTCAATTCGGGATGATTGATCCCAAGATATAAGAAAAATATTTCCAAGTCGAATTCGTGAGCGAAACTTTTGACTTCCATTTTTACTCCCACCTATCGACACTTAATTGGATTCCGTATTTCGGGTAACAAGGTGGGACATTTTGAAACGACAATAACTCTCTTGATTTCGATTGAAAAAAATACAAAATTTGTGTTCAAATTCAAGCTCAGAGTGTGTGGTTTCTAAAACACGCAGGCGCGCCTAAAAATTCCTAACAGTTCAAAGGTTATATTCGAGATGATTACCGAAGATGGGTTTTGAACACATTTTCAAATCGATTAACGCTCATGAATAAATTGCAGCTAAATTATTTTTTACCCAAAATTTCAATTCGGGATGATTGATCCCAAGATATAAGAAAGATATTTCCAAGCCAAATTCGTGAGCGAAACGTTTGACTCCCGTTTTTACTCCCACCTATCGACACTTAATTGGATTCCGTATTTCGGGTAACAAGGTGGGACATTTTGAAACAATAATAACTCTCTTGATTTCCATTGAAAAAAAACAAAATTTCCGTTCAAATTCAAGCTCAGAATGTGTACTTTCTAAAACATGCAGGCCACGCCTAAAAATTCCTAACGGTTCAAAGGTTATATTCAAAACGGTTACCGAAGATGAGTTTTCAACACATTTTCAAATCGATTAACGCTCATGAATAACTTGCAGCCAAATTATTTTTTACCCAAAACTTCAATCCGGGATGATTGATCCCGTGATATAAGAAAAATATTTCCATGCCAAATTCGTTAGCGAAACTTTTGACTTTCATTTTTACTTCCACCTATCGGCACATAATTTGAATCCGTATTTCAGGTAACACGGTGAGACATTTTGAAACGACAATAACAGTCATGATTTCCTTTGAAAAAATACAAAATTTGTGTTCAAATTCAAGCTCGAAATTTGTCCTTTCTAAAACATGCAGGCCACGCTTAAAAATTCCTAACGGTTCAAAGGTTATATTCGAGACGATTACCGACGATGCGTTTTGAACACATTTTCAAATCGATTAACGCTCATGAATAACTTGCTGCCAAATTATTTTTTACCCAAAACTTCAATCTGGGATGATTGATCCTGTGATATAAGAAAAATATTTCCAAGCCAAATTCGTGAGCGAAACTTTTGACTTCCATTTTTATTTCCACCTATCGGCACATAATTGGAATCCGTATTTCAGGTAACACGGTGAGACGTTTTGAAACGACAATAACTCTCTTGATTTCCATTGAAAAAATACAAAATTTGTGTTCAAATTCAAGCTCAGAATGTGTACTTTCTAAAACATGCAGGCCGCGCTTGAAAATTCCTAACGGTTCGAAAGTTATCTTCGCGACGATTACCGAATATGAGTTTTCAACGCATTTTCAAATCTATTAACGCTCATGAATAACTTGCAGCCAAATTATTTTTTACCCAAAACTTCAGTCTGGGATGATTGATCCCGAGATATAAGAAAAATATTTCCGAGCCAAATTCGTGAGCGAAACGTTTGACTTCCATTTTTACCCCCTCCTATCAGCACATAATTGGAATCCGTATTTCGGGTAACACGGTGAGAAAGTTTGAAACGACAATAAATATCTTGATTTCCATTGAAAAAATACAAAATTTTTGTTCAAATTCAAGGTCAAAATGTATAGTTTCAAAAACATTTGGGCCGCGTCTAAATCTTCCTGACCGTTCAAAAGTTCTCTTCGAAAGGGTTACCGAAAATGAGTTTTCAACACATTTTCAAATTGATTAAAGCTCTGAATAACTTGCAGAGAAAGTATTTTTTACCCGAAACTTCACTTCGAGATGATTGATCCCGAGATATAAGAAAAATATTTCCAAGCTAAATTCGTGAGTGAAACTTTTGACTCCCATTTTTACTCCCTCCAATCGGCACATAATTGGAATCCGTATTCCGGGTAACACGGTGGGACATTTTGAAACAACAATATCTCTCTTCATTTCCATTGAAAAAAAACAAAATTTGAGTTCAAATTCAAGCTCAGATTGTGTACTCTCTAAAACATGCAGGCCGCGTCTAAAAATTCCTGACGGTTCAAAAGTTATCTTAAAGACGATTACCGAAGATGAGTTTTCCTCAAATTTTCAAATTGATTAAAGCTCATGAATAACTTGCAGCCGAATTTTTTTTTTACCCAAAACATCAATTCGAGATGATTGATCCCGAGATATAATGAAAATATTTCGAAGCTAAATTCGTGAGCGAAACGTTTGACTTCCATTTCTACTCCCACCTATCGACACATAATTGGAATCCGTATTTTGGGTAACACGGTTGGACATTTTGAAATAACAATAACTCTCTTGATTTCCATTGAAAAAATACAAAATTTGAGTTCAAATTCTAGCTCAGAATGTGTACTTTCTAAAACATGCAGGCCGCGCCAAAAAATTCCTAACGGTTCAAAAGTTATCTTCGAGACGATTACCGAATATGATTTTTCAATACATTTTCAAATCGATTAACACTCAAGAATAACTTGCAGCCAAATTATTTTTTACCCAAAACTTCAATCTGGGATGATTGATCCCGAGATATACGAAAAATATTTCCAAGCCAAATTCGTGAGCGAAACTTTTGAATTCCACCTTCACTCCCACCTATCGGCACAAAATTGGAATCCGTATTTCGGGTAACACGGGGAGACATTTTGAAACGACAATAAATATCTTGATTTCCATCGAAAAAATACAAAATTTGTGTTCAAATTCAAGCTCAGAATGTATACTTTGTAAAACATGCAGGCCGCGCCTAAAAATTCCTAACGGTTCATAGGTTATATTTGAGACGATTACCGAAGATGGGTTTTGAACACGTTTTCAAATCGATTAGCGCTCATGTATAACTTGCAGCAAAATTATTTTTTACCCAAAACTTCAATTCGGGATGATTGATTCCGAGATATAAGGAAAATATTTCCAAGCTAAATTCGTGAGCGAAACGTTTGACTTCCATTTTTACTCCCACCTATCGACACATAATTGGAATCCGTATTTCGGGTAACACGGGGGGACATTTTGAAACAACAATAACTCTGTTGATTTCCATTGAAAAAACAACAAAATTTGACTTCAAATTCAAGCTCAGAATGTGTACTTTCCAAAACGTACGGGAAGCGTCTAAAAATTCCTAACGGTTCAAAAGTTATCTTCAAGACGATTACTGAAGATGAGTTTTCCACAGATTTTCAAATCGATTAAAGCTCATGAATAACTTGCAGCCAAATCATTTTTTACCCAAAACTTCAATTCGGGATGATTGATCCCAAGATATAAGAAAAATATTTCCAAGTCGAATTCGTGAGCGAAACTTTTGACTTCCATTTTTACTCCCACCTATCGACACTTAATTGGATTCCGTATTTCGGGTAACAAGGTGGGACATTTTGGAACGACAATAA
Organism: Quercus cerris; assembly: GCA_963669245.1. Classification (NCBI taxonomy): domain Eukaryota; kingdom Viridiplantae; phylum Streptophyta; class Magnoliopsida; order Fagales; family Fagaceae; genus Quercus; species Quercus cerris. The sequence goes on from OY770008.1 coordinate 81,286,964, forward strand.
CTCTCTTGATTTCGATTGAAAAAAATACAAAATTTGTGTTCAAATTCAAGCTCAGAGTGTGTGGTTTCTAAAACACGCAGGCGCGCCTAAAAATTCCTAACGGTTCAAAGGTTATATTCGAGATGATTACCGAAGATGGGTTTTGAACACATTTTCAAATCGATTAACGCTCATGAATAAATTGCAGCTAAATTATTTTTTACCCAAAATTTCAATTCGGGATGATTGATCCCAAGATATAAGAAAGATATTTCCAAGCCAAATTCGTGAGCGAAACGTTTGACTCCCGTTTTTACTCCCACCTATCGACACTTAATTGGATTCCGTATTTCGGGTAACGAGGTGGGACATTTTGAAACAACAATAACTCTCTTGATTTCCATTGAAAAAAAACAAAATTTCCGTTCAAATTCAAGCTCAGAATGTGTACTGTCTAAAACATGCAGGCCACGCCTAAAAATTCCTAACGGTTCAAAGGTTATATTCAAAACGGTTACCGAAGATGAGTTTTCAACACATTTTCAAATCGATTAACGCTCATGAATAACTTGCAGCCAAATTATTTTTTACCCAAAACTTCAATCCGGGATGATTGATCCCGTGATATAAGAAAAATATTTCCATGCCAAATTCGTTAGCGAAACTTTTGACTTTCATTTTTACTTCCACCTATCGGCACATAATTTGAATCCGTATTTCAGGTAACACGGTGAGACATTTTGAAACGACAATAACAGTCATGATTTCCTTTGAAAAAATACAAAATTTGTGTTCAAATTCAAGCTCGAAATTTGTCCTTTCTAAAACATGCAGGCCACGCTTAAAAATTCCTAACGGTTCAAAGGTTATATTCGAGACGATTACCGACGATGCGTTTTGAACACATTTTCAAATCGATTAACGCTCATGAATAACTTGCTGCCAAATTATTTTTTACCCAAAACTTCAATCTGGGATGATTGATCCTGTGATATAAGAAAAATATTTCCAAGCCAAATTCGTGAGCGAAACTTTTGACTTCCATTTTTATTTCCACCTATCGGCACATAATTGGAATCCGTATTTCAGGTAACACGGTGAGACGTTTTGAAACGACAATAACTCTCTTGATTTCCATTGAAAAAATACAAAATTTGTGTTCAAATTCAAGCTCAGAATGTGTACTTTCTAAAACATGCAGGCCGCGCTTGAAAATTCCTAACGGTTCGAAAGTTATCTTCGCGACGATTACCGAATATGAGTTTTCAACGCATTTTCAAATCTATTAACGCTCATGAATAACTTGCAGCCAAATTATTTTTTACCCAAAACTTCAGTCTGGGATGATTGATCCCGAGATATAAGAAAAATATTTCCGAGCCAAATTCGTGAGCGAAACGTTTGACTTCCATTTTTACCCCCTCCTATCAGCACTTAATTGGAATCCGTATTTCGGGTAACACGGTGAGAAAGTTTGAAACGACAATAAATATCTTGATTTCCATTGAAAAAATACAAAATTTTTGTTCAAATTCAAGGTCAAAATGTATAGTTTCAAAAACATTTGGGCCGCGTCTAAAACTTCCTGACCGTTCAAAAGTTCTCTTCGAAAGGGTTACCGAAAATGAGTTTTCAACACATTTTCAAATTGATTAAAGCTCTGAATAACTTGCAGAGAAAGTATTTTTTACCCGAAACTTCACTTCGAGATGATTGATCCCGAGATATAAGAAAAATATTTCCAAGCTAAATTCGTGAGTGAAACTTTTGACTCCCTTTTTTACTCCCTCCAATCGGCACATAATTGGAATCCGTATTCCGGGTAACACGGTGGGACATTTTGAAACAACAATATCTCTCTTCATTTCCATTGAAAAAAAACAAAATTTGAGTTCAAATTCAAGCTCAGATTGTGTACTTTCTAAAACATGCAGGCCGCGTCTAAAAATTCCTGACGGTTCAAAAGTTATCTTAAAGACGATTACCGAAGATGAGTTTTCCTCAAATTTTCAAATTGATTAAAGCTCATGAATAACTTGCAGCCGAATTTTTTTTTTACCCAAAACATCAATTCGAGATGATTGATCCCGAGATATAATGAAAATATTTCGAAGCTAAATTCGTGAGCGAAACGTTTGACTTCCATTTCTACTCCCACCTATCGACACATAATTGGAATCCGTATTTTGGGTAACACGGTTGGACATTTTGAAATAACAATAACTCTCTTGATTTCCATTGAAAAAATACAAAATTTGAGTTCAAATTCTAGCTCAGAATGTGTACTTTCTAAAACATGCAGGCCGCGCCAAAAAATTCCTAACGGTTCAAAAGTTATCTTCGAGACGATTACCGAATATGATTTTTCAATACATTTTCAAATCGATTAACACTCAAGAATAACTTGCAGCCAAATTATTTTTTACCCAAAACTTCAATCTGGGATGATTGATCCCGAGATATACGAAAAATATTTCCAAGCCAAATTCGTGAGCGAAACTTTTGAATTCCACCTTCACTCCCACCTATCGGCACAAAATTGGAATCCGTATTTCGGGTAACACGGGGAGACATTTTGAAACGACAATAAATATCTTGATTTCCATCGAAAAAATACAAAATTTGTGTTCAAATTCAAGCTCAGAATGTATACTTTGTAAAACATGCAGGCCGCGCCTAAAAGTTCCTAACGGTTCATAGGTTATATTTGAGACGATTACCGAAGATGGGTTTTGAACACATTTTCAAATCGATTAGCGCTCATGTATAACTTGCAGCAAAATTATTTTTTACCCAAAACTTCAATTCGGGATGATTGATCCCGAGATATAAGGAAAATATTTCCAAGCTAAATTCGTGAGCGAAACGTTTGACTTCCATTTTTACTCCCACCTATCGACACATAATTGGAATCCGTATTTCGGGTAACACGGGGGGACATTTTGAAACAACAATAACTCTGTTGATTTCCATTGAAAAAAAAAACAAAATTTGACTTCAAATTCAAGCTCAGAATGTGTACTTTCTAAAACGTACGGGAAGCGTCTAAAAATTCCTGACGGTTCAAAAGTTATCTTCAAGACGATTACTGAAGATGAGTTTTCCACAGATTTTCAAATCGATTAAAGCTCATGAATAACATGTAGCCAAATCATTTTTTACCCAAAACTTCAATTCGGGATGATTGATCCCAAGATATAAGAAAAATATTTCCAAGTCGAATTCGTGAGCGAAACTTTTGACTTCCATTTTTACTCCCACCTATCGGCGCATAATTGGAATCCGTATTTTGGGTAACACGGTGAGACATTTTGAAACGACAATAACTCTCTTGATTTCCATTGAAAAAATACAAAATTTGTGTTCAAATTCAAGCTCAGAATGTGTGGTTTCTAAAACACGCAGGCGCACCTAAAAATTCCTAACGGTTCAAAGGTTATATTCGAGATGATTACCGAAGATGGGTTTTGAACACATTTCAAATCGATTAACGCTCATGAATAACTTGCAGCCAAATTATTTTTTACCCAAAATTTCAATTCGGGATGATTTATCCCGAGATATAAGAAAAATATTTCCAAGCCAAATTCGTGAGCGAAACGTTTGACTTCCATTTTTACTCCCACCTATCGACACATAATTGGAATCCGTATTTCGGGTAACACGGTGGGACGTTTTGAAACAACAATAACTCTCTTTATTTCCATTGAAAAATTACAAAATTTGCGTTCAAATTCGAGCTCAGAATGTGTACTTTCTAAAACATGCAGGCCGCGCCTAAAAATTCCTAACGGTTCAAAGGTTATATTCGAAACGGTTACCGAAGATGAGTTTTCAACACATTTTCAAATCGATTAACGCTCATGAATAACTTGCAGCCAAATTATTTTTTACCCAAAACTTCAATCTGGGATGATTGATCCCGTGATATAAGAAAAATATTTCCAAGCCAAATTCTTGAGCGAAACTTTTGACTTCCATTTTTACTTCCACTTATCGGCACATAATTTGAATCCGTATTTCAGGTAACACGGTGAGACATTTTGAAACGACAATAACACTCATGATTTCCATTGTAAAAATTCAAAATTTGTGTTCAAATTCAAGCTCAGAATGTGTAATTTCTAAAACATGCAGGCCGCGCTTAAAAATTCCTAACGGTTCAAAGGTTATATTCGAGACGATTACCGAAGATGCGTTTTGAACACATTTTCAAATCGATTAACGCTCATGAATAAATTGCAGCCAAATTATTTTTTACCCAAAAATTCAATTCGGGATGATTGATCCCGAGATATAATGAAAATATTTCGAAGCTAAATTCGTGAGCGAAATGTTTGACTTCCATTTCTACTCCCACCTATCGACACATAATTGGAATCCGTATTTTGGGTAACACGGTTGGACATTTTGAAACAACAATAACTCTCTTGATTTCCATTGAAAAAATACAAAATTTGAGTTCAAATTCTAGCTCAGAATGTGTACTTTCTAAAACATGCAGGCCGCACCAAAAAATTCCTAACGGTTCAAAAGTTATCTTCGAGGCGATTACCGAATATGATTTTTGAACACATTTTCAAATCGATTAACGCTCAAGAATAACTTGAAGCCAAATTATTTTTTACCCAAAACTTCAATTTGGGATGATTGATCCCGAGGTATAAGAAAAATATTTCCAAGCCAAATTCGTGAGCGAAACTTTTGAATTCCACCTTCACTCCCACCTATCGGCACAAAATTGGAATCCGTATTTCGGGTAACACGGGGAGACATTTTGAAACGACAATAAATATCTTGATTTCCATCAAAAAAATACAAAATTTGTGTTCAAATTCAAGCTCAGAATGTATACTTTGTAAAACATGCAGGCCGCGCCTAAAAATTCCTAACGGTTCATAGGTTATATTTGAGACGATTACCGAAGATGGGTTTTGAACACGTTTTCAAATCGATTAGCGCTCATGTATAACTTGCAGCAAAATTATTTTTTACCCAAAACTTCAATTCGGGATGATTGATCCCGAGATATAAGGAAAATATTTCCGAGCTAAATTCGTGAGCGAAACGTTTGACTTCCATTTTTACTCCCACCTATCGACACATAATTGGAATCCGTATTTCGGGTAACACGGGGGGACATTTTGAAACAACAATAACTCTGTTGATTTCCATTGAAAAAAAAAACAAAATTTGACTTCAAATTCAAGCTCAGAATGTGTACTTTCTAAAACGTACGGGAAGCGTCTAAAAATTCCTAACGGTTCAAAAGTTATCTTCAAGACGATTACTGAAGATGAGTTTTCCACAGATTTTCAAATCGATTAAAGCTCATGAATAACTTGCAGCCAAATCATTTTTTACCCAAAACTTCAATTCGGGATGATTGATCCCGAGATATAAGGAAAATATTTCCAAGCTAAATTCGTGAGCGAAACGTTTGACTTCCATTTTTACTCCCACCTATCGACACATAATTGGAATCCGTATTTCGGGTAACACGGGGGGACATTTTGAAACAACAATAACTCTGTTGATTTCCATTGAAAAAAAAAACAAAATTTGACTTCAAATTCAAGCTCAGAATGTGTACTTTCTAAAACGTACGGGAAGCGTCTAAAAATTCCTGACGGTTCAAAAGTTATCTTCAAGACGATTACTGAAGATGAGTTTTCCACAGATTTTCAAATCGATTAAAGCTCATGAATAACATGTAGCCAAATCATTTTTTACCCAAAACTTCAATTCGGGATGATTGATCCCAAGATATAAGAAAAATATTTCCAAGTCGAATTCGTGAGCGAAACTTTTGACTTCCATTTTTACTCCCACCTATCGGCGCATAATTGGAATCCGTATTTTGGGTAACACGGTGAGACATTTTGAAACGACAATAACTCTCTTGATTTCCATTGAAAAAATACAAAATTTGTGTTCAAATTCAAGCTCAGAATGTGTGGTTTCTAAAACACGCAGGCGCACCTAAAAATTCCTAACGGTTCAAAGGTTATATTCGAGATGATTACCGAAGATGGGTTTTGAACACATTTCAAATCGATTAACGCTCATGAATAACTTGCAGCCAAATTATTTTTTACCCAAAATTTCAATTCGGGATGATTTATCCCGAGATATAAGAAAAATATTTCCAAGCCAAATTCGTGAGCGAAACGTTTGACTTCCATTTTTACTCCCACCTATCGACACATAATTGGAATCCGTATTTCGGGTAACACGGTGGGACGTTTTGAAACAACAATAACTCTCTTTATTTCCATTGAAAAATTACAAAATTTGCGTTCAAATTCGAGCTCAGAATGTGTACTTTCTAAAACATGCAGGCCGCGCCTAAAAATTCCTAACGGTTCAAAGGTTATATTCGAAACGGTTACCGAAGATGAGTTTTCAACACATTTTCAAATCGATTAACGCTCATGAATAACTTGCAGCCAAATTATTTTTTACCCAAAACTTCAATCTGGGATGATTGATCCCGTGATATAAGAAAAATATTTCCAAGCCAAATTCTTGAGCGAAACTTTTGACTTCCATTTTTACTTCCACTTATCGGCACATAATTTGAATCCGTATTTCAGGTAACACGGTGAGACATTTTGAAACGACAATAACACTCATGATTTCCATTGTAAAAATTCAAAATTTGTGTTCAAATTCAAGCTCAGAATGTGTAATTTCTAAAACATGCAGGCCGCGCTTAAAAATTCCTAACGGTTCAAAGGTTATATTCGAGACGATTACCGAAGATGCGTTTTGAACACATTTTCAAATCGATTAACGCTCATGAATAAATTGCAGCCAAATTATTTTTTACCCAAAAATTCAATTCGGGATGATTGATCCCGAGATATAATGAAAATATTTCGAAGCTAAATTCGTGAGCGAAATGTTTGACTTCCATTTCTACTCCCACCTATCGACACATAATTGGAATCCGTATTTTGGGTAACACGGTTGGACATTTTGAAACAACAATAACTCTCTTGATTTCCATTGAAAAAATACAAAATTTGAGTTCAAATTCTAGCTCAGAATGTGTACTTTCTAAAACATGCAGGCCGCACCAAAAAATTCCTAACGGTTCAAAAGTTATCTTCGAGGCGATTACCGAATATGATTTTTGAACACATTTTCAAATCGATTAACGCTCAAGAATAACTTGAAGCCAAATTATTTTTTACCCAAAACTTCAATTTGGGATGATTGATCCCGAGGTATAAGAAAAATATTTCCAAGCCAAATTCGTGAGCGAAACTTTTGAATTCCACCTTCACTCCCACCTATCGGCACAAAATTGGAATCCGTATTTCGGGTAACACGGGGAGACATTTTGAAACGACAATAAATATCTTGATTTCCATCAAAAAAATACAAAATTTGTGTTCAAATTCAAGCTCAGAATGTATACTTTGTAAAACATGCAGGCCGCGCCTAAAAATTCCTAACGGTTCATAGGTTATATTTGAGACGATTACCGAAGATGGGTTTTGAACACGTTTTCAAATCGATTAGCGCTCATGTATAACTTGCAGCAAAATTATTTTTTACCCAAAACTTCAATTCGGGATGATTGATCCCGAGATATAAGGAAAATATTTCCGAGCTAAATTCGTGAGCGAAACGTTTGACTTCCATTTTTACTCCCACCTATCGACACATAATTGGAATCCGTATTTCGGGTAACACGGGGGGACATTTTGAAACAACAATAACTCTGTTGATTTCCATTGAAAAAAAAAACAAAATTTGACTTCAAATTCAAGCTCAGAATGTGTACTTTCTAAAACGTACGGGAAGCGTCTAAAAATTCCTAACGGTTCAAAAGTTATCTTCAAGACGATTACTGAAGATGAGTTTTCCACAGATTTTCAAATCGATTAAAGCTCATGAATAACTTGCAGCCAAATCATTTTTTACCCAAAACTTCAATTCGGGATGATTGATCCCAAGATATAAGAAAAATATTTCCAAGTCGAATTCGTGAGCGAAACTTTTGACTTCCATTTTTACTCCCACCTATCGGCACATAATTGGAATCCGTATTTCGGGTAACACGACGAGACATTTTGAAACGACAATAACTCTCTTGATTTCGATTGAAAAAAATACAAAATTTGTGTTCAAATTCAAGCTCAGAGTGTGTGGTTTCTAAAACACGTAGGCGCGCCTAAAAATTCCTAACGGTTCAAAGGTTATATTCGAGATGATTACCGAAGATGGGTTTTGAACACATTTTCAAATCGATTAACGCTCATGAATAAATTGCAGCCAAATTATTTTTTACCCAAAATTTCAATTCGGGATGATTGATCCCAAGATATAAGAAAGATATTTCCAAGCCAAATTCGTGAGCGAAACGTTTGACTCCCGTTTTTACTCCCACCTATCGACACTTAATTGGATTCCGTATTTCGGGTAACAAGGTGGGACATTTTGAAACAACAATAACTCTCTTGATTTCCATTGAAAAAAAAAAAAATTTCCGTCCAAATTCAAGCTCAGAATGTGTACTTTCTAAAACATGCAGGCCACGCCTAAAAATTCCTAACGGTTCAAAGGTTATATTCAAAACGGTTACCGAAGATGAGTTTTCAACACATTTTCAAATCGATTAACGCTCATGAATAACTTGCAGCCAAATTATTTTTTACCCAAAACTTCAATCCGGGATGATTGATCCCGTGATATAAGAAAATTATTTCCATGCCAAATTCGTTAGCGAAACTTTTGACTTTCATTTTTACTTCCACCTATCGGCACATAATTTGAATCCGTATTTCAAGTAACACGGTGAGACATTTTGAAACGACAATAACAGTCATGATTTCCATTGAAAAAATACAAAATTTGTGTTCAAATTCAAGCTCGAAATTTGTCCTTTCTAAAACATGCAGGCCACGCTTAAAAATTCCTAACGGTTCAAAGGTTATATTCGAGACGATTACCGGCGATGCGTTTTGAACACATTTTCAAATCGATTAACGCTCATGAATAACTTGCTGCCAAATTATTTTTTACCCAAAACTTCAATCTGGGATGATTGATCCTGTGATATAAGAAAAATATTTCCAAGCCAAATTCGTGAGCGAAACTTTTGACTTCCATTTTTACTTCCACCTATCGGCACATAATTGGAATCCGTATTTCAGGTAACACGGTGAGACGTTTTGAAACGGCAATAACTCTCTTGATTTCCATTGAAAAAATACAAAATTTGTGTTCAAATTCATGCTCAGTATGTTTACTTTCTAAAACATGCAGCCCGCACCTAAAAATTCCTAACTGTTCAAAGGTTATATTTGAGACGATTACCGAAGATGGGTGTTGAACACATTTTCAAATCGATTAACACTCTGAATAACTTGCAGCGAAAGTATTTTTTACCCAAAACTTCTCTTCGAGATGATTGATCCCGAGATATAAGAAAAATATTTCCAAGCTAAATTCGTGAGCGAAACGTTTGACTTCCATTTTTACTCCCTCCTATCGGCAACTAATTGGAATCCCTAATTCAGGTAACACGGTGAGATATATTGAAACGACAATAACTCTCTTGATTTCCATTGAAAAAATACAAAATTTGTGTTCAAATTCAAGCTCAGAATGTGTACTTTCTAAAACATGCAGGCCGCGCTTGAAAATTCCTAACGGTTCGAAAGTTATCTTCGCGACGATTACCGAATATGAGTTTTCAACGCATTTTCAAATCTATTAACGCTCATGAATAACTTGCAGCCAAGTTATTTTTTACCCAAAACTTCAGTCTGGGATGATTGATCCCGAGATATAAGAAAAATATTTCCGAGCCAAATTCGTGAGCGAAACGTTTGACTTCCATTTTTACCCCCTCCTATCAGCACATAATTGGAATCCGTATTTCGGGTAACACGGTGAGAAAGTTTGAAACGACAATAAATATCTAGATTTCCATTGAAAAAATACAAAATTTTTGTTCAAATTCAAGCTCAAAATGTATAGTTTCAAAAACATTTGGGCCGCGTCTAAAACTTCCTGACCGTTCAAAAGTTCTCTTCGAAAGGGTTACCGAAAATGAGTTTTCAACACATTTTCAAATTGATTAACGCTCTGAATAACTTGCAGAGAAAGTATTTTTTACCCGAAACTTCACTTCGAGATGATTGATCCCGAGATATAAGAAAAATATTTCCAAGCTAAATTCGTGAGTGAAACTTTTGACTCCCATTTTTACTCCCTCCAATCGACACATAATTGGAATCCGTATTCCGGGTAACACGGTGGGACATTTTGAAACAACAATATCTCTCTTCATTTCCATTGAAAAAAAACAAAATTTGAGTTCAAATTCAAGCTCAGATTGTGTACTTTCTAAAACATGCAGGCCGCGTCTAAAAATTCCTGACGGTTCAAAAGTTATCTTAAAGACGATTACCGAAGATGAGTTTTCCTCAAATTTTCAAATTGATTAAAGCTCATGAATAACTTGCTGCCGAATTTTTTTTTTACCCAAAACATCAATTCGAGATGATTGATCCCGAGATATAAGAAAAATATTTCCAAGCCAAATTCGTGAGCGAAACTTTTGACTTCCACCTATCGGCACATAATTTGAATCCGTATTTCAGGTAACACGGTGAGACATTTTGAAACGACAATAACACTCATGATTTCCATTGAAAAAATTCAAAATTTGTGTTCAAATTCAAGCTCAGAATGTGTAATTTCTAAAACATGCAGGCCGCGCTTAAAAATTCCTAACGATTACCGAAGATGCGTTTTGAACACATTTTCAAATTGATTAACGCTCATGAATAACTTGCAGCCAAATTATTTTTTACCCAAAAATTCAATTCGGGATGATTGATCCCGAGATATAATGAAAATATTTCGAAGCTAAATTCGTGAGCGAAACGTTTGACTTCCATTTCTACTCCCACCTATCGACACATAATTGGAATCCGTATTTTGGGTAACACGGTTGGACATTTTGAAACAACAATAACTCTCTTGATTTCCATTGAAAAAATACAAAATTTGAGTTCAAATTCTAGCTCAGAATGTGTACTTTCTAAAACATGCAGGCCGCGCCAAAAAATTCCTAACGGTTCAAAAGTTATCTTCGAGACGATTACCGAATATGATTTTTCAATACATTTTCAAATCGATTAACGCTCAAGAATAACTTGCAGCCAAATTATTTTTTACCCAAAACTTCAATCTGGGATGATTGATCCCGAGATATACGAAAAATATTTCCAAGCCAAATTCGTGAGCGAAACTTTTGAATTCCACCTTCACTCCCACCTATCGGCACAAAATTGGAATCCGTATTTCGGGTAACACGGGGAGACATTTTGAAACGACAATAAATATCTTGATTTCCATCGAAAAAATACAAAATTTGTGTTCAAATTCAAGCTCAGAATGTATACTTTGTAAAACATGCAGGCCGCGCCTAAAAATTCCTAACGGTTCATAGGTTATATTTGAGACGATTACCGAAGATGGGTTTTGAACACATTTTCAAATCGATTAGCGCTCATGTATAACTTGCAGCAAAATTATTTTTTACCCAAAACTTCAATTCGGGATGATTGATCCCGAGATATAAGGAAAATATTTCCAAGCTAAATTCGTGAGCGAAACGTTTGACTTCCATTTTTACTCCCACCTATCGACACATAATTGGAATCCGTATTTCGGGTAACACGGGGGGACATTTTGAAACAACAATAACTCTGTTGATTTCCATTGAAAAAAAACAAAATTTGACTTCAAATTCAAGCTCAGAATGTGTACTTTCTAAAACGTACGGGAAGCGTCTAAAAATTCCTGAAGGTTCAAAAGTTATCTTCAAGACGATTACTGAAGATGAGTTTTCCACAGATTTTCAAATCGATTAAAGCTCATGAATAACTTGTAGCCAAATCATTTTTTACCCAAAACTTCAATTCGGGATGATTGATCCCAAGATATAAGAAAAATATTTCCAAGTCGAATTCGTGAGCGAAACTTTTGACTTCCATTTTTACTCCCACCTATCGGCACATAATTGGAATCCGTATTACGGGTAACACGGTGAGACATTTTGAAACGACAATAACTCTCTTGATTTCCATTGAAAAAATACAAAATTTGTGTTCAAATTCAAGCTCAGAATGTGTGGTTTCTAAAACACACAGGCGCACCTAAAAATTCCTAACGGTTCAAAGGTTATATTCGAGATGATTACCGAAGATGGGTTTTGAACACATTTTCAAATCGATTAACGTTCATGAATAACTTGCAGCCAAATTATTTTTTACCCAAAATTTCAATTCGGGATGATTTATCCCGAGATATAAGAAAAATATTTCCAAGCGAAATTCGTGAGCGAAACGTTTGACTTCCATTTTTACTCCCACCTATCGACACATAATTGGAATCCGTATTTCGGGTAACACGGTGGGACGTTTTGAAACAACAATAACTCTCTTGATTTCCATTGAAAAATTACAAAATTTGCGTTCAAATTCAAGCTCAGAATGTGTACTTTCTAAAACATGCAGGCCGCGCCTAAAAATTCCTAACGGTTCAAAGGTTATATTCGAAACGGTTACCGAAGATGAGTTTTCAACACATTTTCAAATCGATTAACGCTCATGAATAACTTGCAGCCAAATTATTTTTTACCCAAAACATCAATCTGGGATGATTGATCCCGTGATATAAGAAAAATATTTCCAAGCCAAATTCGTGAGCGAAACTTTTGACTTCCATTTTTACTCCCACCTATCGGCACATAATTGGAATCCGTATTTCGGGTAACATGGTGAGACATTTTGAAACGACAAAAACTCTCCTGATTTCCATTGAAAAAATACAAAATTTGTGTTCAAATTCAATCTCAGAATGTGTACTTTGTAAAACATGTGGGTCGCGCCTAAAAATTCCTAACTGTTCAAACGTTATATTCGAGACGATTACCGAAGATGGGTTTTGAACACATTTTCAAATCGATTAACACTCTGAATAACTTGCAGCGAAAGTATTTTTTACCCAAAACTTCGCTTCGAGATGATTGATCCCAAGATATAAGAAAAATATTTCCAAGCTAAATTCGTGAGCAAAACGTTTGACTTCCGTTTTTACTCCCTCCTATCGACACCTAATTGGAATCCCTAATTCTGGTAATGCGGTGAGATATATTGAAACGACAATAACTCTCTTGATTTCCATTGAAAAAATATATAATTTGTGTTCAAATTCAAGCTCAGAATGTGTACTTTCTAAAACATGCAAGCCGCGCCTAAAAATTCCTAACGGTTCAAAAGTTATCTTCGAGACGATTACCGTATATAAGTTTTCAACACATTTTAAAATCTATTAACGCTCATGAATAACTTGCAGCCAAATTATTTTTTACCCAAAACTTCAATCTAGGATGATTGATCCTGAGATATAAGAAAAATATTTCCAAGCCAAATTCGTGGGCGAAATGTTTGACTTCCATTTTTACCCCCTCCTATCGGCACATAATTGGAATCCGTATTTCGGGTAGCACGGTGAGATAGTTTGAAATGACAATAAATATCTTGATTTCCATTGAAAAAATACAAAATTTATGTTCAAATTCAAGCTCAGAATGTATACTTTCTAAAACATTTGGGCCGCATCTAAAACTTCTTAACCGTTCAAAAGTTCTCTTCGAAACGGTTACCGAAGATGAGTTTTCCACACATTTTCAAATCGATTAAAGCTCATGAATAACTTGCAGCCAAATTATTTTTTGCCCAAAACTTCAGTCCGAGATGATTGATCCTGAGAGATAAGAAAAATATTTTCAAGCCAAATTCGGGAGCGAAACGTTTGACTTCCATTTTTACTCCCTCCTATCCGCACATAATTGGAATCCGTAATTCGGGTAACAAGGTGAGATATAATGAAACGAAAATAACTCTATTGATTTCTAGTGAAAAAATACAAAATTTGTGTTCAAATTCAAGCTCAGAATGTGTGCTTTCTAAAACATGCAGGCCGCGCCTAAAAATTCCTAACGGTTCAAGGATTATATTCGAGACGATGACCGAAGATGGGTTTTGAACACATTTTCAAATCGATTAACACTCTGAATAACTTGCAGCGAAAGTATTTTTTACCCAAAACTTCGCTTCGAGATGATTGATCCCGAGATATAAGAAAAATATTTCCTAGCTAAATTCGTGAGCAAAACGTTTGACTTCCATTTTTACTCCCTCCTATCGGCACCTAGTTGGAATCCCTAATTCGGGTAACAAGTTGAGATATAATGAAACGACAATGACTCTCTTGATTTCCATTGAAAAAATACAAAATTTGTGGTCAAATTCAAGCTCAGAATGTGTACTTTCTAAAACATGCAGGCCGCGCCTAAAAATTCCTAACGGTTCAAAAGTTATCTTCGAGACGATTACCGAATATGAGTTTTCCACACATTTTCAAATCGATTAACGCTCATGAATAGCTTGCAGCCAAACTCGTGAGCGAAACGTTTGACTTCCATTTTTACCCCCTTCTATCGGCACATAATTGGAATCCGTATTTTGGGTAACGCGGTAAGACATTTTGAAACGACAATAAATATCTTGATTTCCATTGAAAAAATACAAAATTTGTGTTCAAATTCAAGCTCAGAATGTATACTTTCTAAAACATTCGGGCCGCGTCTAAAACTTCCTAACCGTTCAAAAGTTCTCTTCGAAACGGTTACCGAAGATGAGTTTTCAACACATTTTCGAATTGATTAACGCTCGGAATAACTTGCAGAGAAAGTATTTTTTACCCAAAACTTCATTTCGAGGTGATTGATCCCGCGATATAGGAAAAATATTGCCAAGCCAAATTCGTGAGCGAAACGTTTGACTTCCATTTTTACTCCCTCCTATCGGCACATAATTGGAATCCGTAATTCGGGTAACATGGTGAGATATAATGAAACGAAAATAACTCTCTTGATTTCTAGTGAAAAGATACAAAATTTTTGTTCAAATTCAAGCTCAGAATGTGTGCTTTCTAAAACATTCGGGCTGCGTCACAAAATTGAGACCGTACAAAAGTTATCTTCTAGATGATTACCGAAGATGAGTTTTCAACACATTTTCGAATCGACTAACCCTCGTGAATAACTTGCGGCCAAATTATTTTTTACCCAAAACTTCAATTCGAGATGATTGATCCCGAGATATAAGAAAAATATTTCTAAGCTAAATTCGTGAGCAAAACGTTTGACTTCCATTTTTAGTCCCTCCAATCGGCACATAATTGGAATCCGTATTTCGGGTAACATGTTGGGACATTTTGAAACAACAATAACTCTCTTGATTTCCATTGAAAAAAAAAACAAAATTTGAGTTCAAGTTCAAGCTCAGAATGTGTACTTTCTAAAACATGAAAGCCGCGCCAAAAAATTCCTGACGATTCAAAGGTTATCTTCAAGACGATTATCGAAGATGAGTTTTCCACACATTTTCAAATCGATTAAAGCTCATGAATAACTTGCAGCCAAATTATTTTTTACCCAAAACTTCAGTTCGAGATGATTGATCCCGAGATATAAGAAAAATATTTCCAAGCCAAATTAGTGAGCGAAACGTTTGACTTCCATTTTTACTCCCTCCTATCGGCACATAATCGGAATCTGTAATTCAGGTAACTGGGTGAGATATAATGAAACGACAATAACTCTCTTGATTTCTAGTGAAAAAATACAAAATTTTTGTTCAAATTCAAGCTCAGAATATGTGCTTTCTAAAACATTAAGGCTACGTCTTCAAATTCCTAACCGTTCAATACTTTTCTTTGAAACGGTTACCGAAGTTGAGCTTTCAACACATTTTCAAATCGATTAACGCTCGTGAATAACATGCAACCAAAGTGTTTTTTTTCCAAAAACTTCATTTCGGGATGATTGATCCCGCGATATCTGAAAAATATTTCCAGTCAAAATTCGTGAGCAAAACTTTTTCCATCCTTTTTTACACCCTCCTATGGGCACATAATTGGAATCCGTAATTCGGGTAACACAGTGAGATATATTGAAACGACAATAACTCTGTTGATTTCTAGTAAAAAAATACAAAATTTTTGTTCAAATTCAAGCTCAAAATGTGTACTTTCTAAAACATTCGGGCTGCGTCACAAAACTGAAACCGTACAAAAGTTATCTTCTAGATGATTAACGAAGATGAGTTTTCAACACATTTTCGAATCGACTAACCCTCGTGAATAACTTGCAGCCAAATTATTTTTTACCCAAAACTTCAATTCGAGATGATTGATCCCGAGATATAAGAAAAATATTTCCAAGCTAAATTCGTGAGCAAAACGTTTGACTTCCATTTTTAGTCCCTCCAATCGGCACATAATTGGAATCCGTATTTCGGGTAACATGTTGGGACATTTTGAAACAACAATAACTCTCTTGATTTCCATTGAAAAAAAAAAACAAAATTTGAGTTCAAATTCAAGCTCAGAATGTGTACTTTCTAAAGCATGAAAGCCGCGCCAAAAAATTCCTGACGATTCAAAGGTTACCTTCAAGACGATTATCGAAGATGAGTTTTCCACACATTTTCAAATCGATTAAAGCTCATGAATAACTTGCAGCCAAATTATTTTTTACCCAAAACTTCAGTTCGAGATGATTGATCCCGAGATATAAGAAAAATATTTCCAAGCCAAATTCGTGAGCGAAACGTTTGACTTCCATTTTTACTCCCTCCTATCGGCACATAATCGGAATCCGTAATTCAGGTAACAGGGTGAGATATATTGAAACGACAATAACTCTCTTGATTTCTAGTGAAAAAATACAAAATTTTTGTTCAAATTCAAGCTCAGAATGTGTGCTTTCTAAAACATTAAGGCTACGTCTTTAAATTCCTAACCGTTCAATACTTTTCTTTGAAACGGTTACCGAACTTGAGTTTTCAACACATTTTCAAAACGATTAACACTCGTGAATAACATGCAACCAAAGTATTTTTTTTCCAAAACTTCATTTCGGGATGATTGATCCCGCGATATCTGAAAAATATTTCGAAGCCAAATTCGTGAGCAAAACTTTTGACTTCCATATTTACTCCCTCCTATCGGCACATAATTGGAATCCGTAATTCGGGTAACACGGTGAGATATATTGAAACGACAATAACTCTCTTGATTTCTAGTAAAAAAATACAAAATTTTTGTTCAAATTGAAGCTCAGAATGTGTACTTTCTAAAACATTCGGGCCACGTCTAAAAATTCCTAACCGTTAAAATTTTATCTTCGAAACGGTTACCGGAAATGAGTTTTTAACACATTTTCAAATCGATTAACGCTCTAAATAACTTGCAGAGAAAGTATTTTTTATCCGAAACATCATTTCGAGATGATTGATCCCACGATATAAGAAAAATATTTCCAAACCAAAATTCGTGAGCTAAACGTTTGACTTCCACTTTTACTCCCTCCTATAGACACATAATTAGAATCCGTATTTCGGGTAACACGGTGAGACATTTTCAAACGACAATAACTCACTTGATTTCCATTGAAAAAATACAAAATTTATGTTCAACTTCAAGCTCAGAATGTCTACTTTCTAAAACATTTAGGCCGCGTCTAAAAATTCCTAACAGTTCAAAAGTTATCTTCGAAACGGTTACCGAAGTTGAGTTTTCAACACATTTTCAAATCGATTAACACTCTGAATAACTTGCAGCGAAAGTATTTTCTACCCGAAACTTCATTTCGAGATGATTGATCCCAAGATATAAGAAAAATATTTCCCAGCTAAATTCGTGAGCGAAACGTTTGACTTCCATTTTTACTCCCTCCTATCAGCACATATTTGTAATCTGTTTTTCGGGTAACCCGATGGGACATTTTGAAACAACTATAACTCTCTTGATTTCCATTGAAAAAATACAAAATTTGTGTTCAAATTCAAGCTCAGAATGTGTACTTTCTAAAACATGCAGTGCGCACATAAAAATTCCTTACGGTTCAAAGGTTATCTTCCAAAAGATTACCGAAGATGGGTTTTGAACACATTTTCAAATCGATTAACGCTCATGAATAAGTTGCAGCCAAATTATTTTTTACCCAAAACTTCAATTCGGGATGATTGATCCCGAGATATAAGAAAAATATTTCTAAGTCAAATTTGTGAGCGAAACGTTTGACTTCCATTTTTACTCCCACCTATCGGCACATAATTGGAATCCGTATTTCGGGTAACACGGTGAGACATTTTGAAACGACAATAACTCTCTTGATTTCCATTGAAAAAATACAAAATTTGTGTTCAAATTCAAGCTCAGAGTGTATTCTTTCTTAAACATTCGGGCCGCGTCTAAAACTTCCTAACCGTTCAAAAGTTATCCTCAAAACGGTTACCGAAGATGAGTTTTCAACACATTTTCAAATTGATTAACGCTCTGAATAACTTGCATAGAAAGTATTTTTTACCCGAAACATCATTTCGAGATGAATGATCCCGCGATATAAGAAAAATATTTCCAAGCCAAATTCGTGAGCGAAACGTTTGACTTCCATTTTTACTCCCTCCTATCGGCACATAATTGGAATCTGTAATTCGGGTAACACGGTGAGACATTTTGAAGCGACAATAACTCTCTTGAATTCCATTGAAAAAAAACAAAATTTTTGTTCAAATTCAAGCACAAAATGTATACTTTCTAAAACATTCAGGCCGCGTCTAAAAATTCCAAACCGTCCAAAAGTTATCTTCGAAACGGTTACCAACGTTGAGTTTTCAACACATTTTAAAATCGATTAACACTCTGAATAACTTGCAGTGAAAGTATTTTTTACCCAAAACTTCATTTCGAGATGATTGATCCCGAGATATAAGAAAAATATTTCCAAGCTAAATTCGTGAGCGAAACGTTTGACTTCCATTTTTATTCCCTCCTATCGGCACATAATTGGAATCCGTAATTCGGGTAACACAGTGAGATATATTGAACCGACAATAATTCTCTTGATTTCTAGTAAAAATATACAAAATTTGTGTTCAAATTCAAGCTCAGAATGTGTACTTTCTAAAACATGCAGGCCGCGCCTAAAAATTCCTAACGGTTTATAGGTTATCTTTGAGACGATTACCGAAGATGGGTTTTGAACACATTTTCAAATCGATTAACGCTCATGAATAACATGCAGCCAAATTATTTTTTACCCAAAACTTCAATTCGGGATGATTGATCCCGAGATATAAGGAAAATATTTCCAAGCTAAATTCATGAGCGAAACGTTTGACTTCCATTTTTACTCCCACCTGTCGACACATAATTGGAATCCACATTTTGGGTAACATGGTGGGACATTTTGAAACAACAATAACTCTTTTGATTACCATTGAAAAAATACAAAATTTGTATTCAAATTCAAGCTCAGAATGTGTACTTTCTAAAACATGCAGGCCGCGCCTAAAAATTCCTAACGGTTCAAAAGTTACCTTCGAGACGATTACCGAATATGAGTTTTCAACACATTTTCAAATCGATTAACGCTCATGAATAACCTGCAGCCAAATTATTTTTTACCCAAAACTTCAATTTAGGATGATTGGTCCCGAGATATAAGAAAAATATTTCCAAGCCAAATTCATGAGCGAGACGTTGGACTTCCATTTTTACCCCTTCCTATCGGCGCATAATTGGAATCCGTATTTCGGGTAACACGGTGAGACATTTTGAAACGACAATAAATATCTTGATTTCCATTGAAAAAATACAAAATTGGTGTTCAAATTCAAGTTCAGAATGTATACTTTCTAAAACATTCGGGCCGCATCTAAAACTTCCTAACCGTTCAAAAGTTATCTTCGATACGGTTACCGAAGATGAGTCTCCAACACATTTTCAAATTGATTAACGCTCTGAATAACTTGCAGAGAAAGTATTTTTTACTCGAAACTTCATTTCGAGATGATTGATCCCGCGATATAAGAAAAATATTTCCAAGCCAAATTCGTGAGCGAAACGTTTGACTTCCATTTTTACTCCCTCCTATCGGTACATAATTGGAATCTGTAATTCGGGTAACACGGTGAGACATTTTGAAGCGACAATAACTCTCTTGACTTCCAATGAAAAAAGACAAAATTTTTGTTCAAATTCAAGCACAGAATGTATAATTTCTAAAACATTAAGGCCGCATCTAAAAATTCCAAACCGTCCAAAAGTTATCACCGAAACGGTTACCAACGTTGAGTTTTCAACACATTTTCAAATCGATTAACCCTCTGAATAACTTGCAACGAAAGTATTTTTTACCCAAAACTTCATTTCGAGATGATTGATCCTGAGATATAAGAAAAATATTTCCAAGCCAAATTCGTGAGCGAAACGTTTGACTTCCATTTTTACTCCCTCCTATCGACACATAATTGGAATCCGTAATTCGGGTAACACGGTGAGATATATTGAAACGACAATAACTCTCTTGATTTCTAGTAAAAAAATACAAAATTTGTGTTCAAATTCAAGCTCAGAATGTGTACTTTCTAAAACATGCAGGCCACACCTAAAAATTCCTAACGGTTCAAAGGTTATCTTTGAGACGATTACCGAAGATGGGTTTTGAACACATTTTCAAATCGATTAACGCTCATGAATAACATGCAGCCAAATTATTTTTTACCCAAAACTCCAATTCGGGATGATTGATCCCGAGATATAAGGAAAATATTTCCAAGCTAAATTCATGAGCGAAACGTTTGACTTCCATTTTTACTCCCACCTGTCGACACATAATTGGAATCCACATTTCGGGTAACACAGTGGGACATTTTGAAACAACAATAACTCTTTTGATTACCATTGAAAAAATACAAAATTTGTGTTCAAATTCAAGCTCAGAATGTGTACTTTCTAAAACATGCAGGCCGCGCCTAAAAATTCCTAACGGTTCAAAAGTTATCTTCGAGACGATTACCGAATATGAGTTTTCAACACATTTTCAAATCGATTAACGCTCATGAATAACTTGCAGCCAAATTATTTTTTACCCAAAACTTCAATTTAGGATGATTGATCCCGAGATATAAGAAAAATATTTCCAAGCCAAATTCGTGAGCGAGACGTTGGACTTCCATTTTTACCCCTTCCTATCGGCGCATAATTGGAATCCGTATTTCGGGTAACACGGTGAGACATTTTGAAACGACAATAAATATCTTGATTTCCATTGAAAAAATACAAAATTTGTGTTCAAATTCAAGCTCAGAATGTATACTTTCTAAAACATTCGGGCCGCATCTAAAACTTCCTAACCGTTCAAAAGTTATCTTCGATACGGTTACCGAAGATGAGTTTTCAACACATTTTCAAATTGATTAACGCTCTGAATAACTTGCAGAGAAAGTATTTTTTACTCGAAACTTCATTTCGAGATGATTGATCCCGCGATATAAGAAAAATATTTCCAAGCCAAATTCGTGAGCGAATCGTTTGACTTCCATTTTTACTCCCTCCTATCGGCACATAATTGGAATCCGTAATTCGGGTATCATGGTGAGATATAATGAAATGAAAATAACTCTCTTGATTTCTAGTGAAAAAATACAAAATTTTTGTTCAAATTCAAGCTCTGAATGTGTGCTTTCTAAAACATTCAGGCTACGTCTTCAACTTCCTAACCGTTCAATACTTTTCTTTTAAACTGTTACTGAAGTTGAGTTTTCAACACATTTTCAAATCGATTAACGCTCGTGAATAAAATGCAACCAAACTATTTTTTTCCCAAAACTTCATTTCGGGATGATTGCTCCCGCGATATCTAAAAAATATTTCCAATCAAAATTTGTGAGCAAAACGTGTGACATCCATTTTTACTCCCTCCTATCGGCACATAATTGGAATCCGTAATTCAGGTAACACGGTGAGATATATTGAAACGACAATAACACTCTTGATTTCTAGTAAAAAAATACAAAATTTTTGTTCAAATTCAAGCTCAGAATGTGTACTTTCTAAAACATTCAGGCTGCGTCAGAAAATTGCAAACTGTACAAAAGTTATCTTCTAGATGATTACCGAAGATGAGTTTTCAACACATTTTCAAATCAATTAACGCTCGTGAATAACTTGCAGCCAAATTATTTTTTTCCCAAAACTTCAATCCGAGATGATTGATCCCGAGATGTAAGAAAAATATTTCCAACCTAAATTCGTTAGCGAAACATTTGACTTCCATTTTTGCTCCCTCCAATCGGCACGTAATTGGAATCCGTATTTCGGGTAACACGTTGGGACATTTTGAAACAACAATAACTCTCTTGATTTCCATTGAAAAAAATCCAAATTTGAGTTCAAATTCAAGCTCAGAGTGTGTACTTTCTAAAACGTGCAGGCTGCGCCAAAAACTTCCTGACGGTTCAAAAGTTATCTTCAAGACGATTATCGAAGATGAGTTTTCCACACATTTTCAAATCGATTAAAGCTCATGAATAACTTGCAGCCAAATTATTTTTTTTCCCAAAACTTCAGTTCGAGACGATTGATCCCGAGAGATAAGAAAAATATTTCCAAGCCAAATTCGGGAGCGAAACGTTTGACTTCCATTTTTACTCCCTCCTATCGGCACATAATAGGAATCCGTAATTTGGGTAACAGGGTGTGATATAATGAAACGACAATAACTCTCTTGATTTCTAGTGAAAAAATACAAAATTTTTGTTCAAATTCAAGCTCAGAATGTGTGCTTTCTAAAACATTAAGGCTGCGTCTTCAAATTCCTAACCGTTCAATACTTTTCTTTGAAACGGTTACCGAAGTTGAGTTTTCAACACGTTTTCAAATCGATTAACGCTCGTGAATAACATGCAACCAAAGTATATTTTTTTGAAAACTTCATTTCGGGATGATTGATCCCGCGATATCTGAAAAATATTTCCAAGCCAAATTCGTGAGCAAAACGTTTGACTTCCATTTTTACTCCCTCCTATCGGCACATAATTGTAATCCGTAATTCGGGTAACACGGTGAGATATATTGAAACGACAATAACTCTCTTGATTTCTAGTAAAAAAATACAAAATTTTTGTTCAAATTCAAGATCAGAATCTGTACTTTCCAAAACATTCGGGCCGTGTCTAGAAATTCCTGACCGTTCAAAAGTTATCTTCGAAACGGCTACCGAAAATGAGTTTTCAACACATTTTCAAATTGATTAACGCTCTAAATAACATGCAGAGAAAGTATTTTTTACCCGTAAGATCATTTCGAGATGATTGATCCCGCGATATAAGAAAAATATTTCCAAGCCAAATTTGTGAGCGAAACGTTTGACTTCCATTTTTACTCCCTCCTATCGGCACATAATTAGATTCTGTATTTCGGGTAACGCGGTGAGGCATTTTGAAACGACAATAAATCTCTTGATTTCCATTGAAAAAATACAAAATTTGTGTTCAAATTCAAGCTCAGAGTGTATTTCTAAAACATTCGGGCCGCGTCTAAAACTTCCTAACCGTTCAAAAGTTATCTTCGAAACGGTTACCGAAGATGAGTTTTCAACACATTTTCAAATTGATTAACGCTCTGAATAACTTGTAGAGAAAGTATTTTTTACCCGAAACTCCATTTCGAGATGAATGATCCCGCGATATAAGAATAATATTTCCGAGCCAAATTCGTGAGCGAAACGTTTCACTTCTGTTTTTACTCCCTCCTATCGGCACATAATTGGAATCTGTAATTCGGGTAACACGGTGAGACATTTTGACGCGACAATAACTCTCTTGAGTTCCATTGAAAAAATACAACATTTGTGTTCAAATTCAAGCTCATAATGTATACTTTCTAAAACATTCAGGCCGCGCCTAAAAATTCCAAACCGTCCAAAAGTTATCTTTGAAACAGTTACCAAAGTTGAGTTTTCAACACATTTTCAAATCGATTAACACTCTGAATAACTTGCAGCGAAAGTATTTTTTACCCAAAACTTCATTTCGAGATGGTTGATCCCGAGATATAAGAAAAATATTTCCAAGCTAAATTCGTAAGCGAAATGTTTGACTTCCATTTTTACTCCCTCCTATCGGCACATAATTGGAATCCGTAATTCGGGTAACACGGTGAGATATATTGAAACGACAATAACTCTCTTGATTTCTAGTAAAAAAATAAAAAATTTTTGTTCAAATTCAAGCTCAGATGGTCTACTTTCTAAAACATTCGGGCTACGTCCCAAAATTCCTAACCGTACAAAAGTTATCTTCTAGATGATTACCGAAGATGAGTTTTCAACACATTTTCAAATCGATTAACGCTCGTGAATAACTTGCAGCCAAATTATTTTTTACCCAAAACTTCAATTTGAGATGATTGATCACGAGATTTAAGAAAAATATTTCCAAGCTAAATTCGTGAGCGAAACGTTTGACTTCCATTTTTACTCCCTCCAATCGGCACATAATTGGAATCCATATTTTGGGTAACACGGTGGGACATTTTGAAACAACAATAACTCTCTTGATTTCCATTGAAAAAAAACAAAATTTGAGTTCAAATTCAAGCTCAGAATGTGTACTTTCTAAAACGTGCAGGCCGCGTCTAAAAATTCCTGACGGTTCAAAAGTTATCTTCTAGACGATTTCCGAAGATGAGTTTTCCACATATTTTTAAATCGATTAAAGCTCATGAATAACTTGCAGCCAAATTATTTTTTACCCAAAACTTCAGTTCGAGATGATTGATCCCGAGATATAAGAAAAATATTTCCAAGCCAAATTCGTGAGTGAAACTTTTGACTTCCATTTTTACTCCCTCCTATCGGCACATAATTGGAATCCGTATTTCGGATAACACGGTGAGACATTTTGAAACGACAATAACTCTCTTGATTTCCATTGAAAAAATACAAAATTTGTGTTCAAATTCAAGCTCAGAATGTGTACTTTCTAAAACATTGGCGCCGCCTCTAAAAATTCCTAACCGTTCAAAAGTTACCTTCGAAACGGTTACCGAAGATGAGTTGTCAACACATTTTCAAATTGATTAATGCTCTGAATAACTTGCAGAGAAAGTATTTTTTACCCGAAACTTCATTTCAAGATGATTGATCCCGCGATATAAGAGAAATATTTCCAAGCGAAATTCGTGAGCAAAACGTTTGACTTCCATTTTTACTCCCTCCTATCGGCACGTAATTGGAATCTGTAATTCGGGTAACACGGTGAGATATAATGAAACGACAATAACTCTCTTGATTTCTAGTGAAAAAATACAAATGTTTTGTTCAAATTCAAGCTCAGAATGTGTGCTTTCTATAACATTCAGGCCGCGTCTAAAAATTCCTAACCGTTCAATACTTTTCTTTGAAACGGTTACCGAAGTTGAGTTTTCATCACATTTTCAAATCGATTAATGCTCGTGAATAACTTGCAACCAAAGTATTTTTTTTTTCCCAGAACTTCATTTCGGGATGATTGATCCTGCGATATATGAAAAATATTTCCAAGCCAAATTCGTGAGCAAAACGTTTGACATCCATTTTTACTCCCTCCTATTGGCACATAATTGTATTTCGTAATTCGGGTAACACGGAGAGATATATTGAAATGACAATAACTTTCTTGATTTCTAGTAAAAAAATACAAAATTTGTGTTCAAATTCATGCTCAGAATGTGTACTTTCTAAAACATTCGAGCTGCGTCTAAAAATTCCTAACTGTACAAAAGTTATCTTCTAGATGATTACCGAAGATGAGTTTTCAACATATTTTCAAATCGATTAACGCTTGTGAATAACTTGCAGCCAAATTATTTTTTACCCAAAAATTCAATTCGAGATGATTGATCCCGTGATATAACAAAAATATTTCCAAGCCAAATTTGTAAGCGAAACATTTGACTTCCATTTTTACTCCCTCCTATCGGCACATAATTGGAATCCGTATTTCAGGTAACACGGTGGGACATTTTGAAACAACAATAACTCTCTTGCTTTCCATTGAAAAAATACAAAATTTGTGTTCAAATTCACGCTCAGAATGTGCACTTTCTAAAACATGCAGGCCGCGTCTAAAAATTCCGAACGGTTCAAAAGTTATCTTCAAGACGATTACTGAAGATGAGTTTTCAACACATTTTCAAATCGATTAACGCTCATGAATAACCTGCAGCCAAATTATTTTCTACCCAGAAGTTCAATTCGAGATGATTGATCCCGAGATATAAGAAAAATATTTCCAAGCCAAATTCGTGAGCGAAACGTTTGACTTCCATTTTTACGCCCTCCTATCGGCACATAATTGGAATCCGTATTTCGGGTAACACGGTGGGACATTTTGAAACAAAAATAACTCTCTTGATTTCCATTGAAAAAATACAAAATTTGTGTTCAAATTCAACCTCAGAATGTTTACTTTCTAAAACATGCAGGCTGCGCCTAAAAATTCCTAAAGGGTCAAAAGTTATCTTCGAGACGATTATCGAATATGAGGTTTCAACACATTTTCAAATCGATTAACGCTCATGAATAACTTGCAGCCAAATTATTTTTTACCCAAAACTTCAATTCGGGATGATTGATCCCGAGATATAAGAAAAGTATTTCCAAGCCAAATTCGTGAGCGAAATGTTTGACTTCCATTTTTACTCCCTCCTATCGGCACATAATTGGAATCCGTAATTCGGGTAACACGGTGAGATATATTGAAACGACAATAACTCTCTTGATTTCTAGTAAAAAAATAAAAAATTTTTGTTCAAATTCAAGCTCAGATGGTCTACTTTCTAAAACATTCGGGCTATGTCCCAAAATTCCTAACCGTACAAAAGTTATCTTCTAGATGATTACCGAAGATGAGTTTTCAACACATTTTCAAATCGATTAACGCTCGTGAATAACTTGCAGCCAAATTATTTTTTACCCAAAACTTCAATTTGAGATGATTGATCACGAGATTTAAGAAAAATATTTCCAAGCTAAATTCGTGAGCGAAACGTTTGACTTCCATTTTTACTCCCTCCAATCGGCACATAATTGGAATCCATATTTTGGGTAACACGGTGGGACATTTTGAAACAACAATAACTCTCTTGATTTCCATTGAAAAAAAACAAAATTTGAGTTCAAATTCAAGCTCAGAATGTGTACTTTCTAAAACGTGCAGGCCGCGTCTAAAAATTCCTGACGGTTCAAAAGTTATCTTCTAGACGATTTCCGAAGATGAGTTTTCCACATATTTTTAAATCGATTAAAGCTCATGAATAACTTGCAGCCAAATTATTTTTTACCCAAAACTTCAGTTCGAGATGATTGATCCCGAGATATAAGAAAAATATTTCCAAGCCAAATTCGTGAGTGAAACTTTTGACTTCCATTTTTACTCCCTCCTATCGGCACATAATTGGAATCCGTATTTCGGATAACACGGTGAGACATTTTGAAACGACAATAACTCTCTTGATTTCCATTGAAAAAATACAAAATTTGTGTTCAAATTCAAGCTCAGAATGTGTACTTTCTAAAACATTGGCGCCGCCTCTAAAAATTCCTAACCGTTCAAAAGTTACCTTTGAAACGGTTACCGAAGATGAGTTGTCAACACATTTTCAAATTGATTAATGCTCTGAATAACTTGCAGAGAAAGTATTTTTTACCCGAAACTTCATTTCAAGATGATTGATCCCGCGATATAAGAGAAATATTTCCAAGCGAAATTCGTGAGCAAAACGTTTGACTTCCATTTTTACTCCCTCCTATCGGCACGTAATTGGAATCTGTAATTCGGGTAACACGGTGAGATATAATGAAACGACAATAACTCTCTTGATTTCTAGTGAAAAAATACAAATGTTTTGTTCAAATTCAAGCTCAGAATGTGTGCTTTCTATAACATTCAGGCCGCGTCTAAAAATTCCTAACCGTTCAATACTTTTCTTTGAAACGGTTACCGAAGTTGAGTTTTCATCACATTTTCAAATCGATTAATGCTCGTGAATAACTTGCAACCAAAGTATTTTTTTTTTCCCAGAACTTCATTTCGGGATGATTGATCCTGCGATATATGAAAAATATTTCCAAGCCAAATTCGTGAGCAAAACGTTTGACATCCATTTTTACTCCCTCCTATTGGCACATAATTGTATTTCGTAATTCGGGTAACACGGTGAGATATATTGAAATGACAATAACTTTCTTGATTTCTAGTAAAAAAATACAAAATTTGTGTTCAAATTCATGCTCAGAATGTGTACTTTCTAAAACATTCGAGCTGCGTCTAAAAATTCCTAACTGTACAAAAGTTATCTTCTAGATGATTACCGAAGATGAGTTTTCAACATATTTTCAAATCGATTAACGCTCGTGAATAACTTGCAGCCAAATTATTTTTTACCCAAAAATTCAATTCGAGATGATTGATCCCGTGATATAACA
Source organism: Quercus cerris (assembly GCA_963669245.1). NCBI lineage: Eukaryota > Viridiplantae > Streptophyta > Magnoliopsida > Fagales > Fagaceae > Quercus > Quercus cerris. Next base: position 81,315,357 of record OY770008.1, read on the forward strand.
AAAATATTTCCAAGCCAAATTTGTAAGCGAAACATTTGACTTCCATTTTTACTCCCTCCTATCGGCACATAATTGGAATCCGTATTTCAGGTAACATGGTGGGACATTTTGAAACAACAATAACTCTCTTGCTTTCCATTGAAAAAATACAAAATTTGTGTTCAAATTCACGCTCAGAATGTGCACTTTCTAAAACATGCAGGCCGCGTCTAAAAATTCCGAACGGTTCAAAAGTTATCTTCAAGTCGATTACTGAAGATGAGTTTTCAACACATTTTCAAATCGATTAACGCTCATGAATAACCTGCAGCCAAATTATTTTCTACCCAGAAGTTCAATTCGAGATGATTGATCCCGAGATATAAGAAAAATATTTCCAAGCCAAATTCGTGAGCGAAACGTTTGACTTCCATTTTTACGCCCTCCTATCGGCACATAATTGGAATCCGTATTTCGGGTAACACGGTGGGACATTTTGAAACAAAAATAACTCTCTTGATTTCCATTGAAAAAATACAAAATTTGTGTTCAAATTCAACCTCAGAATGTTTACTTTCTAAAACATGCAGGCTGCGCCTAAAAATTCCTAAAGGGTCAAAAGTTATCTTCGAGACGATTATCGAATATGAGGTTTCAACACATTTTCAAATCGATTAACGCTCATGAATAACTTGCAGCCAAATTATTTTTTACCCAAAACTTCAATTCGGGATGATTGATCCCGAGATATAAGAAAAGTATTTCCAAGCCAAATTCGTGAGCGAAATGTTTGACTTCCATTTTTACTCCCTCCTATCGGCACATAATTGGAATCTGTATTTCGGGTAACACGGTGAGACATTTTGATAGGTCACAAACTGAATGACCCCTTGTGATTAACCCTAATTAATTAATTTAGCCAAGTAATTAATTAATCAATTAATCATTAAATTTTATGGAAGCACAAACAAATCACCAATCAACTAATATGCAGCGGAAAATAAATAACACAGTGATTTGTTTACGATTGGGGAAAACCCTAATGGCAAAAACCCCACCGGGTGATTTTCAGGTCACCACTCCCGAAACTCCACTATTATCAAATCAAGCGGTTACAAGTAAAGGAATCCCAAGTACCTTACCAACCTACAGTTGAACCCTTACCCCAATACTCAATTGGACTTGATCTGTAGTGACAGTCTCCACCTTTGATGCACGGCTCCCAAGTACGTGACTAACCAATGCGCGGATCCAAGTACGTGACTTCAGAACACCAACTGAGGAAGAATGGTTGGCTACAAAGTTCTTCAGATCATCCTTTCTGATGAATAGCAGAAAGATGCTTGGTTACAAAACCATATGGTGCAAATATACAGCAACTTCTTGATGGAAGATGAACTAGGTCAAGAACTTCGTCTGTTGATCACAATTTGCTTAAACAGAGATTGCTCAATGATAATGCAACTTGTGTCACCCAAAACGGCTCTTAAAATAATCATTTTATATGTTTAGGGTTAGAAGAAAAGAAGGCCCAAAAACATATTCACGGATCCCAAGAAAATTAGATTGGAAATCTGACTTTTTAAATCTCGACAGATAGCAGGTGTCGAGGTAGTTGTCGAGAGGTGTCGAGCTTTATAAATTTTGCACTTCAACTTGCTTTCTCTTGGACAGACTTGATGACTTCAACACTTGTTCTTGAAACATTGTTTCTTGAAGTATTAAAAACACCTAGAACTACCCAATTACAAGCAAAGTGCGTTTTGTCAAAGGATTAGCCAATTTACATAACTAGGTGACATATGTTCTTAAACAAGTTAAAACATATATGTCCTAACAATCTCCCCCTTTGGCAATCCGTGACAAAACCACAACAAACAAATGAGCATATGAGAGAAGTCATAAATCACTCAACTCATATTCACTTGTTGAATACAATAAAATATATCCTAACACAAACTCTTGAAAAACTTTGCAAGAAGAGAGCTTATGATAAGTAGACTTTGACAACCTGTATTTCTGAAACACTTTAAACAAAACTCATCAAGGCATCTTGTGAGAAACATAAATAAATAGATTGCATACAAGTATAAAGAACATGTGTATAAAGATAGAAAAGAAACAACACATGAAGAGAGAGGTGAAAGAAACATACATCAACATATATAAGAGATAAGATAAGTACAATGTATGTAAAAATGGTCAAAGGACCTCATATACAAGACCAATGTATCTAAGAGATAAGAAAAAATACATATAGCCTCACTACATCCCTCAAAAATATGATAACACTCCCCCTATCAAAAATGTCCCTATACTAACTCTCCCTCTAAGATGACTACTCTCATAGCCCAAAACTACTCCCCCTTTTTGTCACGAGTGACAAAGGGTAGAGTGTCATGTAGACATCTCATCGGCAGAGCTAGCATCCCCATCATCATCATCCTCATCATCCTCAGACTCTGACGCTGCTGGAGTAGATGGTGAAGGAGTAGCCTCTGGAGCAAATCTACCCATAATCGCCTACCGTCGTGCAATATGACCCACACAAACATTCACCTGATACAACTCAGCAGAGAGTGTATCAAGACGAGTGTCCATGCGCTGCAGCTGTGCCATAATATCACCAAAGGAGACATCGCTCGAAGAGGAAGAAGGAGCAGATGTAGAAGGAGTGGATCTGGATGGCGCCGAACGCGAGGGAGGAATGGCACCTGGCTATCTCGACCTGAACTGTGCCTCACTAGTAGTTCATCATGCATTGCTTCTACCCAACTTTCATCTTGTAGTGCTTCCTCAACTTTCTTGGGTTCAACCTGTGACAAATAACAGGAATAAGACACAAAGTTAGCAACACATTTGTTAACTGTACGTTTCCTTAGTGTGAGTACATTCATGTTTCCCACAATATCTTCAGGAGGATGATTTAATTTGATTCTAGAGGAGGGTCCTTTTTCTTCATGAGACACAGAATCTGGTGAAGTAGGAGCATCTATAGAGTTTTCCACAATACTATGAGTACTTGGAGACACAAGTTCTGATTCAATAATGTCTTGAACTTCATTAGGCTCAGAAGGAAGAATTTCTTTAGAGAGTTCCTCAATGCCTTTCTCAGTGCTGGAATCTGAAGACTCATCAATAACCACATTTATTGTTTCCATTACTTTCAGAGTTCTCTTGTTGAATACCCGATAAGCCTTGCTTGTGGATGAGTATCCCAGAAATATGCCTTCATCACTTCGAGAGTCAAATTTTTTCACATTCTCTCTATCCTTAAGGATGAAGCAAGTGCTTCCAAATATCCTGAAATACTTCACATTAGGCTTTCTTCCTTTCCACAACTCATAGGGGGTCTTTTTGGTACCGGGTCTGAAGTACACCCTATTTACCGTATGACAGGCAGTGTTTACGACTTCTCCCCATAAGTTTCGAGCCACATTTTGTTATGCAACATGGCTCTGGCCATCTCTTGAATAACTCTGTTCTTTTTTTCTACCACACCATTTTGCTGAGGAGTAATAGGAGCAGAGAACTCTTGAGATATACCTGATCTTGTGCAGAAAGACTCCATGTATGAGTTTTCAAATTCTTTACCATGGTCACTTCGAATTCTATCAATCTTTAAGCTCTTCTCATTCTGCAGTCTTGTGCATAAAGCCTCAATGTGCTCAGGAGCATCAAACTTGGATCGAAGTAAGATGACCCAAGTGTATCTAGTGAAGTCGTCTACCACAACCATGATGTACCTTTTCCCACCAAGAGACTCGGTTCTGGTTAGACCCATAAGATCTAGGTGCAAAAGCTCCAAAGGTCTGGAAGTAGCTAAAGTCTGAGTGCTCGGATGCTTAGCTTTTGTCTGTTTCCCAAGTTGACATGGTCCACACACTACATTGTTCAGTCTACTAAGCTTCGGTATTCCCAAGACAGATTCATGCTTAGATACAATGGATAGATGCTTGTAACTAGCATGTCCCATTCGTTGATGCCATAGTTCTTCATTTGGCAAACGAATGCTATTGCACACTACATTGGCATCAGGAACCAATCCATAGCAGTTGTCCAGAGTGCGAACCCCACTGATAAGCTTCTTTCCAGACTTATTCATGACAAGACACTTTCCCTTTGAGAACAGCACCATGAAGTCTTGATCACATATCTGACTTATGCTCAATAGGTTAACCCTTAGACCTTCTACATACAGAACATTTGCGATGTCTGGCAGTCCTGGTAAAGATATTATTCCTTTCCCCTTAATTTGTGACTTGCTTCCATCACCGAAAGTCACATTGCCACCCCTTTTTGGCTCAAAGATCTTGAAGAGAGATTGGTCACCAGTCATATGTCTTGAGCAACCACTGTCAAGATACCATAGACATGTATCCATTACTTTGAAGGCAGACTTCATCATGAAACACATTTCATGCTTGGATGACAAATCAGAGGGAATGGTTCTTTCACTCAACTGCCTTTGATGAGCTAGGCCTTTAACTTTTACTCTTCTCAGCCGAACTCCTTTGCACATTTTTACTCTGAGACAGTCTAGTTTCCTTTTAGCCAAACTGAGATCCTTTCCATTATTCATTGTAAAGGAATTCAAATAACTTTTTGACTTGTGTTTTCTGAGACACTCAAACAAATAGTGATTAGAAAAACAAGATGTATTTGAAAACAAGGATCTTTTCAAACCAGTTATAGCCATGACAACAGGGGTCAATGGATTAACACAGCAAAGATTAAAACCTAATCAGAGTGTGCCTGCTCTGATACCACTTGATAGGTCACAAACTGAATGACACCTTGTGATTAACCCTAATTAATTAATTTAGCCAAGTAATTAATTAATCAATTAATCATGCAATTTTATGGAAGCACAAACAAATCACCAATCAACTAAATATGCAGCGGAAAATAAATAATAAGGTGATTTGTTTACGAATGGGGAAAACCCTAATGGCAAAAACCTCACTGGGTGATTTTCAGGTCACCACTCCCGAAACTCCACTATTATCAAATCAAACGGTTACAAGTAAAGGAATCCCAAGTACCTTACCAACCTACGGTTGAACCCTTACCCCAATACCCAATTGGACTTGATCTGTAGTGACAGTCTCCACCTTTGATGCACAGCTCCCAAGTACGTGACTAACCAATGCGCGGATCCAAGTACGCGACTTCAGAACACCAACTGAGGAAGAATGGTTGGCTGCAAAGTTCTTCAAATCATCCTTTCTGATGAATAGCAGGAAGATGCTTGGTTACAAAACCCTATGGTGCAAATACACAGCAACTTCTTGATGGAAGATGAACTAGGTCAAGAACTTCGTCTGTTGATCACAATTAGCTTAAACAAAGATTGCTCAATGATAATACAACTTGTGTCACCCAAAACGGCTCTTAAAATAATCCTTTTATATGTTTAGGGTTAGAAGAAAAGAAGGCCCAAAAACATATTCACGGATCCCAATAAAATCAGATTGGAAATCTGACTTTTTAAATCTCGACAAATAGCAGGTGTCGAGGTAGCTGTCGAGAGGTGTCGAGCTTTATAAATTTTGCACTTCAACTTGCTTTCTCTTGGACAGACTTGATGACTTCAACACTTGTTCTTGAAACATTGTTTCTTGAAGTATTAAAAACACCTAGAACTACCCAATTACAAGCAAAGTGCATTTTATCAAAGGATTAGCCAATTTACATAACTAAGTGACATATGTTCTTAAACAAGTTAAAATATATATGTCCTAAAACATTTTGAAACGACAATAACTCTCTTGATTTCCATTGAAAAAATAAAAAAAATTTGTGTTCAAATTCAAGCTCAAAATGTATACCATGCATTGTACTGGATCAGATATTTGTTATTCAGTTGGCATGGTCAGTCGATATCAATCAAATCCAGGACCAAAACATTGGCAAGCTATAAAGCATATTCTCTAGTATCTACGGAGAACGAGAGATTATATGCTTGTTTATCGATGTGAGGATTTGATACCCATTGGCTATACAGATTCAGATTTTCAGTCGGATCTAGATTTCAGAAAGTCCACATCAGGATGTGTATTCACCTTGGGAGGTGGAGCCATAACATGGAGGAGTGTCAAACAATCTGTTAGGACATATATGTTTTAACTTGATTAAGAACATATGTCACTTATTTATGTAAATTGGCTAATCCTTTGACAAAACGCACTCTATTAGTAATCGGGTAGTTCTAGGTGTTTTTAATACTTTAAGAAACAATGTTTCAAGGTCAAGTGTTGAAGTCATCAAGTCTGTCCAAGAAAAAGCAAGCTGAAGTGCAAAGTTTTTAAAGCTCGACACCTTCTCGATAGCTACCTCGACACCTGTTATCTGTCGAGATTTAAAATTTCAGATTTCCAATCTGATTTTCTTGGGATCCGTGAATATGATTTTAGGCCTTCTTTTCTTCTAACCCTAAACATATAAAAGGATTGTTTTAAGAGCCGTCAAGTGTGACACAAGTTGCATTATCATTGAGCAATCTCTGTTCAAGCAAATTGTGATCAAAAGACGAAGTTCTTGACCTAGTTCATCTTCCATCAAGAAGTTGCTGTGTGTTTTGCACTGTAGGGTTTTGTAACCAAGCATCTTCCTGTTATTCATCATAAAGGATGAACTGAAGAACTTTGCAGCCAACCATTCTTCCTTAGTTGGTGTTCTGAAGTCGCATACTTGGATCCGCGCATTGGTTAGTCACGTACTTGGGAACCGTGCATCAAAGGTGGGAACTGTTGCTACAGATCAAGTCCAATCGGGTATTGGGGTAAGGGTTCAACTGTAGGTTGGTAAGGTACTTGGGATTCCTTTACTTGTAACCGCTTGATTTGATAATAGTAGAGTTTCGGGAGTGGTGACCTGAAAATCGCCCGGTGGGGTTTTTGCCGTTAGGGTTTTCCCCATTCGTAAACAAATCCCTGTGTTATTTATTTTCCGCTGTATATTTAGTTTTTGGTGATTTGTTTGTGCTTCCACGAGATTGCATGATTAATTGATTAATTAATAACTTGGCTAAATTAATTAATTAGGGTTAATCACTAGGGGTCATTCAGATTGTGGCCTATCAAGTGGTATCAGAGCAGGCACACTCTGATTAGGGTTTAATCTTTGCTGTGTTGATCCATTGACCCCTGTTTGTCATGGATAGAGGACAATCTTTAATTATACCTCCTTTATTTGATGGCACTAACTATGCATACTGGAAAGTACGCATGAGAGCTTTCTTGCAGTCTTTAAATGAAAAGGTGTGGCAAGCTATAGAGATTGGCTGGACTAAGCCAATAGAAGAACCGGCCGATTAGGATAATACTAAGATCAAGGCAGCTAACTTCAACGGCAGAGCGTTAAATGTCCTATTAAGCGCAGTCACCAATGAGGAGTTCAAAAAGATATCCTCAACTGAAACTGCTAAGGAGGCTTGGACCATCCTCCAGACAACCTATGAAGGAACAAAGGCTGTCAAAGATTCAAAGCTTCAGAGGCTCACTACAAGCTTTGAAGAAATTAAGATGGAGGAGGATGAGTCGTTTGATGAGTTCTATGCCAAGCTCAAGGACATAGTGAACTCAGCTTTCAATCTTGGGGAAACCATCCCTAAACCCAAGATTGTAAGGAAGGTTCTCAGATCTCTACCTGAGAGATTCCATGCCAAGATTATGGCAATAGAGGAATTAAAGGACATTGACAAGATTCCTTTGACTGAGCTGGTAGGAAATTTGCAAACCTATGAGATAGGATTATCTAGGATTGGCAAGTCAAGTAAAGGTAAAAGCATGGCCTTGAAGGCAAAGAGCAGTGATACAGATGAGTCTTCCGATGATGAAGATTCTAAGATGAAGTCCTACATTACTCGGCAGTTCAAGAAGTTTGTGAAGAATGCCAATGGATGGAGCTTCGACAAGGACCGTAGGCAGTTCAGTTATTCTCAGTTTAAAAGCCAAGACAAAGGGAAGAAGGATGCTAAGGATGGCGGTCAGTACACTATTCCTGCAGGACCAAAGTGCTTTGGATGTCATGGGTTCGGACACATGAAACATGAGTGTCCTACATATCTCAAGAGCATTGGGAAAAGCAAGGCACTTGCTGCAACTCTAAGTGACACTGAGCCTGAAGATGATTCCGACAATGAGGATGACGGAATCTTAAATGCCTTCACTGCCACAGTCAATCCTACTAAAGGGATTGTTGAAGAAGTGGATGAAAAAGAAGAACTGGTGGGGTCAAAATTTGAGAAAATGGATGATCAAGATGATATCCATTCAGCCTATGAGAAGCTTTACAAGCTCTCTAAAAAGCATGAGAAATTATACAGGCTAGCCACCAAGAAGCTCAGTGATGTTGAACTTGATCGTGAAGAGTTGTCCACAAAGTTTGATGAGGCGAATCAAACTATTGGAGCACTGAGATTTGAAAACAACTTTTTGGCTGAGAAGACTAAGAAGCTTGAAGCAGAGCTATTTCAAGTCAGAGCTCAACTAGAGAGGACTTCAAGTGCAAAGCTTGATGAGATGCTTAGCAATCAGAAATCTGCTTCGGATCGAACTGGTGTGGGGTATGGTATTTCTTTCTCTAATACTACTTCTACTAGCAATACTGTTTTTGTTCCTCCTACTAATAATACTGAAATTGAGAATATTGATGTTAAAACTGAATTAGCTAGTGAGAACTTAGACAAGGGTAAATCTATCTTAGGAGCACTCCCTAAGCAAGATAAGAAAGATGCTAAAAACTCTAGGGCTAAGAAGGCTAACTCTCAAAAACCTAAACAAAAGAAGCAGCATCTCTATCATCATTGTGGAGCTGCCGGTCATACTAGACCAAATTGCTATAAGTGGTTAGCCACTCAACATAGCAATGGCATGATAGCATCTGGAAGCCAAAATCAGCTTCAATCCTCTCTTGCTCCTCTTGGAGATCTTCTGAAAGCCCTCATGTTCCTTTCGAACTTGAACTGGTTAAATTCTTCCCCCTCACCGCCGATTCAAGGATTCAATCAAAGGAAAGGCTCTTCCAAGGTGTGGAAGAAAAAGGACTTTAAGTGATTTCATCACTTTCTTTTCCCTTATTGTTTTTCTGTATATTGCATTGCTTGTGTGTTTTGTTTTTCTGCTGAGTTAGTCTAGTTTTTGCTTTATTTTGTTTAACATATTTTGTGTGTTTACTTTCAGTTTTGTTTATTTTGTTTTTGATATAAAAATAAAAATAAAAATTTGAAAAATCAGAAAAATACAGAAAGAGTGTGTGTTCTGTGTACTTTGATACTTGTGTACCTTGGATGGCCAATGAAACAAAGTTTTCTAAACTTTGTATCTCTTGTACCTTAGATAAGCATCTCTATGCACAACTAAGCAAGTGAGCTTTGTGGCTCTTGTTTGTGATGAGTAAGATTAGGTTATCTCTTAAAACTTAACACTCATATCACTCTTTTTGACAGGTAGGACTAGAAAATCCTAAGAGAAAGGCATAAATAACCATCTCACCACTGTTACCCGCCAATCATAATATGACACATGTATGCTTTGGCATAGCAAAAGTGCAGTATCAAAGACATTCGTATGCTTCGGCATAGCAAAAGTGTGATGTCAAATGTTTAACATCTTGGGTATTTCTTTTCTCTCTTTTATATGCCCATGTATGATATGCTAAAATAAAAGAAAACATGCAAAGAAAATAAAAAGTAAAAAGATTAAAAAAAAAAAATACTTTAAATATGATTGCAAGCGTGTATTCTAGGAGATATGGGAGTTATAGGATGTACCTTGAAGGTGATAGTCCCCATCAAACAGTTATGATTGTGTGTGAGTTAAAAGTTATTTTCTCATATCTCAGATCGTCATAACATGTATACATATATGCAATCTTGCGATGTTTTTCACACACAACACGCAATATTCTTTGCTACTTTTGATACATGTTCAAGTACAATGTGATTTGGCTATCACAAAGGTTTTACATGTGCTAATGTATGCTCACTAAACTGTCATAACTTGTTTTTAAAAAATAAAATTGGTTAGACTTGTTTAGTGTGTGTGTGTGTTTTGGAGGATCCGTGTGCTTAAATTTTTGTTGAGAAATGTTTTTGAGAGATTTATATGTTGAGTGGATCTTTGGTTGAGATGTGTGTTGGATTGCATTCATGTCTGTATTTTTTCCCTTCTCGAAAAACTGCTTTTTACTGCTGGCTCGACACCTCCTCGACACCTCCTCGATACCTGGTCATCTGTCGAGCTTCTCAAGTCGTTTCTTATCGCAATCTCGACACCTGATGGATCGATCGAGAAAGTTTATGTCCCCTCGATAGATTCTCGACACCTAATGGATTGATTGAGATTCACTTATTGCGTTTGTGTCTTCTTTCTCGACACCTGTCTCGACACCTTATGGATCGATCGAGAAATCTTCTGTCTCCTCGATACCTTCTCGACACCTTTGCGATCGATCGAGCATCACGTATCTGAAATTCTTCTTATATCTCGATACCTCTCAATACCTCCATTTGTCGACGACCAAATTCTCGATACCTGTCTCGACAGCATCCTCGATACCTCTCGATACCTCAGTTGTCGAGAATTACTGAGGTGTCTATATATATTCTGATCACGATTTTCACTCATTTCTCACTCGATCTCTCTCGATCTCTCCGTGGCTGTTCATCTCCTTTTCACTCTCCTCTCACTTAAATCTTCCAATCCTCTTGGATCTTGATCATTTCTTGCTCCAATCACTTGGTAAAATCACTTTTCTCTTCCTTTTTCATGCATTGCATGTTTTAAAACCTAGTTTTTGGGATTTTTTGTAAAAGTTTGGGGTTTTTCAAAATTGTTGAGTTTTTCTTGAAATTTTGGGTTGGGTTTTCACTTAAATGTTTTTAAAATGTCATACATTGCATTTCATGTGCATTATAATGATATTTACATGCATTTAGATGTGTGCTATATGCTGTGTGCTGGTAGGATTGGATTGGGCTGAGCCCATGATGCAATTTTTGTTTTGCATATCACATGATCATGCATTCTCATTCATAAGTACTTGTTGTTCAAGATATTTGTCATTTTTAAACTGTTTTGGGAAATTTTCTGAGTGTCTTTCTCTCTCTCTCTCTCTCTCTCTCTCTCTCTCTCTCTCTCTCATTCTTTTACGTTAGTAGTGTCTATGGCACCTAAACGTAAATCCACTCCTGCTCGGAACCCTCTGCATTCTGGAGCTTCTACTTCTTCTGATTCTGCTCCCTTTAACCTTCGGTTCCGTGATGGAGATGCCCATAAGGCATTTTCGGAGAACTTTTCTAAACGAGGTGTTCATTCGGAATGCCAAGTCATTCTGGTGGACTTCGCCGATACTGACCTTCCCTCTGTCATTCACAGTAGGGGATGGGGGTCACTGTGTGACATCCTGATCACTTGCCCTCTCATGCTGATACAGGAGTTCTACTCCAACATGCACGGGATTGATCGTTCAGTACCTCTCTTCTTCACTCGCGTTCGAGGTACGCGCATCCCTGTCACACCGCAGCTTGTTGCGGATGTGCTTCGGGTACCTAGGATAGAGTTTCCTGATTACCCCTCTTGTGAGTGTCTGAGGACTGTGTCCAAAGATGAGCTCATTTTCGCTTTTTGTGAGCGCCCTGCTGATTGGGGTGAGCATCAGTTCACATCATGTAGGCCTTTTACTAAAGGTCCTAGATTTATCAACATGGTGATGACTTTTGTTCTCCATCCTCTTTCTCACTATAACTCTATCACAGAGCCTCGTGGTCGATTTTTGCTATCACTTCTAGAGCATCTTACCATAAACTTTCCTTCTCACTTCATCTTGTCTATCATAGATGTTTATCTTGATTCAGCGTCTCGTGATAAGCTCATCTTTCCTTCTGCTATCACGCGGATCCTACGCCATTTTTCCATTCCTTTTCTTGTGTCCGACCACTTCACACACATATCTGCCATAGATGCCGCTACCGTAAAACGTAGTGAGGCACAGTTCAGGTCAAGACAGTCGGATGTCACTCCTCCCTCCCGTTCGGCTCCATCCAGATCAGCTTCATCTACATCTGCTCCTTCTTCCTCTTCGAGCGATGTATCCCTTGGAAATATTATGGCGCAGCTGCAGCGCATGGACACTCGTCTTGATACACTCTCTGCTGAGTTGTATCAGGTGAATGTTCGTGTTGGTCGTATTGCATGACGGCAGGCGACCATGGGTGGATTTGCTCCAGAGGCTACTCCTTCACCACCTACTCCAGCAGCTTCAGATTCTGAGGATGATGAGGATGATGATGATGATGATGATGATGGGGATGCTAGCTCTGCTGATGAGATGTCTACATGACACTCTACCTTTTGTCACTCGTGACAAAAAGGGGGAGTAGTTTTGAGCTATGAGAGTAGTCATCTTAAGGGGAGAGTTAGTATAGGACATTTTTGATAGGGGGAGTGTTGTCATTTTTGAGGGATGTAGTGAGGCTATATATGTATTTTTTTCTTTTCTTATCTCTTAGATACATTGATCTTGTATATGAGGTCCTTTGACCATTTTACATACATTGTACTTATATTCTCTATATGTTGATGTATGTTTCTTTCACCTCTCTTCTTCATGTGTTGTTTCTTTTCTATCTTTATACACATGTTCTTTATACTTGTATGCAATCTATTATTTCTGTTTCACACAAGATGCCTTGATGAGTTTTGTTTAAAAGTCTTTCAGAAATACAGGTTGTCAAAGTCTACTTGCCATAAACTCTCTTCTTACAAAGTTTTTCAAGAGTTTGTGTTAGGATAGATTTTATTGTATTCAACAAATGAATATGAGTTGAGTGTTTTATGACTTCTCTCATATGCTCATTTGTTTGTTGTGGTTTTGTCACAGATTGCCAAAGGGGGAGATTGTTAGGACATATATGTTTTAACTTGATTAAGAACATATGTCACTTATTTATGTAAATTGGCTAATCTTTTGACAAAACGCACTCTACTTGTAATCGGGTAGTTCTAGGTGTTTTTAATACTTCAAGAAACAATGTTTCAAGAACAAGTGTTGAAGTCATCAAGTCTGTCCAAGAGAAAGCAAGTTGAAGTGCAAAATTTATAAAGCTCGACACCTCTTGACAGCTACCTCGACACCTGCTATCTGTCGAGATTTAAAAAGTCAGATTTCCAATCTGATTTTCTTGGGATCCGTGAATATGATTTTGGGCCTTCTTTTCTTCTAACCCTAAACATATAAAAGGATTGTTTTAAGAGCCGTCAAGTGTGACACAAGTTGCATTATCATTGAGTAATCTCTGTTCAAGCAAATTGTGATCAAAAGACGAAGTTCTTGACCTAGTTCATCTTCCATTAAGAAGTTGCTGTGTATTTTGCACCGTAGGGTTTTGTAACCAAGCATCTTCCTGCTATTCATCATAAAGGATGAACTGAAGAACTTTGCAACCAACCATTCTTCCTTAGTTGGTGTTCTGAAGTCGCGTACTTGGATCCGCGCATTGGTTAGTCACGTACTTGGGAGCCGTGCATCAAAGGTGGGAACTGTCGCTACAGATCAAGTCCAATTGGGTATTGGGGTAAGGGTTCAACTGTAGGTTGGTAAGGTACTCGGGATTCCTTTACTTGTAACCGCTTGATTTGATAATAGTGGAGTTTCGGGAGTGGTGACCTGAAAATCACCCGGTGGGATTTTTGCCGTTAGGGTTTTCCCCATTCGTAAACAAATCACCGTGTTATTTATTTTCTGCTACATATTTAGTTTTTGGTGACTTGTTTGTGCTTCCACGAGATTGCATGATTAATTGATTAATTAATAACTTGGCTAAATTAATTAATTAGGGTTAATCACTAGGGGTCATTCAGATTGTGGCCTATCAAAATCTTGTATTGCGAACTCCACCATGGAAGCAGAATATTTTGCTGCTTGTGAAGCAGCAAAAGAAGCTGTATGGCTTAAGAAATTCCTTTCTGACCTTGGTGTAATGAGAATGGAACAAGTTTCCATCACATTGTTTTGCGACAATAGTGGTGCAGTTGCACAATCAAAAGATCAAAGGAATCACAAGAAAGGAAAGCACATTGAGAGAAAGTACCACATCATTAGAGATATTATTGCTCGTGGAGATGTGATGGTGGCAAAGATTGAAAGTGCAAATAATCTAGCAAATCCCTTTACCAAAGCCTTGCCTCAAAGGACCTTTGAGTCACATTTGAAGGGAATGGGAGTTAGATTAGTGCACAATAGTCTTTAGGGCAAGTGGGATATATGTTGGGATTAGTGCCCTTAAATCCTATTGTATGATGCTACGTATGATATTATGTATGATATTATGTATGACATGATGTATAACTTAATATTGTAATTAATAAAGTTGTTTTATTATTATCTAAAATAATGGTAACATGAATATTCGGACATTATCATTTAGTCCATGAGATGCATAGTATGTGATTTATGTGATTTAGTCACTGAAGATATAAGTCACAAGTTCTTTGTAAACTCAGAATTTTAGTTCATAATCGGTGATGAAATTGGGCATTTCATCTACGAAGACTATAATATATCAACTAAGATGATTTGTCTTGATCATGGAAGTAGAGACTTCTAGTTGATGTGTTAATATGTTTTAAGAGTTAAGACATATTGAACTGGACCGCTGTGAGATTTATTATTCTCCTAATGACTGTCAATTGAATAATAAATCTCACAACTTATATTTGCATGAACTCTTAATCCTGAGAGAATAATGGACCTAATCATGAAGTGTAGGTTGTTTTGATATATCAAGAGTGAGATCTAAAGTAACGGTCAAAACCTTAGTATGTTGGGCAGCCACATTTCGTGTTGATGGAACATATATTCTCAAGATGGAATTCATAGTCTCTTAACAGAGATATAAAATATTCCCTTGAGATAAGTTTAATGGGTTTAGTTATTCAGAGAGTTAGGCTTAACCACTTTGGTAAGAAATTACTAAAGTATATATTTATGAAATTGGATTTCATAAATATATAATGAATAACTTAAAAGGATTAAACCGGGTACTTAAGGATTAAGACGTAGTAATCTTCAAAGTAATAGTCTATACTTATGACTTTGAATTACTACGAATATTTTATGAAGGGGTTGCATGTATAATAAAGTTTTGGGATACAATTTATTAATAAGGCCTAGAGTGCAATTATATTTATATAGTGGTATTAAATATAATTAATGGTAACTTTGGACTTGTCAAGAGTTGACAGAAAAGCGTAAGGCCCATTGGAGCTAGTGACTTATTGGTCCTTTTGGTCCCACTCCAAGCCACACATTAAAGCCCAATTGGAAAGGCCCAATAGGCCGGCTCAATTAGATAATCAGTTATATATAAAGGGAGAGACATACAGAATTTTTATTAAAGAAAAAGTGAGACACCATTGTGAAGTGGTGTGTATGTGCAAGTGAAACCACTCAATTATTCTCCCTTGGAAATTGATTGAGAGACCACACTTCTTGGATGTAAAGTGGATTTGGAGTGAAGATTAAAAGTGTTCTCAAGTACTTATAATCTTTTGTTTTGAATTTCACCGCACCGAGGTAAGCTATCTTGTTCTTAAATTCTGAAATTTACATAATGCAAGCTATCTTTGTTTATTGCTTCCACTATGCATTTTGTATGAGATACAAAACCAGATTTAACCAACATTTTCAACATATTTTCAAATTGATTAAAGCTCTGAATAACTTGCAGAGAAAGTATTTTTTACCCGAAACTTCATTTCGAGATGATTGATCCCGCGCTATAAGAAAAATATTTCCAAGCCAAATTCGTGAGCGAAACGTTTGACTTCCATTTTTACTCCCTCCTATCGACACATAATTGGAATCAATAATTCGGGTAACATGGTGAGATATAATGAAACGACAATAACACTCTTGATTTCTAGTGAAAAAATACAAAATTGATGTTCAAATTCAAGCTCGGAATGGGTGCTTTCTAAAACATTAAGGCCGCGTCTAAAAATTCTTAACCGTTCAAAACTTTTCTTCAAAACGGTTACCGAAGTTGAGTTTCAACACATTTTCAAATCGATTAAAGCTCGTGAATAACTTGCAACCAAAGTATTTTTTACCCAAAACTTCATTTCAAGATGATTGATCCCATGATATATGAAAAATATTTCCAAGCCAAATTCGTGAGCAAAACATTTGACTTCCATTTTTACTCCCTCCTATCGGCACATAATTGGAATCTGTAATTCGGGTAACACGGTGAGATATATTGAAACGAAAATAAATTTCTTGATCTCTAGTGAAAACATACAAAATTTCTGTTCAAATTAAAGCTCATAATGTATACTTTCTAAAACATTCGGGCTGCGTCTAAAGATTCCTAACCGTTCAAAAGTTATCTTCGGGTCGATTACCGATGATGAGTTTTCAACACATTTTCAAATCGACTAATGCTCGTGAATAACTTGCAACCAAAGTATTTTTTACCCAAAACTTCATTTCGAGATGATTGATCCCGCGATATATGAAAAATATTTCAAGCCAAATTCGTGAGCAAAACGTTTGACTTCCATTTTTACTCCCTCCAATCGGCACATAATTGGAATCTGTATTTCGGGTAACACGGTGAGACATTTTGAAACGACAATATCTCTCTTGATTTCCATTGAAAAAATACAAAATTTGTATTCAAATTCAAGCTCAGAATGTGTACTTTCTAAAACATTTGGGCCACATGTAAAAATTCCTAACCGTTCAAAAGTTATCTTCGGGAAGATTACCAAAGATGAGTTTTCAACACATTTTCAAATTGATTAACGCTCGTGACTAACTTGCAGAGAAAGTATTTTTTACCTGAAACTTCATTTCGAGATGATTGATCCCGCGATATAAGAAAAATATTTCCAAGCCAAATTCGTGAGCGAAACGTTTGACTTCCATTTTTACTCCCTCCTATCGGCACATAATTGGAATCCGTAACTCGAGTAACACGGTGAGACATTTTGAAATGACAATAACTCTCTTGATTTGCATTGAAAAAATACAAAATTTGCGCTCGAATTCAAGCTCAGAATGTGCAGTTCTAAAACATTAAGGCCGCGTCCAAAAATTCCTAACTGTTCAAAAGTTATCTTCAAAACGGTTGTAAAAGATGAGTTTTCAACATATTTTCAAATCGATCAACGCTCTGAATAACTTGCAGCGAAAGTATTTTTTACCCAAAACTTCAATTCGAGATGATTGATCCCGAGATATAAGAAAAATATTTCCAAGCCAAATTTGTGAGCGACACGTTTGACTTCCATTTTTACTCCCTCCTATCGGCACATAATTGGAATCCGTAATTCAGGTAACGCGTTGAGACATATTGAAACGACAATAACTCACTTCATTTTCGGTGAAAAAAATACAAAATTTGTATTCATATTCAAGCTCAAAGTGTGTACTTTCTAGAACATTCAGGTCACGTCTAAAAATTCCTTCCCATTCAAAAGTTATCTACGAGACGGTTACCGAAGATCAGTTTTAAACACATTTTCAAATCGATTAACGCTCGTGAATAACTTGGAACCAAAGTATTTTTTACCCAAAACTTCATTGCGAGATGATTGATCCAGCGATATAAGAAAAATATTTCCAAGCCAAATTCGTGAGTGAAACATTTGAGTTCCATTTTTACTCCCTCCTTTCAGCACATAATTGGAATCCGTATTTCGGGTAACACGGTGAGACATTTTGAAACGACAATAACTCCCTTGATTTCCATTGAAAAAATACAAAATTTGTGTTCAAATTCAAGCTCAGAATGTGTACTTTCTAAAACATTCGGGCCGCATGTAAAAATTCCTAACCGTTCAAAAGTTATCTTCGGGACGATTACCGAAGATGAGTTTTCAACACATTTTCAAATCGATTAATGCTCGTGAATAACTTGCAGAGAAAGTATTTTTTACTCGAAAATTCATTTCGAAATGATTGACCCCACGATATAAGAAAAATATTTCCAAGCCAAATTCGTGAGCGAAACGTTTGACTTCCATTTTTACTCCCTCCTATCGGCACATAATTGGAATCCGTAACTCGAGTAACACGGTGAGACATTTTGAAATGACAATAACTCTCTTGATTTGCATTGAAAAAAAACAAAATTTATGCTCGAATTCAAGCTTAAAATGTGCACTTTCTAAAACATTCAGGCCGCGTCCAAAAATTCCTAACCGTTCAAAAGTTATCTTCGAAACGGTTGTAAAAGATGAGTTTTCAACACATTTTCAAATCGATTAACGCTCTGAATAACTTGCAGCGAAAGTATTTTTTACCCAAAACTTCAATTCTAGATGATTGATCTCGAGATATAAGAAAAATATTTCCAAGCCAAATTTGTTAGCGACACGTTTGACCTCCATTTTTACTCCCTCCTATCGGCACATAATTGGAATCCGTAATTCAGGTAACACGTTGAGACAAATTGAAACGACAATAACTCTCATGATTTCTGGTAAAAAAATAAAAGTTTGTGTTCAAATTAAAGCTCAGAATGTGTACTTTCTAAAACATTTGGGCCGCATCCAAAAATTCCTAACCGTACAAAAGTTATCTTCTAGATGATTGCCGAAGATGAGTTTTCACCACATTTTCGAATCGATTAACGCTCGTGAATAACTTGCAGCCAAATTATATTTTACCCAATACTTCAATTCGAGATGATTGATCCCGAAATATAAGAAAAATATTTCCAAGCTAAATTCGTGAGCGAAACGTTTGACTTCCATTTTTACTCCCTCCAATCGACACATAATTGGAATCCATATTTTGAGTAACACGATGGGACATTTTGAAACTACAATAACTCTCTTGATTTCCATTGAAAAAGTACAAAATTTGTGTTCAAATTCAAGCTCAGAATGTGTACTTTCTAAAACATGGAGGCCGTGTCTAAAAATTCCTAACGGTTCAAAAGTTATCTTCGAGATGATTACCGAAGATATATTTCCAACACATTTTCAAATCGATTAACGCTCATGAATAACATGCAGCCAAATTATTTTTTACCCAAAACTTCAATTCGAGATGATTGATCCCAAGATATAAGAAAAATATTTACAATCCAAATTCGTGAGCGTAACGTTTGACTTCCATTTTTACTCCCTTCTATCAGCACATAATTGGAATCCGTATTTCTGGTAACACAGTGAGACATTTCGAAACGACAATAACTCTCTTGATTTCCATTGAAAAAATACAAAATTTGTGTTCAAATTCAAGCTCAGAATGTGTACTTTCTAAAACATTCGCGCCGTGTAAGAAAATTCCTAACCGTTCAAAAGTTAACTTTGAAACGGTTACCGAAGATGAGTTTTCAACACATTTTCAAATTGATTAATGCTCTGAAACGACAGTAACTCTCTTTATTTCTAGTGAAAAAATACAAAATTTGTGTTCAACTTCAAGCTCATAATGTGTACTTTCTAAAACATCGGCGCCGCGTCTAAAAATTCCTAACCGTTCAAAAGTTATTTTCGAAACGGTTACCGAAGATGAGTTTTCGACACATTTTCAAATTGATTAACACTAGGAATAACTTGCAGCGAAAGTATTTTTTACCCAAAACTTCATTTTGAGATGATTGATCCCGCGATATAAGAAAAATATTTCTGAGCCAAATTCATGAGTGAAACGTTTGACTTCCATTTTTACTCCCTCCTATCGGCATATAATTGGAATCCGTAATTCGGGTAACACGGTGAGACATATTGAAACGACAATAACTCTCTTGATTTCCATTGAAAAAATACAGAATTTTTGTTCAAATTCAAGCTCACAATGTGTACTCTTTAAAAGATTCAGGACGCGTCTAAAAATACCTAACCGTTCAAAAGTTATCTTCGAAACGGTTACCGAGGATGAGTTTTGAACACATTTTCAAATTGATTAATGCTCTGACTAACTTGCAGAGAAATTATTTTTTACCCGAAACTTCATTTCAAAATGATTGATCCCGCAATATAAGAAAAATATTTCCAAGCCAAATTCGCGAGCAAAACGTTTGACTTCCATTTTTGCTCCCTCCTATCGGCACATAATTGGAATCCGTAATTCGGGTAACACAGTGAGATATATTGAAACGACAATAACTCTCTTGATTTCTTGTGAAAAAATACAAAATTTGTGTTCAAATTCAAGCTTAGAATGTGTACTTTCTAAAACATTCGCGCCGTGTAAGAAAATTCCTAACCGTTCAAAAGTTATCTTCGAAACGGTTACCGAAGATGAGTTTTCAACACATTTTCAAATTGATTAATGCTCCGAAACGACAGTAACTCTCTTTATTTCTTGTGAAAAAATACAAAATTTGTGTTCAACTTCAAGCTCATAATGTGTACTTTCTAAAACATTGGCGCCGCATCTAAAAATTCCTAACCGTTCAAAAGTTATCTTCGAAACGGTTACCGAAGATGAGTTTTCGACACATTTTCAAATTGATTAACACTAGGAATAACTTGCAGCGAAAGTATTTTTTACCCAAAACTTCATTTTGAGATGATTGATCCCGCGATATAAGAAAAATATTTCTGAGCCAAATTCATGAGTGAAACGTTTGACTTCCATTTTTACTCCCTCCTATCGGCATATAATTGGAATCCGTAATTCGGGTAACACGGTGAGACATATTGAAACGACAATAACTCTCTTGATTTCCATTTAAAAAATACAGAATTTTTGTTCAAATTCAAGCTCACAATGTGTACTCTTTAAAAGATTCAGGACGCGTCTAAAAATACCTAACCGTTCAAAAGTTATCTTCGAAACAGTTACCGAGGATGAGTTTTGAACACATTTTCAAATTGATTAATGCTCTGACTAACTTGCAGAGAAATTATTTTTTACCCGAAACTTCATTTCGAAATGATTGATCCCGCAATATAAGAAAAATATTTCCAAGCTAAATTCGTGAGCAAAACGTTTGACTTCCATTTTTGCTCCCTCCTATCGGCACATAATTGGAATCCGTAATTCGGGTAACACGGTGAGATATATTGAAACGACAATAACTCTTGATTTCTTGTGAAAAAATACAAAATTTGTGTTCCAATTCAAGCTTAGAATGTGTACTTTCTAAAACATTGGCGCCGCATCTAAAAATTCCTAACCGTTCAAAAGTTATCTTCAAAACGGTTACCGAAGATGAGTTTTCGACACATTTTCAAATTGGTTAACGCTCTGAAGAACTTGCAAAGAAAGTGTTTTTTAACCAAAACTTCATTTCGAGATGATTGATCCTGCGATATAAGAAAAATATTTCGAAGCCAAATTCGTGAGCAAAACGTTTGACTTCCATTTTTGCTCCCTCCTATCGGCATATAATTGGAATCCGTAATTCGGGTAACATGGTGAGACATATTGAAACGACAATAACTCTCTTGATTTCCATTGAAAAAATACAGAATTTGTGTTCAAATTCAAGCCCAGAATGTGTACTCTTTAAAACATTCAGGCCGCGTCTAAAAATACCTAACCGTTCAAAAGTTTCATTCGAAACGGTTACCGGAGTTGAGTTTTCAACACATTTTCAAATCGAGCAATGCTCTGAATAACTTACAGCGAAAGTATTTTTTGCCCCAAACTTCATTTTGAGATGATTGATCCCGTGATATAAGAAAAATATTTCCAAGTCAAATTCGTGAGTGAAACGTTTGACTTCCATTTTTACTCCCTCCTATCGGTAAATAATTGGAATCCGTAATTCGGGTAACACGGTGAGATATATTGAAATGACAATAACTCTCTTGATTTCTTGTGAAAAAATACAAAATTTGTGTTCAAATTCAAGCTCAGAATGTGTACTTTCTAAAACATTCGCGCCGCGTCTAAAAATTCTTAACCGTTCAAAAGTTATCTTCAAAACGGTTATCGAAGATGAGTTTTCGACACATTTTCAAATTGGTTAACGCCCTGAATAACTTGCAGAGAAAGTATCTTTTACCTGAAACTTCATTTTCAGATGATTGATCCCGCGCTATAAGAAAAATATTTCCAAGCCAAATCCGTGGGCGAAACGTTTGGCTTCCATTTTTACTTCATCCTATCAGCACATAATTGGAATCTGTAATTCGGGTAACACGGCGAGATATAATGAAACAACAATAACTCTCTTGATTTCTAGTGAAAAAATAAAAAATTTGTGTTCAAATTCAAGCTCAGAATGTGTGCTTTCTAAAACATTAAGGCCGCGTCTAAAAATTCCCAACTGTTCAATACTTTTCTTTGAAACAGTTACCAAACTTGAGTTCTCAACACATTTTCAAATCGATTAACGCTCGTGAATAACTTGCAACCAAAGTATTTTTTACCCAAAACTTCATTTTGAGATGATTGATCCCACGATATATGAAAAATATTTCCAAGCCAAATTTGTGAGCAAACGTGTGACTTCCATTTTTACTCCCTCCTATCGACACATAATTGGAATTCGTTTTTCGGGTAACATGGTGAGACATTTTGAAACGACAATAACTCTCTTGATTTCCAAAGAAAAAATGCAAATTTTGTGTTCAAATTCAAGCTCAAAATGTGTACTTCTAAAACATTCAGGCCGCGTCTAAAAATTCTTAACCGTTCAAAAGTTATCTTCGAAACGATTACCGAAGTTGAATTTTCCACACATTTTCAAATTGATTAACACTAGGAATAACTTGCAGCGAAAGTATTTTTTACCCAAAACTTCATTTCGAGATGACTGATCCCGCGATATAAGAGAAATATTTCCAAGCAAAATTCGCGATCGAAACGTTTGACTTCCATTTTTACTCCCTCCTATCAACACATAATTGGAATCCGTATTTCGGGTAACACGGTGAGACATTTTGAAACGACAACAACTCTCTTGATTTCCATTGAAAAAATACAAAATTTGCGTTCAAATTCAAGCTCAGAATGTGTAATTTCTAAAACTTTGGGCCGCGTGTAAAAATTCCTAACCGTTCAAAAGTTTTCTTCGAAACGGTTTCCAAAGATGAGTTTCCAACCCATTTTCAAATTGATTAACGCTCTGAAGAACTTGCAAAGAAAGTGTTTTTTACCCAAAACTTCATTTCGAGATGATTGATCCCGCGATATAAGAAAAATATTTCCGAGCCAAATTCATGAGTGAAACGTTTGACTTCCATTTTTACTCCCTCCTATCGGCATATAATTGGAATCTGTAATTCGGGTAACACGGTGAGACATATTGAAACGACAATAACTCTCTTGATTTCCATTGAAAAAAATACAGAATTTGTGTTCAAATTCAAGCTCAAAATGTGTACTCCTTAAAACATTCAGGCCGCGTCTAAAAATACCTAACCGTTCAAAAGTTATCTTCGAAACGGTTACCGAGGATGAGTTTTGAACACATTTTCAAATTGATTAATGCTCTGACTAACTTGCAGAGAAATTATTTTTTACCCGAAACTTCATTTCAAAATGATTGATCCTGCAATATAAGAAAAATATTTCCAAGTCAAATTCGTGAGCAAAACGTTTGACTTCCATTTTTGCTCCCTCCTATCGGCACATAATTGGAATCCGTAATTCAGGTAACACGGTGAGATATATTGAAACGACAATAACTCTCTTGATTTCTTGTGAAAAAATACAAAATTTGTGATTAAATTCAAGCTCAGAATGTGTACTTTCTAAAACATTCGCGCCGCGTCTAAAAATTCCTAACCGTTCAAAAGTTATCTTCAAAACGGTTACCGAAGATGAGTTTTCGACTCATTTTCAAATTGGTTAACGCTTTGAATAACTTGCAGAGAAAGTATCTTTTACCCGAAACTTCATTTCGTGATGATTGATCCCGCGCTATAAGAAAAATATTTCCAAGCCAAATTCGTGGGCGAAACGTTTGACTTCCATTTTTATTCCATCCTATCGGCACATAATTCGAATCCGTAATTCCGGTAACACGGCGAGGTATAATGAAACGACAATAAATCTCTTGATTTCTAGTGAAAAAATAAAAAATTTGTGTTCAAATTCAATCTCAGAATGTGTGCTTTCTAAAACATTAAGGCCGCGTCTAAAAATTCCCAACTGTTCAATACTTTTCTTTGAAACAGTTACAGAACTTGAGTTCTCAACACATTTTCAAATCGATTAACGCTCGTGAATAACTTGCAACCAAAGTATTTTTTACCCAGAACTTCATTTCGAGATGATTGATCCCGCGATATATGAAAAATATTTCCAAGCGAAATTCGTGAGCAAAACGTTTGACTTCCTTTTTCTACTCCCTCCTATCGGCACATAATTGGAATCCGTTGTTCGGGTAACACGGTGAGACATTTTGAAACGACAATAACTCTCTTGATTTCCATTGAAAAAATGCAAATTTTGTGTTCAAATTCAAGCTCAGAATGTGTACTTCTAAAACATTCAGGCCGCGTCTAAAAATTTCGGACCGTTCAAAAGTTATCTTCGAAACGATTACGGAAGTTGAATTCTCCACACATTTTCAAATTGATTAACACTAGGAATAACTTGCAGCGAAAGTATTTTTTACCCAAAACTTCATTTCGAGATGATTGATCAAGCGATATAAGAGAAATATTTACAAGCAAAATTCGCGATTGAAACGTTTGACTTCCATTTTTACTCCCTCCTATCGGCACATAATTGGAATCCGTATTTTGGGTAACATGGTGAGACATTTTCAATCGACAATAACTCTCTTGATTTCCATTGAAAAAATACAAAACTTGCATTCAAATTCAAGCTCAGAATGTGTACTTTCTAAAACTTTGGGCCGCGTGTAAAAATTCCTAACCGTTCAAAACTTTTCTTCGAAACGGTTACTGAAGATGAGTTTCCAACTCATTTTCAAGTTGATTAACGCTCTGAATAACTTGCAGAGAAAGTGTTTTTTACCCAAAACTTCATTTCGAGATGATTGATCCCGCGATATAATAAAAATATTTCTGAGCCAAATTCATGAGCGAAACGTTTGACTTCCATTTTTACTCCCTCCTATCGGCACATAATTGGAAACCGTAATTCGGGTAACAAGGTGAGACATATTGAAACGACAATAACTCTGTTGATTTCCATTGAAAAAATACAGAATTTGTGTTCAAATTCAAGCTCAGAATGTGTACTCTTTAAAATATTTAGGCCGCGTCAAAAAATACCTAACCGTTCAAAAGTGTCATTCAAAACGGTTACCGGAGTTGAGTTTTCAACACATTTTCAAATCGAGCAATGCTCTGAATAACTTGCAGCGAAAGTATTTTTTGCCCCAAAATTCATTTGGAGATGATTGATCCTGCGATATAAGAAAAATATTTTCAAGTCAAATTCGTGAGCCAAACGTTTGACTTCCATTTTTACTCCCTCCTATCGGCACATAATTGGAATCCATAATTCGGGTAACACGGTGAGACATATTGAAACGACAATAGTTCTCTTGATTTCAATTGAAAAAATACAAAATTTGTGTTGAAATTCAAGCTCAAAATCTGTACTTTCTAAAACATTCAGGCCGTGTCAAAAAATTCCAAACCGTTCAAAAGTTATCTTCGAAACGGTTACCGAAGATGAGTTTTCAACACAATTTTAAATCGATTAACGCTCTTAATAACTTGCAACGAAAGTATTTTTTCATCAAAACTTCATGTCATGATGATTGATCCCGTGTTACAAGAAAAATATTTCCAAGCCGAATTTGTGAGCGAAACATTTGACTTCAATTTTTACTCCCTCCTATCGGCACGTAATTGGAATCCGTAATTCAGGTAACACGGTGAGACATATTGAAACGACAATAACTCTCTTGATTCCCGTTGAAAAAATACAAAATTTGTGTTCAAATTCAAGCTCAGAATCTGTACTTTCTAAAACATTCAGGCCGCGTCTAAAAATTCCCAACTATTTAAAAGTTTTCTTCAAAACGGTTTTAGAAGTTGAGTTCACAACAAAATTTCAAATCGATTAACGCTCTGAATAACTTGCAACGAAAGTATTTTTTAGCCAAAACTTCATTTCAAGATGATTGATCCCGTGATATAAGAAAAATATTTCCAAGCCAAATTCGTGAGCGAAATGTTTGACTTCCATTTTTACTCCCTCCTATCGGCACATAATTGCAATCCGTAATTCGGGTAACACGGAAAGAAATATTGAAACGACAATAACTCTCTTGATTTCCATTGAAAAAGTTCAAAATTTGTTTTCAAATTCAAGTTAAGAATGTGTGCTTTCTAAAACATTCAGGCCGTGTCTAAAAATTCCCAACCGTTCAAAAGTTTTCTTCGAAACGGTTTCCGAAGTTGAGTTCTCAACACATTTTCAAATTGATTTACGCTCTGAATAATTTGAAGCGAAAGTATTTTTTACCCAAAACTTCATTTTTAGATGATTGATCCCGCGATATAAGAAAAATATTTCCAAGGCATATTCATGAGCGAAACGTTTGACTTCCATTTTTCTCCCTCCTATCGGCACATAATTAGAATCCGTAATTCGGCTAACACGGTGAGACATATTGAAACGACAATAACTCTCTTGATTTCCATTGAAAAAATACAAAATTTGTGTTCAAATTCAAGCTCAGAATCTGTACTTTCTAAGACATTCAGGCCGTGTCTAAAGATTCCTAACCGTTCAAAAGTTATCTTCGAAACGGTTACCGAAGATGAGTTTTCAACACAATTTCAAATTGATTAAGGCTTTGAATAACTTGTAGCGAAAGTATTTTTTCATCAAAACTACATTTCGAGATGATTGATCCCGCGATATAAGAAAAATATTTCCGAGCCAAATTCGTGACCGAAACGTTTGAATTCGATTTTTACTCCCTCCTATCGGCACATAATTGGAATCCGTAATTCGGGTAACACGGTGAGACATATTGAAACGACAATAACTCTCTTGATTTCCACTGAAAAAATTCAAAATTTGTGTTCAAATTCAAGCTCAGAATACTTTCTAAAACATTCAGGCCGCGTCTAAAAATTCCCAACTGTTCAAAAGTTTTCTTTGAAACGGTTTTCTAAGTTGAGTTCACAACAAAATTTCAAATCGATTAACGCTCTAAATAACTTGCAACGAAAGTATTTTTTTTTCCAAAACTTCATTTCGAGATGATTGATCCCGTGATATAAGAAAAATATTTCCAAGCCAAATTCGTGAGCGAAATGCTTGACTTCCATTTTTACTCCCTCCTATCGGCACATAATTGCAATCCGTAATTCGGGTAACACGGTGAGGCATATTGAAACGACAATAACTCTCTTGATTTCCATTGAAAAAGTTCAAAATTTGTTTTCAAATTCAAGCTAAGAATGTGTGCTTTCTAAAACATTCAGGCCGTGTCTAAAAATTACCAACCGTTCAAAAGTTTTCTTCGAAACGGTTTCCGAAGTTGAGTTCTCAACACATTTTCAAATCGATTTACGCTCAGAATAATTTGCAGCGAAAGTATTTTTTACCCAAAACTTCATTTTGAGATGATTGATCCCGCGATATAAGAAAAAAATTTCCAAGCCAAATTCATGAGCGAAAGATTTGACTTCCATTTTTACTCCCTCCTATCGGCACATAATTGGAATCCGTAATTCGGCTAACACGGTGAGACATATTGAAACGACAATAACTCTATTGATTTCCATTGAAAAAATAAAAAATTTATATTCAAATTCAAGCTCAGAATCTGTACTTTCTAAAACATTCAGGCCGCGTCCAAAAATTCCTAACCGTTCAAAAGTTTCTTTTGAAATGGCTACCGAAGTTGAGTTTTCAACACATTTTCAATTCGATTAACGCTCTGAAAAACTTGCAGCGAAAGTATTTTTTCATCAAAACTTCATTTCGAGATGATTGATCCCGCGATATAAGAAAAATATTTCCAAGCCAAATTCGTGAGCGAAACGTTTGTGTTTGATTTTTACTCCCTCCTATTGGCACATAATTGGAATCCGTAATTCGGGTAACACGGTGAGACATATTGAAACGACAATCACTCTCTTGATTTCCATTGAAAATATACAAAATTTGTGTTCAAATTCAAGCTTAGAATCTGTACTTTCTAAAACATTCAGGCCGCGTCCAAAAATTCCTAACCGTTCAAAAGTTTCTTTCGAAACGGTTACTGAAGTTGAGTTTTCAACATATTTTCAAATCGATTAACGCTCTGAATAACTTGCAGCGAAAATGTTTTTTCATCAAAACTTCATTTTGAGATGATTGATCCCGCGATATGAGAAAAATATTTCCAAGCCAAATTCGTGAGCGAAACGTTTGACTTCGATTTTTACTCCCTCCTATCGGCACATAATTGGAATTCGTAATTCGGGTAACACGATGAGGCATATTGAAACGACAATAACTCTCTTGATTTCCATTGAAAAAATTAAGTATTTGTGTTCAAATTCAAGCTCAGAATGTTAAATTTCTAAAACATTCAGGCCGCGTCGAAAAATTCCCAACCATTCAAAAGTTTTCTTCGAAACGGTTTCCGAAATTGAGTTTTCAACAAAATTTCAAATCGATTAACGCTCTAAATAACTTGCAACGAAAGTATTTTTTAGCCAAAAATTCATTTCGAGATGATTGATCCCGTGATATAAGAAAAATATTTCAAAGCCAAATTCGTGAGAGAAATGTTTGACTTCCATTTTTACTCCCACCTATCGGCACATAATTGGAATCCGTAATTCGGGTAACATGGTGAGGCATATTAAAACGACAATAACTCTCTTGATTTCCATTGAAAAAGTTCAAAATTTGTTTTCAAATTCAAGCTAAGAATGTGTGCTTTCTAAAACATTAAGGCCGCGTCTAAAAATTCCCAACCGTTCAAAAGTTTTCTTCTAAACGGTTTCCAAAGTTGAGTTCTCAACACATTTTCAAATCGATTTATGCTCTGAATAACTTGCAGCGAAAGTATTTTTTACCCAAAACTTCATTTTGAGATGATTAATCCAGCGATATAAGAAAAATATTTCCAAGCAAAATTCGTGAGCGAAACGTTTGACTTCCATTTTTCCTCCCTCCTATCGGCACATAATTGGAATCCGTAATTCAGGTAACACGGTGAGACATATTGAAATGACAACAACTCTCTTGATTTCCATTGAAAAAATACAAAATTTGTGTTCAAATTCAAGCTCAGAATGTGTACTTTCTAAAATATTCGTGCGACGTCTAAAAATTCCTAACCGTACAAAAGTTATCTTCTAGATGATTGCTGAAGATGAGTTTTCTACACATTTTCAAATCTGTTAACTCTCGTGAATAACTTGTAGCCAAATTATTTTTTACCCAAAACTTCAATTCGAGATGATTGATCCCGAGATATAAGCAAAATATTTCCAAGCTAAATTCATGAGCGAAACGTTTCACTTCCATTTTTACTCCCTCCTATCGGCACATAATTGGAATCTGTATTTTGGGTAACACAGTGGTACATTTTGAAACAATAATAGCTATCATGATTTTCATTGAAAAAATACAAAATTTGTGTTCAAATTCAAGCTCAGAATGAGTACTTTCTAAAACATGCAGGAGACATCTAAAAATTCATAACGGTTCAAAAGTTATCTTTGAGACGATTACCGAAAAAGAGTTTTAAACACATTTTTAAATCAATTAACGCTCGTGAATAACTTGCAGCCAAATTATTTTTTACCCAAAACTTCAATTCGAGATGATTGATCCCGAGATGTAAGAAAAATATTTCCAAGCCAATTTCGTGAGCGAAACGTTTGACTTCCATTTTTACTCCATCCTATCGGCACATAATTGGAATCCGTATTTCGGGTAACACGGTAAGACATTTTGAAACGACAACAACTCTCTTGATTTCCTTTGAAAAAATACAAAATTTGAGTTCAAAGTCAAGCTCAGAATGTGTACTTTCTAAAACATTAGCGCCGCGTCTAAAAATTCCTAACCGTTCAAAAGTTATCTTCAAAACGGTTACTGAAGATGAGTTTTCGACACATTTTCAAATTGGTTAACGCTCTGAATAACTTGCAGAGAATGTATTTTTTACCCAAAACTTCATTTCGAGATGATTGATCCCACGCTATAAGAAAAATATTTCCAAGCGAAATTCGTGGGCGAAACGTTTGACTTCCATTTTTACTCCATCCTATCGGCACGTAATTGGAATCCGTAATTCGGGTAACACGGTGAGATACAATGAAACCACAATAACTCTCTTGATTTCTAGTGAAAAAGTAAAAAATTTCTGTTCAAATTCAAGCTCAAAATGTGTGCTTTCTAAAACAATCAGTCCGCGTCCAAAAATTCCAACTGTTCAATACTTTTCTTTGAAACAGTGACCGAACTTGAGTTTTCAACACATTTTCAAATCGATTAACGCTCGTGAATAACTTGCAACCAAAGTATTTTTTACCCAAAACTTCATTTCGAGATGATTGATCCCACGCTATAAGAAAAATATGTCCAAGCCAAATTCGTGAGTAAAACGTTTGACTTCCATTTTTACTCCCTCCAATCGGCACATAATTGTAATCCGTAATTCGCGTAACACGGTGAGATATATTAAAACGACAATAACTCTCTTGATTTCTAGTAAAAAAGTACAAAATTTGTGTTCAAATTCAAGCTAAGAATGTGTACTTTCTAAAACATTCGGGCCGCGTCTAAAAATTCCTAACCGTTCAAAAGTTATCTTCGAAACGGTTATCGAAGATGAGTTGTCAACACATTTTCAAATTGATTAATGCCGTAACTAACTTACAGAGAAAGTATTTTTTACCCGAAACTTCATTTCGAAATGATTGATCCCGCGATATAAGAAAAAATATTTCCAAGCCAAATTTGTGAGCGAAACGTTTGACTTCCATTTTTGCTCCCTCCTATCGGCACATAATTTGAATCCGTAATTCGGGTAACACAGTGAGATATATTGAAACGACAATAACTCTCTTGATTTCTAGAGAAAAAATACAAAATTTGTGTTAAAATTCAAGCTCGGAATGTGTGCTTTCTAAAACATTAAAGCCGCGTCTAAAAATTCCAAACCGTTCAATACTTTTCTTCGAAACGGTTACCGAAGTTGAGTTTTCAACACATGTTCAAATCGATTAATGCTCGTGAATAACGTGCAACCAAACTATTTTTTACCCAAAACTTCATTTCAAGATGATTGATCCCGTGATATATGAAAAATATTTCCAAGCCAAATTCATGAGCAAAACGTTTGACTTCCATTTTTCCTCCCTCCTATCGGTGCATAATTGGAATCCGTAATTCGGGTAACACGGTGAGGCATATTGAAACGACAATAACTCTCTTGATTTCCATTGAAAAAGTTCAAAATTTTTTTTCAAATTCAAGCTAAGAATGTGTGCTTTCTAAAACATTCAGGCCGCGTCTAAAAATTCCCAACCGTTCAAAAGTTTTCTTCGAAACGGTTTCCGAAGTTGAGTTCTCAACACATTTTCAAATCGATTTACGCTTTGAATAACTTGCAGAGAAAGTATTTTTTACCCGAAACTTCATTTCGAGATGATTGATCCCGCGATATAGGAAAAATATTTCCGAGCCAAATTCGTGAGCGAAACGTTTTACTTCCATTTTCACTCCCTCCTATTGGCACATAATTGGAATCCGTAATTCGGGTAACACAGTGAGATATATTGAAATGACAATAACTCTCTTGATTTCTAGTGAAAAAATACAAAATTTGTGTTCAAATTCAAGCTCGGAATGTGTGCTTTCTAAAACATTCAAACCGTGTCTAAAAATTCCAAACCGTTCAATAGTTTTCTTCGAAACGGTTACCGAAGTTGAGTTCTCAACACATTTTCAAATCGATTAACGCTCGTGAATAACTTGCAACCAATGTATTTTTTACCCAAAACATCATTTCTAGATGATTGATCCCGCGATATATGAAAAATATTTCCAAGCCAAATTCGTGAGCGAAGGGTTTGACTTCAGTTTTTACTCCCTCCTATCGGAACATAATTGCAATCCGTATCTCTGGTAACACGGTGAGACATTGTTAAACGACAATAACTCTCTTGGTTTGCATTGAAAAAATACAAAATTTGTGTTCAAATTCAAGCTCAGAATGTGCACTTCCTAAAACATTTAGGCCGCGTCTGAAAATTCCTAACCGTTCAAAAGTTATCTTCAAAACGGTTACTGAAGTTGAGTTTTCAACACATTTTCAAATAGATTAACGCTCTGAATAACTTGCAGCGAAAGTATTCTTTACCGAAAATTTCAATTCGAGATGATTGATCCCTATTCAAGAAAAATATTTCCACGCCAAATTATTGAGCGACACGTTTGACTTCCATTTTTACACCCTCCAATCGGCACATAATCGGACTGTGTAATTCAGGTAACAGGGTGAGACATATTGAAACGATAATAACTCTCTCCATTTCCAGTGAAAAAATACAAAATTTCTATTCATATTCAAGCTCAAAGTGTGTACTTTCTAGAACATTCAGGTCACGTCTAAAAATTCCTTCCTGTTCAAAAGTTATCCCCAAGACGGTTACCGAAGATCAGCTTTCAACACATTTTCAAATCGATTAACGCCCGTGAATAACTTGCAACCAAAGTATTTTTTACCCAAAACTTCATTTCAAGATGATTAATCCCGCGATATATGAAAAATATTTCCAAGCCAAATTCATGAGCAAAACGTTTGACATCCATTTTTACTCCCTCCTATCTGCACATAATTGAAATCCGTTTTTCGGGTAACACGGTGAGACATTTTGAAACGACAATAACTCTCTTGATTTCCATTGAAAAAATGCAAATTTTGTGTTGAAATTCAAGTTCAGAATGTGTACTTCTAAAACATTCAGGCCGCGTCTAAAAATTCCTAACCGTTGAAAAGTTATTTTCGAAACGGTTACCGAAGTTGAGTTTTCCACACATTTTCAAATCGATTAACACTAGGAATAACTTACAGCGAAAGTATTTTTTACCCAAAACTTCATTTCGAGATGATTGATCCCGCGATATAAGAGAAATATTTCCAAGCAAAATTCGCGATCGAAATGTTTGACTTCCATTTTTACTCCCTCCTATCGGCACATAATTGGAATCCGTATTTCGGGTAACACGGTGAGACATTTTCAAACGACAATAACTCTCTTGATTTCCATTGAAAAAATACAAAATTTGAGTTCAAATTCAAGCTTAGAATGTGTACTTTCTAAAACTTTGGGCCGCGTGTAGAAATTCCTAACCGTTCAAAAGTTATCTTCGAAACGGTTACCAAAGATGAGTTTTCAACTCATTATCAAATTGATTAATGCTCTGAATAACTTGCAGAGAAAGTGTTTTTTACCCAAAACTTCATTTCGAGATGATTGATACCGCGATATAAGAAAAATATTTTCGAGCCAAATTCATGAGCGAAATGTTTGACTTCCATTTTTACTCCCTCCTATCGGCACATAATTGGAATCCGTATTTCGGGTAACATGGTGAGACATTTTGAAACGACAACAACTCTCTTGATGTATAGTAAAAAAGTACAAAATTTGTGTTCAAATTCAAGCTCAGAATGTGTACTTTCTAAAACATTCGTGCCACGTCAAAAAATTCCAAGCCGTACAAAAGTTATCTTCTAGATGATTGCTGAAGATGAGTTTTCAACACAATTTCAAATCTGTTAACGCTCGTGAATAACTTGCAGCGAAATTATTTTT
This sequence comes from Quercus cerris, assembly GCA_963669245.1. NCBI lineage: Eukaryota > Viridiplantae > Streptophyta > Magnoliopsida > Fagales > Fagaceae > Quercus > Quercus cerris. Next base: position 81,349,022 of record OY770008.1, read on the forward strand.
TACCCAAAACTTCAATTTGAGATGATTGATCCCGAGATATAAGAAAAATATTTCCAAGCTAAATTCGTGAGCGAACCGTTTCACTTCCATTTTTACTCCCTCATATCAGCACATAATTGGAATCTATATTTTGGGTAACACGGTGGTACATTTTGAAACAACAATAACTCTCATGATTTCCATTGAAAAAATACAAAATTTGTGTTCAAATTCAAGCTCAGAATGTGTACTTTCTAAAACATGCTGGCCACATCTAAAAATTCCCAACGGTTCAAAAGTTATCTTCGAGACGATTACCGAAGAAGAGTTTTCAACACATTTTCAAATCGATTAACGCTCGTGAATAACTTGCAGCCAAATTATTTTTTACCGAAAACTTCAATTCAAGATGATTGATCCTGAGATGTAAGAAAAATATTTCCAAGCCAATTTCGTGAGCGAAACGTTTGACTTCCATTTTTACACCCTCCTATCGGCACATAATTGGAATCCGTATATCGGGTAACACGGTGAGACATTTTGAAACGACAATAACTCTCTTGATTTTCATTGAAAAAATACAAAATTTGAGTTCAAAGTCAAGCTGAGAATGTGTACTTTCTAAAACATTGGTGCCGCGTCTAAAAATTCCTAACCGTTGAAGAGTTATCTTCAAAACGGTCATCGAAGATGAGTTTTTGACACATTTTCGAATTGGTTAACGCTCTGAATAACTGGCAGAGAATGTATTTTTTACCCGAAACTTCATTTCGAGATGATTGATCCCGCGGTATAAGAAAAATATTTCCAAGCCAAATTCGTGGGCGAAACGATTGACTTCCATTTTTACTCCATCCTATCGGCACATAATTGGAATCCGTAATTCGGGTAACACGGCGGGATATAATAAAACGACAATAACTCTGTTGATTTCTAGTGAAAAAATAAAAAAATTGTGTTCAAATTCAAGCTCGGAATGCGTGCTTTCTAAAACAATAAGGCCGCGTCTAAAAATTCCCAACTGTTCAATACTTTTCTTTGAAACAGTTACCGAACTTGAGTTTTCAACACATTTTCAAATCGATTAACGCTCGTGAATAACTTGCAACCAAAGTATTTTTTACCCAAAACTTCATTTCGAGATGATTGATCCTGCGATGTATGAAAAATATTTCCAAGCCAAATTCGTTTGCAAAACGTTTGACTTCCATTTTTACTCCTTCCAATCAGCACATAATTGGAATCCGTAATTCGCGTAACACGGTGCGATATATAAAAATGACAATAACTCTCTTGATTTCTAGTAAAAAAATACAAAATTTGTGTTCAAATTCAAGCTCAGAATGTGTACTTTCTAAAACATTCGGGCCGCGTCTAAAAATTCCTAACCGTTCAAAAGTTATCTTCGAAACGGTTACAAAAGATGAGTTTTCAACACATTTTCAAATTGATTAATGGTCTGACTAACTTACAGAGCAAGGATTTTTTTTCCCGAAACTTCATTTCGAAATGATTGATCTCGCGATATAAGAAAAATATTTCCAAGCCAAATTCGTGAGCGAAACGTTTGACTTCCATTTTTGCTCCCTCCTTTCGGCACATAATTGGAATCCGTAATTCGGGTAACACGGTGAGATATAATGAAACGACAATAACTCTCTTGATTTCTAGTGAAAAAATACAAAGTTTGTGTTCAAATTCAAGCTCTGAATGTGTGCTTTCTAAAACATTAAAGCCGCGTCTAAAAATTCGAAACCGTTCAATACTTTTCTTCGAAACGGTTACCGAAGTTGAGTTTTCAACACATTTTCAAATCGATTAACGCTTGTGAATAACTTGCAACCAAACTATTTTTTACCCAAAACTTCATTTCGAGATGATTGATCCCGCGATATAGGAAAAATATTTCCATGCCAAATTCGTGAGCAAAACGTTTTACTTCCATTTTCACTCCCTTCTATTGGCACATAATTGGAATCCATAATTCGAGTAACACAGTGAGATATATTGAAACGACAATAACTCTCTTGATTTCTAGTGAAAAAATACAAAATTTGTGTTCAAATTCAAGCTCGGAATGTCTGCTTTCCAAAACATTCAGGCCGCATCTAAAAATTCCTAACCATTCAATAGTTCTCTTCGAAACAATTACCGAAGTTGAGTTCTCAACACATTTTCAAATCGATTAACGCTCGTGAATATCTTGCAACCAATGTATTTTTTTTCCCAAAACATCATTTCGAGATGATTGATCCCGCGATATATGAAGAATATTTCCAAGCCAAATTCATGAGCGAAACGTTTGGCTTCCATTTTTAATCCCTCCAATCGGCATATAATTGGAATCCATAACTCGGGTAACACTGGGAGACATTTTGAAACGACAATAACTCTCTTGATTTGCATTGAAAAAATACAAAATTTGAGTTCAAATTCAAGCTCCGAATGTGTACTTTCTAAAACATGCTGGCCACGTCTAAGAATTCCTAACCGTTCAAAGGTTATCTTCGAAACGGTTACCGAAATTGAGTTTTCAACACATTTTCAAATCGATGAACGCTCGTGAATAACTTGTGGCCAAATTATTTTTTTACCCCAAACTTCAATTCGAGATGATTGATCCCAAGATATAAGAAAAATATTTCCAAGCCATATTCGTGAGCGAAACGTTTGACTTCCATTTTGACTCCCTCCTATCGGCACATAATTGCATTCCATATTTCGGGTAACACGGTAAAACATTTTGTAACGACAATAACTCTCTTGATTTCCTCTAAAAAAATACAAAATTTGTGTTCAAATTCAAGCTCAGAATGTGTACTTTCTAAAACATTTGGGCCGCGCCTAAAAATTCCTAACTGTTCAAAAGTTATCGGTGAAACGGTTACCGAAGATACGCATTTTCAAATGGATTAACGCTCTGAATGACTTGCAGTGAAAGTATTTTTTACTCAAAACTTCATTTCGAGATGATTGATCCCGCGATATAAGAAAAATATTTCCAAGCCAAATTCGTGAGCAAAACGTTTGACTTCCATTTTTACTACCTCCCATCGGCATATAATTTGAATCCGTAATTCGTGCAACAAGGTGAGATATATTTAAACGACAATAACTCTCTTGATTTCTAGTGAAAAAATACAAAATTTGTGTTCAAATTCAAGCTCGGAATGTCTACTTTCTAAAACGTTCAGGCCGCGTCTAAAAATTCCTAACCGTTCAATAGTTTTCTTCGAAACGGTTACCGAAGTTGAGTTCTCAACACATTTTCAAATCGATTAACGCTCGTGAATAACTTGAAACCAATGTATTTTTTTCCCAAAACTTCACTTCGAGATGATTGATCCTGAGATATAAGAAAAATAATTCCAAGCCAAATTCGTGAGCGAAACGTTTGACTTTCATATTTACTGCCTCCCATCGGCATATAATTGGAATCCGTAATTCGTGTAACACGGTGAGATATATTTAAACGACAATAACTCTCTTGATTTCTAGTGAAAAAATACAAAATTTGTGTTCAAATTCAAGCTCGGAATGTCTGCTTTCTAAAACATTCAGGCCACGTCTAAAAATTCCCAACCATTCAAAAGTTATCTTCAAAAAGGTTACCGAAGTTGGGTTTTCAACACATTCTCAAATCGATTAAGGCTCTGAATAACTTGCAGCGAAAGTATTTTTTGGCCAAAACATCAATTCGAGGTGATTGATCCCGAGGTATAAGAAAATAAACTCCAGGGCAAATTCGCGAGCGCCACGTTTGACTTTCATTTTTACGCCCTCCTATCAGCACATAATTGGAATCCGTAATTCAGGTAACACGGTGAGACATATGGAAACACCAATAACTCTCTTCATTTCCAGTGAAATAATACAAAATTTGTATTCAAATTCAAGCTCAGAATGTGACATTCTAAAACATTCCGGCCGTGTCTAAAAATCCCTAATCGTTCAAAAGTTATCTTCGAAACGGTTACCGAAATTGAGTTTTCAACACATTTTCAAATCGATTAATGCTCGTGAATAACTTGCAGCCAAAGTGTTTTTTGCCCAAAACTTCAATTCGAGGGGATTGATCCCAAGATATAAGAAAAATATTTCCAAGCCAAATTCGTGAGCGAAACGTTTGACTTCCATTTTTACTACCTCCTATCGACACATAATTGGAATCCGTATTTCGGGTAACACGGTGACACATTTTGAAACAACAATAACTCTCTTGATTTCCACTGAAAAAATACAAAATTTGTGTTCAAATTCAAGCTCAGAATGTCTACTTTCTAAAACATTCAGGCCGCACCTAAAAATTCCAAACCGTTCAAAAGTTATCTTTGAAACGGTTTCCGAAGATGAGTTTTCAACACATTTTCAAATGGATTAACGCTCTGAATGACTTGCAGTGAAAGTATTTTTTACTCGAAACTTCATTTCGAGATGATTGATCCCGCGATATAAGAAAAATATTTCCATGCCAAATTCATGAGCGAAACGTTTGACTTCCATTTTTACTCCCTCCTATCGGCACATAATTGGAATCCGTAATTCGGGTAACACGGTGAGATATATTGAAACGACAATAACTCTCTTGATTTCTAGTGAAAAAATAAAAAATTTATCTTCAAATTCAAGCTCGGAATGTGTGCTTTCTAAAACATTAACGCCGCGTCTAAAAATTCCTAACCGTTCAAAACTTTTCTTCGAAACGGTTACCGAAGTTGAGTTTTCAACACATTTTCAAATCGATTAACGCTCGTGAATAACTTGCAACGAAAGTATTTTTTACCCAAACTTTATTTCGAGATGATTGATCTAGCGATATATGAAAAATATTTCCAAGCCAAATTCGTGGGCGAAACGTTTGACTTCCATTTTTAATCCCTCCTATAGGCACATAATTGGAATCCGTAATTCAGGTAACATGGTGAGATATATTGAAACGACAATAACTCTCTTGATTTCTAGTGAAAAAATACAAAATTTGTGTTCAAATTCAAGCTCGGAATGTCTGCTTTCTAAAACATTCAGGCCACGTCTAAAAATTCCCAACCATTCAAAAGTTATCTTCAAAAAGGTTACCGAAGTTGGGTTTTCAACACATTCTCAAATCGATTAAGGCTCTGAATAACTTGCAGCGAAAGTATTTTTTGGCCAAAACATCAATTCGAGGTGATTGATCCCGAGGTATAAGAAAATAAACTCCAGGGCAAATTCGCGAGCGCCACGTTTGACTTTCATTTTTACGCCCTCCTATCAGCACATAATTGGAATCCGTAATTCAGGTAACACGGTGAGACATATGGAAACACCAATAACTCTCTTCATTTCCAGTGAAATAATACAAAATTTGTATTCAAATTCAAGCTCAGAATGTGACATTCTAAAACATTCCGGCCGTGTCTAAAAATCCCTAATCGTTCAAAAGTTATCTTCGAAACGGTTACCGAAATTGAGTTTTCAACACATTTTCAAATCGATTAATGCTCGTGAATAACTTGCAGCCAAAGTGTTTTTTGCCCAAAACTTCAATTCGAGGGGATTGATCCCAAGATATAAGAAAAATATTTCCAAGCCAAATTCGTGAGCGAAACGTTTGACTTCCATTTTTACTACCTCCTATCGACACATAATTGGAATCCGTATTTCGGGTAACACGGTGACACATTTTGAAACAACAATAACTCTCTTGATTTCCACTGAAAAAATACAAAATTTGTGTTCAAATTCAAGCTCAGAATGTCTACTTTCTAAAACATTCAGGCCGCACCTAAAAATTCCAAACCGTTCAAAAGTTATCTTTGAAACGGTTTCCGAAGATGAGTTTTCAACACATTTTCAAATGGATTAACGCTCTGAATGACTTGCAGTGAAAGTATTTTTTACTCGAAACTTCATTTCGAGATGATTGATCCCGCGATATAAGAAAAATATTTCCATGCCAAATTCATGAGCGAAACGTTTGACTTCCATTTTTACTCCCTCCTATCGGCACATAATTGGAATCCGTAATTCGGGTAACACGGTGAGATATATTGAAACGACAATAACTCTCTTGATTTCTAGTGAAAAAATAAAAAATTTATCTTCAAATTCAAGCTCGGAATGTGTGCTTTCTAAAACATTAACGCCGCGTCTAAAAATTCCTAACCGTTCAAAACTTTTCTTCGAAACGGTTACCGAAGTTGAGTTTTCAACACATTTTCAAATCGATTAACGCTCGTGAATAACTTGCAACGAAAGTATTTTTTACCCAAACTTTATTTCAAGATGATTGATCTAGCGATATATGAAAAATATTTCCAAGCCAAATTCGTGGGCGAAACGTTTGACTTCCATTTTTAATCCCTCCTATAGGCACATAATTGGAATCCGTAATTCAGGTAACATGGTGAGATATATTGAAACGACAATAACTCTCTTGATTTACATTGAAAAAGTAAAAAATTTGTGTTCAAATTCAATCTCAGAATGTGTACTTTTTAAAACATTCGGGCCGCGTCAAAAAATTCCTAACCGTTCAAAAGTTATCTTCGGGACGATTACCGAGGATGAGTTTTCAATACATTTTCAATTCGATTAACGCTCGTGAATAACTTGCAACCAAAGTATTTTTTTCCCAAAACTTCATTTCGAAATGATTGATCCTGCGATATATGAAAAATATTTCTAAGCCAAATTCGTGAGCAAGACGTTTGACTTCCATTTTTATTCCCTCCTATCGGCATATAATTGGAATCTGTATTTCGGGTAACACGGTGAGACATTTTGAAACGAAAATAACTCTCTTGATTTGCATTGAAAAAATACAAAATTTGTGCTCAAATTCAACCTCAAAATGTATACTTTCTAAAACATTCGGGCCGCGTCTAAAAATTCCTAACCGTTCAAAAGTTATCTTCGGGACGATTACCGAGGATGAGTTTCCAACACATTTTCGAACCGATTAACGCTCGTGAATAACTTGCAACCAAACTATTTTTTACCCAAAACTTCATTTCGAGATGATTGATCCCGCAATATAAGAAAAATATTTCCAAGCCAAATTCGTGAGCGAAACGTTTGACTTCCATTTTTACTCCCTCCCATCGGCATATAATTGGAATCCGTAATTCGTGTAACACGGTGAGGTATATTTAAACGACAATAGCTCTCTTGATTTCTAGTGAAAAAATACAAAATTTGTGTTCAAATTCAAGCTCGGAATGTCTACTTTCTAAAACATTCAGGCGACGTCTAAAAATTCCTAACTGTTCAATAGTTTTCTTCGAAACGGTTATCAAAGTTGAGTTCTCAACACATTTTCAAATCGATTTACGCTCGTGAATAACTTGCAACCAATGTATTTTTTTCCCAAAACTTCATTTCGAGACGATTGATCCCGAGATATATGAAAAATATTTCCAAGTCAAATTCGTGAGCGAAACGTTTGAGTTCCATTTTTACTCCCTCCTATCGGCACATAATTGGAATCCATAACTCGGGTAACACGGTGAGACATTTTGAAACGACAATAACTCTCTTGATTTGCATTGAAAAAATACAAAATTTGAGTTGAAATTCAAGTTGAGAATGTGAACTTTCTAAAACATTCAGGTCATGTCTAAAAATTCCTAACCGTTCAAAATTAATCTTCAAAAAGATTACCAAAGTTGAGTTTTGAACACATTTTCAAATCGATTAACGCTCTTTATAACTTGCAGCGAAAGTATTCATTACCCAAAACTTCAATTCGAGATGATTGATCCCGAGCTTTGTGAAAAATATTTCCAAGCCAAATTCGTGATCGACACGTTTGACTTCCATTTTTACTCCCTCCTATCGACACATAATTGGAATCTGTAATTCAGGTAACATGGTGAGACATATTGAAACGACAATAACTCTCTTCATTTCCATTGAAAAAATACAAAATTTGTATTCCTATTCAAGCTCGAAGTGTGTACTTTCTAGAACATTCAAGTCAAGACTAAAAATTCCTTCCCGTTCAAAAGTTATCTTCGAGACGGTTACCGAATAGTAGCTTTCAACACATTTTCAAATCGATTAACGCTCGTGAATAACTTGCAACCAAAGTATTTTTTACCCAAAACTTCATTTTGAGATGATTGATCCCGCGATATAAGAAAAATATTTCCAAGCCAAATTCGTGAGCAAAACATTTGACTTCCATTTTACTCCCTCCTATCGGCACATAATTGGAATCCGTATTTCGGGTAACACGGTGAGACATTTGAAACGACAATTACTCTCTTGATTTCCACAGAAAAAATGCAAAATTTGTGTTCAAATTCAAGCTCAGAATGTGTACTTTCTAAAACATTCACGCCGTGTCCAAAAATTCAAAACCGTTCAAAACTTATCTTTGAAAAAGTTACCGAAGTTGAGTTTTCAACACATTTTCAAATCGATTAACACTCTGAATAACTTTCAACGAAAGTATTTCTTACCCAAAACTTCATTTCGAGATGATTGATCCCGCGATATATGAAAAATATTTCCAAGCCAAATTCATGATCGAAACGTTTGACTTCAATTTTTACTCCCTCCTATCGGCAGAAAATTGCAATCCGTAGTTCGGGTAACACGGTGAGACATTTTGAAATGACAATATATCTCTTGATTTCCATTGAAAGAATACAAAATTTGTGTTCAAATTCAAGCTCAGAATGTGTACTTTCTGAAACATTCGAGCCGTGTCTAAAGAGTCCGAACGGTTCAAAAGTTATCTTCGAGACGATTACCGAATATGAATTTTCAACACATTTTCAAATCGATTAACGTTCATGAATAACTTGCAGTAAATTTATTTTTTACCCAAAACTTCAATTCGAGATGATTCATCCCGAGATATAAGAAAAATATTTCCAAACTAAATTCGTGAGCAAAACGTTTGACTTCCATTTTGACTCCCTCATATCGGCACATAATTGGAATCCGTAACTCAGGTAGCACGGTGAGACATTTTGAAACGACAGTAAATCTCTTGATTTGCATTGAAAAAATACAAAATTTGTGTTCAAATTCAAGCTCAGAATGTGCACTTTCTAAAACATTAAGGCCACGTCTAAAAATTCCCAACCATTCAAAAGTTATCTTCAAAAAGGTTACTGAAGTTGAGTTTTCAAGACATTCTCAAATCGATTAAGGCTCTGAATAACTTGCAGCGAAAGTATTTTTTAGCCAAAACATCAATTCGAGGTGATTGATCCCAAGGTATAAGAAAAATATTTCCAAGGCATATTCGTGAGCGAAATGTTTGACTTCCATTTTTACTCCCTCCTTTCGACACATAATTGGAATCCGTATTTCGGGTAACACGGTGAGACATTTTGAAATGACAATAACTCTCTTGATTTCCATTGAAAAAATACAAAATTTGTGTTCAAATTCAAGCTCAGAATGTGTACTTTCTAAAACATGACAGTCCGGCCTAAAAATTCTTAACCATTCAAAAGTTATCTTCGAAACAGTTACCGAAATTGAGTTTTCAATACATTTTCAAATCGATGAACGCTCGTGAATAACTTGCGGTCAAATTATTTTTTACCCTAAACTTCAATTCGAGATGATTGATCCTGAGATATAAGAAAAATATTTCGAAGCCATATTCGTGAGCGAAACGTTTGACTTCCATTTTTACTCCCTCCTATCGGCACATAATTAGAATCCGTATTTCGGGTGACACGGTGACACATTTTGAAACGACAATAACTCTCTTGATTTCCACTGAAAAAATGCAAAATCTGCGTTCAAATTCAAGCTCAGAATGTGTACTTTGTAAAACATGCGGGCCACGTCTAAAAATTCCTAACCGTTCAAAAGTTATCTTCGAAACGGTTACCGAAATTGAGTTTTCTACACATTTTCAAATCGATTAGCGCTCATGAATAACTTGTAACCAATTTATTTTTTACCCAAAATTTCAATTCGAGATGATTGATCTCGAGATATAAGAAAAATATTTCCAAGCCATATTCATGAGCGAAATGTTTGACTTCCATTTTTACTCCCTCCTTTCGGCAGATAATTGGAATCCGTATTTCGGGTAACACGGTGAGACATTTTGAAACGACAATAACTCTCTTGATTTCCACTGAAAAAATACAAAATTTCTGTTCAAATTCAAGCTTAGAATGTGTACTTTCTAAAACATGACGGCCCCATCTAAAAATTCTTAACCGTTCAAAAGTTATCTACGAAACGGTTACCGAAATTGAGTTTTCAACACATTTTCAAATCGATGAACGCTCGTGAATAACTTGCGGCCAAATTATTTTTTACCCAAAACTTCAAATCGAGATGATAGATCCTGAGATATAAGAAAAATATTTCCAAGCCATATTCGTGAGTGAAACGTTTGACTTCCTTTTTTACTCCCTCCTATCGGCACATAATTGCATTCCGTATTTCGGGTAACACGGTAACACATTTTGTAACGACAATAACTCCCTTGATTTGCACTGAAAAAATACAAAATTTGTGTTCAAATTCAAGCTCAGAATGTGTACTTTCTAAAACATGCTGGCCACATCTAAAAATTCCCAACCGTTCAAAAGTTATCTTCGAAACGGTTACCGAAATTGAGTTTTCAACACATTTTCAAATCGATTAAGGCTCGTGAATAACTTGCAGCCAAAGTATTTATTACCCAAAACTTCAATTCGAACGGATTGATCCCAAGATATAAGAAAAATATTTCCAAGCCAAATTCGTGAGCGAAACTTTTGACTTCCATTTTGACTCCCTCCTATCGGTACATAATTGGAATCCGTATTTCGGGTAACACGGTGACACATTTTGAAACGAAAATAACTATCTTGATTTCCACTGAAATAATAAAAAATTTGTGTTCAAATTCAAGCTCAGAATGTGTACTTTCTAAAACATTCAGGCCACGTCTAAAAATTCCTAACCGTTCAAAAGTTATCTTTGAAACGGCTACCGAAATTGAGTTTTCAACACATTTTCAAATCGATTAACGCTCATGAATAACATGCAGCCAAATTATTTTTTACCCAAAAATTCAATTCGAGATGATTGAGCCCGAGATATAAGAAAAATATTTCCAAGCCAAATTCGTGAGCGAAACGTTTGACTTCTATTTTTACTCCCTCCTTTCGGCACATAATTGGAATCCGTATTTTGGGTAACACGGTGAGACATTTTGAAACGACTATAACTCCCTTGATTTCCATTGAAAAAATACAAAATTTTTCTTCAAATTCAAGCTCAGAATGTGTACTTTCTAAAACATTCGGGCCGCGTCTAAAAATTCCTAACCGTTCAAAAGTTATCTTCGAAACGGTTACCGAAGGAGAGTTTTCAACACATTTTCAAATGGATTAATGCTCTGAATGACTTGTAGAGAAAGTATTTTTTACCCGAAACTTCATTTCGAGACGATTGACCCCGCGATATAAGAAAAATATTTCCATGCCAAATTCATGATCGAAACGTTTGACTTCCATTTTTACTCCCTCCTATCGGCATAAAATTGCAATCCGTAGTTCGGGTAACACGGTGAGAAAATTTGAAACAACAATAAATCTCTTGATTTCCATTGAAAAAATACAAATTTTGTCTTCACTTTCAAGCTCAGAACGTGTACTTTCTGAAACATTCGAGCCGCGTCTAAATATTCCTAACGGTTCAAAAGTTATCTTCGAGACAATTACCGAAGATGAATTTTCAACACATTTTCAAATCGATTAACGCTCATGAATAACTTGCAGCAAATTTATTTTTTACCCAAAACTTCAATTCGAGATGATTGATCTCGAGATATAAGAAAAATATTTCCAAGCTAAATTCGTGAGCAAAACGTTTGACTTCCATTTTTACTCCCTCCTATCGGCACATAATTGGAGTCCGTAACTCGGGTAGCACGGTGAGACATTTTGAAACGAAGGTAATTCTCTTGATTTGCATTGAAAAAATACAAAATTTCTGTTCAAATTCAAGCTCAGAATGTGCACTTTCTAAAACATTGAGGCCGCGTCTAAAAATTCCTAGCCATTCAAAAGTTATCTTCAAAAAGGTTACCGAAGTTGAGTTTTCAACACATTTTCAAATCGATTAACGCTCTGAATAACTTGCAGTGAAAGTATTTTTTAGCCAAAACATCAATTCGAGGAGATTGATCCTGAGGTATAAGAATAATATTTCCAAGCCAAATTCGTGAGCGACACGTTTGACTTTCATTTTTACGCCCTGCTATCGGCACATAATTGGAATTCGTAATTCAGGTAACACGGTTAGACATATGGAAACTGATAAGTGTAATTTTTACATGATTTTTATTATCCTCTTATTTATTAAAATTGTTAGTTTTCCTTTATTTCTTTTGATTTGATTTGATTTTTTTTTTATTTATATTTATCTATTCATTTGTGCTTTGAAGGAATGAGAAGAGCAAGGAATCAAAGGAATTTTGTACAAAATCCAAGTCCAATTCGGATTAGGATTCCAGCCTGCACATCAGATAGTATTTTCAGCATAACTTTGGGCTCAGATATCCAATCGAGATGATTCAAGTTGGGCTGGAAAGTTAACTTAAAGGGCTACAACTTTTTAGTTTACCAAAAGTCCTAATTCTGACGTTAAATGGGCGAAAATCATCGGTTAAGTGAAGCCTAAAAATCTGGGATTTTCTCCAAACGGGAATAGGATTCCTTGACCTATTTAAAGGCTCTTTAGGGTAAAAAGAAAAAAGAAGGAGAGAAAACCTGAGAGGAAAAGGGGGCTGCCGCATTGAAGATTTTTCTTTTAGGAGTCTTTCTAAAGAGGAGGATCTGAGGGCAAAGGCGAGAGCTTCATGTTGATCAACCATCGGATGAAAGACATAAGTTTTATTTGTTTTCTTTTCAGTTTTATTATGAACTAAATTTTATTTTCTAGAGCGCTGATGTAGTCTAGCAATGAACACACAATTTATATTCTGAATTATTTTATTTTTAATATTTCCATGATTGAGTGTTTAATTCTTATTCTTAATGCTTACTATTTTTTACGAATTATGGTTTGATCAATTGAATTACAATGAGACCGAGAGGTGATTTGTTATTTTAGTTCTAGAATTAAACACCATTAGTTGAGCAAAAGTAGAGATGCTTTACCGCGACTAGTGTGATTTTTCAAAAAATTCAAAGTACGTAATGAGTCTCCAATTAATTAAATTCACATAGAGATATGGAATTGTTAGTTGAAGATATTTTTAATATTATTCGAGAGAAGATATTGAATACTTAAGGAATTTTTAATCATCAACGGGAGATTATTAGAATTTAATAATTAGGAAGAATAAATTGTGTGGGATTTGTTAGGTGAAATCAACTGCTCTAGATCCATTCTTATCATATTTTTACACTTTTAGATTTTACGCTTTGTTAATTTTTTATTCATAGATTTATTTTTATTAAATAGTTTAATTTAATTCAAATAGTAGAACGTTCCATCTATTTTCGATTTTCCAAATAGTACTTAATTTAGTAAATTTCGGTATTCAATAACATAGTTAATCCCTGTGGGTTCGACATTCGTTTTCTAAAAACACTTTACTACTTGTTACGATTCTGTGCGCTTGCAGATTATTTTATGCGAACAAGTTTTTGGCGCCGTTGCCGGGGATTAACTATTTGTTATTGATATTGATACTAGCTAGATATTTACTACTTTGGATTTTATTTTATTTAATAAAAAAAAAAATTTAGGTGCATCTGAGTTTGTTTTCTTTCTTTTCAGGAAGTAGAAGTGCATGCCCCGATCTAAACCATTAGACCATACAATCTTTGATCTTGAAATTGAAAGAACCTTACGTCAGCTCAAGAAGGAAAAGAAGAAAGAGGCCAACACATCTCTATCTAAGATGGCCGATCAAGAGCAAAAGGCGTTAAGGGATTATGCTATGCCCTCGGTAAATGGAGCTACATCGAGCATAAGGAGGCCAGCCATACAAGCCAATAATTTTGAGATCAAGCCGGCCATCATTCAGATGATACAGCAGACTGTCCAGTTCGGGGGGCTGTCATAAGAGGATCCTAATGTCCATATTGCAAATTTTGTGGAAATTTGTGATACTTTTAAACATAACGGAGTGACAGATGATGCGATTCGACTAAGGCTTTTTCCCTTCTCACTTAGGGATAAAGCAAAAGTTTGGTTGAATTCTTTGCCACCTGGCATCATTACTACATGGGAGGAGTTGGCACAAAAATTTTTAGCAAAATATTTCCCTCCCGCGAAGACAGCAAAGCTAAGGAATGATATCACCACGTTCATCCAATTTGAGGGTGAATCATTATATGAAGCATGGGAGAGGTACAAAGAATTATTGCGAAGGTGTCCTCATCATGACCTTCCAGCATGGCTTCAAGTGCAAACATTCTACAATGGTCTAGGAGCTACAAACAGGTCTATGGTTGATGCAGCAGCTGGTGGAGCTTTAATGAGTAAAACTCATGAGGCAGCCTATGAACTTCTGGAAGAATTGGCATCCAACAATTATCAATGGCCTACAGAAAGAGCAATGCCAAGAAAGGCTTCTGGAGTTTTAGAACTTGATTCTGTTACCTCATTGGCGGCACAAATGGCAACTTTGTCTCAACAACTAGGTAAAATGAATGTTAATGCTATTCAAACTAATGTTGTTTGTGATCATTGTGCAGGAAATCATTCAAGTGTCGATTGCCAAGTGGGAAATCCTTTTGCCCAATCGAGTTATGGACAGACAAATTACGTGTCAAATTTTCAACGTCAAAATAATCCATACTCGAACACGTACAATCCTGGATGGAGGAATCACCCCAACTTCTCATGGAGCAATAACCAAGGGCAAGCTAAACCACCTCAGCAATTTCCACAGCAAGAGAAGAAGCCGACACTTGAGGACATGTTCATGCAGTACATGCAGAAGACAGATGTGGCGATCCAAAACCACTCAGCTTCAATCCACAATCTTGAGGTGCAAATCGGTCAGCTCTCAAGCATGCTCACAGAGAGGACTGCAGGAACTTTGCCAAGCAACACTGTCACCAATCCGAAAGAACATGTAAAGGCAATATCATTGAGAAGTGGGCGAACATATGAGGAGCCAAAAGTAACAAATGCCAAACAAGATAAACCTGTGGATAATGAGGAGTCAAAGATGAAGGAAGTCGAGTCAGAGATGAAAGAAATGGAGCAAGCTGAGAAAACTAAGGAGAATGAAAGAGCTTCAAAATACAAAAAATCCAGGAGAGTTACTTTTGAGACTTATTCTCCTTCAATTTATGATCCACCAATTCCTTTTCCGCAAAGATTAAGAAAAAACAATGTGGATGATCAGTTTTCTAAATTTCTAAGTATATTTAAGCAATTGCTTATTAATATTCCTCTCATTGAAGCTTTGGAACAAATGCCTAAATATGCTAAATTTTTGAAGGATATTATATCAAAGAAGCGGAAACTGGAGGAGCATGAAGCAGTAATGCTGACAGAGGAGAGTAGTGCAATTTTACAAAAGAAGCTGCCACCTAAACTGAAAGATCCAGGGAGTTTCACTATCCCTTGCACTATAGGACAATCTTATTTTGATAGAGCTTTATGTGATTTAGGGGCAAGTATTAATCTAATGCCTCTCTCTTTTCAGAAAATTAGGTCTTGGAGAAGTAAAGCCGACTACTATCTCTTTACAATTGGCGGATAGATCCATTAAATATCCAAGAGGAGTCATTGAGAATGTATTAGTAAAAGTTGACAAGTTCATCTTCCCGGCTGACTTCATTGTCCTTCATATGGATGAGGACGAGGAGATTCCTTTGATATTGGGTCGACCTTTCCTTGCGACTGGGAGAACCTTAATTGATGTCCAGCAAGGAAAACTTGTTTTGAGGGTCAGAGAGGATGAGGTCACTTTTAATGTATTCAAGTCTATGGAATTTCCTTCCGAGACACATTCTTGTTTTCAAATAAGTGACCGAGACATGATCATGGTCGATGAGACTTGTGCAATTGATTTTCAAAAGTTACCACTTGAGGTATGTCTTACTCGCTCTACACTTGTTAAATTCAATAATGAAGAGGTTAAAGAGTGTGAAAGATATTTGGAGGCTACACCACTCTTTCCTCCTTCAATGCAACCAAAAGTGGAAGACCTAAAATCATGTCAGCCAACATCTCCACCAGAGGAACCTCCTAAACTTGAGCTCAAACCGCTTCCATCAAATTTAAGGTATGCTTTCTTAGGCCAAGACTCTACTTTGCCAGTTATTATTAATAGTTCTTTGAGTGATGTAGAGGAGGAAAAGTTGCTGAGAATCTTGCGGGAACACAAAATGGCTTTGGGTTGGACCATCTCTGACATCAAAGGAATTAGTCCTTCAATTTGCACACATAGGATTTTAATGGAGGATAACGTCTAGCTACATACGTTAAATAAAGCGCTTTTGGGAGGCAACCCAAGTTTTTTATTTTTATGTTTATGTTTTTATTTTTTCTTTATCTTTTTATTTTTTCTTTTTTCTTTTTTTTCTTTTTCTTTCATTTTGTAGGAATAAAGAGACCAAAGAAATCTTCAATGGGTACATGGTTGCACCTCAAGGAAAAATATTCAATTAAAAATCAGGGGAGCATCTCTTCTCCTTTCTCATTCTTTTAATTACTTTTTCTTCCTTTTCCCCATTGAGGACAATGTGAAATTTAAGTTTGGGGGAAGGGAATTTATTTTATTTTTAATATTTCAAAAAAAAAAATGCCTATGATAAGATTATGGCTGAATTTTCTTATAATTTTTAGGAATCATTCTCATTGCTTAAGTCCAGTCGTTAATTCTTTACTTGATCTTGTTTAATTTGATATGATCATTAATCATTGTGCATACCTAGAGAAATTTTATGTGAATTTTGTAAATTTGGACGATCTCTACTTATTCTAGAACTTGTTGAATTACTCTCATGGAGAAATCTTATACAGAATATTACTTGGGAAGTGATTTAGGCATTCTTTGAATCAATTGAGCCTTTCAAGCTTACCTCTTTATTATCTTTATCCCTAGTTACCCAATTGACCTATTCTTACACTGGGTTGAAGAAAAGAGAAGATATATGAGTGTTTCTTAAAAAAAAAAAAAAAAAAAAAAAGGAAGAGGAAGAAGAAGAAGAAAATTGTACAAAGTTCCATTTACTCCAATGTTTTGAGTTGCTTAGTAACTAGGGTTATTCATTACCAATGTTTACTCTTACGTCAAACCGTAACTTAAAATATGAGTATGCAAAAGCACTTCAGGTTTGTGACTTGTTGAGTAACTGGGTGCATCCATCACAAATGCCTGCATTCACGTCAAAAGATAAGTGACGACTTGAAGTAAGAAAAAAACAAAAAAAAAAAAAAAAACAAAATTTGATGAAGAGAGGTATTTTGAGATATTCAAAGGACTGAGAAAAAGTTATACTTTAGAAGTGAGAATGCTCTATTTGCTTGAACCTTATCTTTTCTTTATAGCCCTCACCATAGCCATACATCACAAGCCTAATAAAGACCTTTTGATCCTGGGTAATATTTTGTTTTATATTAGTGGAGAGTGATTTAAAAAGCAAGTTTATGGAAATTTTAGAGATCTGTACTTAATTACTTGTTTGCATAAAACTATCCGGGAAGCTAATGATGAAGTGAGAATGATAATGCGATGGAGTTGAATTTTGAATTAACTTTTGGACTTGATTAATTTGGAATGATTCCTTTGAATTATAAGCTTTATGCAAATCTTTGAGGCCAGAAAAATTTTATTTATTTATTTTCTCTTTTCTCTTTTTCTCTTTTCGACACATTTTCAAATCGATTAACGCTCTGAATAACTTGCAGCGAAAGTATTTTTTACCCAAAACTTCATTTCGTGATGATTTATCCCGAGATATAAGAAAAATATTTTCAAGCCAAATTTGTGAGCGACACGTTTGACTTCCATTTTTACTCCCTCCTATCGGCACATAATTGGAATCCGTAATTTGGGTAACACGGTGAGACATATTGAAACGACAATAACTCTCTTGATTTCAAGTAAAAAAATACAAAATTTGTATCCATATTCAAGCTCAGAGTGTGTACTTTCTAAAACATTTAGGTCACATGTAAAAATTCCAGACCGTTCAAAAGTTATCTTCGAGACGGTTACTGAAGATTAGTTTTCAACACATTTTCAAATCGATTAACGCTCGTGAATAACTTGGAGCCAAAGTATTTTTTACCCAAAACTTCAATTCGAGATGATTGATCCCGAGATATAAGAAAAATATTTCCAAGCCAAATTCGTGAGTGAAACGTTTGACTTCCATTTTTACTCCCTGCTATCGGCACAAAACTGGAATCCGTATTTCGGGTAACACGGTGGGACATTTTGAAACGACAATAACACCCTTGATTTCCATTGAAAAAATAAAAAATTTGTGTTCAAATTCAAGCTCAGAATGTGTACATTCTAAAACATTCAGGCCGCATCTAAAAATTCCTTACAGTTCAAAGTTATCTTCGAGAAGGTTATCGAAGATGAGTTTTCAACACATTTTCAAATCGATTAACGCTAGTGCATAACTTGCAACCAAAGTATTTTTAAGCCAAAACTTCATTTCGAGATGATTGATCCTGCGATATAAGAAAAATATTTTCAAGCCAAATTCGAGAGCGAAACGTTTGACTTCCATTTTTACTCCCTCTTTGTGGTACATAATTGGAATCTGTAATTCCGGTAACTCGGTGAGACATATTGAAACGAGAATAACTCTCTTGATTTCCAGTGAAAAACTACAAAATTTGTATTCATATTCAAGCTCAGAGTGTGTACTTTCTAAATCATTCAGGTCACGTGTAAAAATTCCTTACCGTTCAAAAGTTATCTTCGAGACGGTTACCAAAGATGAGTTTTCAACACATTTTCAAATCGATTAACGCTCGTGAATAACCTGCAACCAAAGTCTTTTTTACCCAAAACTTCATTTTGAGATGATTGAGCCCACGATATAAGAAAAATATTGCCAAGCCAAATTCGTGAGCGAAACTTTTGACATCCGTTTTTACTCCCTCTTATCAGTACATAATTGGAATTCGTAATTTCGGTAACTCGGTGAGACATATTGAAACGAGAATAACTCTCTTGATTTCCAGTGAAAAAAATACAAAATTTGTGTTCAAATTCAAGCTCAGAATGTGCACTTTCTAAAACATTCAGGACGTGTCTAAAAATTCCTAACTGTTAAAAAGTTATCTAAAAAACAGTTACCGAAGTTGAGTTTTCGACGCATTTACAAATCGGTTAACGCTCTGAATAACTTGCAGAGAAAGTATCTTTTACCCATAACTTCATTTCGAGATGATTGATCCCGAGATATAAGAAAAATATTTCCAAGCCAAATTCGTGAGCGAAACGTTTGACTTCCATTTTTACTCTCTCCTATCGGCACATAATTGGAATCCGTAATTCGGGTAACAGGGTGAGACATATTGAAACGACAATAACATTCTTGATGTCAAGTAAAAAAATACAAAATTTGAATTCATATTCAAGCTCAGAGTGTGTACTTTCTAAAACATTTAGGTCACATGTAAAAATTCCATACCGTTCAAAAGTTATCTTCGAGACGGTTACCGAAGATTAGTTTTCAACACATTTTCAAATCGATTAACGCTCGTGAATAACTTGGAGCCAAAGTATTTTTTACCCAAAACTTCAATTCGAGATGATTGATCCCGAGATATAAGAAAAATATTTCCAAGCCAAATTCGTGAGCGAAACGTTTGACTTCCATTTTTACTCCCTCTCATCGGCACATAATTGGAATCCGTAATTCCGGTAACTCAGTCAGACATATTGAAACGAGAATAACTCTCTTGATTTCCAGTGAAAAAATACAAAATTTGTATTCATATTCAAGCTCAGAGTGTATACTTTCTAAATCATTCAGGTCACGTCTAAAAATTCCTTACCGTTCAAAAGTTATCTTCGAGACGGTTACCGAAGATGAGTTTTCAACACATTTTCAAATCGATTAACGCTCGTGAATAACCTGCAAGCAATGTATTTTTTACCCAAAACTTCATTTTGAGATGATTGAGCCCGCGATATATGAAAAATATTTCCAAGCCAAATTCGTGAGTGAAACGTTTGGCTTCCATTTTTACTCCCTCCTAACGGCACATAATTGGAATTTGTAATTCAGGTAACACGGTGAGACATTTTGAAACAACAACAAATCTCTTGATTTGCATTGAAAAAATACAAAATTTGTGTTCAAATTCAAGCTCAGAATGTGCAATTTCTAAAACATTCAGGCTGCGTCTAGAAATTCCTAACTGTTCAAAAGTTATCTTCAAAACGGTTACCGAAGTTGAGTTTTCAACACATTTTCAAATCGATTAATGCTCTGAGTAACTTGCAGTGAAAGTATTTTTTACCCAAAACTTCATTTCGAGATGATTGATCCCGAGATATAAGAAAAATATTTTCAAGCCAAATTCATGAGCGACACGTTTGACTTTCATTTTTACTCCCTCCTATCGGCACATAATTGGAATCCGTAATTCGGGTAACACAGTGAGACATATTGAAATGACAATAACTCTCTTGATTTCAAGTGAAAAAATACAAAATTTGTATTCATATTCAAGCTCAGAGTGTGTACTTTCTAAAAGATTCAGGTCACATGTAAAAATTCCTTACCGTTCAAAAGTTATCTTCGAGACGGTTACCAAAGATGAGTTTTCAACACATTTTCAAATCGATTAACGCTCGTGAATAACCTGCAAGCAATGTATTTTTTACCCAAAACTTCATTTTGAGATGATTGAGCCCGCGATATATGAAAAATATTTCCAAACCAAATTCGTGAGCGAAACGTTTGACTTCCATTTTTACTCCCTCCTAATGGCACATAACTGGACTCCATATTTCGGGTAACACGGTGGGACATTTTGAAACGACAATAACACCCTGGATTTCCATTGAAAAAATAAAAAAATTTTGTTCAAATTCAAGCTCAGAATGTGTACTTTCTAAAATATTCTGGCCGTGTCTAAAAATTTCGTACCGTTCAAAGTTATCTTCGAGACGGTTATCGAAGATGAGTTTTCAACACATTTTCAAATCGATTAACGCTCGTGCATAACTTGCAACCAAAGTATTTTTTACCCAAAACTTCATTCCGAGATGATTGATCCCGCGATATAAGAAAAATATTTCCAAGCCAAATTCGAGAACAAAACGTTTGACTTCCATTTTTACTCCCTCTCATCGGCACATAATTGGAATCCGTAATTCCGGTAACTCAGTCGAACATATTGAAACGAGAATAACTCTCTTGTTTTCCAGTGAAAAAATACAAAATTTGTATTCATATTCAAGCTCAGAGTGTGTACTTTCTAAATCGTTCAGGTCACGTCTAAAAATTCCTTACCGTTCAAAAGTTATCTTCGAGACGGTTACCGAAGATGAGTTTTCAACACATTTTCAAATCGATTAATGCTCGCGAATAACCTGCAAGCAATGTATTTTTTACCCAAAACTTCATTTTGAGATGATTGAGCCCGCGGTATATGAAAAATATTTCCAAGCCAAATTCGGGACCGAAACGTTTGACTTCCATTTTTACTCCCTCCTACCGGCACAAAATTGGAATCTGTAATTTAGGTAACACGGTGAGACATTTTGAAGCGACAACAACTCTCTTGATTTGCATTGAAAAAATACAAAATTTGAGTTCAAATTCGAGCTCAGATTGTGCACTTTCTAAAACATTCAGGCCGCATCTAGAAATTCCTAACTGTTAAAAAGTTATCTTCAAAACGGTTACCGAAGTTGAGTTTTCAACACATTTTCAAATCTATTAACGCTCTGAATAACTTGCAGCGAAAGTATTTTTTAAACAAAACTTCATTTCGAGATGATTGATCCTGAGATATAAGAAAAGTATTTTCAAGCCAAATTCATGAGCGACACATTTGACTTTCATTTTTACTCCCTCCTATCGGCACATAATTGGAATCCGTAATTCGGGTGACACAGTGAGACATATTGAAACGACAATAACTCTCTTGATTTCAAGTGAAAAAATACAAAATTTGTATTCATATTCAAGCTCAGAGTGTGTACTTTCTAAAACATTCAGGTCACATGTAAAAATTCCAGACCGTTCAAAAGTTATCTTCGAGACGGTTATCGAAGATTAGTTTTCAACACATTTTCAAATTGATTAACGCTCGTGAATAACTTGGAGCGTAAGTATTTTTCACCCAAAACTTCAATTCGAGATGATTGATCCCGAGATATAAGAAAAATATTTCCAAGCCAAATTCGTGAGCGAAACATTTGACTTCCCTTTTTACTCCCTCATATCGGCACATAATTGGAATCTGTAATTCGGGCAACATAGTGGGGCATTTTGAAACGACAATAACTCTCTTGAATTGCATTGAAAAAATACAAAAATTTGTGTGCAAATTCAAGCTCAGAATGTGCACTTTCTAAAACATTAAGGCCGCGTCTAAAAATTACTAACCGTTCAGAACTTATCATCAAAACGGTTACCGAAGTTGAGTTTTCAACACATTTTCAAATCGATAACGCTCTGAATAACTTGCAGTGAAAGTATTTTTAAACCAAAACTTCATTTCGGGATGACTTTTCCCGAGATATAAGAAAAATATTTCATTGCCAAATTCGTGAGTGACACGTTTGACTACCATTTTTACTCCCTCCTATCGGCACATAATTGAAATCCGTAATTCGTGTAACACGGTGAGACATATTGAAACGACAATAACTCCCTTTTATTTCAAGTGAAAAAATACAAAATTTGTATTCATATTCAAGCTCAGAGTGTGTAATTTCTAAAACATTCAGGACACATGAAAAAATTCCATACCGTTCAAAAGTTATCTTCGAGACGGTTACCGAAGATTAGTTTTCAACCCATTTTCAAATCGATTAACGCTCGTGAATAACTTGCAGCCAAAGTATTTTTTTATCCAAAACTTCAATTCGAGATGATTGATCCCGAGATATAAGAAAAATATTTCCAAGCCATATTCGTGAGCGAAACGTTTGACTTCCATTTTTACTCCCTCATATCGGCACATAATTGGAATCTGTAATTCGGGCAACATAGTGGGGCGTTTCGAAACGACAATAACACTCTCGATTTGCATTGAAAAAATACAAAATTTGTGTTCAAATTAAAGCTCAGAATGTGCACTTTCTAAAACATTCAGGCCGCGTATAAAAATTACGAACTGTTCAGAACTTATCATCAAAACGGTTACTGAAGTTGAGTTTTCAACACATTTTCAAATCGATTGATGCTCTGAATAACTTGCAGCGAAAGTATTTTTAAACCAAAATTTCATTTCGGGATGACTTTTCCCGAGATAGAAGAAAAATATTTCATAGCCAAATTCGTGGGTGACACGTTTGACTTCCATTTTTACTCCCTCCTATCGGCACATAATTGGAATCTGTAATTCGGGCAACATAGTGGGGCGTTTCGAAACGACAATAACTCTCTCGATTTGCATTGAAAAAATACAAAATTTGTGTTCAAATTGAAGCTCAGAATGTGCACTTTCTAAAACATTAAGGCCGCGTATAAAAATTACGAACCGTTCAGAACTTATCATCAAAACGGTTACTGAAGTTGAGTTTTCAACACATTTTCAAATCGATTAATGCTCTGAATAACTTGCAGCGAAAGTATTTTTAAACCAAAATTTCATTTCGGGATGACTTTTCCCGAGATATAAGAAAAATATTTCATAGCCAAATTCGTGAGCGAAACGTTTGACTTCCATTTTTACTCCTTCCTATCGGCACAAAATTGGAATTTGTAATTCAGGTAACACGGTGAGACATTTTGAAACGACAACAACTCTCTTGATTTGTATTGAAAAAATACAAATTTTGTGTTCAAATTCAAGCTCAGAATGTGCACTTTCTAAAACATTCAGGCCGCATCTAAGAATTCCTAACTGTTCAAAAGTTATCTTCGAGACAATTACCGAGGATGAGTTTTCAACACATTTTCAAATCGATTGACGCTCTGAATAACTTGCAGCAAAAGTATTTTTTACCCAAGACTTCATTTCGAGATGATTGATCCCGAGATATAAGAAAAATATTTTCATGCCAAATCCATGAGCGACACGTTTGACTTTCATTTTTACTCCCTCCTATCGGCACATAATTGGAATCTGTAATTTGGGTAACACGGTGAGACATATTGAAACGACAATAACTCCCTTTATTTCTAGTGAAAAAATACCAAATTTTTATTCATATACAAGCTCAGAGTGTGTACTTCCTAAAATATTCAGGACACATGAAAAGATTCCATACCGTCCAAAAGTTTTCTGCGAGACAGTTACCGAAGATTAGTTTTCAACACATTTTCAAATCGATTAACGCTCGTGAATAACTTGGAGCCAAAGTATTTTTTACCCAAAACTTCAATTCAAGATGATTGATCCTGAGATATAAGAAAAATATTTCCAAGCCAAATTTGTGAGCGAAACGTTTGACTTCCATTTTTACTCTCTCATGTCGGCACATAATTGGAATCTGTAATTCGGGCAACATAGTGGGGCATTTTGAAACAATAATAACTCTCTTGATTTGCATTGAAAAAATACAAAATTTGTGTTCAAATTCAAGCTCAGAATGTCCACTTTCTAAAACATTCAGGCCGTGTCTAAAAATTACTAACCGTTCAGAAGTTATCTTCAAAACGGTTACCAAAGTTGAGTTTTCAACACATTTTCAAATCGATTAACGCTCTGAATAACTTGCAGCGAAAGTATTTTTAAACCAAAACTTCATTTCGGGATGACTTTTCCTGAGATATAAGAAAAATATTTCATAGCCAAATTCGTGAGCGACACGTTTGACTTCCATTTTTACTCCCTCCTATCGGCACATAATTGGAATCCGTAATTCGGGTAACACGGTGAGACATATTAAAACGACAATAACTCTCTTGATTTCCAGTGAAAAAATACAAAATTTGTATTAATATTCAAGCTCAGAATGTGTACTTTCTAAAACATTTGGGTCACATCTAAAAATTCCTAACCGTTCAAAAGTTATCTTCGAGACAATTACCGAAGATGAGTTTTCAATATATTTTCAAATCGATTAATGCTCGTGAATAACTTGCAGCGAAAGTATTTTTTACCAAAAACTTCATTTCGAGAAAATTTAATCCGAGATATAAGAAAAATATTTCCCAGCCAAATTCGTGAGCAAAACGTTTGACTTCCATTTTTACTCCCTCCTATCGGCGCATAATTGGAATCTGTAATTTGGGTAAAACATTGAGACATATTAAACGACAATAACTCTCTTGATTTCTAGTCAAAAAATACAAATTTTGTGGTCCAATTCAAGCTCAGAATGTGTACTTTCTACGGCATTAAGGCCACGTCTAGAAACTCCTAATTGTTCAAAAGTTATATTCGAGACGCTTACCGAAGATGAGTTTTCAATACATTTTCAAACCGATTAACGCTCATGAATAACTTGCTGCCAATGTATTTTTGTCCCAAAACTTCGATTCGAGATGATTGATCCCACGATATAAGAAAAATATTTCCAAGCCAAATTCGTGAGCGAAACGTTTGACTTCCATTTTTGCTCCCTCCAATCGGCACATAATTGGAATCTGTAATTCGGGTGACACGGTGAGACATATTGAAACGACAATAACACTCTTGATTTTCATTGAAAAAATACAAAACTTGTGTTCAAATTGAAGCTCAGAATGTGCACTTTCTAAAACACTAGGGCCGCATCTAAAAATTCCTAACCGATCAAAAGTTATTTTCAAAGCGGTTACCAAAGTTGAGTTTTCAACACATTTTCAAATCGATTAACTCTCTGAATAACTTGCAACGAATGTATTTTTTACCCAAAACTTCATTTCGAGATGATTGATCCTGAGATATAAGAAAAATATTTTCAAGCCAAATTCATGAGCGACACATTCAACTTTCATTTTTACTCCCTCTTATTGGCACATAATTGGAATCCGTAATTCGTGTAACAAGGTGAGACATATTGAAACGATCATAACTCTCTCGATTTCAAGTGAAAAAATACAAAATTTGTATTCATATTCAAGCTCAGAGTGTGAAATTTCTAAAACATTCAGGTCACATATAAAAATTCCATACCGTTCAAAAGTTAACTTCGAGACTGTTACCGAAGATTAGTTTTCAACACATTTTCAAATCGATTAACGCTCGTGAATAACTTGCAGCCAAAGTATTTTTTTATCCAAAACTTCAATTCGAAATGATTGATCCCGAGATATAAGAAAAATATTTCCAAGCCAAATTCGTGAGCGAAACGTTTGACTTCCATTTTTACTCCCTCCTATCATAACATAATTGGAATCTGTAATTCGGGCAACATAGTGGGGCATTTTGAAACGAAAATAACTCTCTTGATTTGCATTGAAAAAATATAAAATTTGTGTTCAAATTCAAGCTCAGAATGTGCACTTTCTAAAACATTCAGGCCTCATCTAAAAATTACTAACCGTTCAGAAGTTATCTTCAAAACGGTTACCGAAGTTGAGTTTTCAACACATTTTCAAATTGATTGACGCTCTGAATAACTTGCAGAGAAAGTATTTTTAAACCAAAACTTCATTTCGGGACGACTTTTCCCAAGATATAAGAAAAATATTTCATAGCGAAAGTCGTGAGCTACACGTTTGACTTCCATTTTTACTCCCTCCTATCGTCACATAATTGGAATCCGTAATCTGGATAACACGGTGGGACATATTAAAACGACAATAACTCTCTTGATTTCCAGTGAAAAAATACAAAAATTGTATCAATATTCAAGCTCAGAATGTGTACTTTCTAAAACATACGGGCCGCGTCTTAAAATTCCAAACCGTTCAAAAGTTATCTTCGAGAAAATTATCGAAGATGAGTTTTCAATACATTTTCAAACCGATTAACGCTCATGAATAACTTGCAGCCAATGTATTTTTTACCCAAAACTTCATTTCGAGATGATTGATCCCGAAATATAAGAAAAATATTTCCCAGACAAATTCGTGAGCGAAACGTTTGGCTTCCATTTTTACTCTCTCATATTGTCACATAATTGGAATCTGTAATTCGGGCAACATAGTGGGGCATTTTGAAATGACAATAACTCTCTTGATTTGCATTGAAAAAATACAAAATTTGTGTTCAAATTCAAGCTCAGAATGTGCACTTTCTAAAACATTAAGGCCGTGTCTAAAAATTACTAACCGTTCAGAAGTTATCTTCAAAACAGTTACCGAAGTTGAGTTTTCAACACATTTTCAAATCGATTAACGCTCTGAATAACTTGCAGCGAAAGTATTTTTAAACCAAAACTCCATTTGGGGATGACTTTTCCTGAGATATAAGAAAAATATTTCACAGCCAAATTCGTGAGCGACACGTTTGACTTCCATTTTTACTCCCTCCTATCGGCACATAATTGGAATCCGTAATTCGGGTAACATGGTGAGACATATTAAAACGACAATAACTCTCTTGATTTCCAGTGAAAAAATACAAAATTTGTATTAATATTCAAGCTCAGAATGTGTACTTTCTAAAACATTTGGGCCACATCTAAAAATTCCTAACCGTTCAAAAGTTATCCTCGAGACAATTACCAAAGATGAGTTTTCAATATATTTTCAAATCGATTAATGCTCGTGAATAACTTGCAGCAAAAGTATATTTTACCAAAAACTTCATTTCGAGATGATTGATCCCGAGATATAACAAAAATATTTCCCAGCCAAATTCGTGAGCAAAACGTTTGACTTCCATTTTTACTCCCTCCTATCAGCACATAATTGGAATCTGTAATTTGGGTAAAACATTGAGACATATTAAACGACAATAACTCTCTTGATTTCTACTCAAAAAATACAAATTTTGTGGTCCAATTCAAGCTCAAAATGTGTACTTTCAACAGCATTAAGGCCATATCTAGAAACTCGTAACTGTTCAAAAGTTATATTCGAGACGCTTACCGAAGATGAGTTTTCAAAACATTTTCAAATCGATTAACGCTCGTGAAAAACTTGCAGCCAAAGTATTTTTTTATCCAAAACTTCAATTCGAAATGATTGATCCCGAGATATAAGAAAAATATTTCCAAGCCAAATTCGTGAGCGAAACGTTTGACTTCCATTTTTACTCCCTCCTATCATAACATAATTGGAATCTGTAATTCGGGCAACATAGTGGGGCATTTTGAAACGACAATAACTGTCTTGATTTGCATTGAAAAAATATAAAATTTGTGTTCAAATTCAAGCTCAGAATGTGCACTTTCTAAAACATTCAGGCCTCATCTAAAAATTACTAACCGTTCAGAAGTTATCTTCAAAACGGTTACCGAAGTTGAGTTTTCAACACATTTTCAAATTGATTGACGCTCTGAATAACTTGCAGAGAAAGTATTTTTAAACCAAAACTTCATTTCGGGACGACTTTTCCCTAGATATAAGAAAAATATTTCATAGCGAAAGTCGTGAGCTACACGTTTGACTTCCATTTTTACTCCCTCCTATCGTCACAGAATTGGAATCCGTAATCTGGATAACACGGTGGGACATATTAAAACGACAATAACTCTCTTGATTTCCAGTGAAAAAATACAAAAATTGTATCAATATTCAAGCTCAGAATGTGTACTTTCTAAAACATACGGGCCGCGTCTTAAAATTCCAAACCGTTCAAAAGTTATCTTCGAGAAAATTATTGAAGATGAGTTTTCAATACATTTTCAAACCGATTAACGCTCATGAATAACTTGCAGCCAATGTATTTTTTACCCAAAACTTCATTTCGAGATGATTGATCCCGAAATATAAGAAAAATATTTCCCAGACAAATTCGTGAGCGAAACGTTTGGCTTCCATTTTTACTCTCTCATATTGTCACATAATTGGAATCTGTAATTCGGGCAACATAGTGGGGCATTTTGAAATGACAATAACTCTCTTGATTTGCATTGAAAAAATACAAAATTTGTGTTCAAATTCAAGCTCAGAATGTGCACTTTCTAAAACATTAAGGCAGTGTCTAAAAATTACTAACCGTTCAGAAGTTATCTTCAAAACAGTTACCGAAGTTGAGTTTTCAACACATTTTCAAATCGATTAACGCTCTGAATAACTTGCAGCGAAAGTATTTTTAAACCAAAACTCCATTTCGGGATGACTTTTCCTGAGATATAAGAAAAATATTTCACAGCCAAATTCGTGAGCGACACGTTTGATTTCCATTTTTACTCCCTCCTATCGGCACATAATTGGAATCCGTAATTCGGGTAACATGATGAGACATATTAAAACGACAATAACTCTCTTGATTTCCAGTGAAAAAATACAAAATTTGTATTAATATTCAAGCTCAAAATGTGTACTTTCTAAAACATTTGGGCCACATCTAAAAATTCCTAACCGTTCAAAAGTTATCTTCGAGACAATTACCATAGATGAGTTTTCAATATATTTTCAAATCGATTAATGCTCGTGAATAACTTGCAGCAAAAGTATATTTTACCAAAAACTTCATTTCGAGATGATTGATCCCGAGATATAACAAAAATATTTCCCAGCCAAATTCGTGAGCAAAACGTTTGACTTCCATTTTTACTCCCTCCTATCAGCACATAATTGGAATCTGTAATTTGGGTAAAACATTGAGACATATTAAACGACAATAACTCTCTTGATTTCTAGTCAAAAAATACAAATTTTGTGGTCCAATTCAAGCTCAAAATGTGTACTTTCAACAGCATTAAGGCCATATCTAGAAACTCGTAACTGTTCAAAAGTTATATTCGAGACGCTTACCGAAGATGAGTTTTCAATACATTTTCAAACCGATTAACGCTCATGAATAACTTGCTGCCAATGTATTTTTTGCCCAAAACTTCGATTCGAGATGATTGATCGCACGATATAAGAAAAATATTTCCAAGCCAAATTCATGAGCGAAACGTTTGACTTCCATTTTTGCTCCCTCCTTTCGGCACATAATTGGAATTTGTAATTCGGGCAACATAGTGGGGCATTTTGAAACGACAATAACTCTCTTGATTTGCATTGAAAAAATACAAAATTTGTGTTCAAATTCAAGCTCAGAATGTGCACTTTCTAAAACATTCAGGCCGTGTCTAAAAATTACTAACCGTTCAGAAGTTATCTCCAAAACGGTTACCGAAGTTGAGTTTTCAGCACATTTTCAAATCGATTAACGCTCTGAAAAACTTGCAGCGAAAGTATTTTTCAACCAAAACTTCATTTCGGGATGACTTTTCCTGAGATATAAGAAAAATATTTCACAGCCAAATTCGTGAGCGACACGTTTGACTTCCATTTTTACTCCCTCCTATCGGCACATAATTGGAATTCGTAATTCGGGTAACATGGTGAGACATATTAAAACGACAATAACTCTCTTGATTTCCAGTGAAAAAATACAAAATTTGTATCAATATTCAAGCTCAGAATGTGTACTTTCTAAAACATTTGGGCCACATCTAAAAATTCCTAACCGTTCAAAAGTTATCTTCGAGACAATTACCGAAGATGAGTTTTCAATATATTTTTAAATCGATTAATGCTCGTGAATAACTTGCAGCAAAAGTATATTTTACCGAAAACTTCATTTCGAGATGATTGATCCCGAGATATAACAAAAATATTTCCCAGCCAAATTCGTGAGCAAAACGTTTGACTTCCATTTTTACTCCCTCCTATCAGCACATAATTGAAATCTGTAATTTGGGTAAAACGTTGAGACATATTAAACGACAATAACTCTCTTGATTTCTAGTAAAAAAATACAAATTTTGTGGTCCAATTCAAGCTCAAAATGTGTACTTTCAACAGCATTAAGGCCATATATAGAAACTCGTAACTGTTCAAAAGTTATATTCGAGACGCTTACCGAAGATGAGTTTTCAAAACATTTTCAAATCGATTAACGCTCGTGAAAAACTTGCAGCCAAAGTATTTTTTTATCCAAAACTTCAATTCGAAATGATTGATCCCGAGATATAAGAAAAATATTTCCAAGCCAAATTCGTGAGTGAAACGTTTGACTTCCATTTTTACTCCCTCCTATCATAACATAATTGGAATCTGTAATTCGGGCAACATAGTGGGGCATTTTGAAACGACAATAACTGCCTTGATTTGCATTGAAAAAATATAAAATTTGTGTTCAAATTCAAGCTCAGAATGTGCACTTTCTAAAACATTCAGGCCTCATCTAAAAATTACTAACCGTTCAGAAGTTATCTTCAAAACGGTTACCGAAGTTGAGTTTTCAACACATTTTCAAATTGATTGACGCTCTGAATAACTTGCAGAGAAAGTATTTTTAAACCAAAACTTCATTTCGGGACGACTTTTCCCTAGATATAAGAAAAATATTTCATAGCGAAAGTCGTGAGCTACACGTTTGACTTCCATTTTTACTCACTCCTATCGTCACATAATTGGAATCCGTAATCTGGATAACACGGTGGGACATATTAAAACGACAATAACTCTCTTGATTTCCAGTGAAAAAATACAAAAATTGTATCAATATTCAAGCTCAGAATGTGTACTTTCTAAAACATACGGGCCGCGTCTTAAAATTCCAAACCGTTCAAAAGTTATCTTCGAGAAAATTATTGAAGATGAGTTTTCAATACATTTTCAAACCGATTAACGCTCATGAATAACTTGCAGCCAATGTATTTTTTACCCAAAACTTCATTTCGAGATGATTGATCCCGAAATATAAGAAAAATATTTCCCAGACAAATTCGTGAGCGAAACGTTTGGCTTCCATTTTTACTCTCTCATATTGTCACATAATTGGAATCTGTAATTCGGGCAACATAGTGGGGCATTTTGAAATGACAATAACTCTCTTGATTTGCATTGAAAAAATACAAAATTTGTGTTCAAATTCAAGCTCAGAATGTGCACTTTCTAAAACATTAAGGCAGTGTCTAAAAATTACTAACCGTTCAGAAGTTATCTTCAAAACAGTTACCGAAGTTGAATTTTCAACACATTTTCAAATCGATTAACGCTCTGAATAACTTGCAGCGAAAGTATTTTTAAACCAAAACTCCATTTCGGGATGACTTTTCCTGAGATATAAGAAAAATATTTCACAGCCAAATTCGTGAGCGACACGTTTGACTTCCATTTTTACTCCCTCCTATCGGCACATAATTGGAATCCGTAATTCGGGTAACATGGTGAGACATATTAAAACGACAATAACTCTCTTGATTTCCAGTGAAAAAATACAAAATTTGTATTAATATTCAAGCTCAGAATGTGTACTTTCTAAAACATTTGGGCCACATCTAAAAATTCCTAACCGTTCAAAAGTTATCTTCGAGACAATTACCATAGATGCGTTTTCAATATATTTTCAAATCGATTAATGCTCGTGAATAACTTGCAGCAAAAGTATATTTTACCAAAAACTTCATTTCGAGATGATTGATCCCGAGATATAACAAAAATATTTCCCAGCCAAATTCGTGAGCAAAACGTTTGACATCCATTTTTACTCCCTCCTATCAGCACATAATTGGAATCTGTAATTTGGGTAAAACATTGAGACATATTAAACGACAATAACTCTCTTGATTTCTAGTCAAAAAATACAAATTTTGTGGTCCAATTCAAGCTCAAAATGTGTACTTTCAACAGCATTAAGGCCATATCTAGAAACTCGTAACTGTTCAAAAGTTATATTCGAGACGCTTACCGAAGATGAGTTTTCAATACATTTTCAAACCGATTAACGCTCATGAATAACTTGCTGCCAATGTATTTTTTGCCCAAAACTTCGATTCGAGATGATTGATCCCACGATATAAGAAAAATATTTCCAAGCCAAATTCATGAGCGAAACGTTTGACTTCCATTTTTGCTCCCTCCATTCGGCACATAATTGGAATTTGTAATTCGGGCAACATAGTGGGGCATTTTGAAACGACAATAACTCTCTTGATTTGCATTGAAAAAATACAAAATTTGTGTTCAAATTCAAGCTCAGAATGTGCACTTTCTAAAACATTAAGGCCGTGTCTAAAAATTACTAACCGTTCAGAAGTTATCTCCAAAACGGTTACCGAAGTTGAGTTTTCAGCACATTTTCAAATCGATTAACGCTCTGACAAACTTGCAGCGAAAGTATTTTTCAACCAAAACTTCATTTCGGGATGACTTTTCCTAAGATATAAGAAAAATATTTCACAGCCAAATTCGTGAGCGACACGTTTGACTTCCATTTTTACTCCCTCCTATCGGCGCATAATTGGAATCCGTAATTCGGGTAACATGGTGAGACATATTAAAACGAAAATAACTCTCTTGATTTCCAGTGAAAAAATACAAAATTTGTATTAATATTCAAGCTCAGAATGTGTACTTTCTAAAACATTTGGGCCACATCTAAAAATTCCTAACCGTTCAAAAGTTATCTTCGAGACAATTACCGAAGATGAGTTTTCAATATATTTTCAAATCGATTAATGCTCGTGAATAACTTGCAGCAAAAGTATATTTTACCGAAAACTTCATTTCGAGATGATTGATCCCGAGATATAACAAAAATATTTCCCAGCCAAATTCGTGAGCAAAAC
This sequence comes from Quercus cerris, assembly GCA_963669245.1. Taxonomy (NCBI): domain Eukaryota; kingdom Viridiplantae; phylum Streptophyta; class Magnoliopsida; order Fagales; family Fagaceae; genus Quercus; species Quercus cerris. Next base: position 81,382,686 of record OY770008.1, read on the forward strand.
GTTTGACTTCCATTTTTACTCCCCCCTATCAGCACATAATTGGAATATGTAATTTGGGTAAAACGTTGAGACATATTAAACGACAATAACTCTCTTGATTTCTAGTCAAAAAATACAAATTTTGTGGTCCAATTCAAGCTCAGAATGTGTACTTTCAACAGCATTAAGGCCACATCTAGAAACTCGTAACTGTTCAAAAGTTATATTCGAGACGCTTGCCGAAGATGAGTTTTCAATACATTTTCAAACCGATTAACGCTCATGAATAACTTGCTGCCACTGTATTTTTTGCCCAAAACTTCGATTCGAGATGATTTATCCCACGATATAAGAAAAATATTTCCAAGCCAAATTCATGAGCGAAACGTTTGACTTCCATTTTTGGTCCCTCCTTTCGGCACATAATTGGAATTTGTAATTCGGGCAACATAGTGGGGCATTTTGAAACGACAATAACTCTCTTGATTTGCATTGAAAAAATACAAAATTTGTGTTCAAATTCAAGCTCAGAATGTGCACTTTCTAAAACATTAAGGCCGTGTCTAAAAATTACTAACCGTTCAGAAGTTATCTTCAAAACGGTTACCGAAGTTGAGTTTTCAACACATTTTCAAATCGATTAACGCTCTGAATAACTTGCAGCGAAATTATTTTTAAACCAAAACTTCATTTCGGGATGACTTTTCCTGAGATATAAGAAAAATATTTCACAGCCAAATTCGTGAGCGACATGTTTGACTTCCATTTTTACTCCCTCCTATCGGCACATAATTGGAATCCGTAATTCGGGCAACATGGTGAGACATATTAAAACGAAAATAACTCTCTTGATTTCCAGTGAAAAAATACAAAATTTGTATTAATATTCAAGCTCAGAATGTGTACTTTCTAAAACATTTGGGCCACATCTAAAAATTCCTAACCGTTCAAAAGTTATCTTCGAGACAATTACCGAAGATGAGTTTTCAATATATTTTCAAATCGATTAATGCTCGTGAATAACTTGCAGCAAAAGTATATTTTACCGAAAACTTCATTTCGAGATGATTGATCCCGAGATATAACAAAAATATTTCCCAGCCAAATTCGTGAGCAAAACGTTTGACTTCCATTTTTACTCCCCCCTATCAGCACATATTTGGAATATGTAATTTGGGTAAAACGTTGAGACATATTAAACGACAATAACTCTCTTGATTTCTAGTCAAAAAATACAAATTTTGTGGTCCAATTCAAGCTCAGAATGTGTACTTTCAACAGCATTAAGGCCACATCTAGAAACTCGTAACTGTTCAAAAGTTATATTCGAGACGCTTGCCGAAGATGAGTTTTCAATACATTTTCAAACCGATTAACGCTCATGAATAACTTGCTGCCACTGTATTTTTTGCCCAAAACTTCGATTCGAGATGATTGATCCCACGATATAAGAAAAATATTTCCAAGCCAAATTCATGAGCGAAACGTTTGACTTCCATTTTTGGTCCCTCCTTTCGGCACATAATTGGAATTTGTAATTCGGGCAACATAGTGGGGCATTTTGAAACGACAATAACTCTCTTGATTTGCATTGAAAAAATACAAAATTTGTGTTCAAATTCAAGCTCAGAATGTGCACTTTCTAAAACATTAAGGCCGTGTCTAAAAATTACTAACCGTTCAGAAGTTATCTTCAAAACGGTTACCGAAGTTGAGTTTTCAACACATTTTCAAATCGATTAACGCTCTGAATAACTTGCAGCGAAGTTATTTTTAAACCAAAACTTCATTTCGGGATGACTTTTCCTGAGATATAAGAAAAATATTTCACAGCCAAATTCGTGAGCGACATGTTTGACTTCCATTTTTACTCCCTCCTATCGGCACATAATTGGAATCCGTAATTCGGGCAACATGGTGAGACATATTAAAACGACAATAACTCTCTTGATTTCCAGTGAAAAAATACAAAATTTGTATTAATATTCAAGCTCAGAATGTGTACTTTCTAAAACATTTGGGCCACATCTAAAAATTCCTAACCGTTCAAAAGTTATCTTCGAGACAATTACCGAAGATGAGTTTTCAATATATTATCAAATCAATTAATGCTCATGAATAACTTGCGGCAAAAGAATATTTTACCGAAAACTTCATTTCGAGATGATTGATCCCGAGATGTAACAAAAATATTTCCCAGCCAAATTCGTGAGCAAAACGTTTGACTTCCATTTTTACTCCCTCCTATCAGCACATAATTGGAATCTGTAATTTGGGTAAAACGTTGAGGCATATTAAACGACAATAACTCTCTTGATTTCTAGTCAAAAAATACAAATTTTGTGGTCCAATTCAAGCTCAGAATGTGTACTTTCAACAGCATTAAGGCCACATCTAGAAACTCGTAACTGTTCAAAAGTTATATTCGAGACGCTTGCCGAAGATGAGTTTTCAATACATTTTCAAACCGATTAACGCTCATGAATAACTTGCTGCCAACGTATTTTTTGCCCAAAACTTCGATTCGAGATGATTGATCCCACGATATAAGAAAAATATTTCCAAGCCAAATTCATGAGCGAAACGTTTGACTTCTATTTTAGCTCCCTCCTTTCGGCACATAAATGGAATTTGTAATTCGGGCAACATAGTGGGGCATTTTGAAACGACAATAACTCTCTTGATTTCTAGTCAAAAAATACAAATTTTGTGGTCCAATTCAAGCTCAGAATGTGTACTTTCAACAGCATTAAGGCCACATCTAGAAACTCGTAACTGTTCAAAAGTTATATTCGAGACGCTTGCCGAAGATGAGTTTTCAATACATTTTCAAACCGATTAACGCTCATGAATAACTTGCTGCCAATGTATTTTTTGCCCAAAACTTCGATTCGAGATGATTGATCCCACGATATAAGAAAAATATTTCCAAGCCAAATTCATGAGCGAAACGTTTGACTTCCATTTTTGCTCCCTCCTTTCGGCACATAATTGGAATTTGTAATTCGGGCAATATAGTGGGGCATTTTGAAACGACAATAACTCTCTTGATTTGCATTGAAAAATTACAAAATTTGTGTTCAAATTCAAGCTCAGAATGTGCACTTTCTAAAACATTAAGGCCCGTCTAAAAATTACTAACCGTTCAGAAGTTATCTTCAAAACGGTTACCGAAGTTGAGTTTTCAACACATTTTCAAATCGATTAACGCTCTGAATAACTTGCAGAGAAAGTATTTTTAAACCAAAACATCATTTCGGGATGACTTTTCCTGAGATATAAGAAAAATATTTCACAGCCAAATTCGTGAGCGACACGTTTGACATCCATTTTTACTCCCTCCTATCGGCACATAATTCCATAATTCGGGTAACATGGTGAGACATATTAAAACGACAATAACTCTCTTGATTTCCAGTGAAAAAATACAAAATTTGTATTAATATTCAAGCTCAGAATGTGTACTTTCTAAAACATTTGGGCCACATCTAAAAATTCCTAACCGTTCAAAAGTTATCTTCGAGACAATTACCGAAGATGAGTTTTCAATATATTTTCAAATCGATTAATGCTCGTGAATAACTTGCAGCAAAAGAATATTTTACCGAAAACTTCATTTCGAGATGTTTGATCCCGAGATATAACAAAAATATTTCCCAGCCAAATTCGTGAGCAAAACGTTTGACTTCCATTTTTACTCCCTCCTATCAGCACATAATATTTGGGTAAAACGTTGAGACATATTAAACGACAATAACTCTCTTGATTTCTAGTCAAAAAATACAAATTTTGTGGTCCAATTCAAGCTCAGAATGTGTACTTTCAACAGCATTAAGGCCACATCTAGAAACTCGTAACTGTTCAAAAGTTATATTCGAGACGCTTACCGAAGATGAGTTTTCAATACATTTTCAAACCGATTAACGCTCATGAATAACTTGCTGCCAATGTATTTTTTGCCCAAAACTTCGATTCGAGATGATTGATCCCACGATATAAGAAAAATATTTCCAAGCCAAATTCATGAGCGAAACGTTTGACTTCCATTTTTGCTCCCTCCTTTCGGCACATAATTGGAATTTGTAATTCGGGCAACATAGTGAGGCATTTTGAAACGACAATAACTCTCTTGATTTGCATTGAAAAAATACAAAGTTTGTGTTCAAATTCAAGCTCAGAATGTGCACTTTCTAAAACATTCAGGCCGCGTCTAAAAATTACTAACCGTTCAGAAGTTATCTTCAAAACGGTTACCGTAGTTGAGTTTTCAACACATTTTCAAATCGATTAACGCTCTGAATAACTTGCAGAGAAAGTATTTTCAAACCAAAACTTCATTTCGGGACGACTTTTCCCTAGATATAAGAAAAAATATTTCATTGCCAAATTCGTGAGCTACACGTTTGACTTCCATTTTACTGCCTCCTATCGTCACATAATTGGAATCCGTAATTTGGGTAACACGGTAAGACATATTAAAACGACAATAACTCTCTTGATTTCCACTGAAAAAATACAAAATTTGTATCAATATTCAAGCTCAGAATGTGTACTTTCTAAAACGTTCGGGCCGCGTCTAAAAATTCCTAACCGTTCAAAAGTTATCTTCGAGACAATTATCGAAGATGAGTTTTCAATGCATTTTCAAACCGATAAACGCTCATGAATAACTTGCAGCCAATGTATTTTTCACTCAAAACTTCATTTTGAGATGATTGATCCCGAGATATAAGAAAAATATTTCCCAGCCAAATTCGTGAGCGAAACGTTTGACTTCCATTTGACTCCCTCCTATCGGCACATAATTGGAATCTGTAATTCGGGTGACACGGAGAGACATATTGAAACGACAATAACATTCTCGATTTGCATTGAAAAAATACAAAATTTGTGTTTAAATTGAAGCTCAGAATGTGCACTTTCTAAAACACTAGGGCCGCAGCTAAAAATTCCTAACCGATCAAAAGTTATCTTCAAAACGGTTACCAAATTTGAGTTTTCAACACATTTTCAAATCGATTAATGCTCTGAATAACTTGCAGCAAAAGTATTTTTCACCCAAAACTTCATTTCGAGATGATTGATCTGGAGATATAAGAAAAATATTTCCAAGCCAAATTCGTGAGCGAAACGTTTGACTTCCATTTTTACTCCCTCCTATCGTCACATAATTGGAATCTGTAATTCGGTCAACATAGTGGGGCATTTCGAAACAACAATAACTCTCTTGATTCGCAGAAAAAAAATAAAAAATTTGTGTTCAAATTCAGGCTTAGAATGTGCACTTTCTAAAACATTCAGGCCACGTCTAAAAATTACTAACCGTTTAGAAGTTATGTTCAAAACGGTTACCGAAGTTGAGTTTTCAACACATTTTCAAATCGACTAACGCTCTGAATAACTTGCAGTTAAAGTATTTTTTACCCAAAACTTCATTTCGAGATGATTGATCCTGAGATATAAGAAAAATATTTTCAAGCCAAATTCGTGAGCGACACGTTCAACTTTCATTTTTACTCCCTTTTATCTGCACATAATTGGAATCCGTAATTCGGGTAACACGGTGAGACATATCGAAACGACATTAACTCTCTTGATTTCAATTGAAAAAATACAAAATTTGTATTCATATTCAAGCTCAGAGTGTGTACTTCCTAAAACATTCTGGTCACATATAAAAATTCCATACCGTTCAAAAGTTATCTTCGAGACTGTTACCGAAGATTAGTTTTCAACACATTTTCAAATCGATTAACGCTCATGAATAACTTGTAGGCAAAGTATTTTTTTATCCAAAACTTCAATTTGAGATGATTGATCCCGAGATATAAGAAAAGTATTTCCAAGCCAAATTCGTGAGCGAAACGTTTGACTTCCATTTTCACTCCCTCCTATCGTCACATAATTGGAATCTGTAATTCAGGCAACATGGTGGGGCATTTCGAAATGACAACAACTCTCTTGATTTGCATTGAAAAAATACAAAATTTGTGTTCAAATTCAAGCTTAGAAAGTGCACTTCCTAAAACATTCAGGCCGCGTCTAAAAATTATTAACCGTTCAAAAGTTATCTTCAAAACGGTTACCGAAGTTGAGTTTTCAACAAATTTTCAAATCGATTAACGCTCTGAATAACTTGCAGCGAAAGTCTTTTTTAACCCAAACTTCATTTCGGGATGACTTTTCCCGAGATATAAGAAAAATATTTCATAGCCAAATTCGTAAGCGACACGTTTGACTTCCATTTTTACTCCCTCCTATCGGCACATAATTGGAATCCATAATTCGGGTAACACAGTGAGACATATTAAAACGACAATAACTCTCTTGATTTCTTGTAAAAGAATATAAAATTTGTATTAATATTCAAGCTCATAATGTGTACTTTCTAAAACATTTGGGCCACGACAAAAAATTCCTAACCGTTCAAAAGTTAACTTTGAGACGATTACCGAAGATGAGTTTTCTACACATTTTCAAATCGATTAACGCTCGTGAATAACTTGCAGCCAAAGTATTTTTTGCTCGAAACTTCAATTCTAGATGATTGATCCCGTGATATAAGAGAAATGTTTCCGAGCCAAATTCGTGAGCGAAACGTTTGACTTCCAATTTTACTCGCTCCTATCGGCACATAATTGGAATCTGTAATTCGGGTAACACGGTTAGACATTTTGGAACGTCAATAACTCTCCTGATTTACATTGAAAAAATACAAAATTTGTGTTCAAACTCAAGCTCAGAATTTGCAGTTTCTTAAACATTCGCGCCGTGTCTAAAAATTCCTAACGGTTCAAAAGTTATCTTCAATACGGTTACCGAAGTAAAGTTTTCAACACATTTTCGAATCGATTAACGCTCCAAATAAGTTACAGCGAAAGTATTTTTTAACCAAAACTTTTTTTCGGGATGACTTTTCCCGAGATATAAGAAAAATATTTCATAGCCAAATTCGTAAGCGACACGTTTGACTTCCATTTTTACTCCCTCCTATCGGCACATAATTGGAATCTGTAATTCGGGTAACACAGTGAGACATATTAAAACGACAATAACTCTCTTGATTTCCTGTGAAGAAATATAAAATTTGTATTAATATTCAAGCTCATAATGTGTGCTTTCTAAAACATTTGGGCCACGACAAAAAATTCCTAACCGTTCAAAAGTTATCTTCGAGACAATTATCGAAGACGAGTTTTCAATGCATTTTCAAACCGATAAACGCTCATGAATAACTTGCAGCCAATGTATTTTTTATCCAAAACTTCATTTCGAGATGATTGATCCCGAGATATAAGAAAAATATTTCCCAGCCAAATTCGTGAGCGAAACGTTTGACTTCCATTTTTGCTCCCTCCTATCGTCACATAATTGGAATCTGTAATTCGGGTGACACGGAGAGACATACTGAAACGACAATAACACTCTTGATTTGCATTGAAAAAATACAAAATTTGTGTTCAAATTGAAGCTTAGAATGTGCACTTTCTAAAACACTAGGGCCGCAGCTAAAAATTCCTAATCGATCAAAAGTTATCTTCAAAACGGTTACCAAATTTGAGTTTTCAACACATTTTCGAATCGATTAATGCTCTGAATAACTTGTAGCGAAAGTATTTTTCACCCAAAACTTCATTTCGAGATGATTGATCCGGAGATATTAGAAAAATATTTTCAAGCCAAATTCGTGAGTGACACGTTCAACTTTCATTTTTACTCCCTCCTATCGGCACATAATTGGAATCCGTAATTCGTGTAACACGGTGAGACATATTGAAACGACAATAACACTCTTGATTTCGAGTAAAAAAATAAAATTTGTATTCATGTTCAAGCTCAAAGTGTGTACTTTCTAAAACATTCAGGTCACATATAAAAATTCCATACCGTTCAAAAGTTATCTTCGAGAATGTTACCGAAGATTAGTTTTCAACACATTTTCAAATCGATTAACGCTCGTGAATAACTTGCAGCCAAAGTATTTTTTTATCCAAAACTTCAATTCGAGATGATTGATCCCGAGATATAAGAAAAATATTTCCAAGCCAAATTCGTGAGCGAAACGTTTGACTTCCATTTTTACTCCCTCCTATCGTCACATAATTGGAATCTGTAATTCGGGCAACATAGTGGGGCATTTCGAAACAACAATAACTCTCTTGATTCGCAGAAAAAAAAATAAAAAATTTGTGTTCAAATTCAAGCTTAGAATGTGCACTTTCTAAAACATTCAGGCCACGTCTAAAAATTACTAACCGTTCAGAAGTTATCTTCAAAAAAGTTACCGAAGTTGTGTTTTCAACACATTTTCAAATCGACTAACGCTCTGAATAACTTGCAGTTAAAGTATTTTTTACCCAAAACTTCATTTCGAGATGATTGATCCTGAGATATAAGAAAAATATTTTCAAGCCAAATTCGTGAGCGACACGTTCAACTTTCATTTTTACTCCCTTTTATTTGCACATAATTGGAATCTGTAATTTGGGTAACACGGTGAGACATATTGAAACGACATTAATTCTCTTGATTTCAATTGAAAAAATACAAAATTTGTATTCATATTCAAGCTTAGAGTGTGTACTTTCTAAAACATTCTGGTCACATATAAAAATTCCATACCGTTCAAAAGTTATCTTCGAGACTGTTACCGAAGATTAGTTTTCAACACATTTTCAAATCGATTAACGCTCGTGAATAACTTGCAGGCAAAGTATTTTTTTATCCAAAACTTCAATTCGAGATGATTGATCCCGAGATATAAGAAAAGTATTTCCAAGCCAAATTCGTGAGCGAAACGTTTGACTTCCATTTTTACTCCCTCCTATCGTCACATAATTGGAATCTGTAATTCGGGCAACATGGTGGGGCATTTCGAAATGACAACAACTCTCTTGATTTGCACTGAAAAAATACTAAATTTGTGTTCAAATTCAAGCTCAGAAAGTGCACTTCCTAAAACATTCAGGCCGCGTCTAAAAATTATTAACCGTTCAGAAGTTATCTTCAAAACGGTTACCGAAGTTGAGTTTTCAACAAATTTTCAAATCGATTAACGCTCTGAATAACTTGCAGCGAAAGTAATTTTTAACCAAAACTTCATTTCGGGATGACTTTCCCCGAGATATAAGAAAAATATTTCATCGCCAAATTCGTAAGCGACACGTTTGACTTCCATTTTCACTCCCTCCTATCGGCACATAATTGGAATCCATAATTCGGGTAACACAGTGAGACATATTAAAACGACAATAACTCTCTTGATTTCCTGTAAAAAAATATAAAATTTGTATTAATATTCAAGCTCATAATGTGTACTTTCTAAAACATTTGGGCCACGACAAAAAATTCCTAACCGTTCAAAAGTTAACTTCGAGACGATTACCGAAGATGAGTTTTCTACACATTTTCAAATCGATTAACGCTCGTGAATAACTTGCAGCCAAAGTATTTTTTGCCCAAAACTTCAATTCTAGATGATTGATCCCGTGATATAAGAGAAATGTTTCCGAGCCAAATTCGTGAGCGAAACGTTTGACTTCCAATTTTACTCGCTCCTATCGGCACATAATTGGAATCTGTAATTCGGGTAACACGGTTAGACATTTTGGAACGTCAATAACTCTCCTGATTTCCATTGAAAAAATACAAAATTTGTGTTCAAACTCAAGCTCAGAATGTGCACTTTCTAAAACATTCGCGCCGTGTCTAAAAATTCCTAACTGTTCAAAAGTTATCTTCAATACGGTTACTGAAGTTAAGTTTTCAACACATTTTCAAATCGATTAACGCTCCAAATAAGTTACAGCGAAAGTATTTTTTAACCAAAACATCATTTTGGGATGACTTTTCCCGAGATATAAGAAAAATATTTCATAGCCAAATTCGTAAGCGACACGTTTGACTTCCATTTTTACTCCCTCCTATCGGCACATAATTGGAATCCGTAATTCGGGTAACACAGTGAGACATATTAAAACGACAATAACTCTCTTGATTTCCTGTGAAAAAATATAAAATTTGTATTAATATTCAAGCTCATAATGTGTACTTTCTAAAACATTTGGCCAACGACAAAAAATTCCTAACCGTTCAAAAGTTATCTTCGAGACGATTACCGAAGATGAGTTTTCTACACATTTTCAAATCGATTAACGCTCGTGAATAACTTGCAGCCAAAGTATTTTTTGCCCAAAACTTCAATTCTAGATGATTGATCCCGTGATATAAGAGAAATGTTTCCGAGCCAAATTCGTGAGCGAAACGTTTGACTTCCAATTTCACTCGCTCCTATCGGCACATAATTGGAATCTGTAATCTGGGTAACACGGTTAGACATTTTGGAACGTCAATAACTCTCCTGATTTCCATTGAAAAAATACAAAATTTGTGTTCAAACTCAAGCTCAGAATGTGCACTTTCTAAAACATTCGCGCCGTGTCTAAAAATTCCGAACTGTTCAAAAGTTATTTTCAATACGGTTACCGAAGTTAAGTTTTCGACACATTTTCAAATAGTTTAACGCTCCAAATAAGTTACAGCGAAAGTATTTTTTAATATAAACTTTTTTTCGGGATGACTTTTCCCGAGATATAAGAAAAATATTTCATAGCCAAATTCGTAAGCGACACGTTTGACTTCCATTTTTACTCCCTCCTATCGGCACATAATTGGAATCCGTAATTCGGGTAACACAGTGAGACATATTAAAACGAGAATAACTCTCTTGATTTCCTGTGAAGAAATATAAAATTTGTATTAATATTCAAGCTCATAATGTGTGCTTTCTAAAACATTTGGGCCACGACAAAAAATTCCTAACCGTTCAAAAGTTATCTTCGAGACGATTACCGAAGATGAGTTTTCTACACATTTTCAAATCGATTAACGCTCGTGAATAACTTGCAGCCAAAGTATTTTTTGCCCAAAACTTCAATTCTAGATGATTGATCCCGTGATATAAGAGAAATGTTTCCGAGCCAAATTCGTGAGCGAAACGTTTGACTTCCAATTTTACTCGCTCCTATCGGCACATAATTGGAATTTGTAATTCGGGTAACACGGTTAGACATTTTGGAACATCAATAACTCTCCTGATTTCCATTGAAAAAATACAAAATTTGTGTTCAAACTCAAGCTCAGAATGTGTACTTTCTAAAACATTCGCGCTGTTTCTAAAAATTCCAAACTGTTCAAAAGTTATCTTCAATACGGTTACCGAAGTTAAGTTTTCAACACATTTTCAAATCGATTAACGCTCCAAATAAGTTACAGCGAAAGTATTTTTTAACCAAAACTTCATTTCGGGATGACTTTTCCCGAGATATAAGAAAAATATTTCCAAGCCAAATTCGTGAGCGAAACATTTGACTTCCATTTTTAATCCTTCCTATTGGCACATAATTGGAATCTGTAATTCGGGTAACACGGTGAGACATTTTGAAACGACAACAACTCTCTTGATTTGCATTGAAAAAATACAGAATTTGTGTTCAAATTTAAGCTCAGAATGTGCACTTTCCCAAACATTCAGGCCGCGTCTAAAAATTCCTAACTGTTCAAAAGTTATCTTCAAAACAGTTACCGAAGTTGAGTTTTCAACACGTTTTCAAATCGACTAACGCTCTGAATAACTTGCAGCGAAAGTATTTTTTACCCACAACTTCATTTCGAGATGATTGATCCTGAGAAATAAGAAAAATATTTTCAAGCCAAATTCGTGAGCGACACGTTCAACTTTCATTTTTACTCCCTTTTATCGGCACATAATTGGAATCCGTAATTCGGGTAACATGGTGAGACATATTGAAACGACATTAACTATCTTGATTTTAATTGAAAAAATACAAAATTTGTATTCATATTCAAGCTCAGAGTGTGTACTTTCTAAAACATTCAGGTCACATATAAAAATTCCATACCGTTCAAAAGTTATCTTCGAGACTGTTACCAAAGATTAGTTTTCAACACATTTTCAAATCGATTAACGCTCGTGAATAACTTGTAGGCAAAGTATTTTTTTATCCAAAACTTCAATTCGAGATGATTGATCCCGAGATATAAGAAAAGTATTTCCAAGCCAAATTCGTGAGCGAAATGTTTGACTTCCATTTTTACTACCTCCTATCGTCACATAATTGGAATCTGTAATTCGTGCAACATGGTGGGGCATTTCGAAATGACAATAACTCTCTTGATTTGCACTAAAAAAATACAAAATTTGTGTTCAAATTCAAGCTCAGAATGTGCACTTTCTAAAATATTCAGGCCGCGTCTAAAAATTACTAACCGTTCAGAAGTTATCTTCAAAACGGTTACCGAAGTTGATTTCTCAACACATTTTGAAATCAATTAACGCTCTGAATAACTTTCAGCGAAAGTATTTTTTAACCAAAACTTCATTTCGGGATGACTTTGCCCGAGATATAAGAAAAATATTTCATATCCAAATTCGTAAGCGACACGTTTGACTTCCATTTTTACTTCCTCCTATCGGCACATAATTGGAATCCGTAATTCGGGTAACACAGTGTGACATATTAAAACGACAATAACTCTCTTGATTTCCTGTGAAAAAATTCAAAATTTGTATTAATATTCAAGTTCAGAATGTGTACTTTCTAAAACATTTGGGCCACGACAAAAAATTCCTAATTGTTCAAAAGTTATCTTCGAGACGATTACCGAAGATGAGTTTTCTACACATTTTCAAATCGATTAACGCTCGTGAATAACTTGCAGCCAAAGTATTTTTTGCCCAAAACTTCAGTTCTAGATGATTGATCCCGTGATATAAGAGAAATGTTTCCGAGCCAAATTCGTGAGCGTAACGTTTGACTTCCAATTTTACTTTCTCCTATCGGCACATAATTGGAATCTGTAATTCGGGTAACACTGTTAGACATTTTGGAACGTCAATAACTCTCCTGATTTCCACTGAAAAAATACAAAATTTGTGTTCAAATTCAAGCTCAGAATGTGTACTTTCTAAAACATTCAGCCCGTGTCAAAAAATTCCTAACTGTTCAAAAGTTATCTTCAATACGGTTACCGAAGTTAAGTTTTCAACACATTTTCAAATCGATTAACGCTCCAAATAAGTTACAGCGAAAGTATTTTTTAACCAAAACTTCAATTCGGGATGACTTTTCCTGAGATATAAGAAAAATATTTCCAAGCCAAATTCATGAGCGAAACGTTTGACTTCCATTTTTAATCCTTCCTATTGGCACATAATTGGAATCTGTAATTCGGATAACATGGTGAGACATTTTGAAACGACAACAACTCTCTTTATTTGCATTGAAAAAATACAAAATTTGTGTTCAAATTTAAGCTCAGAATGTGCACTTTCTCAAACATTCAGGCCGCGTCTAAAAATTCCTAACTGTTCAAAAGTTATCTTCAAAACAGTTACCGAAGTTGAGTTTTCAACACGTTTTCAAATCTACTAACGCTCTGAATAACTTGCAGCGAAAGTATTTTTTACCCAAAACTTCATTTCGAGATGATTGATCCTTAGATATCAGAAAAATATTTTCAAGCCAAATTCGCGAGCGACACGTTCAACTTTCATTTTTACTCCCTTTTATCGGCACATAATTGGAATCCGTAATTCGGGTAACACGGTGAGACATATTGAAACGACATTAACTCTCTTGATTTCAATTGAAAAAATACAAAATTTGTATTCATATTCAAGCTCAGAGTGTGTACTTTCTAAAACATTCAGGTCACATATAAAAATTCCATACCGTTCAAAAGTTATTTTCGAGACTGTTACCGAAGATTAGTTTTCAACACATTTTCAAATCGATTAACGCTCGTGAATAACTTGCAGCCAAAGTATTTTTTTATCCAAAACTTCAATTCGAGATGATTGATCCCAAGATATAAGAAAAGTATTTCCGAGCCAAATTCGTGAGCGAAATGTTTGCCTTCCATTTTTACTCCCTCCTATCGTCACATAATTGGAATCTGTAATTCCTGCAACATGATGGGGCATTTCGAAATGACAATAACTCTCTTGATTTGCACTGAAAAAATACAAAATTTGTGTTCAAATTCAAACTCAGAATGTGCACTTTCTAAAACATTCAGGCCGCATCTAAAAATTACTAACCGTTCAGAAGTTATCTTCAAAACGGTTGCTGAAGTTGATTTTTTAACACATTTTGAAATCGATTAACGCTCTGAATAACTTTCAGCGAAAGTATTTTTTAACCAAAACTTCATTTCGGGATGACTTTGCCCGAGATATAAGAAAAATATTTCATAGCCAAATTCGTAAGCGACACGTTTGACTTCCATTTTTACTCCCTCCTATCGGCACATAATTGGAATCCGTAATTCGGGTAACACAGTGTGACATATTAAAACGACAATTACTCTCTTGATTTCCTGTGAAAAAATACAAAATTTGTATTAATATTCAAGCTCAGAATGTCTACTTTCTAAAACATTTGGGCCACGACAAAAAATTCCTAACCGTTCAAAAGTTATTTTCGAGACGATTACCGAAGATGAGTTTTCTACACATTTTCAAATCGATTAACGCTCGTGAATAACTTGCAGCCAAAGTATTTTTTGCCCAAAACTTCAATTCTAGATTATTGATCCCGTGATATAAGAGAAATGTCTCCGAGCCAAATTCGTGAGCGAAACGTTTGACTTCCAATTTTACTCGCTCCTATCGGCACATAATTGGAATCTGTAATTCGGGTAACAAGGTTAGACATTTTGGAACGTCAATAACTCTCCTAATTTCCATTGAAAAAATACAAAATTTGCGTTCAAACTCAAGCTCAGAATGTGTACTTTCTAAAACAGTTGGGCCGCGTCTAAAAATTCCTAACTGTTCAAAAGTTATCTTCAATACGGTTACCGAAGTTAAGTTTTCAACACATTTTCAAATCGATTAACGCTCTAAATAATTTACAGCGAAAGTATTTTTTAACCAAAACTTCAATTCGGGATGACTTTTCCCGAGATATAAGAAAAATATTTCCAAGCCAAATTCATGAGCGAAACGTTTGACTTCTATTTTTAATCCTTCCTATTGGCACATAATTGGAATCTGTAATTCGGATAACATGGTGAGACATTTTGAAACGACAACAACTCTCTTTATTTGCATTGAAAAAATACAAAATTTGTGTTCAAATTTAAGCTCAGAATGTGCACTTTCTCAAACATTCAGGCCGCGTCTAAAAATTCCTAACTGTTCAAAAGTTATCTTCAAAACAGTTACCGAAGTTGAGTTTTCAACGCGTTTTCAAATCTACTAACGCTCTGAATAACTTGCAGCGAAAGTATTTTTTACCCAAAACTTCATTTCGAGATGATTGATCCTTAGATATAAGAAAAATATTTTCAAGCCAAATTCGTGAGCGACACGTTCAACTTTCATTTTTACTCCCTTTTATCGGCACATAATTGGAATCCGTAATTCGGGTAACACGGTGAGACATATTGAAACGACATTAACTCTCTTGATTTCAATTGAAAAAATACAAAATTTGTATTCATATTCAAGCTCAGAGTGTGTACTTTCTAAAACATTCAGGTCACATATAAAAATTCCATACCGTTCAAAAGTTATCTTCGAGACTGTTACCGAAGATTAGTTTTCAACACATTTTCAAATCGATTAACGCTCGTGAATAACTTGCAGCCAAAGTATTTTTTTATCCAAAACTTCAATTCGAGATGATTGATCCCAAGATATAAGAAAAATATTTCCAAGCCAAATTCGTGAGCGAAATGTTTGACTTCCATTTTTACTCCCTCCTATCGTCACATAATTGGAATCTGTAATTCCTGCAACATGATGGGGCATTTCGAAACGACAATAACTCTCTCGATTTGCACTGAAAAAATACAAAATTTGTGTTCAAATTCAAACTCAGAATGTGCACTTTCTAAAACATTCAGGCCGCATCTAAAAATCACTAACCGTTCAGAAGTTATCTTCAAAACGGTTGCTGAAGTTGATTTTTTTAACACATTTTGAAATCGATTAACGCTCTGAATAACTTTCAGCGAAAGTATTTTTTAACCAAAACTTCATTTCGGGATGACTTTGCCCGAGATATAAGAAAAATATTTCATAGCCAAATTCGTAAGCGACACGTTTGACTTCCATTTTTACTCCCTCCTATCGGCACATAATTGGAATCCGTAATTCGGGTAACACAGTGTGACATATTAAAACGACAATTACTCTCTTGATTTCCTGTGAAAAAATACAAAATTTGTATTAATATTCAAGCTCAGAATGTTTACTTTCTAAAACATTTGGGCCACGACAAAAAATTCCTAACCGTTCAAAAGTTATATTCGAGACGATTACCGAAGATGAGTTTTCTACACATTTTCAAATCGATTAACGCTCGTGAATAACTTGCAGCCAAAGTATTTTTTGCCCAAAACTTCAATTCTAGATGATTGATCCCGTGATATAAGAGAAATGTCTCCGAGCCAAATTCGTGAGCAAAACGTTTGACTTCCAATTTTACTCGCTCCTATCGGCACATAATTGGAATCTGTAATTCGGGTAACAAGGTTAGACATTTTGGAACGTCAATAACTCTCTTAATTTCCATTGAAAAAATACAAAATTTGTGTTCAAACTCAAGCTCAGAATGTGTACTTTCTAAAACAGTTGGGCCGCGTGTAAAAATTCCTAACTGTTCAAAAGTTATCTTCAATACGGTTACCGAAGTTAAGTTTTCAACACATTTTCAAATCGATTAACGCTTTGAATAACTTTCGGCGAAAGTATTTTCTAACCAAAACTTCATTTTGAGATTACTGATCTCGATATATAAGAAAAATATTTCCAAGAGAAATTCGTGAGCGACCCGTTTGACTTCCATTTTCACTCCCTCCTATCCGTACATAATTGGAATCCATAATTCGGGTAACAAGGTGAGACATATTGAAATGACAATAACTCTCATGATTTCCAGTGAGAAAATACAAAATTTGTATTGATATTCAAGCTCAGAGTGTGTACTTTCTAAAACTTTCAGGTCACGTCTAAAAATTCCTTACCGTTCAAAAGTTATCTTCGAGACGGTTACCGAAGATGAGTTTTCGACACATTTTCCAATCGATTAACGCTCACGAATAACTCGCAGCCAAAGTATTTTTTAGCCAGAACTTCAATTCAAGATGATTGATCCCGTGATATATGAAAAATATTTCCAAGCCAAATTCGTGAACGACACGTTTGACTTCCATTTTTACTCCCTCCTATCAGCACATAAATGGAATCTATAATTCGGGTGACACGGTAAGACATATTGAAATGACAATAACTCTCTTGATTTGCATTGAAAAAATACAAAATTTATGTCCAAATCCAAGCTCAGAATGTGTACTTTCTAAAACATTCAAGCCGCATCTAAAAATTCCTAACTATTCAGAAGTTACCTTCAAAACGGTTACTGATGTTGAGTTTTCAACACATTTTCTAATCAATTAACGCTCTGAATAACTTGTAGCGAAAGCATTTTTTTCCCAAAACTTCGGGTTGAGATGATTGATCCCGAGATATAAGAAAAATATTTCCAAGCCAAATTCGTGGGCGACACGTTTGACTTCCATTTTTACTCCCTCCTATCGGCACATAATTGGAATCCGTAATTCAGGTAATACGATGAGATATATTGAAGTGACAATAACTCTCTTGGTTTCCATTGAAAAAAAAACAAAATTTGTATTCATATTCAAGCTCCGAGTTTGTACTTTATAAAACATTCAGGTCACATCTAAAAATTCCTTTCCGTTCAAAAGTTATCTTCGGGACGATTATCGAAGATGAGTTTTCAACACATTTTCAAATCGATTAATGCTCGTGAATGACTTGCAACCAAAGTATTTTTCACCCAAAACTTCAATTCGAGATGATTGATCCCGCGATATAAGAAAAATATTTCCAAGCCAAATTCGAGAGCGAAATGTTTGACTTCCATTTTTACTCCCTCCTATCGGCACATAATTGGAATCCATATTTTGGGTAACACAGTGAGACCTTTTGAAACGACAATAACTCTCTTGATTTGCATTGAAAAAATAAAAAATTTGTGTTCAAATTCAAGCTCAGAATGTGTACTTTCTAAAACAAGAAGGCCGCTTCCAAAAATTCCTAACCATTGAAAAGTTATCTTCAAAACGGTTACCGAAGTTGAGTTTTCAACACATTTTCAAATCGATTAACGCTATGATTAACTTGCAGCGAAAGTACTTTTTACCCAAAACTTCATTTCGAGATGATTGATCCTGTGATATACGAAAAATATTTTCAAGCCAAATTCGTGAGCAACACGTTTGACTACCATTTTTACTACCGCCTGTCGGCACATAATTGGAATCCTTAATTTGGGTATCACGGTGAGACATATTGAAACGACAATAACTCTCTTGATTTCCATTGAAAAAATACAAAACTTGTGTTCAAATTCATGGTTAGAATGTTACTTTCTAAAACATTCAAGTCGCGTCTAAAAATTCCTAACGTTTCAAAAGTTATCTTCAAAACGGTTACCGAAGATGAGTTTTCAACACATTTTCAAATCAATTGACGCTCTGAATAACTTGCTGCGAAAGTATTTTTTACCCAAAACTTCTTTTCGAGATGATTGATCCAGCGATATAAGAAAAATATTTCCAAGCAAAATTCATGAGCGAAACGTTTGACTTCCATTTTTACTCCCTCCAATCGGCACATAATTGGAATCCGTAATTCGGGTAACAGGGTGAGACATATTGAAGCGACAATAAGTCTCCTCATTTCCAGTGAAAAAATACGAAATTTGTGTTCAAATTCAAGCTCAGAATATTTACTTTCCAGAACATTCAGGCCGCGTCTGAAAATTCCTAACCGTTCAAAAGTTTTCTTCGAATCGGTTACTGAAGTTTAGTTTTCAACACATTTTCAAATTGATTAACGCTCTGAATAACTTGCAGCGAAAGTAGTTATTACCCAAAACTTCAATTTAAGAAGATTGATCCGACTATATAAGAAAAATATTTCCAAGCCAAATTCGTGAGCGAAACGTTTGACTTCCATTTTTACTCCCTCCTATCGGCACATAATTGGAATCCGTAATTTGAGTAACATGGTGTGACATGTTGAAACAACAATAAAACTCTTCATTTCCAGTGAAAAAATACCAAATTTGTGTTCATATTCAAGCTCAGAATGTGTACTTTCTAAAACATTCAGTTCACGTCTAAAAATTCCTAACCTTTCAAAATTTATCTTCGAAACAGTTACTGAAGATGAGTTTTCAACACAATTTCAAAACGATTAACACTCTGAATAACTTGCAGCACCAAAAACATCATTTCGAGATGATTGATCCTGAGATATAAGAAAAATATTTCCAAGCCAAATTCGTGAGCGAAACGTTTGACTTCCATATTTAATCCTTCCTATTGGCACATAATTGGAATCTGTAATTCGGGTAACACGGTGAGACATTTTGAAACGACAACAACTCTCTTGATTTGCATTGAAAAAATACAGAATTTGTGTTCAAATTTAAGCTCAGAATGTGCACTTTCTCAAACATTCAGGCCGCGTCTAAAAATTCCTAACTGTTCAAAAGTTATCTTCAAAACAGTTACCGAAGTTGAGTTTTCAACACGTTTTCAAATCTACTAACGCTCTGAATAACTTGCAGCGAAAGTATTTTTTACCCAAAACTTCATTTCGAGATGATTGATCCTTAGATATAAGAAAAATATTTTCAAGCCAAATTCATGAGCGACAAGTTCAACTTTCATTTTTACTCCCTTTTATCGGCACATAATTGGAATCTGTAATTCGGGTAACACGGTGAGACATATTGAAACGACATTAACTCTCTTGATTTCAATTGAAAAAATACAAAATTTGTATTCATATTCAAGCTCAGAGTGTGTACTTTCTAAAACATTCAGGTCACATATAAAAATTCCATACCGTTCAAAAGTTATCTTCGAGACTGTTACCGAAGATTAGTTTTCAACACATTTTCAAATCGATTAACGCTCGTGAATAACTTGCAGGCAAAGTATTTTTTTATCCAAAACTTCAATTCGAGATGATTGATCCCGAGATATAAGAAAAGTATTTCCAAGCCAAATTCGTGAGCGAAATGTTTGACTTCCATTTTTACTCCCTCCTATCGTCACATAATTGGAATCTGTAATTCGTGCAACATGGTGGGGCATTTCGAAACGACAATAACTCTCTTGATTTGGACTGAAAAAATACAAAATTTGTGTTCAAATTCAAGCTCAGAATGTGCACTTTCTAAAACGTTCAGGCCGCATCCAAAAATTACTAACCGTTCAGAAGTTCTCTTCAAAACGGTTACCGAAGTTGATTTTTTTAACACATTTTGAAATCGATTAACGCTCTGAATAACTTTCAGCGAAAGTATTTTTTAACCAAAACTTCATTTCGGGATGAATTTTCCCGAGATATAAGAAAAATATTTCATAGCCAACTTCGTAAGCGACACGTTTGACTTCCATTTTTACTCCCTCCTATCGGCACATAATTGGAATCCGTAATTCGGGTAACACAGTGTGACATATTAAAACGACAATAACTCTCTTGATTTCCTGTGAAAAAATACAAAATTTGTATAAATATTCAAGCTCAGAATGTGTACTTTCTAAAACATTTGGGCCACGACAAAAAATTCCTAACCATTCAAAAGTTATCTTCGAGACGATTACCGAAGATGAGTTTTCTACACATTTTCAAATCGATTAACGCTCGTGAATAACTTGCAGCCAAAGTATTTTTTGCCCAAAACTTCAACTCTAGATGATTGATCCCGTGATATAAGAGAAATGTTTCCGAGCCAAATTCATGAGCGAAACGTTTGACTTCCAATTTTACTCGCTCCTATCGGCACATAATTGGAATCTGTAATTCGGGTAACACGGTTAGACATTTTGGAACGTCAATAACTCTCCTAATTTCCATTGAAAAAATACAAAATTTGTGTTCAAACTCAAGCTCAGAATGTGTACTTTCTAAAACGGTTGGGCTGCGTCTAAAAATTCCTAACTGTTCAAAAGTTATCTTCAATACGGTTACCGAAGTTAAGTTTTCAACACATTTTCAAATCGATTAACGCTTTGAATAACTTTCAGCGAAAGTATTTTCTAACCAAAACTTCATTTTGAGATTACTGATCTCGATATATAAGAAAAATATTTCCAAGCGAAATTCGTGAGCGACCCATTTGACTTCCATTTTCACTCCCTCCTATCCGTACATAATTGGAATCCATAATTCGGGTAACAAGGTGAGACATATTGAAACGAGAATAACTCTCTTGATTTCCAGTGAGAAAATACAAAATTTGTATTGATATTCAAGCTCAGAGTGTGTACTTTCTAAAACGTTCAGGTCACGTCTAAAAATTCCTTACCGTTCAAAAGTTATCTTCGAGACGGTTACCAAAGATGAGTTTTCGACACATTTTCCAATCGATTAACGCTCACGAATAACTTGCAGCCAAAGTATTTTTTAGCCAGAACTTCAATTCAAGATGACTGATCCCGTGATATATGAAAAATATTTCCAAGCCAAATTCGTGAACGACACGTTTGACTTCCATTTTTACTCCCTCCTATCAGCACATATATGGAATCTATAATTCGGCTGACACGGTATGACATATTGAAACGACAATAACTCTCTTGATTTGCGTTGAAAAAATACAAAATTTATGTCCAAATCCAAGCTCAGAATGTGTACTTTCTAAAACATTCAAGCCGCATCTAAAAATTCCTAACTATTCAGAAGTTACCTTCAAAACGGTTACTGATGTTGAGTTTTCAACACATTTTCTAATCAATTAACGCTCTGAATAACTTGTAGCGAAAGCATTTTATTCCCAAAACTTCGGGTTGAGATGATTGATCCCGAGATATAAGAAAAATATTTCCAAGCCAAATTCGTGGGCGACACGTTTGACTTCCATTTTTACTCCCTCCTATCGGCACATAATTGGAATCCGTAATTCAGGTAATACGATGAGATATATTGAAGTGACAATAACTCTCTTGGTTTCCATTGAAAAAAAACAAAATTTGTATTCATATTCAAGCTCCGAGTTTGTACTTTATAAAACATTCAGGTCACATCTAAAAATTCCTTTCCGTTCAAAAGTTATCTTCGGGACGATTATCGAAGATGAGTTTTCAACACATTTTCAAATCGATTAATGCTCGTGAATGACTTGCAACCAAAGTATTTTTCACCCAAAACTTCAATTCGAGATGATTGATCCCGCGATATAAGAAAAATATTTCCAAGCCAAATTCGAGAGCGAAATGTTTGACTTCCATTTTTACTCCCTCCTATTGGCACATAATTGGAATCCATATTTTGGGTAACACAGTGAGACCTTTTGAAACGACAATAACTCTCTTGATTTGCATTGAAAAAATAAAAAATTTGTGTTCAAATTCAAGCTCAGAATGTGTACTTTCTAAAACAAGAAGGCCGCTTCCAAAAATTCCTAACCATTGAAAAGTTATCTTCAAAACGGTTACCGAAGTTGAGTTTTCAACACATTTTCAAATCGATTAACGCTATGATTAACTTGCAGCGAAAGTACTTTTTACCCAAAACTTCATTTCGAGATGATTGATCCTGTGATATACGAAAAATATTTTCAAGCCAAATTCGTGAGCAACACGTTTGACTACCATTTTTACTACCGCCTGTCGGCACATAATTGGAATCCGTAATTTGGGTATCACGGTGAGACATATTGAAACAACAATAACTCTCTTGATTTCCATTGAAAAAATACAAAACTTGTGTTCAAATTCATGGTTAGAATGTTACTTTCTAAAACATTCAAGCCGCGTCTCAAAATTCCTAACGTTTCAAAAGATATCTTCGAAACGGTTACCGAAGATGAGTTTTCAACACATTTTCAAATCAATTGACGCTCTGAATAACTTGCTGCGAAAGTATTTTTTACCCAAAACTTCTTTTCGAGATGATTGATCCAGCGATATAAGAAAAATATTTCCAAGCCAAATTCATGAGCGAAACGTTTGACTTCCATTTTTACTCCCTCCAATCGGCACATAATTGGAATCCGTAATTCGGGTAACAGGGTGAGACATATTGAAGCGACAATAAGTCTCCTCATTTCCAGTGAAAAAATACAAAATTTGTGTTCAAATTCAAGCTCAGAATATTTACTTTCCAGAACATTCAGGCCGCGTCTGAAAATTCCTAACCGTTCAAAAGTTTTCTTCGAATCGGTTACTGAAGTTTAGTTTTCAACACATTTTCAAATTGATTAACGCTCTGAATAACTTGCAGCAAATGTATTTATTACCCAAAACTTCAATTTAAGAAGATTGATCCGACTATATAAGAAAAATATTTCCAAGCCAAATTCGTGAGCGAAACGTTTGACTTCCATTTTTACTCCCTCCTATCGGCACATAATTGGAATCCGTAATTTGAGTAACACGGTGTGACATGTTGAAACAACAATAAAACTCTTCATTTCCAGTGAAAAAATACCAAATTTGTGTTCATATTCAAGCTCAGAATGTGTACTTTCTAAAACATTCAGTTCACGTCTAAAAATTCCTAACCTTTCAAAATTTATCTTCGAAACAGTTACTGAAGATGAGTTTTCAACAGAATTTCAAAAACGATTAACACTCTGAATAACTTGCAGCGAAAGTATTTTTGACCAAAAACTTCATTTCGAGATGATTGATCCCGAGATATAAGAAAAATATTTCCAAGCCAAATTCGTGAGCGAAACGTTTGACTTCCATTTTTAATCCTTCCTATTGGCACATAATTGGAATCTGTAATTCGGGTAACACGGTGAGACATTTTGAAACGACAACAACTCTCTTGATTTGCATTGAAAAAATACAGAATTTGTGTTCAAATTTAAGCTCAGAATGTGCACTTTCTCAAACATTCAGGCCGCGTCTAAAAATTCCTAACTGTTCAAAAGTTATCTTCAAAGCAGTTACCGAAGTTGAGTTTTCAACACGTTTTCAAATCTACTAACGCTCTGAATAACTTGCAGCGAAAGTATTTTTTACTCAAAACTTCATTTCGAGATGATTGATCCTTAGATATAAGAAAAATATTTTCAAGCCAAATTCATGAGCGACACGTTCAACTTTCATTTTTACTCCCTTTTATCGGCACATAATTGGAATCCGTAATTCGGGTAACATGGTGAGACATATTGAAACGACATTAACTCTCTTGATTTCAATTGAAAAAATACAAAATTTGTATTCATATTCAAGCTCAAAGTGTGTACTTTCTAAAACATTCAGGTCACATATAAAAATTCCATACCGTTCAAAAGTTATCTTCGAGACTGTTACCGAAGATTAGTTTTCAACACATTTTCAAATCGATTAACGCTCGTGAATAACTTGCAGGCAAATTATTTTTTTATCCAAAACTTCAATTCGAGATGATTGATCCCGAGATATAAGAAAAGTATTTCCAAGCCAAATTCGTGAGCGAAATGTTTGACTTCCATTTTTACTCCCTCCTATCGTCACATAATTGGAATCTGTAATTCGTGCAACATGGTGGGGCATTTCGAAACGACAATAACTCTCTTGATTTGCACTGAAAAAATACAAAATTTGTGTTCAAATTCAAGCTCAGAATGTGCACTTTCTAAAACATTCAGGCCGCATCTAAAAATTACTAACCGTTCAGAAGTTATCTTCAAAACGGTTACCGAAGTTGATTTTTTAACACATTTTGAAATCGATTAACGCTCTGAATAACTTTCAGCGAAAGTATTTTTTAACCAAAACTTCATTTCGGGTTGACTTTTCCCGAGATATAAGAAAAATATTTCATAGCCAAATTCGTAAGCGACACGTTTGACTTCCATTTTTACTCCCTCCTATCGGCACATAATTGGAATCCGTGATTCGGGTAACACAGTGTGACATATTAAAACGACAATAACTCTCTTGATTTCCTATGAAAAAATACAAAATTTGTATTAATATTCAAGCTCAGAATGTGTAATTTCTAAAACATTTGGGCCACGACAAAAAATTCCTAACCGTTCAAAAGTTATCTTCGAGACGATTACCGAAGATGAGTTTTCTACACATTTTCAAATCGATTAACGCTCGTGAATAACTTGCAGCCAAAGTATTTTTTGCCCAAAACTTCAACT
Source organism: Quercus cerris (assembly GCA_963669245.1). Lineage (NCBI taxonomy): Eukaryota > Viridiplantae > Streptophyta > Magnoliopsida > Fagales > Fagaceae > Quercus > Quercus cerris. Next base: position 81,407,885 of record OY770008.1, read on the forward strand.
CTAGATGATTGATCCCGTGATATAAGAGAAATGTTTCCGAGCCAAATTCGTGAGCGAAACGTTTGACTTCCAATTTTACTCGCTCCTATCGGCACATAATTGGAATCTGTAATTCGGGTAACACGGTTAGACATTTTGGAAGGTCAATAACTCTCCTAATTTCCATTGAAAAAATACAAAATTTGTGTTCAAACTCAAGCTCAGAATGTGTACTTTCTAAAACATTTGCGCCGCATCAAAAAATTCCTGACCGATCAAAAGTTATCTTCAAAACGGTTACCGAAGTTGATTTTTCATCACATTTTCAAATCGATTAACGCTCGTGAATAACTTGCAGCGAAAGTATTTTTTACTCAAAACTTCATTTCGAGATGATTGATCCTTAGATATAAGAAAAATATTTTCAAGCCAAATTCATGAGCGACACGTTCAACTTTCATTTTTACTCCCTTTTATCGGCACATAATTGGAATCCGTAATTCGGGTAACATGGTGAGACATATTGAAACGACATTAACTCTCTTGATTTCCAGTGAGAAAATACAAAATTTGTATTGATATTCAAGCTCAGAGTGTGTACTTTCTAAAACGTTCAGGTCACGTCTAAAAATTCCTTACCGTTCAAAAGTTATCTCCGAGACGGTTACCAAAGATGAGTTTTCGACACATTTTCCAATCGATTAACGCTCACGAATAACTTGCAGCCAAAGTATTTTTTAGCCAGAACTTAAATTCAAGATGATTGATCCCGTGATATATGAAAAATATTTCCAAGCCAAATTCGTGAACGACACGTTTGACTTCCATTTTTACTCCCTCCTATTAGCACATATATGGAATCTATAATTCGGGTGACACGGTATGACATATTGAAACGACAATAACTCTCTTGATTTGCATTGAAAAAATACAAAATTTATGTCCAAATCCAAGCTCAGAATGTGTACTTTCTAAAACATTCAAACCGCATCTAAAAATTCCTAACTATTCAGAAGTTACCTTCAAAACGGTTACTGATGTTGAGTTTTCAACACATTTTCTAATCAATTGACGCTCTGAATAACTTGTAGCGAAAGCATTTTTTTCCCAAAACTTCGGGTTGAGATGATTGATCCCGAGATATAAGAAAAATATTTCCAAGCCAAATTCGTGGGCGACACGTTTGACTTCCATTTTTACTCCCTCCTATCGGCACATAATTGGAATCCGTAATTCAGGTAATACGATGAGATATATTGAAGTGACAATAACTCTCTTGGTTTCCATTAAAAAAAACAAAATTTGTATTCATATTCAAGCTCCGAGTTTGTACTTTATAAAACATTCAGGTCAAATCTAAAAATTCCTTTCCGTTCAAAAGTTATCTTCGGGACGATTATCGAAGATGAGTTTTCAACACAATTTCAAATCGATTAATGCTCGTGAATGACTTGCAACCAAAGTATTTTTCACCCAAAACTTCAATTCGAGATGATTGATCCCGCGATATAAGAAAAATATTTCCAAGCCAAATTCGAGAGCGAAATGTTTGACTTCCATTTTTACTCCCTCCTATCGGCACATAATTGGAATCCATATTTTGGGTAACACAGTGAGACCTTTTGAAACGACAATAACTCTCTTGATTTGCATTGAAAAAATAAAAAATTTGTGTTCAAATTCAAGCTCAGAATGTGTACTTTCTAAAACATGAAGGCCGCTTTAAAAAATTCCTAACCATTGAAAAGTTATCTTCGAAACGGTTACCGAAGTTGAGTTTTCAACACATTTTCAAATCGATTAACGCTATGATTAACTTGCAGCGAAAGTACTTTTTACCCAAAACTTCATTTCGAGATGATTGATCCTGTGATATACGAAAAATATTTTCAAGCCAAATTCGTGAGCAACACGTTTGACTACCATTTTTACAACCTCCTGTCGGCACATAATTGGAATCCGTAATTCGGGTATCACGGTGAGACATATTGAAACGACAATAACTCTCTTGATTTCCATTGAAAAATTACAAAACTTGTGTTCAAATTCATGGTCAGAATGTTACTTTCTAAAACATTCAAGCCGCGTCTAAAAATTCCTAACGTTTCGAAAGTTATCTTCGGAACGGTTACCGAAGATGAGTTTTCAACACATTTTCAAATCAATTGACGCTCTGAATAACTTGCTGCGAAAGTATTTTTTACACAAAACTTCTTTTCGAGATGATTGATCCAGCGATATAAGAAAAATATTTCCAAGCCAAATTCGTGAGCGAAACGTTTGACTTCCACTTTTACTCCCTCCAATCGGCACATAATTGGAATCCGTAATTCGGGTAACAGGGTGAGACATATTGAAGCGACAATAAGTCTCCTCATTTCCAGTGAAAAAATACAAAATTTGTGTTCAAATTCAAGCTCAGAATATTTACTTTCCAGAACATTCAGGCCGCGTCTGAAAATTCCTAACCGTTCAAAAGTTTTCTTCGAATCGGTTACCGAAGTTTAGTTTTCAACACATTTTCAAATTGATTAACGCTCTGAATAACTTGCCCTGAAAGTATTTATTACCCAAAACTTCAATTTAAGAAGATTGATCCGACTATATAAGAAAAATATTTCCAAGCCAAATTCGTGAGCGAAACGTTTGACTTCCATTTTTACTCCCTCCTATCGGCACATAATTGGAATCCGTAATTTGAGTAACACGGTGTGACATGTTGAAACAACAATAAAACTCTTCATTTCCAGTGAAAAAATACCAAATTTGTGTTCATATTCAAGCTCAGAATGTGTACTTTCTAAAACATTCAGTTCACGTCTAAAAATTCCTAACCTTTCAAAATTTATCTTCGAAACAGTTACTGAAGATGAGTTTTCAACACAATTTCAAAACGATTAACGCTCTGAATAACTTGCAGCGAAAGTATTTTTGACCAAAAACTTCATTTCGAGATGATTGATCCCGAGATATAAGAAAAATATTTCCAAGCCAAATTCGTGCGTGACACGTTTGACTTCCATTTTTACTCCCTCCGATCGGCACATAATTGGAATCCGTAATTCGGTTAACATAGTGATACATATTGAAACGACAATAACTCTCCTGATTTCTAGTCAAAAAATGCAAATTTTGGGTTCAAATTCAAGCACAGAATGTGTACTTTCGAAAACTTCCAGCTGCGTCCAAAAATTCCTAATCGTTCAAAAGTTATCTTCGAGATGATTACCGAAGATGAGTTTTCAATACATTTTCAAATCGATTAACGCGTGTGAATAACTTGCTGCAAAAGTATTTTTTACCCAAAACTTCATTTCGAGATGATTGATCCCACGATGTAAGAAAAATATTTCAAAGCAAAATTCGTGTGCAAAACGTTTGACTTCCATTTTTACTCCCTCCTATCGGCACACAATTGGAATTCGTAATTCGGGTAACACGATGACACATGTTGAAACGACAATAACTCCCTTGATTGCCAGAGAAAAAATACAAAATTTGAATTCCAATTCAAGCTCAGAGTGTGTACTTTCTAAAACATTCAGCTCCCGCCTAAAAATTCCTTACCGTTCAAAAGTTATCTATGAGACAGTTACCGAAGATGAGTTTTCAACACATTTTCAAATCGATTTACACTTGTGAATAACTTGCAACCAATGAATTTTTTAACCAAAACTTCATTTCGAAATGAGACATGTTAAATGACAATAACTCTCTTGATTTCTAGTCAGAAAATACAAATTTTGTGTTTAAATTCAAGCTCCGAATGTGCACTTTCTAAAACATTTAGGCCGCGTCTAAAAATTCCTAACCATTCAAAAGTTATCTTCAAGATGATTACCGAAGATGAGTTCTCAATTCATTTTCAAATTGATTAACGCTCGTGAATAACTTGCAGCCAAAGTATTTTTTACCCAAAACATCAATTCGAGATGATTGATCCCACGATATAAGAAAAATATTTCCAAGCCAAATTTGTGGGCGAAACGTTTGACTTCCATTTTTACTCCCTCCTATCGGCATATAATTGGAATCTGTAATTCCGATGACACGGTAAGACATATTGAAATGACAATAACTCTCTTGATTTGCATTGAAAAAATACAAAATTTGAGTTCAAATTCAAGCTCAGAATGTGTACTTTCTAAAACATTTGCGCCGCATCAAAAAATTCCTGACCGATCAAAAGTTATCTTCAAAACGGTTACCGAAGTTGATTTTTCATCACATTTTCAAATCGATTAACGCTCGTGAATAACTTGCAGTCAAAGTATTTTTTACCCAAAACTTCTATTCGAGATGCTTGATCCCGGGATATAAGAAAAATATTTCCAAGCCAAATTCGTGAGCGAAACGTTTGACTTCCATTTTCACTCCCTGATACCGGCACATAACTGGAATCTATATTTCGGGCAACACGGTGGGACATTTTGAGACGACAATAACACTCTTGATTTCCATTGAAAAAATAAAAAATTTGTGTTCAAATTCAAGCTCAGAATGTGTACTTTCTAAAACATTCAGGCCGCGTCAAAAAATTCCTTACCGTTCAAAGTTATCTTCTAGACGGTTATCGAAGATGAGTTCTCAACACATTTTCAAATCGATTAACGCTCTGAATAACTTGCAGCGAAAGTATTTTTTAAGCAAAACTTCATTTCGGGATGACTTTTCCTGAGATATAAGAAAAATATTTCTGAGCCAAATTCATGAGCGACCCGTTTTACTTCCATTTTCACTCCCTCCTATCCACACATAATTGGAATCCGTAATTCGAGTAACATGGTGAGACATATTGAAACGACAATAACTGTCTTGATTTCCAGTGAAAAAATACAAAATTTGTATTCGTATTCAAGCTCAGAGTGTGTACTTTCTAAATCGTTTAGGTCATGTCTAAAAATTACTTACCGTTCAAAAGTTATCTTCAAGACGGTTACCGAAGATGAGTTTTCAACACATTTTCCAGTCGATTAACGCTCGTTAATAACTTGCAGCCAAAGCATTTTTTACCCAAAAATTCAATTCGAGGTGATTGATCCCGCGATATATGAAAAATATTTCCAAGCCAAATTCATGAACGACACGTTTGACTTCCATTTTTACTCCCTCCTATCAGCACATAATTGGAATCTATAATTCGGGTGACACGGTGAGACATATTGAAACGACAATAACTCCCTTGATTTGCATTGAAAAAATACAAAATTTCTGTTCAAATCCAAGCTCCGAATGTGTACTTTCTACAACATTCAGACCGCATCTAAAAATTCCTAACCGTTCAGAAGTTCTCTGCAAAACAGTTACCGATGTTGAGTTTTCAACACATTTTCAAATCGATTAACGCTCTGAATAACTTGTTGCGAAAGTATTTTTTTTCCCAAAACTTCATTTTGAGATGATTGATCCCAAGATATAAGAAAAATATTTCCAAGCCAAATTCATGGGCAACACGTTTGACTTCCATTTTTACTCTCTCCTATCGGCACATAATTGGAATCCGTAATTCGGGTAATACGGTGAGATATATTGAAGTGTCAATAACTCTCTTGGTTTCCATTGAAAACAAACAAAATTTGTATTCGTATTCAAGCTCAGAGTGTGTACTTTATAAAACACTCAGGTCACATCTAAAAATTCCTTACCGTTCAAAAGTTATCTTCGGGACGGTTATCGAATATGAGTTTTCAAGACATTTTCAAATCGATTAACGCTCGTGAATAACTTGCACCCAAAGTATTTTTTACCCAAAAGTTCAAGTCGAGATGATTGATCCCGCGAAATAAGAAAAATTTTTCCAAGCCAAATTTGAGAGCGAAATGTTTGACTTCCATTTTTACTCCCTCCTATCGGCACATAATTGGAATCCGTATTTTGGGTAACATGGTGAAACCTTTTGAAATGACAATAACTCTCTTGATTTTCATTGGAAAAATACAAAATTTTTGTTCAAATTCAAGTTCAGAATGTGTACTTTCTAAAACATATAGGCCACGACTAAAAATTCCAAACCGTTCAAAAGTTATCTTCAAAACGGTTAACGAAGTTGAGTTTCCAACACATTTTCAAATCGATTAACGCTATGAATAACTTGCAGGGAAAGTATTTTTTACCCAAAACTTCATTTCGAGATGATTGATCCTGTAATATACGGAAAATATTTTCAAGCCAAATTCGTGAGCGATACATTTGACTACCATTTTTACTCCCTCCTTTCGGCACATAATTGGAATCCGTAATTCGGGTATCACGGTGAGACATATTGAAGAGACAATAACTCTCTTGATTTCCAGCGAAAAAATACAAAATATTTATTCATATTCAAGCTCAGAGTGTGTACTTTCTAAATCATTCAGGTCACATCTAAAAATTCCTTACCATTCAAAAGTTATCTTTGAGACGGTTATCGAAGATGAGTTTTCAACACATTTTCAAATCGATTAACACTCGTAAATAACTTGCAACCAAAGTATTTTTTGCCCAAAACTTCATTTCGAGATGATTGATCCCGCGATATAAGAAAAATATTTCCAAGCCAAATTCGAGAGTGAAACGTTTGACTTCCATTTTTACTCACTCCTTTTGACACATAATTGAAATCCCTATTTCGGGTAACACGGTGAGACATTTTTAAACAACAATAACTCTCTTGATTTGCATTGAAAAAATACAAAATTTGTGTTCAAATTCAAGCTCAGAATGTGTACTTTCTAAAACATGTAGGCCGCGTCGAAAAATTCCTAACCGTTCAAAAGTTATCTTCAAAATGGTTACCGAAGTTGAGTTTTCAACACATTTCCAAATCAATTAACGCTATGAATAACATCCAACGAAAGTATTTTTTACCCAAAAATTCATTTTGTGATGATTGATCCTGCGATATAAGAAAAATATTTTCAAGCCAAATTCGGGAGTGACACGTTTGACTTCCACTTTTACACCCTCCTAACAGCACATAATTGGAATCCATAATTCCGATAACACGGTGAGACATATTGAAACGACAAGAACTCTCCTGATTTCCAGTGAAAAAATACAAAATTTGTATTCAATTCAAGCTCAGAGTGGGTACTTTCTAAATCATTCAGGTCACGTCTAAAAATTCCTTACTGTGCAAAAGTTATCTTCAAGACGGTTACCGAAGATGAGTTTTCAACACATTTTCAAATTGATTAACGCTCGTGAATAACTTGCAAAAAAAGTATTTTTTACCCAAAACTTCGTTTCGAGATGATTGATCCCGCGATATATAAAAAATATTTCCAAGCCAAATTTGTGAGCGAAACGTTTGACTTCCATTTTTACACCCCCCTATCGACACATAATTGGAATCCGTATTTCGGGTAACACGGTGAGACATTTTGAAACGACAATAACTCTCTTGATTTTGATTGAAAAAATACAAAATTTGTATCCAAATTCAAGTTCAGAGTGTGTACTTTCTAAAACATGAAGGCCGCGACTGAAAATTCCTAACCGTTCAAATGTTATCTTCAAAACGGTTACCGAAGTTGAGTTTTCAACACATTTTCAAATCGATTAACGCTATCAATAACAAGCAACGAAAGTATTTTTTACCCAAAACTTCATTTTGAGATGATTGATCCTGCGATATAAGAAAAATATTTTTAAGCCAAATTTGTGAGTGACACGTTTGACTTCCACTTTTACTCCCTCCTATCGGCACATAATTGGAATCCGTAAGCCCGGAAACACGGTGAGACATATTGAAACGACAATAACACTCTTGATTTCCAGTGAAAAAATACAAAATTTGTATTCATATTCAAGCTCAGAGTGGGTACTTTCTAAATCATTCAGGTCACGTCTAAAAATTCCTTACCGTGCAAAAGTTATCTTCGAGACGGTTACCGAAGTTGAGTTTCTGACACATTTTCAAATCGATTAACGCTCTTCAATAACTTGCAGAGAAAGTATTTTTTACCTGAAACTTCATTTCGAGATGATTGATCCCGCGATATAAGAAAAATATTTCCAAGCCAAATTTGTAAGCGAAACGTTTGACTTCCATTTTTACTCCCTCCTATCGACACATAATTGGAATCCGTAACTCGAGTAACACGGTGAGACGTTTTGAAATGACAATAACTCTCTTGATTTGCATTGAAAAAATACAAAATTTGCACTCGAATTCAAGCTCAGAATGTGCAGTTCTAAAACATTAAGGCCGCGTCCAAAAATTCCTAACTGTTCAAAAGTTATCTTCAAAACGGTTGTAAAAGATGAGTTTTCAACACATTTTCAAATCGATTAACGCTCTGAATAACTTGCAGCGAAAGTATTTTTTACCCAAAACTTCAATTCCAGATGATGGATCCCGAGATATAAGAAAAATATTTCCAAGCCAAATTTGTGAGCGACACGTTTGACTTCCATTTTTTCTCCCTCCTATCGGCACATAATTGGAATCCGTAATTCAGGTAACGCGTTGAGACATATTGAAACGACAATAACTCACTTCATTTTCGGTGAAAAAAATACAAAATTTGTATTCATATTCAAGCTCAAAGTGTGTACTTTCTAGAACATTCAGGTCACGTCTAAAAATTCCTTCCCGTTCAAAAGTTATCTACGAGACGGTTACCGAAGATCAGTTTTAAACACATTTTCAAATCGATTAACGCTCGTGAATAACTTGCAACCAAAGTATTTTTTACCCAAAACTTCATTTCGAGATGATTGATCCCGCGATATAAGAAAAATATTTCCAAGCCAAATTCGTGAGTGAAACATTTGAGTTCCATTTTTACTCCCTCCTTTCAGCACATAATTGGAATCCGTATTTCGGGTAACACGGTGAGACATTTTGAAACGACAATAACTCCCTTGATTTCCATTGAAAAAATACAAAATTTGTGTTCAAATTCAAGCTCAGAATGTGTACTTTCTAAAACATTCGGGCCGCATGTAAAAATTCCTAACCGTTCAAAAGTTATCTTTGGGACGATTACCGAAGATGAGTTTTCAACACATTTTCAAATCGATTAATACTCGTGAATAACTTGCAGAGAAAGTATTTTTTACTCGAAAATTCATTTCGAAATGATTGACCCCACGATATAAGAAAAATATTTCCAAGCCAAATTCGTGAGTGAAACGTTTGACTTCCATTTTTACTCCCTCCTAACGGCACATAATTGGAATCCGTAACTCGAGTAACACGGTGAGACATTTTGAAATGACAATAACTCTCTTGATTTGCATTGAAAAAAAACAAAATTTATGCTCGAATTCAAGCTTAAAATGTGCACTTTCTAAAACATTCAGGCCGCGTCCAAAAATTCCTAACCGTTCAAAAGTTATCTTCAAAACGGTTGTAAAAGATGAGTTTTCAACACATTTTCAAATCGATTAATGCTCTGAATAACTTGCAGCGAAAGTATTTTTTACCCAAAACTTCAATTCTAGATGATTGATCCCGAGATATAAGAAAAATATTTCCAAGCCAAATTTGTTAGCGACACGTTTGACCTCCATTTTTACTCCCTCCTATCGGCACATAATTGGAATCCGTAATTCAGGTAACACGTTGAGACAAATTGAAACGACAATAACTCTCATGATTTCTGGCAAAAAAATTAAAGTTTGTGTTCAAATTCAAGCTCAGAATGTGTACTTTCTAAAACATTTGGGCCGCATCCAAAAATTCCTAACCGTACAAAAGTTATCTTCTAGATGATTGCCGAAGATGAGTTTTCACCACATTTTCGAATCGATTAACGCTCGTGAATACCTTGCAGCCAAATTATATTTTACCCAATACTTCAATTCGAGATGATTGATCCCGAAATATAAGAAAAATATTTCCAAGCTAAATTCGTGAGCGAAACGTTTGACTTCCATTTTTACTCCCTCCAATCGACACATAATTGGAATCCGTATTTTGAGTAACACGGTGGGACATTTTGAAACTACAATAACTCTCTTGATTTCCATTGAAAAAGTACAAAATTTGTGTTCAAATTCAAGCTCAGAATGTGTACTTTCTAAAACATGGAGGCCGCGTCTAAAAATTCCTAACGGTTCAAAAGTTATCTTCGAGACGATTACCGAAGATATATTTCCAACACATTTTCAAATCGATTACGCTCATGAATAACATGCAGCCAAATTATTTTTTACCCAAAACTTCAATTCGAGATGATTGATCCCAAGATATAAGAAAAATATTTACAATCCAAATTCGTGAGCGTAACGTTTGACTTCCATTTTTACTCCCTTATATCAGCGCATAATTGGAATCCGTATTTCTGGTAACACGGTGAGACATTTCGAAACGACAATAACTCCCTTGATTTCCATTGAAAAAATACAAAATTTGTGTTCAAATTCAAGCTCAGAATGTGTACTTTCTAAAACATTCGCACCGTGTAAGAAAATTCCTAACCGTTCAAAAGTTATCTTCGAAACGGTTACCGAAGATGAGTTTTCAACACATTTTCAAATTGATTAATGCTCTGAAACGACAGTAACTCTCTTTATTTCTTGTGAAAAAATACAAAATTTGTGTTCAACTTCAAGCTCATAATGTGTACTTTCTAAAACATGGGCGCCGCGTCTAAAAATTCCTAACCGTTCAAAAGTTATCTTCGAAACGGTTACCGAAGATGAGTTTTCGACACATTTTCAAATTGATTAACACTAGGAATAACTTGCAGCGAAAGTATTTTTTACCCAAAACTTCATTTTGAGATGATTGATCCCGCGATATAAGAAAAATATTTCTGAGCCAAATTCATGAGTGAAACGTTTGACTTCCATTTTTACTCCCTCCTATCGACATATAATTGGAATCCGTAATTCAGGTAACACAGTGAGACATATTGAAACGACAATAACACTCTTGATTTCCATTGAAAAAATACAGAATTTGTGTTCAAATTCAAGCTCACAATGTGTACTCTTTAAAAGATTCAGGACGCGTCTAAAAAGCCCTAACCGTTCAAAAGTTATCTTCGAAACGGTTACCGAGGATGAGTTTTGAACACATTTTCAAATTGATTAATGCTCTGACTAACTTGCAGAGAAATTATTTTTTACCCGAAACTTCATTTCAAAATGATTGATCCTGCAATATAAGAAAAATATTTCCAAGCCAAATTCGTGAGCAAAACGTTTGACTTCCATTTTTGCTCCCTTCTATCGGCACATAATTGGAATCCGTAATTCGGGTAACATGGTGAGATATATTGAAACGACAATAACTCTTGATTTCTTTTGAAAAAATACAAAATTTGTGTTCCAATTCAAGCTCAGAATGTGTACTTTCTAAAACATTGGCGCCGCATCTAAAAATTCCTAACCGTTCAAAAGTTATCTTCAAAACGGTTACCGAAGATGAGTTTTCGACACATTTTCAAATTGGTTAACGCTCTGAAGAACTTGCAAAGAAAGTGTTTTTTAACCAAAACTTCATTTCGAGATGATTGATCCTGCGATATAAGAAAAATATTTCGAAGCCAAATTCGTGAGCAAAACGTTTTACTTCCATTTTTGCTCCCTCTTATCGGCATATAATTGGAATCCGTAATTCGGGTAACATGGTGAGACATATTGAAACGACAATAACTCTCTTGATTTCCATTGAAAAAATACAGAATTTGTGGTCAAATTCAAGCTCAGAATGTGTACTCTTTAAAACATTCAGGCCGCGTCTAAAAATACCTAACCGTTTAAAAGTTTCATTCGAAACGGTTACCGGAGTTGAGTTTTCAACACATTTTCAAATCGAGCAATGCTCTGAATAACTTGCAGCGAAAGTATTTTTTGCCCCAAACTTCATTTTGAGATGATTGATCCCGTGATATAAGAAACATATTTCCAAGTCAAATTCGTGAGCGAAACGTTTGACTTCCACTTTTACTCCCTCCTATCGGTAAATAATTGGAATCCGTAATTCGGGTAACACGGTGAGATATATTGAAACGACAATAACTCTCTTGATTTCTTGTGAAAAAATACAAAATTTGTGTTCAAATTCAAGCTCAGAATGTGTACTTTCTAAAACATTCTCGCCGCGTCTAAAAATTCCTAACTGTTCAAAAGTTATCTTCAAAACGGTTACCGAAGATGAGTTTTCGACACATTTTCAAATTGGTTAACGCTCTGAATAACTTGCAGAGAAAGTATCTTTTACCTGAAACTTCATTTTGAGATGATTGATCCTGCGCTATAAGAAAAATATTTCCAAGCCAAATCCGTGGGCGAAACGTTTGGCTTCCATTTTTACTTCATCCTATCGGCACATAATTGGAATCTGTAATTCGGGTAACACGGCGAGATATAATGAAACGACAATAACTCTCTTGATTTCTAGTGAAAAAATAAAAAATTTGTGTTCAAATTCAAGCTCAGAATGTGTGCTTTCTAAAACATTAAGGCCGCGTCTAAAAATTCCCAACTGTTCAATACTTTTCTTTGAAACAGTTACCAAACTTGAGTTCTCAACACATTTTCAAATCGATTAACGCTCGTGAATAACTTGCAACCAAAGTATTTTTTACCCAAAACTTCATTTCGAGATGATTGATCCCGCGATATAAGAAAAATATTTCCAAGCCAAATTCGTGAGTGAAACATTTGAGTTCCATTTTTACTCCCTCCTTTCAGCACATAATTGGAATCCGTATTTCGGGTAACACGGTGAGACATTTTGAAACGACAATAACTCCCTTGATTTCCATTGAAAAAATACAAAATTTGTGTTCAAATTCAAGCTCAGAATGTGTACTTTCTAAAACATTCGGGCCGCATGTAAAAATTCCTAACCGTTCAAAAGTTATCTTTGGGACGATTACCGAAGATGAGTTTTCAACACATTTTCAAATCGATTAATACTCGTGAATAACTTGCAGAGAAAGTATTTTTTACTCGAAAATTCATTTCGAAATGATTGACCCCACGATATAAGAAAAATATTTCCAAGCCAAATTCGTGAGTGAAACGTTTGACTTCCATTTTTACTCCCTCCTAACGGCACATAATTGGAATCCGTAACTCGAGTAACACGGTGAGACATTTTGAAATGACAATAACTCTCTTGATTTGCATTGAAAAAAAACAAAATTTATGCTCGAATTCAAGCTTAAAATGTGCACTTTCTAAAACATTCAGGCCGCGTCCAAAAATTCCTAACCGTTCAAAAGTTATCTTCAAAACGGTTGTAAAAGATGAGTTTTCAACACATTTTCAAATCGATTAATGCTCTGAATAACTTGCAGCGAAAGTATTTTTTACCCAAAACTTCAATTCTAGATGATTGATCCCGAGATATAAGAAAAATATTTCCAAGCCAAATTTGTTAGCGACACGTTTGACCTCCATTTTTACTCCCTCCTATCGGCACATAATTGGAATCCGTAATTCAGGTAACACGTTGAGACAAATTGAAACGACAATAACTCTCATGATTTCTGGTAAAAAAATTAAAGTTTGTGTTCAAATTCAAGCTCAGAATGTGTACTTTCTAAAACATTTGGGCCGCATCCAAAAATTCCTAACCGTACAAAAGTTATCTTCTAGATGATTGCCGAAGATGAGTTTTCACCACATTTTCGAATCGATTAACGCTCGTGAATACCTTGCAGCCAAATTATATTTTACCCAATACTTCAATTCGAGATGATTGATCCCGAAATATAAGAAAAATATTTCCAAGCTAAATTCGTGAGCGAAACGTTTGACTTCCATTTTTACTCCCTCCAATCGACACATAATTGGAATCCGTATTTTGAGTAACACGGTGGGACATTTTGAAACCACAATAACTCTCTTGATTTCCATTGAAAAAGTACAAAATTTGTGTTCAAATTCAAGCTCAGAATGTGTACTTTCTAAAACATGGAGGCCGCGTCTAAAAATTCCTAACGGTTCAAAAGTTATCTTCGAGACGATTACCGAAGATATATTTCCAACACATTTTCAAATCGATTACGCTCATGAATAACATGCAGCCAAATTATTTTTTACCCAAAACTTCAATTCGAGATGATTGATCCCAAGATATAAGAAAAATATTTACAATCCAAATTCGTGAGCGTAACGTTTGACTTCCATTTTTACTCCCTTATATCAACGCATAATTGGAATCCGTATTTCTGGTAACACGGTGAGACATTTCGAAACGACAATAACTCCCTTGATTTCCATTGAAAAAATACAAAATTTGTGTTCAAATTCAAGCTCAGAATGTGTACTTTCTAAAACATTCGCACCGTGTAAGAAAATTCCTAACCGTTCAAAAGTTATCTTCGAAACGGTTACCGAAGATGAGTTTTCAACACATTTTCAAATTGATTAATGCTCTGAAACGACAGTAACTCTCTTTATTTCTTGTGAAAAAATACAAAATTTGTGTTCAACTTCAAGCTCATAATGTGTACTTTCTAAAACATGGGCGCCGCGTCTAAAAATTCCTAACCGTTCAAAAGTTATCTTCGAAACGGTTACCGAAGATGAGTTTTCGACACATTTTCAAATTGATTAACACTAGGAATAACTTGCAGCGAAAGTATTTTTTACCCAAAACTTCATTTTGAGATGATTGATCCCGCGATATAAGAAAAATATTTCTGAGCCAAATTCATGAGTGAAACGTTTGACTTCCATTTTTACTCCCTCCTATCGACATATAATTGGAATCCGTAATTCAGGTAACACAGTGAGACATATTGAAACGACAATAACACTCTTGATTTCCATTGAAAAAATACAGAATTTGTGTTCAAATTCAAGCTCACAATGTGTACTCTTTAAAAGATTCAGGACGCGTCTAAAAAGACCTAACCGTTCAAAAGTTATCTTCGAAACGGTTACCGAGGATGAGTTTTGAACACATTTTCAAATTGATTAATGCTCTGACTAACTTGCAGAGAAATTATTTTTTACCCGAAACTTCATTTCAAAATGATTGATCCTGCAATATAAGAAAAATATTTCCAAGCCAAATTCGTGAGCAAAACGTTTGACTTCCATTTTTGCTCCCTTCTATCGGCACATAATTGGAATCCGTAATTCGGGTAACATGGTGAGATATATTGAAACGACAATAACTCTTGATTTCTTTTGAAAAAATACAAAATTTGTGTTCCAATTCAAGCTCAGAATGTGTACTTTCTAAAACATTGGCGCCGCATCTAAAAATTCCTAACCGTTCAAAAGTTATCTTCAAAACGGTTACCGAAGATGAGTTTTCGACACATTTTCAAATTGGTTAACGCTCTGAATAACTTGCAGAGAAAGTATCTTTTACCTGAAACTTCATTTTGAGATGATTGATCCTGCGCTATAAGAAAAATATTTCCAAGCCAAATCCGTGGGCGAAACGTTTGGCTTCCATTTTTACTTCATCCTATCGGCACATAATTGGAATCTGTAATTCGGGTAACACGGCGAGATATAATGAAACGACAATAACTCTCTTGATTTCTAGTGAAAAAATAAAAAATTTGTGTTCAAATTCAAGCTCAGAATGTGTGCTTTCTAAAACATTAAGGCCGCGTCTAAAAATTCCCAACTGTTCAATACTTTTCTTTGAAACAGTTACCAAACTTGAGTTCTCAACACATTTTCAAATCGATTAACGCTCGTGAATAACTTGCAACCAAAGTATTTTTTACCCAAAACTTCATTTCGAGATGATTGATCCCGCGATATAAGAAAAATATTTCCAAGCCAAATTCGTGAGTGAAACATTTGAGTTCCATTTTTACTCCCTCCTTTCAGCACATAATTGGAATCCGTATTTCGGGTAACACGGTGAGACATTTTGAAACGACAATAACTCCCTTGATTTCCATTGAAAAAATACAAAATTTGTGTTCAAATTCAAGCTCAGAATGTGTACTTTCTAAAACATTCGGGCCGCATGTAAAAATTCCTAACCGTTCAAAAGTTATCTTTGGGACGATTACCGAAGATGAGTTTTCAACACATTTTCAAATCGATTAATACTCGTGAATAACTTGCAGAGAAAGTATTTTTTACTCGAAAATTCATTTCGAAATGATTGACCCCACGATATAAGAAAAATATTTCCAAGCCAAATTCGTGAGTGAAACGTTTGACTTCCATTTTTACTCCCTCCTAACGGCACATAATTGGAATCCGTAACTCGAGTAACACGGTGAGACATTTTGAAATGACAATAACTCTCTTGATTTGCATTGAAAAAAAACAAAATTTATGCTCGAATTCAAGCTTAAAATGTGCACTTTCTAAAACATTCAGGCCGCGTCCAAAAATTCCTAACCGTTCAAAAGTTATCTTCAAAACGGTTGTAAAAGATGAGTTTTCAACACATTTTCAAATCGATTAATGCTCTGAATAACTTGCAGCGAAAGTATTTTTTACCCAAAACTTCAATTCTAGATGATTGATCCCGAGATATAAGAAAAATATTTCCAAGCCAAATTTGTTAGCGACACGTTTGACCTCCATTTTTACTCCCTCCTATCGGCACATAATTGGAATCCGTAATTCAGGTAACACGTTGAGACAAATTGAAACGACAATAACTCTCATGATTTCTGGCAAAAAAATTAAAGTTTGTGTTCAAATTCAAGCTCAGAATGTGTACTTTCTAAAACATTTGGGCCGCATCCAAAAATTCCTAACCGTACAAAAGTTATCTTCTAGATGATTGCCGAAGATGAGTTTTCACCACATTTTCGAATCGATTAACGCTCGTGAATACCTTGCAGCCAAATTATATTTTACCCAATACTTCAATTCGAGATGATTGATCCCGAAATATAAGAAAAATATTTCCAAGCTAAATTCGTGAGCGAAACGTTTGACTTCCATTTTTACTCCCTCCAATCGACACATAATTGGAATCCGTATTTTGAGTAACACGGTGGGACATTTTGAAACTACAATAACTCTCTTGATTTCCATTGAAAAAGTACAAAATTTGTGTTCCAATTCAAGCTCAGAATGTGTACTTTCTAAAACATTGGCGCCGCATCTAAAAATTCCTAACCGTTCAAAAGTTATCTTCAAAACGGTTACCGAAGATGAGTTTTCGACACATTTTCAAATTGGTTAACGCTCTGAATAACTTGCAGAGAAAGTATCTTTTACCTGAAACTTCATTTTGAGATGATTGATCCTGCGCTATAAGAAAAATATTTCCAAGCCAAATCCGTGGGCGAAACGTTTGGCTTCCATTTTTACTTCATCCTATCGGCACATAATTGGAATCTGTAATTCGGGTAACACGGCGAGATATAATGAAACGACAATAACTCTCTTGATTTCTAGTGAAAAAATAAAAAATTTGTGTTCAAATTCAAGCTCAGAATGTGTGCTTTCTAAAACATTAAGGCCGCGTCTAAAAATTCCCAACTGTTCAATACTTTTCTTTGAAACAGTTACCAAACTTGAGTTCTCAACACATTTTCAAATCGATTAACGCTCGTGAATAACTTGCAACCAAAGTATTTTTTACCCAAAACTTCATTTCGAGATGATTGATCCCGCGATATAAGAAAAATATTTCCAAGCCAAATTCGTGAGTGAAACATTTGAGTTCCATTTTTACTCCCTCCTTTCAGCACATAATTGGAATCCGTATTTCGGGTAACACGGTGAGACATTTTGAAACGACAATAACTCCCTTGATTTCCATTGAAAAAATACAAAATTTGTGTTCAAATTCAAGCTCAGAATGTGTACTTTCTAAAACATTCGGGCCGCATGTAAAAATTCCTAACCGTTCAAAAGTTATCTTTGGGACGATTACCGAAGATGAGTTTTCAACACATTTTCAAATCGATTAATACTCGTGAATAACTTGCAGAGAAAGTATTTTTTACTCGAAAATTCATTTCGAAATGATTGACCCCACGATATAAGAAAAATATTTCCAAGCCAAATTCGTGAGTGAAACGTTTGACTTCCATTTTTACTCCCTCCTAACGGCACATAATTGGAATCCGTAACTCGAGTAACACGGTGAGACATTTTGAAATGACAATAACTCTCTTGATTTGCATTGAAAAAAAACAAAATTTATGCTCGAATTCAAGCTTAAAATGTGCACTTTCTAAAACATTCAGGCCGCGTCCAAAAATTCCTAACCGTTCAAAAGTTATCTTCAAAACGGTTGTAAAAGATGAGTTTTCAACACATTTTCAAATCGATTAATGCTCTGAATAACTTGCAGCGAAAGTATTTTTTACCCAAAACTTCAATTCTAGATGATTGATCCCGAGATATAAGAAAAATATTTCCAAGCCAAATTTGTTAGCGACACGTTTGACCTCCATTTTTACTCCCTCCTATCGGCACATAATTGGAATCCGTAATTCAGGTAACACGTTGAGACAAATTGAAACGACAATAACTCTCATGATTTCTGGCAAAAAAATTAAAGTTTGTGTTCAAATTCAAGCTCAGAATGTGTACTTTCTAAAACATTTGGGCCGCATCCAAAAATTCCTAACCGTACAAAAGTTATCTTCTAGATGATTGCCGAAGATGAGTTTTCACCACATTTTCGAATCGATTAACGCTCGTGAATACCTTGCAGCCAAATTATATTTTACCCAATACTTCAATTCGAGATGATTGATCCCGAAATATAAGAAAAATATTTCCAAGCTAAATTCGTGAGCGAAACGTTTGACTTCCATTTTTACTCCCTCCAATCGACACATAATTGGAATCCGTATTTTGAGTAACACGGTGGGACATTTTGAAACTACAATAACTCTCTTGATTTCCATTGAAAAAGTACAAAATTTGTGTTCAAATTCAAGCTCAGAATGTGTACTTTCTAAAACATGAAGGCCGCGTCTAAAAATTCCTAACGGTTCAAAAGTTATCTTCGAGACGATTACCGAAGATATATTTCCAACACATTTTCAAATCGATTACGCTCATGAATAACATGCAGCCAAATTATTTTTTACCCAAAACTTCAATTCGAGATGATTGATCCCAAGATATAAGAAAAATATTTACAATCCAAATTCGTGAGCGTAACGTTTGACTTCCATTTTTACTCCCTTATATCAGCGCATAATTGGAATCCGTATTTCTGGTAACACGGTGAGACATTTCGAAACGACAATAACTCCCTTGATTTCCATTGAAAAAATACAAAATTTGTGTTCAAATTCAAGCTCAGAATGTGTACTTTCTAAAACATTCGCACCGTGTAAGAAAATTCCTAACCGTTCAAAAGTTATCTTCGAAACGGTTACCGAAGATGAGTTTTCAACACATTTTCAAATTGATTAATGCTCTGAAACGACAGTAACTCTCTTTATTTCTTGTGAAAAAATACAAAATTTGTGTTCAACTTCAAGCTCATAATGTGTACTTTCTAAAACATGGGCGCCGCGTCTAAAAATTCCTAACCGTTCAAAAGTTATCTTCGAAACGGTTACCGAAGATGAGTTTTCGACACATTTTCAAATTGATTAACACTAGGAATAACTTGCAGCGAAAGTATTTTTTACCCAAAACTTCATTTTGAGATGATTGATCCCGCGATATAAGAAAAATATTTCTGAGCCAAATTCATGAGTGAAACGTTTGACTTCCATTTTTACTCCCTCCTATCGACATATAATTGGAATCCGTAATTCAGGTAACACAGTGAGACATATTGAAACGACAATAACACTCTTGATTTCCATTGAAAAAATACAGAATTTGTGTTCAAATTCAAGCTCACAATGTGTACTCTTTAAAAGATTCAGGACGCGTCTAAAAAGCCCTAACCGTTCAAAAGTTATCTTCGAAACGGTTACCGAGGATGAGTTTTGAACACATTTTCAAATTGATTAATGCTCTGACTAACTTGCAGAGAAATTATTTTTTACCCGAAACTTCATTTCAAAATGATTGATCCTGCAATATAAGAAAAATATTTCCAAGCCAAATTCGTGAGCAAAACGTTTGACTTCCATTTTTGCTCCCTTCTATCGGCACATAATTGGAATCCGTAATTCGGGTAACATGGTGAGATATATTGAAACGACAATAACTCTTGATTTCTTTTGAAAAAATACAAAATTTGTGTTCCAATTCAAGCTCAGAATGTGTACTTTCTAAAACATTGGCGCCGCATCTAAAAATTCCTAACCGTTCAAAAGTTATCTTCAAAACGGTTACCGAAGATGAGTTTTCGACACATTTTCAAATTGGTTAACGCTCTGAAGAACTTGCAAAGAAAGTGTTTTTTAACCAAAACTTCATTTCGAGATGATTGATCCTGCGATATAAGAAAAATATTTCGAAGCCAAATTCGTGAGCAAAACGTTTTACTTCCATTTTTGCTCCCTCTTATCGGCATATAATTGGAATCCGTAATTCGGGTAACATGGTGAGACATATTGAAACGACAATAACTCTCTTGATTTCCATTGAAAAAATACAGAATTTGTGGTCAAATTCAAGCTCAGAATGTGTACTCTTTAAAACATTCAGGCCGCGTCTAAAAATACCTAACCGTTTAAAAGTTTCATTCGAAACGGTTACCGGAGTTGAGTTTTCAACACATTTTCAAATCGAGCAATGCTCTGAATAACTTGCAGCGAAAGTATTTTTTGCCCCAAACTTCATTTTGAGATGATTGATCCCGTGATATAAGAAACATATTTCCAAGTCAAATTCGTGAGCGAAACGTTTGACTTCCACTTTTACTCCCTCCTATCGGTAAATAATTGGAATCCGTAATTCGGGTAACACGGTGAGATATATTGAAACGACAATAACTCTCTTGATTTCTTGTGAAAAAATACAAAATTTGTGTTCAAATTCAAGCTCAGAATGTGTACTTTCTAAAACATTCTCGCCGCGTCTAAAAATTCCTAACTGTTCAAAAGTTATCTTCAAAACGGTTACCGAAGATGAGTTTTCGACACATTTTCAAATTGGTTAACGCTCTGAATAACTTGCAGAGAAAGTATCTTTTACCTGAAACTTCATTTTGAGATGATTGATCCTGCGCTATAAGAAAAATATTTCCAAGCCAAATCCGTGGGCGAAACGTTTGGCTTCCATTTTTACTTCATCCTATCGGCACATAATTGGAATCTGTAATTCGGGTAACACGGCGAGATATAATGAAACGACAATAACTCTCTTGATTTCTAGTGAAAAAATAAAAAATTTGTGTTCAAATTCAAGCTCAGAATGTGTGCTTTCTAAAACATTAAGGCCGCGTCTAAAAATTCCCAACTGTTCAATACTTTTCTTTGAAACAGTTACCAAACTTGAGTTCTCAACACATTTTCAAATCGATTAACGCTCGTGAATAACTTGCAACCAAAGTATTTTTTACCCAAAACTTCATTTCGAGATGATTGATCCCGCGATATAAGAAAAATATTTCCAAGCCAAATTCGTGAGTGAAACATTTGAGTTCCATTTTTACTCCCTCCTTTCAGCACATAATTGGAATCCGTATTTCGGGTAACACGGTGAGACATTTTGAAACGACAATAACTCCCTTGATTTCCATTGAAAAAATACAAAATTTGTGTTCAAATTCAAGCTCAGAATGTGTACTTTCTAAAACATTCGGGCCGCATGTAAAAATTCCTAACCGTTCAAAAGTTATCTTTGGGACGATTACCGAAGATGAGTTTTCAACACATTTTCAAATCGATTAATACTCGTGAATAACTTGCAGAGAAAGTATTTTTTACTCGAAAATTCATTTCGAAATGATTGACCCCACGATATAAGAAAAATATTTCCAAGCCAAATTCGTGAGTGAAACGTTTGACTTCCATTTTTACTCCCTCCTAACGGCACATAATTGGAATCCGTAACTCGAGTAACACGGTGAGACATTTTGAAATGACAATAACTCTCTTGATTTGCATTGAAAAAAAACAAAATTTATGCTCGAATTCAAGCTTAAAATGTGCACTTTCTAAAACATTCAGGCCGCGTCCAAAAATTCCTAACCGTTCAAAAGTTATCTTCAAAACGGTTGTAAAAGATGAGTTTTCAACACATTTTCAAATCGATTAATGCTCTGAATAACTTGCAGCGAAAGTATTTTTTACCCAAAACTTCAATTCTAGATGATTGATCCCGAGATATAAGAAAAATATTTCCAAGCCAAATTTGTTAGCGACACGTTTGACCTCCATTTTTACTCCCTCCTATCGGCACATAATTGGAATCCGTAATTCAGGTAACACGTTGAGACAAATTGAAACGACAATAACTCTCATGATTTCTGGCAAAAAAATTAAAGTTTGTGTTCAAATTCAAGCTCAGAATGTGTACTTTCTAAAACATTTGGGCCGCATCCAAAAATTCCTAACCGTACAAAAGTTATCTTCTAGATGATTGCCGAAGATGAGTTTTCACCACATTTTCGAATCGATTAACGCTCGTGAATACCTTGCAGCCAAATTATATTTTACCCAATACTTCAATTCGAGATGATTGATCCCGAAATATAAGAAAAATATTTCCAAGCTAAATTCGTGAGCGAAACGTTTGACTTCCATTTTTACTCCCTCCAATCGACACATAATTGGAATCCGTATTTTGAGTAACACGGTGGGACATTTTGAAACTACAATAACTCTCTTGATTTCCATTGAAAAAGTACAAAATTTGTGTTCAAATTCAAGCTCAGAATGTGTACTTTCTAAAACATGGAGGCCGCGTCTAAAAATTCCTAACGGTTCAAAAGTTATCTTCGAGACGATTACCGAAGATATATTTCCAACACA
Organism: Quercus cerris; assembly: GCA_963669245.1. Classification (NCBI taxonomy): domain Eukaryota; kingdom Viridiplantae; phylum Streptophyta; class Magnoliopsida; order Fagales; family Fagaceae; genus Quercus; species Quercus cerris. Next base: position 81,430,594 of record OY770008.1, read on the forward strand.
TTTTCAAATCGATTACGCTCATGAATAACATGCAGCCAAATTATTTTTTACCCAAAACTTCAATTCGAGATGATTGATCCCAAGATATAAGAAAAATATTTACAATCCAAATTCGTGAGCGTAACGTTTGACTTCCATTTTTACTCCCTTATATCAGCGCATAATTGGAATCCGTATTTCTGGTAACACGGTGAGACATTTCGAAACGACAATAACTCCCTTGATTTCCATTGAAAAAATACAAAATTTGTGTTCAAATTCAAGCTCAGAATGTGTACTTTCTAAAACATTCGCACCGTGTAAGAAAATTCCTAACCGTTCAAAAGTTATCTTCGAAACGGTTACCGAAGATGAGTTTTCAACACATTTTCAAATTGATTAATGCTCTGAAACGACAGTAACTCTCTTTATTTCTTGTGAAAAAATACAAAATTTGTGTTCAACTTCAAGCTCATAATGTGTACTTTCTAAAACATGGGCGCCGCGTCTAAAAATTCCTAACCGTTCAAAAGTTATCTTCGAAACGGTTACCGAAGATGAGTTTTCGACACATTTTCAAATTGATTAACACTAGGAATAACTTGCAGCGAAAGTATTTTTTACCCAAAACTTCATTTTGAGATGATTGATCCCGCGATATAAGAAAAATATTTCTGAGCCAAATTCATGAGTGAAACGTTTGACTTCCATTTTTACTCCCTCCTATCGACATATAATTGGAATCCGTAATTCAGGTAACACAGTGAGACATATTGAAACGACAATAACACTCTTGATTTCCATTGAAAAAATACAGAATTTGTGTTCAAATTCAAGCTCACAATGTGTACTCTTTAAAAGATTCAGGACGCGTCTAAAAAGACCTAACCGTTCAAAAGTTATCTTCGAAACGGTTACCGAGGATGAGTTTTGAACACATTTTCAAATTGATTAATGCTCTGACTAACTTGCAGAGAAATTATTTTTTACCCGAAACTTCATTTCAAAATGATTGATCCTGCAATATAAGAAAAATATTTCCAAGCCAAATTCGTGAGCAAAACGTTTGACTTCCATTTTTGCTCCCTTCTATCGGCACATAATTGGAATCCGTAATTCGGGTAACATGGTGAGATATATTGAAACGACAATAACTCTTGATTTCTTTTGAAAAAATACAAAATTTGTGTTCCAATTCAAGCTCAGAATGTGTACTTTCTAAAACATTGGCGCCGCATCTAAAAATTCCTAACCGTTCAAAAGTTATCTTCAAAACGGTTACCGAAGATGAGTTTTCGACACATTTTCAAATTGGTTAACGCTCTGAATAACTTGCAGAGAAAGTATCTTTTACCTGAAACTTCATTTTGAGATGATTGATCCTGCGCTATAAGAAAAATATTTCCAAGCCAAATCCGTGGGCGAAACGTTTGGCTTCCATTTTTACTTCATCCTATCGGCACATAATTGGAATCTGTAATTCGGGTAACACGGCGAGATATAATGAAACGACAATAACTCTCTTGATTTCTAGTGAAAAAATAAAAAATTTGTGTTCAAATTCAAGCTCAGAATGTGTGCTTTCTAAAACATTAAGGCCGCGTCTAAAAATTCCCAACTGTTCAATACTTTTCTTTGAAACAGTTACCAAACTTGAGTTCTCAACACATTTTCAAATCGATTAACGCTCGTGAATAACTTGCAACCAAAGTATTTTTTACCCAAAACTTCATTTCGAGATGATTGATCCCGCGATATAAGAAAAATATTTCCAAGCCAAATTCGTGAGTGAAACATTTGAGTTCCATTTTTACTCCCTCCTTTCAGCACATAATTGGAATCCGTATTTCGGGTAACACGGTGAGACATTTTGAAACGACAATAACTCCCTTGATTTCCATTGAAAAAATACAAAATTTGTGTTCAAATTCAAGCTCAGAATGTGTACTTTCTAAAACATTCGGGCCGCATGTAAAAATTCCTAACCGTTCAAAAGTTATCTTTGGGACGATTACCGAAGATGAGTTTTCAACACATTTTCAAATCGATTAATACTCGTGAATAACTTGCAGAGAAAGTATTTTTTACTCGAAAATTCATTTCGAAATGATTGACCCCACGATATAAGAAAAATATTTCCAAGCCAAATTCGTGAGTGAAACGTTTGACTTCCATTTTTACTCCCTCCTAACGGCACATAATTGGAATCCGTAACTCGAGTAACACGGTGAGACATTTTGAAATGACAATAACTCTCTTGATTTGCATTGAAAAAAAACAAAATTTATGCTCGAATTCAAGCTTAAAATGTGCACTTTCTAAAACATTCAGGCCGCGTCCAAAAATTCCTAACCGTTCAAAAGTTATCTTCAAAACGGTTGTAAAAGATGAGTTTTCAACACATTTTCAAATCGATTAATGCTCTGAATAACTTGCAGCGAAAGTATTTTTTACCCAAAACTTCAATTCTAGATGATTGATCCCGAGATATAAGAAAAATATTTCCAAGCCAAATTTGTTAGCGACACGTTTGACCTCCATTTTTACTCCCTCCTATCGGCACATAATTGGAATCCGTAATTCAGGTAACACGTTGAGACAAATTGAAACGACAATAACTCTCATGATTTCTGGCAAAAAAATTAAAGTTTGTGTTCAAATTCAAGCTCAGAATGTGTACTTTCTAAAACATTTGGGCCGCATCCAAAAATTCCTAACCGTACAAAAGTTATCTTCTAGATGATTGCCGAAGATGAGTTTTCACCACATTTTCGAATCGATTAACGCTCGTGAATACCTTGCAGCCAAATTATATTTTACCCAATACTTCAATTCGAGATGATTGATCCCGAAATATAAGAAAAATATTTCCAAGCTAAATTCGTGAGCGAAACGTTTGACTTCCATTTTTACTCCCTCCAATCGACACATAATTGGAATCCGTATTTTGAGTAACACGGTGGGACATTTTGAAACTACAATAACTCTCTTGATTTCCATTGAAAAAGTACAAAATTTGTGTTCAAATTCAAGCTCAGAATGTGTACTTTCTAAAACATGGAGGCCGCGTCTAAAAATTCCTAACGGTTCAAAAGTTATCTTCGAGACGATTACCGAAGATATATTTCCAACACATTTTCAAATCGATTACGCTCATGAATAACATGCAGCCAAATTATTTTTTACCCAAAACTTCAATTCGAGATGATTGATCCCAAGATATAAGAAAAATATTTACAATCCAAATTCGTGAGCGTAACGTTTGACTTCCATTTTTACTCCCTTATATCAGCGCATAATTGGAATCCGTATTTCTGGTAACACGGTGAGACATTTCGAAACGACAATAACTCCCTTGATTTCCATTGAAAAAATACAAAATTTGTGTTCAAATTCAAGCTCAGAATGTGTACTTTCTAAAACATTCGCACCGTGTAAGAAAATTCCTAACCGTTCAAAAGTTATCTTCGAAACGGTTACCGAAGATGAGTTTTCAACACATTTTCAAATTGATTAATGCTCTGAAACGACAGTAACTCTCTTTATTTCTTGTGAAAAAATACAAAATTTGTGTTCAACTTCAAGCTCATAATGTGTACTTTCTAAAACATGGGCGCCGCGTCTAAAAATTCCTAACCGTTCAAAAGTTATCTTCGAAACGGTTACCGAAGATGAGTTTTCGACACATTTTCAAATTGATTAACACTAGGAATAACTTGCAGCGAAAGTATTTTTTACCCAAAACTTCATTTTGAGATGATTGATCCCGCGATATAAGAAAAATATTTCTGAGCCAAATTCATGAGTGAAACGTTTGACTTCCATTTTTACTCCCTCCTATCGACATATAATTGGAATCCGTAATTCAGGTAACACAGTGAGACATATTGAAACGACAATAACACTCTTGATTTCCATTGAAAAAATACAGAATTTGTGTTCAAATTCAAGCTCACAATGTGTACTCTTTAAAAGATTCAGGACGCGTCTAAAAAGACCTAACCGTTCAAAAGTTATCTTCGAAACGGTTACCGAGGATGAGTTTTGAACACATTTTCAAATTGATTAATGCTCTGACTAACTTGCAGAGAAATTATTTTTTACCCGAAACTTCATTTCAAAATGATTGATCCTGCAATATAAGAAAAATATTTCCAAGCCAAATTCGTGAGCAAAACGTTTGACTTCCATTTTTGCTCCCTTCTATCGGCACATAATTGGAATCCGTAATTCGGGTAACATGGTGAGATATATTGAAACGACAATAACTCTTGATTTCTTTTGAAAAAATACAAAATTTGTGTTCCAATTCAAGCTCAGAATGTGTACTTTCTAAAACATTGGCGCCGCATCTAAAAATTCCTAACCGTTCAAAAGTTATCTTCAAAACGGTTACCGAAGATGAGTTTTCGACACATTTTCAAATTGGTTAACGCTCTGAATAACTTGCAGAGAAAGTATCTTTTACCTGAAACTTCATTTTGAGATGATTGATCCTGCGCTATAAGAAAAATATTTCCAAGCCAAATCCGTGGGCGAAACGTTTGGCTTCCATTTTTACTTCATCCTATCGGCACATAATTGGAATCTGTAATTCGGGTAACACGGCGAGATATAATGAAACGACAATAACTCTCTTGATTTCTAGTGAAAAAATAAAAAATTTGTGTTCAAATTCAAGCTCAGAATGTGTGCTTTCTAAAACATTAAGGCCGCGTCTAAAAATTCCCAACTGTTCAATACTTTTCTTTGAAACAGTTACCAAACTTGAGTTCTCAACACATTTTCAAATCGATTAACGCTCGTGAATAACTTGCAACCAAAGTATTTTTTACCCAAAACTTCATTTCGAGATGATTGATCCCGCGATATAAGAAAAATATTTCCAAGCCAAATTCGTGAGTGAAACATTTGAGTTCCATTTTTACTCCCTCCTTTCAGCACATAATTGGAATCCGTATTTCGGGTAACACGGTGAGACATTTTGAAACGACAATAACTCCCTTGATTTCCATTGAAAAAATACAAAATTTGTGTTCAAATTCAAGCTCAGAATGTGTACTTTCTAAAACATTCGGGCCGCATGTAAAAATTCCTAACCGTTCAAAAGTTATCTTTGGGACGATTACCGAAGATGAGTTTTCAACACATTTTCAAATCGATTAATACTCGTGAATAACTTGCAGAGAAAGTATTTTTTACTCGAAAATTCATTTCGAAATGATTGACCCCACGATATAAGAAAAATATTTCCAAACCAAATTCGTGAGTGAAACGTTTGACTTCCATTTTTACTCCCTCCTAACGGCACATAATTGGAATCCGTAACTCGAGTAACACGGTGAGACATTTTGAAATGACAATAACTCTCTTGATTTGCATTGAAAAAAAACAAAATTTATGCTCGAATTCAAGCTTAAAATGTGCACTTTCTAAAACATTCAGGCCGCGTCCAAAAATTCCTAACCGTTCAAAAGTTATCTTCAAAACGGTTGTAAAAGATGAGTTTTCAACACATTTTCAAATCGATTAATGCTCTGAATAACTTGCAGCGAAAGTATTTTTTACCCAAAACTTCAATTCTAGATGATTGATCCCGAGATATAAGAAAAATATTTCCAAGCCAAATTTGTTAGCGACACGTTTGACCTCCATTTTTACTCCCTCCTATCGGCACATAATTGGAATCCGTAATTCAGGTAACACGTTGAGACAAATTGAAACGACAATAACTCTCATGATTTCTGGCAAAAAAATTAAAGTTTGTGTTCAAATTCAAGCTCAGAATGTGTACTTTCTAAAACATTTGGGCCGCATCCAAAAATTCCTAACCGTACAAAAGTTATCTTCTAGATGATTGCCGAAGATGAGTTTTCACCACATTTTCGAATCGATTAACGCTCGTGAATACCTTGCAGCCAAATTATATTTTACCCAATACTTCAATTCGAGATGATTGATCCCGAAATATAAGAAAAATATTTCCAAGCTAAATTCGTGAGCGAAACGTTTGACTTCCATTTTTACTCCCTCCAATCGACACATAATTGGAATCCGTATTTTGAGTAACACGGTGGGACATTTTGAAACTACAATAACTCTCTTGATTTCCATTGAAAAAGTACAAAATTTGTGTTCAAATTCAAGCTCAGAATGTGTACTTTCTAAAACATGGAGGCCGCGTCTAAAAATTCCTAACGGTTCAAAAGTTATCTTCGAGACGATTACCGAAGATATATTTCCAACACATTTTCAAATCGATTACGCTCATGAATAACATGCAGCCAAATTATTTTTTACCCAAAACTTCAATTCGAGATGATTGATCCCAAGATATAAGAAAAATATTTACAATCCAAATTCGTGAGCGTAACGTTTGACTTCCATTTTTACTCCCTTATATCAGCGCATAATTGGAATCCGTATTTCTGGTAACACGGTGAGACATTTCGAAACGACAATAACTCCCTTGATTTCCATTGAAAAAATACAAAATTTGTGTTCAAATTCAAGCTCAGAATGTGTACTTTCTAAAACATTCGCACCGTGTAAGAAAATTCCTAACCGTTCAAAAGTTATCTTCGAAACGGTTACCGAAGATGAGTTTTCAACACATTTTCAAATTGATTAATGCTCTGAAACGACAGTAACTCTCTTTATTTCTTGTGAAAAAATACAAAATTTGTGTTCAACTTCAAGCTCATAATGTGTACTTTCTAAAACATGGGCGCCGCGTCTAAAAATTCCTAACCGTTCAAAAGTTATCTTCGAAACGGTTACCGAAGATGAGTTTTCGACACATTTTCAAATTGATTAACACTAGGAATAACTTGCAGCGAAAGTATTTTTTACCCAAAACTTCATTTTGAGATGATTGATCCCGCGATATAAGAAAAATATTTCTGAGCCAAATTCATGAGTGAAACGTTTGACTTCCATTTTTACTCCCTCCTATCGACATATAATTGGAATCCGTAATTCAGGTAACACAGTGAGACATATTGAAACGACAATAACACTCTTGATTTCCATTGAAAAAATACAGAATTTGTGTTCAAATTCAAGCTCACAATGTGTACTCTTTAAAAGATTCAGGACGCGTCTAAAAAGACCTAACCGTTCAAAAGTTATCTTCGAAACGGTTACCGAGGATGAGTTTTGAACACATTTTCAAATTGATTAATGCTCTGACTAACTTGCAGAGAAATTATTTTTTACCCGAAACTTCATTTCAAAATGATTGATCCTGCAATATAAGAAAAATATTTCCAAGCCAAATTCGTGAGCAAAACGTTTGACTTCCATTTTTGCTCCCTTCTATCGGCACATAATTGGAATCCGTAATTCGGGTAACATGGTGAGATATATTGAAACGACAATAACTCTTGATTTCTTTTGAAAAAATACAAAATTTGTGTTCCAATTCAAGCTCAGAATGTGTACTTTCTAAAACATTGGCGCCGCATCTAAAAATTCCTAACCGTTCAAAAGTTATCTTCAAAACGGTTACCGAAGATGAGTTTTCGACACATTTTCAAATTGGTTAACGCTCTGAAGAACTTGCAAAGAAAGTGTTTTTTAACCAAAACTTCATTTCGAGATGATTGATCCTGCGATATAAGAAAAATATTTCGAAGCTAAATTCGTGAGCAAAACGTTTTACTTCCATTTTTGCTCCCTCTTATCGGCATATAATTGGAATCCGTAATTCGGGTAACATGGTGAGATATATTGAAACGACAATAACTCTCTTGATTTCCATTGAAAAAATACAGAATTTGTGGTCAAATTCAAGCTCAGAATGTGTACTCTTTAAAACATTCAGGCCGCGTCTAAAAATACCTAACCGTTTAAAAGTTTCATTCGAAACGGTTACCGGAGTTGAGTTTTCAACACATTTTCAAATCGAGCAATGCTCTGAATAACTTGCAGCGAAAGTATTTTTTGCCCCAAACTTCATTTTGAGATGATTGATCCCGTGATATAAGAAACATATTTCCAAGTCAAATTCGTGAGCGAAACGTTTGACTTCCACTTTTACTCCCTCCTATCGGTAAATAATTGGAATCCGTAATTCGGGTAACACGGTGAGATATATTGAAACGACAATAACTCTCTTGATTTCTTGTGAAAAAATACAAAATTTGTGTTCAAATTCAAGCTCAGAATGTGTACTTTCTAAAACATTCTCGCCGCGTCTAAAAATTCCTAACTGTTCAAAAGTTATCTTCAAAACGGTTACCGAAGATGAGTTTTCGACACATTTTCAAATTGGTTAACGCTCTGAATAACTTGCAGAGAAAGTATCTTTTACCTGAAACTTCATTTTGAGATGATTGATCCTGCGCTATAAGAAAAATATTTCCAAGCCAAATCCGTGGGCGAAACGTTTGGCTTCCATTTTTACTTCATCCTATCGGCACATAATTGGAATCTGTAATTCGGGTAACACGGCGAGATATAATGAAACGACAATAACTCTCTTGATTTCTAGTGAAAAAATAAAAAATTTGTGTTCAAATTCAAGCTCAGAATGTGTGCTTTCTAAAACATTAAGGCCGCGTCTAAAAATTCCCAACTGTTCAATACTTTTCTTTGAAACAGTTACCAAACTTGAGTTCTCAACACATTTTCAAATCGATTAACGCTCGTGAATAACTTGCAACCAAAGTATTTTTTACCCAAAACTTCATTTCGAGATGATTGATCCCGCGATATAAGAAAAATATTTCCAAGCCAAATTCGTGAGTGAAACATTTGAGTTCCATTTTTACTCCCTCCTTTCAGCACATAATTGGAATCCGTATTTCGGGTAACACGGTGAGACATTTTGAAACGACAATAACTCCCTTGATTTCCATTGAAAAAATACAAAATTTGTGTTCAAATTCAAGCTCAGAATGTGTACTTTCTAAAACATTCGGGCCGCATGTAAAAATTCCTAACCGTTCAAAAGTTATCTTTGGGACGATTACCGAAGATGAGTTTTCAACACATTTTCAAATCGATTAATACTCGTGAATAACTTGCAGAGAAAGTATTTTTTACTCGAAAATTCATTTCGAAATGATTGACCCCACGATATAAGAAAAATATTTCCAAGCCAAATTCGTGAGTGAAACGTTTGACTTCCATTTTTACTCCCTCCTAACGGCACATAATTGGAATCCGTAACTCGAGTAACACGGTGAGACATTTTGAAATGACAATAACTCTCTTGATTTGCATTGAAAAAAAACAAAATTTATGCTCGAATTCAAGCTTAAAATGTGCACTTTCTAAAACATTCAGGCCGCGTCCAAAAATTCCTAACCGTTCAAAAGTTATCTTCAAAACGGTTGTAAAAGATGAGTTTTCAACACATTTTCAAATCGATTAATGCTCTGAATAACTTGCAGCGAAAGTATTTTTTACCCAAAACTTCAATTCTAGATGATTGATCCCGAGATATAAGAAAAATATTTCCAAGCCAAATTTGTTAGCGACACGTTTGACCTCCATTTTTACTCCCTCCTATCGGCACATAATTGGAATCCGTAATTCAGGTAACACGTTGAGACAAATTGAAACGACAATAACTCTCATGATTTCTGGCAAAAAAATTAAAGTTTGTGTTCAAATTCAAGCTCAGAATGTGTACTTTCTAAAACATTTGGGCCGCATCCAAAAATTCCTAACCGTACAAAAGTTATCTTCTAGATGATTGCCGAAGATGAGTTTTCACCACATTTTCGAATCGATTAACGCTCGTGAATACCTTGCAGCCAAATTATATTTTACCCAATACTTCAATTCGAGATGATTGATCCCGAAATATAAGAAAAATATTTCCAAGCTAAATTCGTGAGCGAAACGTTTGACTTCCATTTTTACTCCCTCCAATCGACACATAATTGGAATCCGTATTTTGAGTAACACGGTGGGACATTTTGAAACTACAATAACTCTCTTGATTTCCATTGAAAAAGTACAAAATTTGTGTTCAAATTCAAGCTCAGAATGTGTACTTTCTAAAACATGGAGGCCGCGTCTAAAAATTCCTAACGGTTCAAAAGTTATCTTCGAGACGATTACCGAAGATATATTTCCAACACATTTTCAAATCGATTACGCTCATGAATAACATGCAGCCAAATTATTTTTTACCCAAAACTTCAATTCGAGATGATTGATCCCAAGATATAAGAAAAATATTTACAATCCAAATTCGTGAGCGTAACGTTTGACTTCCATTTTTACTCCCTTATATCAGCGCATAATTGGAATCCGTATTTCTGGTAACACGGTGAGACATTTCGAAACGACAATAACTCCCTTGATTTCCATTGAAAAAATACAAAATTTGTGTTCAAATTCAAGCTCAGAATGTGTACTTTCTAAAACATTCGCACCGTGTAAGAAAATTCCTAACCGTTCAAAAGTTATCTTCGAAACGGTTACCGAAGATGAGTTTTCAACACATTTTCAAATTGATTAATGCTCTGAAACGACAGTAACTCTCTTTATTTCTTGTGAAAAAATACAAAATTTGTGTTCAACTTCAAGCTCATAATGTGTACTTTCTAAAACATGGGCGCCGCGTCTAAAAATTCCTAACCGTTCAAAAGTTATCTTCGAAACGGTTACCGAAGATGAGTTTTCGACACATTTTCAAATTGATTAACACTAGGAATAACTTGCAGCGAAAGTATTTTTTACCCAAAACTTCATTTTGAGATGATTGATCCCGCGATATAAGAAAAATATTTCTGAGCCAAATTCATGAGTGAAACGTTTGACTTCCATTTTTACTCCCTCCTATCGACATATAATTGGAATCCGTAATTCAGGTAACACAGTGAGACATATTGAAACGACAATAACACTCTTGATTTCCATTGAAAAAATACAGAATTTGTGTTCAAATTCAAGCTCACAATGTGTACTCTTTAAAAGATTCAGGACGCGTCTAAAAAGACCTAACCGTTCAAAAGTTATCTTCGAAACGGTTACCGAGGATGAGTTTTGAACACATTTTCAAATTGATTAATGCTCTGACTAACTTGCAGAGAAATTATTTTTTACCCGAAACTTCATTTCAAAATGATTGATCCTGCAATATAAGAAAAATATTTCCAAGCCAAATTCGTGAGCAAAACGTTTGACTTCCATTTTTGCTCCCTTCTATCGGCACATAATTGGAATCCGTAATTCGGGTAACATGGTGAGATATATTGAAACGACAATAACTCTTGATTTCTTTTGAAAAAATACAAAATTTGTGTTCCAATTCAAGCTCAGAATGTGTACTTTCTAAAACATTGGCGCCGCATCTAAAAATTCCTAACCGTTCAAAAGTTATCTTCAAAACGGTTACCGAAGATGAGTTTTCGACACATTTTCAAATTGGTTAACGCTCTGAAGAACTTGCAAAGAAAGTGTTTTTTAACCAAAACTTCATTTCGAGATGATTGATCCTGCGATATAAGAAAAATATTTCGAAGCCAAATTCGTGAGCAAAACGTTTTACTTCCATTTTTGCTCCCTCTTATCGGCATATAATTGGAATCCGTAATTCGGGTAACATGGTGAGACATATTGAAACGACAATAACTCTCTTGATTTCCATTGAAAAAATACAGAATTTGTGGTCAAATTCAAGCTCAGAATGTGTACTCTTTAAAACATTCAGGCCGCGTCTAAAAATACCTAACCGTTTAAAAGTTTCATTCGAAACGGTTACCGGAGTTGAGTTTTCAACACATTTTCAAATCGAGCAATGCTCTGAATAACTTGCAGCGAAAGTATTTTTTGCCCCAAACTTCATTTTGAGATGATTGATCCCGTGATATAAGAAACATATTTCCAAGTCAAATTCGTGAGCGAAACGTTTGACTTCCACTTTTACTCCCTCCTATCGGTAAATAATTGGAATCCGTAATTCGGGTAACACGGTGAGATATATTGAAACGACAATAACTCTCTTGATTTCTTGTGAAAAAATACAAAATTTGTGTTCAAATTCAAGCTCAGAATGTGTACTTTCTAAAACATTCTCGCCGCGTCTAAAAATTCCTAACTGTTCAAAAGTTATCTTCAAAACGGTTACCGAAGATGAGTTTTCGACACATTTTCAAATTGGTTAACGCTCTGAATAACTTGCAGAGAAAGTATCTTTTACCTGAAACTTCATTTTGAGATGATTGATCCTGCGCTATAAGAAAAATATTTCCAAGCCAAATCCGTGGGCGAAACGTTTGGCTTCCATTTTTACTTCATCCTATCGGCACATAATTGGAATCTGTAATTCGGGTAACACGGCGAGATATAATGAAACGACAATAACTCTCTTGATTTCTAGTGAAAAAATAAAAAATTTGTGTTCAAATTCAAGCTCAGAATGTGTGCTTTCTAAAACATTAAGGCCGCGTCTAAAAATTCCCAACTGTTCAATACTTTTCTTTGAAACAGTTACCAAACTTGAGTTCTCAACACATTTTCAAATCGATTAACGCTCGTGAATAACTTGCAACCAAAGTATTTTTTACCCAAAACTTCATTTCGAGATGATTGATCCCGCGATATAAGAAAAATATTTCCAAGCCAAATTCGTGAGTGAAACATTTGAGTTCCATTTTTACTCCCTCCTTTCAGCACATAATTGGAATCCGTATTTCGGGTAACACGGTGAGACATTTTGAAACGACAATAACTCCCTTGATTTCCATTGAAAAAATACAAAATTTGTGTTCAAATTCAAGCTCAGAATGTGTACTTTCTAAAACATTCGGGCCGCATGTAAAAATTCCTAACCGTTCAAAAGTTATCTTTGGGACGATTACCGAAGATGAGTTTTCAACACATTTTCAAATCGATTAATACTCGTGAATAACTTGCAGAGAAAGTATTTTTTACTCGAAAATTCATTTCGAAATGATTGACCCCACGATATAAGAAAAATATTTCCAAGCCAAATTCGTGAGTGAAACGTTTGACTTCCATTTTTACTCCCTCCTAACGGCACATAATTGGAATCCGTAACTCGAGTAACACGGTGAGACATTTTGAAATGACAATAACTCTCTTGATTTGCATTGAAAAAAAACAAAATTTATGCTCGAATTCAAGCGTAAAATGTGCACTTTCTAAAACATTCAGGCCGCGTCCAAAAATTCCTAACCGTTCAAAAGTTATCTTCAAAACGGTTGTAAAAGATGAGTTTTCAACACATTTTCAAATCGATTAATGCTCTGAATAACTTGCAGCGAAAGTATTTTTTACCCAAAACTTCAATTCTAGATGATTGATCCCGAGATATAAGAAAAATATTTCCAAGCCAAATTTGTTAGCGACACGTTTGACCTCCATTTTTACTCCCTCCTATCGGCACATAATTGGAATCCGTAATTCAGGTAACACGTTGAGACAAATTGAAACGACAATAACTCTCATGATTTCTGGCAAAAAAATTAAAGTTTGTGTTCAAATTCAAGCTCAGAATGTGTACTTTCTAAAACATTTGGGCCGCATCCAAAAATTCCTAACCGTACAAAAGTTATCTTCTAGATGATTGCCGAAGATGAGTTTTCACCACATTTTCGAATCGATTAACGCTCGTGAATACCTTGCAGCCAAATTATATTTTACCCAATACTTCAATTCGAGATGATTGATCCCGAAATATAAGAAAAATATTTCCAAGCTAAATTCGTGAGCGAAACGTTTGACTTCCATTTTTACTCCCTCCAATCGACACATAATTGGAATCCGTATTTTGAGTAACACGGTGGGACATTTTGAAACTACAATAACTCTCTTGATTTCCATTGAAAAAGTACAAAATTTGTGTTCAAATTCAAGCTCAGAATGTGTACTTTCTAAAACATGGAGGCCGCGTCTAAAAATTCCTAACGGTTCAAAAGTTATCTTCGAGACGATTACCGAAGATATATTTCCAACACATTTTCAAATCGATTACGCTCATGAATAACATGCAGCCAAATTATTTTTTACCCAAAACTTCAATTCGAGATGATTGATCCCAAGATATAAGAAAAATATTTACAATCCAAATTCGTGAGCGTAACGTTTGACTTCCATTTTTACTCCCTTATATCAGCGCATAATTGGAATCCGTATTTCTGGTAACACGGTGAGACATTTCGAAACGACAATAACTCCCTTGATTTCCATTGAAAAAATACAAAATTTGTGTTCAAATTCAAGCTCAGAATGTGTACTTTCTAAAACATTCGCACCGTGTAAGAAAATTCCTAACCGTTCAAAAGTTATCTTCGAAACGGTTACCGAAGATGAGTTTTCAACACATTTTCAAATTGATTAATGCTCTGAAACGACAGTAACTCTCTTTATTTCTTGTGAAAAAATACAAAATTTGTGTTCAACTTCAAGCTCATAATGTGTACTTTCTAAAACATGGGCGCCGCGTCTAAAAATTCCTAACCGTTCAAAAGTTATCTTCGAAACGGTTACCGAAGATGAGTTTTCGACACATTTTCAAATTGATTAACACTAGGAATAACTTGCAGCGAAAGTATTTTTTACCCAAAACTTCATTTTGAGATGATTGATCCCGCGATATAAGAAAAATATTTCTGAGCCAAATTCATGAGTGAAACGTTTGACTTCCATTTTTACTCCCTCCTATCGACATATAATTGGAATCCGTAATTCAGGTAACACAGTGAGACATATTGAAACGACAATAACACTCTTGATTTCCATTGAAAAAATACAGAATTTGTGTTCAAATTCAAGCTCACAATGTGTACTCTTTAAAAGATTCAGGACGCGTCTAAAAAGACCTAACCGTTCAAAAGTTATCTTCGAAACGGTTACCGAGGATGAGTTTTGAACACATTTTCAAATTGATTAATGCTCTGACTAACTTGCAGAGAAATTATTTTTTACCCGAAACTTCATTTCAAAATGATTGATCCTGCAATATAAGAAAAATATTTCCAAGCCAAATTCGTGAGCAAAACGTTTGACTTCCATTTTTGCTCCCTTCTATCGGCACATAATTGGAATCCGTAATTCGGGTAACATGGTGAGATATATTGAAACGACAATAACTCTTGATTTCTTTTGAAAAAATACAAAATTTGTGTTCCAATTCAAGCTCAGAATGTGTACTTTCTAAAACATTGGCGCCGCATCTAAAAATTCCTAACCGTTCAAAAGTTATCTTCAAAACGGTTACCGAAGATGAGTTTTCGACACATTTTCAAATTGGTTAACGCTCTGAAGAACTTGCAAAGAAAGTGTTTTTTAACCAAAACTTCATTTCGAGATGATTGATCCTGCGATATAAGAAAAATATTTCGAAGCCAAATTCGTGAGCAAAACGTTTTACTTCCATTTTTGCTCCCTCTTATCGGCATATAATTGGAATCCGTAATTCGGGTAACATGGTGAGACATATTGAAACGACAATAACTCTCTTGATTTCCATTGAAAAAATACAGAATTTGTGGTCAAATTCAAGCTCAGAATGTGTACTCTTTAAAACATTCAGGCCGCGTCTAAAAATACCTAACCGTTTAAAAGTTTCATTCGAAACGGTTACCGGAGTTGAGTTTTCAACACATTTTCAAATCGAGCAATGCTCTGAATAACTTGCAGCGAAAGTATTTTTTGCCCCAAACTTCATTTTGAGATGATTGATCCCGTGATATAAGAAACATATTTCCAAGTCAAATTCGTGAGCGAAACGTTTGACTTCCACTTTTACTCCCTCCTATCGGTAAATAATTGGAATCCGTAATTCGGGTAACACGGTGAGATATATTGAAACGACAATAACTCTCTTGATTTCTTGTGAAAAAATACAAAATTTGTGTTCAAATTCAAGCTCAGAATGTGTACTTTCTAAAACATTCTCGCCGCGTCTAAAAATTCCTAACTGTTCAAAAGTTATCTTCAAAACGGTTACCGAAGATGAGTTTTCGACACATTTTCAAATTGGTTAACGCTCTGAATAACTTGCAGAGAAAGTATCTTTTACCTGAAACTTCATTTTGAGATGATTGATCCTGCGCTATAAGAAAAATATTTCCAAGCCAAATCCGTGGGCGAAACGTTTGGCTTCCATTTTTACTTCATCCTATCGGCACATAATTGGAATCTGTAATTCGGGTAACACGGCGAGATATAATGAAACGACAATAACTCTCTTGATTTCTAGTGAAAAAATAAAAAATTTGTGTTCAAATTCAAGCTCAGAATGTGTGCTTTCTAAAACATTAAGGCCGCGTCTAAAAATTCCCAACTGTTCAATACTTTTCTTTGAAACAGTTACCAAACTTGAGTTCTCAACACATTTTCAAATCGATTAACGCTCGTGAATAACTTGCAACCAAAGTATTTTTTACCCAAAACTTCATTTCGAGATAATTGATCCCACGATATATGAAAAATATTTCCAAGCCAAATTTGTGAGCAAACGTGTGACTTCCATTTTTACTCCCTCCAATCGGCACATAATTGGAATCCGTTTTTCGGGTAACATGGTGAGACATTTTGAAACGACAATAACTCTCTTGATTTCCAAAGAAAAAATGCAAATTTTGTGTTCAAATTCAAGCTCAAAATGTGTACTTCTAAAACATTCAGGCTACGTCTAAAAATTCTTAACCGCTCAAAAGTTATCTTCGAAACGATTACCGAAGTTGAATTTTCCACACATTTTCAAATTGATTAACACTAGGAATAACTTGCAGCGAAAGTATTTTTTACCCAAAACTTCATTTCGAGATGACTGATCCCGCGATATAAGAGAAATATTTCCAAGCAAAATTCGCGATCGAAACGTTTGACTTCCATTTTTACTCCCTCCTATCGACACATAATTGGAATCCGTATTTCGGGTAACACGGTGAGACATTTTCAAACGACAACAACTCTCTTGATTTCCATTGAAAAAATACAGAATTTGTGTTCAAATTCAAGCTCACAATGTGTACTCTTTAAAAGATTCAGGACGCGTCTAAAAATACCTAACCGTTCAAAAGTTATCTTCGAAACGGTTACCGAGGATGAGTTTTGAACACATTTTCAAATTGATTAATGCTCTGACTAACTTGCAGAGAAATTATTTTTTACCCGAAACTTCATTTCGAAATGATTGATCCTGCAATATAAGAAAAATATTTCCAAGCCAAATTCGTGAGCAAAACGTTTGACTTCCATTTTTGCTCCCTTCTATCGGCACATAATTGGAATCCGTAATTCGGGTAACATGGTGAGATATATTGAAACGACAATAACTCTTGATTTCTTGTGAAAAAATACAAAATTTGTGTTCCAATTCAAGCTCAGAATGTGTACTTTCTAAAACATTGGCGCCACATCTAAAAATTCCTAACCGTTCAAAAGTTATCTTCAAAACGGTTACCGAAGATGAGTTTTCGACACATTTTCAAATTGGTTAACGCTATGAAGAACTTGCAAAGAAAGTGTTTTTTAACCAAAACTTCATTTCGAGATGATTGATCCTGCGATATAAGAAAAATATTTCGAAGCCAAATTCGTGAGCAAAACATTTTACTTCCATTTTTGCTCCCTCTTATCGGCATATAATTGGAATCCGTAATTCGGGTAACATGGTGAGACATATTGAAACGACAATAACTCTCTTGATTTCCATTGAAAAAATACAGAATTTGTGTTCAAATTCAAGCTCAGAATGTGTACTCTTTAAAACATTCAGGCCGCGTCTAAAAATACCTAACCGTTTAAAAGTTTCATTCGAAACGGTTACCGGAGTTGAGTTTTCAACACATTTTCAAATCGAGCAATGCTCTGAATAACTTGCAGCGAAAGTATTTTTTGCCCCAAACTTCATTTTGAGATGATTGATCCCGCGATATAAGAAACATATTTCCAAGTCAAATTCGTGAGCGAAACGTTTGACTTCCACTTTTACTCCCTCCTATCGGTAAATAATTGGAATCCGTAATTCGGGTAACACGGTGAGATATATTGAAACGACAATAACTCTCTTGATTTCTTGTGAAAAAATACAAAATTTGTGTTCAAATTCAAGCTCAGAATGTGTACTTTCTAAAACATTCTCGCCGCGTCTAAAAATTCCTGACTGTTCAAAAGTTATCTTCAAAACGGTTACCGAAGATGAGTTTTCGACACATTTTCAAATTGGTTAACGCTCTGAATAACTTGCAGAGAAAGTATCTTTTACCTGAAACTTCATTTTGAGATGATTGATCCTGCGCTATAAGAAAAATATTTCCAAGCCAAATCCGTGTGCGAAACGTTTGGCTTCCATTTTTACTTCATCCTATCGGCACATAATTGGAATCTGTAATTCGGGTAACACGGCGAGATATAATGAAACGACAATAACTCTCTTGATTTCTAGTGAAAAAATAAAAAATTTGTGTTCAAATTCAAGCTCAGAATGTGTGCTTTCTAAAACATTAAGGCCGCGTCTAAAAATTCCCAACTGTTCAATACTTTTCTTTGAAACAGTTACCAAACTTGAGTTCTCAACACATTTTCAAATCGATTAACGCTCATGAATAACTTGCAACCAAAGTATTTTTTACCCAAAACTTCATTTCGAGATGATTGATCCCACGATATATGAAAAATATTTCCAAGCCAAATTTGTGAGCAAACGTGTGACTTCCATTTTTACTCCCTCCAATCGGCACATAATTGGAATCCGTTTTTCGGGTAACATGGTGAGACATTTTGAAACGACAATAACTCTCTTGATTTCCAAAGAAAAAATGCAAATTTTGTGTTCAAATTCAAGCTCAAAATGTGTACTTCTAAAACATTCAGGCTACGTCTAAAAATTCTTAACCGCTCAAAAGTTATCTTCGAAACGATTACCGAAGTTGAATTTTCCACACATTTTCAAATTGATTAACACTAGGAATAACTTGCAGCGAAAGTATTTTTTATCCAAAACTTCATTTCGAGATGACTGATCCCGCGATATAAGAGAAATATTTCCAAGCAAAATTCGCGATCGAAACGTTTGACTTCCATTTTTACTCCCTCCTATCGACACATAATTGGAATCCGTATTTCGGGTAACACGGTGAGACATTTTCAAACGACAACAACTCTCTTGATTTCCATTGAAAAAATACAGAATTTGTGTTCAAATTCAAGCTCACAATGTGTACTCTTTAAAAGATTCAGGACGCGTCTAAAAATACCTAACCGTTCAAAAGTTATCTTCGAAACGGTTACCGAGGATGAGTTTTGAACACATTTTCAAATTGATTAATGCTCTGACTAACTTGCAGAGAAATTATTTTTTACCCGAAACTTCATTTCGAAATGATTGATCCTGCAATATAAGAAAAATATTTCCAAGCCAAATTCGTGAGCAAAACGTTTGACTTCCATTTTTGCTCCCTTCTATCGGCACATAATTGGAATCCGTAATTCGGGTAACATGGTGAGATATATTGAAACGACAATAACTCTTGATTTCTTGTGAAAAAATACAAAATTTGTGTTCCAATTCAAGCTCAGAATGTGTACTTTCTAAAACATTGGCGCCGCATCTAAAAATTCCTAACCGTTCAAAAGTTATCTTCAAAACGGTTACCGAAGATGAGTTTTCGACACATTTTCAAATTGGTTAACGCTCTGAAGAACTTGCAAAGAAAGTGTTTTTTAACCAAAACTTCATTTCGAGATGATTGATCCTGCGATATAAGAAAAATATTTCGAAGCCAAATTCGTGAGCAAAACATTTTACTTCCATTTTTGCTCCCTCTTATCGGCATATAATTGGAATCCGTAATTCGGGTAACATGGTGAGACATATTGAAACGACAATAACTCTCTTGATTTCCATTGAAAAAATACAGAATTTGTGTTCAAATTCAAGCTCAGAATGTGTACTCTTTAAAACATTCAGGCCGCGTCTAAAAATACCTAACCGTTTAAAAGTTTCATTCGAAACGGTTACCGGAGTTGAGTTTTCAACACATTTTCAAATCGAGCAATGCTCTGAATAACTTGCAGCGAAAGTATTTTTTGCCCCAAACTTCATTTTGAGATGATTGATCCCGCGATATAAGAAACATATTTCCAAGTCAAATTCGTGAGAGAAACGTTTGACTTCCACTTTTACTCCCTCCTATCGGTAAATATTTGGAATCCGTAATTCGGGTAACACGGTGAGATATATTGAAACGACAATAACTCTCTTGATTTCTTGTGAAAAAATACAAAATTTGTGTTCAAATTCAAGCTCAGAATGTGTACTTTCTAAAACATTCTCGCCGCGTCTAAAAATTCCTAACTGTTCAAAAGTTATCTTCAAAACGGTTACCGAAGATGAGTTTTCGACACATTTTCAAATTGGTTAACGCTCGGAATAACTTGCAGAGAAAGTATCTTTTACCTGAAACTTCATTTTGAGATGATTGATCCTGCGCTATAAGAAAAATATTTCCAAGCCAAATCCGTGGGCGAAACGTTTGGCTTCCATTTTTACTTCATCCTATCGGCACATAATTGGAATCTGTAATTCGGGTAACACGGCGAGATATAATGAAACGACAATAACTCTCTTGATTTCTAGTGAAAAAATAAAAAATTTGTGTTCAAATTCAAGCTCAGAATGTGTGCTTTCTAAAACATTAAGGCCACGTCTAAAAATTCCCAACTGTTCAATACTTTTCTTTGAAACAGTTACCAAACTTGAGTTCTCAACACATTTTCAAATCGATTAACGCTCGTGAATAACTTGCAACCAAAGTATTTTTTACCCAAAACTTCATTTCGAGATGATTGATCCCACGATATATGAAAAATATTTCCAAGCCAAATTTGTGAGCAAACGTGTGACTTCCATTTTTACTCCCTCCAATCGGCACATAATTGGAATCCGTTTTTCGGGTAACATGGTGAGACATTTTGAAACGACAATAACTCTCTTGATTTCCAAAGAAAAAATGCAAATTTTGTGTTCAAATTCAAGCTCAAAATGTGTACTTCTAAAACATTCAGGCTACGTCTAAAAATTCTTAACCGCTCAAATGTTATCTTCGAAACGATTACCGAAGTTGAATTTTCCACACATTTTCAAATTGATTAACACTAGGAATAACTTGCAGCGAAAGTATTTTTTACCCAAAACTTCATTTCGAGATGACTGATCCCGCGATATAAGAGAAATATTTCCAAGCAAAATTCGCGATCGAAACGTTTGACTTCCATTTTTACTCCCTCCTATCGACACATAATTGGAATCCGTATTTCGGGTAACACGGTGAGACATTTTCAAACGACAACAACTCTCTTGATTTCCATTGAAAAAATACAGAATTTGTGTTCAAATTCAAGCTCACAATGTGTACTCTTTAAAAGATTCAGGACGCGTCTAAAAATACCTAACCGTTCAAAAGTTATCTTCGAAACGGTTACCGAGGATGAGTTTTGAACACATTTTCAAATTGATTAATGCTCTGACTAACTTGCAGAGAAATTATTTTTTACCCGAAACTTCATTTCGAAATGATTGATCCTGCAATATAAGAAAAATATTTCCAAGCCAAATTCGTGAGCAAAACGTTTGACTTCCATTTTTGCTCCCTTCTATCGGCACATAATTGGAATCCGTAATTCGGGTAACATGGTGAGATATATTGAAACGACAATAACTCTTGATTTCTTGTGAAAAAATACAAAATTTGTGTTCCAATTCAAGCTCAGAATGTGTACTTTCTAAAACATTGGCGCCGCATCTAAAAATTCCTAACCGTTCAAAAGTTATCTTCAAAACGGTTACCGAAGATGAGTTTTCGACACATTTTCAAATTGGTTAACGCTCTGAAGAACTTGCAAAGAAAGTGTTTTTTAAACAAAACTTCATTTCGAGATGATTGATCCTGCGATATAAGAAAAATATTTCGAAGCCAAATTCGTGAGCAAAACATTTTACTTCCATTTTTGCTCCCTCTTATCGGCATATAATTGGAATCCGTAATTCGGGTAACATGGTGAGACATATTGAAACGACAATAACTCTCTTGATTTCCATTGAAAAAATACAGAATTTGTGTTCAAATTCAAGCTCAGAATGTGTACTCTTTAAAACATTCAGGCCGCGTCTAAAAATACCTAACCGTTTAAAAGTTTCATTCGAAACGGTTACCGGAGTTGAGTTTTCAACACATTTTCAAATCGAGCAATGCTCTGAATAACTTGCAGCGAAAGTATTTTTTGCCCCAAACTTCATTTTGAGATGATTGATCCCGCGATATAAGAAACATATTTCCAAGTCAAATTCGTGAGCGAAACGTTTGACTTCCACTTTTACTCCCTCCTATCGGTAAATAATTGGAATCCGTAATTCGGGTAACACGGTGAGATATATTGAAACGACAATAACTCTCTTGATTTCTTGTGAAAAAATACAAAATTTGTGTTCAAATTCAAGCTCAGAATGTGTACTTTCTAAAACATTCTCGCCGCGTCTAAAAATTCCTAACTGTTCAAAAGTTATCTTCAAAACGGTTACCGAAGATGAGTTTTCGACACATTTTCAAATTGGTTAACGCTCTGAATAACTTGCAGAGAAAGTATCTTTTACCTGAAACTTCATTTTGAGATGATTGATCCTGCGCTATAAGAAAAATATTTCCAAGCCAAATCCGTGGGCGAAACGTTTGGCTTCCATTTTTACTTCATCCTATCGGCACATAATTGGAATCTGTAATTCGGGTAACACGGCGAGATATAATGAAACGACAATAACTCTCTTGATTTCTAGTGAAAAAATAAAAAATTTGTGTTCAAATTCAAGCTCAGAATGTGTGCTTTCTAAAACATTAAGGCCGCGTCTAAAAATTCCCAACTGTTCAATACTTTTCTTTGAAACAGTTACCAAACTTGAGTTCTCAACACATTTTCAAATCGATTAACGCTCGTGAATAACTTGCAACCAAAGTATTTTTTACCCAAAACTTCATTTCGAGATGATTGATCCCACGATATATGAAAAATATTTCCAAGCCAAATTTGTGAGCAAACGTGTGACTTCCATTTTTACTCCCTCCAATCGGCACATAATTGGAATCCGTTTTTCGGGTAACATGGTGAGACATTTTGAAACGACAATAACTCTCTTGATTTCCAAAGAAAAAATGCAAATTTTGTGTTCAAATTCAAGCTCAAAATGTGTACTTCTAAAACATTCAGGCTACGTCTAAAAATTCTTAACCGCTCAAAAGTTATCTTCGAAACGATTACCGAAGTTGAATTTTCCACACATTTTCAAATTGATTAACACTAGGAATAACTTGCAGCGAAAGTATTTTTTACCCAAAACTTCATTTCGAGATGACTGATCCCGCGATATAAGAGAAATATTTCCAAGCAAAATTCGCGATCGAAACGTTTGACTTCCATTTTTACTCCCTCCTATCGACACATAATTGGAATCCGTATTTCGGGTAACACGGTGAGACATTTTCAAACGACAACAACTCTCTTGATTTCCATTGAAAAAATACAGAATTTGTGTTCAAATTCAAGCTCACAATGTGTACTCTTTAAAAGATTCAGGACGCGTCTAAAAATACCTAACCGTTCAAAAGTTATCTTCGAAACGGTTACCGAGGATGAGTTTTGAACACATTTTCAAATTGATTAATGCTCTGACTAACTTGCAGAGAAATTATTTTTTACCCGAAACTTCATTTCGAAATGATTGATCCTGCAATATAAGAAAAATATTTCCAAGCCAAATTCGTGAGCAAAACGTTTGACTTCCATTTTTGCTCCCTTCTATCGGCACATAATTGGAATCCGTAATTCGGGTAACATGGTGAGATATATTGAAACGACAATAACTCTTGATTTCTTGTGAAAAAATACAAAATTTGTGTTCCAATTCAAGCTCAGAATGTGTACTTTCTAAAACATTGGCGCCGCATCTAAAAATTCCTAACCGTTCAAAAGTTATCTTCAAAACGGTTACCGAAGATGAGTTTTCGACACATTTTCAAATTGGTTAACGCTCTGAAGAACTTGCAAAGAAAGTGTTTTTTAACCAAAACTTCATTTCGAGATGATTGATCCTGCGATATAAGAAAAATATTTCGAAGCCAAATTCGTGAGCAAAACGTTTTACTTCCATTTTTGCTCCCTCTTATCGGCATATAATTGGAATCCGTAATTCGGGTAACATGGTGAGACATATTGAAACGACAATAACTCTCTTGATTTCCATTGAAAAAATACAGAATTTGTGTTCAAATTCAAGCTCAGAATGTGTACTCTTTAAAACATTCAGGCCGCGTCTAAAAATACCTAACCGTTTAAAAGTTTCATTCGAAACGGTTACCGGAGTTGAGTTTTCAACACATTTTCAAATCGAGCAATGCTCTGAATAACTTGCAGCGAAAGTATTTTTTGCCCCAAACTTCATTTTGAGATGATTGATCCCGCGATATAAGAAACATATTTCCAAGTCAAATTCGTGAGCGAAACGTTTGACTTCCACTTTTACTCCCTCCTATCGGTAAATAATTGGAATCCGTAATTCGGGTAACACGGTGAGATATATTGAAACGACAATAACTCTCTTGATTTCTTGTGAAAAAATACAAAATTTGTGTTCAAATTCAAGCTCAGAATGTGTACTTTCTAAAACATTCTCGCCGCGTCTAAAAATTCCTAACTGTTCAAAAGTTATCTTCAAAACGGTTACCGAAGATGAGTTTTCGACACATTTTCAAATTGGTTAACGCTCTGAATAACTTGCAGAGAAAGTATCTTTTACCTGAAACTTCATTTTGAGATGATTGATCCTGCGCTATAAGAAAAATATTTCCAAGCCAAATCCGTGGGCGAAACGTTTGGCTTCCATTTTTACTTCATCCTATCGGCACATAATTGGAATCTGTAATTCGGGTAACACGGCGAGATATAATGAAACGACAATAACTCTCTTGATTTCTAGTGAAAAAATAAAAAAATTGTGTTCAAATTCAAGCTCAAAATGTGTGCTTTCTAAAACATTAAGGCCGTGTCTAAAAATTCCCAACTGTTCAATACTTTTCTTTGAAACAGTTACCAAACTTGAGTTCTCAACACATTTTCAAATCGATTAACGCTCGTGAATAACTTGCAACCAAAGTATTTTTTACCCAAAACTTCATTTCGAGATGATTGATCCCACGATATATGAAAAATATTTCCAAGCCAAATTTGTGAGCAAACGTGTGACTTCCATTTTTACTCCCTCCAATCGGCACATAATTGGAATCCGTTTTTCGGGTAACATGGTGAGACATTTTGAAACGACAATAACTCTCTTGATTTCCAAAGAAAAAATGCAAATTTTGTGTTCAAATTCAAGCTCAAAATGTGTACTTCTAAAACATTCAGGCTACGTCTAAAAATTCTTAACCGCTCAAAAGTTATCTTCGAAACGATTACCGAAGTTGAATTTTCCACACATTTTCAAATTGATTAACACTAGGAATAACTTGCAGCGAAAGTATTTTTTACCCAAAACTTCATTTCGAGATGACTGATCCCGCGATATAAGAGAAATATTTCCAAGCAAAATTCGCGATCGAAACGTTTGACTTCCATTTTTACTCCCTCCTATCGACACATAATTGGAATCCGTATTTCGGGTAACACGGTGAGACATTTTCAAACGACAACAACTCTCTTGATTTCCATTGAAAAAATACAGAATTTGTGTTCAAATTCAAGCTCACAATGTGTACTCTTTAAAAGATTCAGGACGCATCTAAAAATACCTAACCGTTCAAAAGTTATCTTCGAAACGGTTACCGAGGATGAGTTTTGAACACATTTTCAAATTGATTAATGCTCTGACTAACTTGCAGAGAAATTATTTTTTACCCGAAACTTCATTTCGAAATGATTGATCCTGCAATATAAGAAAAATATTTCCAAGCCAAATTCGTGAGCAAAACGTTTGACTTCCATTTTTGCTCCCTTCTATCGGCACATAATTGGAATCCGTAATTCGGGTAACATGGTGAGATATATTGAAACGACAATAACTCTTGATTTCTTGTGAAAAAATACAAAATTTGTGTTCCAATTCAAGCTCAGAATGTGTACTTTCTAAAACATTGGCGCCGCATCTAAAAATTCCTAACCGTTCAAAAGTTATCTTCAAAACGGTTACCGAAGATGAGTTTTCGACACATTTTCAAATTGGTTAACGCTCTGAAGAACTTGCAAAGAAAGTGTTTTTTAACCAAAACTTCATTTCGAGATGATTGATCCTGCGATATAAGAAAAATATTTCGAAGCCAAATTCGTGAGCAAAACGTTTTACTTCCATTTTTGCTCCCTCTTATCGGCATATAATTAGAATCCGTAATTCGGGTAACACGGTGAGACATATTGAAACGACAATAACTCTCTTGATTTCCATTGAAAAAATACAGAATTTGTGTTCAAATTCAAGCTCAGAATGTGTACTCTTTAAAACATTCAGGCCGCGTCTAAAAATACCTAACCGTTTAAAAGTTTCATTCGAAACGGTTACCGGAGTTGAGTTTTCAACACATTTTCAAATCGAGCAATGCTCTGAATAACTTGCAGCGAAAGTATTTTTTGCCCCAAACTTCATTTTGAGATGATTGATCCCGCGATATAAGAAACATATTTCCAAGTCAAATTCGTGAGCGAAACGTTTGACTTCCACTTTTACTCCCTCCTATCGGTAAATAATTGGAATCCGTAATTCGGGTAACACGGTGAGATATATTGAAACGACAATAACTCTCTTGATTTCTTGTGAAAAAATACAAAATTTGTGTTCAAATTCAAGCTCAGAATGTGTACTTTCTAAAACATTCTCGCCGCGTCTAAAAATTCCTAACTGTTCAAAAGTTATCTTCAAAACGGTTACCGAAGATGAGTTTTCGACACATTTTCAAATTGGTTAACGCTCTGAATAACTTGCAGAGAAAGTATCTTTTACCTGAAACTTCATTTTGAGATGATTGATCCTGCGCTATAAGAAAAATATTTCCAAGCCAAATCCGTGGGCGAAACGTTTGGCTTCCATTTTTACTTCATCCTATCGGCACATAATTGGAATCTGTAATTCGGGTAACACGGCGAGATATAATGAAACGACAATAACTCTCTTGATTTCTAGTGAAAAAATAAAAAATTTGTGTTCAAATTCAAGCTCAGAATGTGTGCTTTCTAAAACATTAAGGCCGCGTCTAAAAATTCCCAACTGTTCAATACTTTTCTTTGAAACAGTTACCAAACTTGAGTTCTCAACACATTTTCAAATCGATTAACGCTCGTGAATAACTTGCAACCAAAGTATTTTTTACCCAAAACTTCATTTCGAGATGATTGATCCCACGATATATGAAAAATATTTCCAAGCCAAATTTGTGAGCAAACGTGTGACTTCCATTTTTACTCCCTCCAATCGGCACATAATTGGAATCCGTATTTCGGGTAAAACGGTGAGACATTTTCAAACGACAACAACTCTCTTGATTTCCATTGAAAAAATACAGAATTTGTGTTCAAATTCAAGCTCACAATGTGTACTCTTTAAAAGATTCAGGACGCGTCTAAAAAATCCTAACCGTTCAAAAGTTATCTTCGAAATGGTTACCGAGGATGAGTTTTGAACACATTTTCAAATTGATTAATGCTCTGACTAACTTGCAGAGAAATTATTTTTTACCCGAAACTTAATTTCGAAATGATTGATCCTGCAATATAAGAAAAATATTTCCAAGCCAAATTCGTGAGCAAAACGTTTGACTTCCATTTTTGCTCCCTTCTATCGGCACATAATTGGAATCCGTAATTCGGGTAACATGGTGAGATATATTGAAACGACAATAACTCTTGATTTCTTGTGAAAAAATACAAAATTTGTGTTCCAATTCAAGCTCAGAATGTGTACTTTCTAAAACATTGGCGCCGCATCTAATAATTCCTAACCGTTCAAAAGTTATCTTCAAAACGGTTACCGAAGATGAGTTTTCGACACATTTTCAAATTGGTTAACGCTCTGAAGAACTTGCAAAGAAAGTGTTTTTTAACCAAAACTTCATTTCGAGATGATTGATCCTGCGATATAAGAAAAATATTTCGAAGCCAAATTCGTGAGCAAAACGTTTTACTTCCATTTTTGCTCCCTCTTATCGGCATATAATTGGAATCCGTAATTCGGGTAACATGGTGAGACATATTGAAACGACAATAACTCTCTTGATTTCCATTGAAAAAATACAGAATTTGTGTTCAAATTCAAGCTCAGAATGTGTACTCTTTAAAACATTCAGGCCGCGTCTAAAAATACCTAACCGTTTAAAAGTTTCATTCGAAACGGTTACCGGAGTTGAGTTTTCAACACATTTTCAAATCGAGCAATGCTCTGAATAACTTGCAGCGAAAGTATTTTTTGCCCCAAACTTCATTTTGAGATGATTGATCCCGCGATATAAGAAACATATTTCCAAGTCAAATTCGTGAGCGAAACGTTTGACTTCCACTTTTACTCCCTCCTATCGGTAAATAATTGGAATCCGTAATTCGGGTAACACGGTGAGATATATTGAAACGACAATAACTCTCTTGATTTCTTGTGAAAAAATACAAAATTTGTGTTCAAATTCAAGCTCAGAATGTGTACTTTCTAAAACATTCGCGCCGCGTCTAAAAATTCCTAACTGTTCAAAAGTTATCTTCAAAACGGTTACCGAAGATGAGTTTTCGACACATTTTCAAATTGGTTAACGCTCTGAATAACTTGCAGAGAAAGTATCTTTTACCTGAAACTTCATTTTGAGATGATTGATCCTGCGCTATAAGAAAAATATTTCCAAGCCAAATCCGTGGGCGAAACGTTTGGCTTCCATTTTTACTTCATCCTATCGGCACATAATTGGAATCTGTAATTCGGGTAACACGGCGAGATATAATGAAACGACAATAACTCTCTTGATTTCTAGTGAAAAAATAAAAAATTTGTGTCCAAATTCAAGCTCAGAATGTGTGCTTTCTAAAACATTAAGGCCGCGTCTAAAAATTCCCAACTGTTCAATACTTTTCTTTGAAACAGTTACCAAACTTGAGTTCTCAACACATTTTCAAATCGATTAACGCTCGTGAATAACTTGCAACCAAAGTATTTTTTACCCAAAACTTCATTTCGAGATGATTGATCCCACGATATATGAAAAATATTTCCAAGCCAAATTTGTGAGCAAACGTGTGACTTCCATTTTTACTCCCTCCAATCGGCACATAATTGGAATCCGTTTTTCGGGTAACATGGTGAGACATTTTGAAACGACAATAACTCTCTTGATTTCCAAAGAAAAAATGCAAATTTTGTGTTCAAATTCAAGCTCAAAATGTGTACTTCTAAAACATTCAGGCTGCGTCTAAAAATTCTTAACCGTTCAAAAGTTATCTTCGAAACGATTACCGAAGTTGAATTTTCCACACATTTTCAAATTGATTAACACTAGGAATAACTTGCAGCGAAAGTATTTTTTACCCAAAACTTCATTTCGAGATGACTGATCCCGCGATATAAGAGAAATATTTCCAAGCAAAATTCGCGATCGAAACGTTTGACTTCCATTTTTACTCCCTCCTATCGACACATAATTGGAATCCGTATTTCGGGTAACACGGTGAGACATTTTCAAACGACAACAACTCTCTTGATTTCCATTGAAAAAATACAAAATTTGCGTTCAAATTCATGCTCAGAATGTGTAATTTCTAAAACTTTGGGCCGCGTGTAAAAATTCCTAACCGTTCAAAAGTTTTCTTCGAAACGGTTTCCGAAGATGAGTTTCCAACCCATTTTCAAATTGATTAACGCTCTGAAGAACTTGCAAAGAAAGTGTTTTTTACCCAAAACTTCATTTCGAGATAATTGATCCCGCGATATAAGAAAAATATTTCCCAGCCAAATTCATGAGTGAAACGTTTGACTTCCATTTTTACTCCCTCCTATCAGCATATAATTGGAATATGTAATTCGGTGAGACATATTGAAACGACAATAACTCTCTTGATTTCCATTGAAAAAAATACAGAATTTGTGTTCAAATTCAAGCTCAGAATGTGTACTCCTTAAAACATTCAAGCCGCGTCTAAAAATACCTAACCGTTCAAAAGTTTCATTCGAAACGGTTACCGGAGTTGAGTTTTCAACACATTTTCAAATCGAGCAATGCTATGAATAACTTGCAGCGAAAGTATTTTTTGCCCCAAACTTCATTTTGAGATGATTGATCCCGCGATATAAGAAAAATATTTCCAAGTCAAATTCGAGAGTGAAACGTTTGACTTCCATTTTTACTCCCTCCTATTGGAAGGTAATTGGAATCCATAATTCGGGTAACACGGTGAGATATATTGAAACGACAATAACTCTCTTGATTTCTTGTGAAAAAATACAAAATTTGTGATCAAATTCAAGCTCAGAATGTGTACTTTCTAAAACATTCGCGCCGCGTCTAAAAATTCCTAACCGTTCAAAAGTTATCTTCAAAACGGTTACCGAAGATGAGTTTTCGACACATTTTCAAATTGGTTAACGCTCTGAATAACTTGCAGAGAAAGTATCTTTTACCCGAAACTTCATTTCGAGATGATTGATCCCGCGTTATAAGAAAAATATGTCCAAGCCAAATTCGTGGGCAAAACGTTTGGCTTCCGTTTTTATTCCATCCTATCGGCACATGATTCGAATCCATAATTCGGGTAACACGGCGAGGTATAATGAAACGACAATAACTCTCTTGATTTCTAGTGTAAAAATAAAAAAATTTGTGTTCAAATTCAATCTCAGAATGTGTGCTTTCTAAAACATTAAGGCCGCGTCAAAAATTCCCAACTGTTCAATACTTTTCTTTGAAACAGTTACAGAACTTGAGTTCTCAACACATTTTCAAATCGATTAACGCTCGTGAATAACTTGCAACCAAAGTATTTTTTACCCAGAACTTCATTTCGAGATGATTGATCCCGCGATATATGAAAAATATTTCCAAGCCAAATTCGTGAGCAAAACGTTTGACTTCCTTTTTCTACTCCCTCCTATTGGCACATAATTGGAATCCGTTTTTCGGGTAACAGGGTGAGACATTTTGAAACGACAATAACTCTCTTGATTTCCATTGAAAAAATGCAAATTTTGTGTTCAAATTCAAGCTCAGAATGTGTACTTCTAAAACATTCAGGCCGCGTCTAAAAATTCCTAACCGTGCAAAAGTTATCTTCGAAACGATTACCGAAGTTGAATTTTCCACACATTTTCAAATTGATTAACACTAGGAATAACTTGCAGCGAAAGTATTTTTTACCCAAAACTTCATTTCGAGATGATTGATCCCGCGATATAAGAGAAATATTTACAAGCAAAATTCGCGATTGAAACGTTTGACTTCCATTTTTACTCCCTCCTATCGGCACATAATTGGAATCCGTATTTCGGGTAACATGGTGAGACATTTTCAATCGACAATAACTCTCTTGATTTCCATTGAAAAAATAGAAAACTTGCATTCAAATTCAAGCTCAGAATGTGTACTTTATAAAACTTTGGGCCGCGTGTAAAAATTCCTAACTGTTCAAAACTTTTCTTCGAAACGGTTACTGAAGATGAGTTTCCAACTCATTTTCAAGTTGATTAACGCTCTGAATAACTTGCAGAGAAAGTGTTTTTTACCCAAAACTTCATTTCGAGATGATTGATACCGCGATATAAGAAAAATATTTCTAAGCCAAATTCATGGGCGAAATGTTTGACTTCCATTTTTACTCCCTCCTATTGGCACATAATTGGAAACCGTAATTCGGGTAACAAGGTGAGACATATTGAAACGCCAATAACTCTGTTGATTTCCATTGAAAAAATACATAATTTGTGTTCAAATTCAAGCACAGAATGTGTACTCTTTAAAACATTTAGGCCGCGTCAAAAAATACCTAACCGTTCAAAAGTGTTATTCAAAACGGTTATCGGAGTTGAGTTTTCAACACATTTTCAAATCGAGCAATGCTCTGAATAACTTGCAGCGAAAGTATTTTTTGCCCCAAAATTCATTTTGTGATGATTGATCCTACGATATAAGAAAAATATTTCCAAGTCATATTCGTGAGCCAAACGTTTGACTTCCATTTTTACTCCCTCCTATCGGCACATAATTGGAATCCGTAATTCGGGTAACACGGTGAGACATATTGAAACGACAATAGCTCTCTTGATTTCAATTGAAAAAATACAAAATTTGTGTTGAAATTCAAGCTCAAAATCTGTACTTTCTAAAACATTCAGGCCGTGTCAAAAAATTCCAAACCGTTCAAAAGTTATCTTCGAAACGGTTACCGAAGATGAGTTTTCAACACAATTTCAAATCGATTAACGCTCTAAATAACTTGCAACGAAAGTATTTTTTCATCAAAACTTCATGTCAAGATGATTGATCCCGTGATACAAGAAAAATATTTCTAAGCCGAATTCTTGAGCGAAACATTTGACTTCAATTTTTACTCCCTCCTATCGGCACGTAATTGGAATCCGTAATTCAGGTAACACGGTGAGACATATTGAAACGACAATAACTCTCTTGATTCCCGTTGAAAAAATACAAAATTTGTGTTCAAATTCAAGCTCAGAGTCTGTACTTTCTAAAACATTCAGGCCGCGTCTAAAAATTCCCAACTATTCAAAAGTTTTCTTCGAAACGGTTTTAGAAGTTGAGTTCACAACAAAATTTCAAATCGATTAACGTTCTGAATAACTTGCAATGAAAGTATTTTTCAGCCAAAACTTCATTTCAAGATGATTGATCCCGTGATATAAGAAAAATATTTCCAAGCCAAATTCGTGAGCGAAATGTTTGACTTCCATTTTTACTCCCTCCTATCGGCACATAATTGCAATCCGTAATTCGGGTAACATGGAAAGAAATATTGAAACGACAATAACTCTCTTGATTTCCATTGAAATAGTTCAAAATTTGTTTTCAAATTCAAGCTAAGAATGTGTGCTTTCTAAAACATTCAGGCCGCGTCTAAAAATTCCCAACCGTTCAAAAGTTTTCTTCGAACCGGTTTCCGAAGTTGAGTTCTCAACACATTTTCAAATCGATTTACGCTCTGAATAATTTGCAGCGAAAGTATTTTTTACCCAAAACTTCATTTTGAGATGATTGATCCCGCAATATAAGAAAAATATTTCCAAGGCATATTCATGAGCGAAACGTTTGACTTCCATTTTTCTCCCCCCTATCGGCACATAATTAAAATCCGTAATTCGGCTAACACGGTGAGATATATTGAAACGACAATAACTCTCTTGATTTCCATTGAAAAAATACAAAATTTGTGTTCAAATTCAAGCTCAGAATCTGTACTTTCTAAGACATTCAGGTCGTGTCTAAAGATTCCTAACCGTTCAAAAGTTATCTTCGAAACGGTTACCGAAGATGAATTTTCAACACAATTTCAAATCGATTAACGCTCTGAATAACTTGTAGCGAAAGTATTTTTTCATCAAAACTACATTTCGAGATGATTGATCCCGCGATATAAGAAAAATATTTCCGAGCCAAATTTGTGACCGAAACGTTTGAATTCGATTTTTACTCCCTCCTATCGGCACATAATTGGAATCCGTAATTCGGGTAACACGGTGAGACATATTGAAACGACAATAACTCTCTTGATTTCCACTGAAAAAATTCAAAATTTGTGTTCAAATTCAAGCTCAGAATACTTTCTAAAACATTCAGGCCGCGTCTAAAAATTCCCAACTGTTCAAAAGTTTTCTTTGAAACGGTTTTCTAAGTTGAGTTCACAACAAAATTTCAAATCGATTAACGCTCTAAATAACTTGCAACGAAAGTATTTTTTTTCCAAAACTTCATTTCGAGATGATTGATACCGTGATATAAGAAAAATATTTCCAAGCCAAATTCGTGAGCGAAATGCTTGACTTCCATTTTTACTCCCTCC
Source organism: Quercus cerris (assembly GCA_963669245.1). Lineage (NCBI taxonomy): Eukaryota > Viridiplantae > Streptophyta > Magnoliopsida > Fagales > Fagaceae > Quercus > Quercus cerris. The sequence goes on from OY770008.1 coordinate 81,464,581, forward strand.
TATCGGCACATAATTGCAATCCGTAATTCGGGTAACACGGTGAGGCATATTGAAACGACAATAACTCTCTTGATTTCCATTGAAAAAGTTCAAAATTTGTTTTCAAATTCAAGCTAAGAATGTGTGCTTTCTAAAACATTCAGGCTGTGTCTAAAAATTACCAACCGTTCAAAAGTTTTCTTCGAAACGGTTTCCAAAGTTGAGTTCTCAACACATTTTGAAATCGATTTACGCTCAGAATAATTTGCAGCGAAAGTATTTTTTACCCAAAACTTCATTTTGAGATGATTGATCCCGCGATATAAGAAAAAAATTTCCAAGCCAAATTCATGAGCGAAACATTTGACTTCCATTTTTACTCCCTCCTATCGGCACATAATTGGAATCCGTAATTCGGCTAACACGGTGAGACATATTGAAACGACAATAACTCTATTGATTTCCATTGAAAAAATAAAAAATTTATGTTCAAATTCAAGCTCAGAATCTGTACTTTCTAAAACATTCAGGCCGCGTCCAAAAATTCCTAACCGTTCAAAAGTTTCTTTCTAAACGGCTACCGAAGTTGAGTTTTCAACACATTTTCAATTCGATTAACACTCTGAATAACTTGCAGCGAAAGTATATTTTCATCAAAACTTCATTTCGAGATGATTGATCCCGTGATATAAGAAAAATATTTCCAAGCCAAATTCGTGAGCGAAACGTTTGAGTTCGATTTTTACTCCGTCCTATTGGCACATAATTGGAATCCGTAATTCGGGTAACACGGTGAGACATATTGAAACGACAATCACTCTCTTGATTTCCATTGAAAAAATACAAAATTTGTGTTCAAATTCAAGCTTAGAATCTGTACTTTCTAAAACATTCAGGCCGCGTCCAAAAATTCCCAACCGTTCAAAAGTTTCTTTCGAAACGGTTACTGAAGTTGAGTTTTCAACACATTTTCAAATCGATTAACGCTCTGAATAACTTGCAGCGAAAATTTTTTTTCATCAAAACTTCATTTTGAGATGATTGATCCCGCGATATGAGAAAAATATTTCCAAGCCAAATTCGTGAGCGAAACGTTTGACTTCGATTTTTACTCCCTCCTATCGGCACATAATTGGAATTCGTAATTCGGGTAACACGATGAGGCATATTGAAACGACAATAACTCTCTTGATTTCCACTGAAAAAATTCAAAATTTGTGTTCAAATTCAAGCTCAGAATGTTAAATTTCTAAAACATTCAGGCCGCGTCAAAAAATTCCCAACCATTCAAAAGTTTTCTTCGAAACGGTTTACGAAATTGAGTTGTCAACAAAATTTCAAATCGATTAACGCTCTAAATAACTTGCAACGAAAGTATTTTTTAGCCAAAAATTTATTTCGAGATGATTGGTCCCGTGATATAAGAAAAATATTTCAAAGCCAAATTCATGAGAGAAATGTTTGATTTCCATTTTTACTCCCACCTATCGGCACATAATTGGAATCCGTAATTCGGGTAAGATGGTGAGGCATATTGAAACGACAATAACTCTCTTGATTTCCATTGAAAAAGTTCAAAATTTGTTTTCAAATTCAAGCTAAGAATGTGTGCTTTCTAAAACATTAAGGCCGCGTCTAAAAATTCCCAACCGTTCAAAAGTTTTCTTCTAAACGGTTTCCGAAGTTGAGTTCTCAAAACATTTTCAAATCGATCTATGCTCTGAATAACTTGCAGCGAAAGTATTTTTTACCCAAAACTTCATTTTGAGATGATTAATCCAGCGATATAAGAAAAATATTTCCAAGCCAAATTCGTGAGCGAAACGTTTGACTTCCATTTTTCCTCCCTCCTATCGGCACATAATTGGAATCCGTAATTCGGGTAACACGGTGAGACATATTGAAATGACAACAACTCTCTTGATTTCCATTGAAAAAATACAAAATTTGTGTTCAAATTCAAGTTCAGAATGTGTACTTTCTAAAATATTCGTGCGACGTCTAAAAATTCCTAACCGTACAAAAGTTATCTTCTAGATGATTGCTGAAGATGAGTTTTCTACACATTTTCAAATCTGTTAACTCTCGTGAATAACTTGTAGCCAAATTATTTTTTACCCAAAACTTCAATTCGAGATGAGTGATCCCGAGATATAAGCAAAATATTTCCAAGCTAAATTCATGAGCGAAACGTTTCACTTCCATTTTTACTCCCTCCTATCGGAACATAATTGGAATCTGTATTTTGGGTAACACAGTGGCACATTTTGAAACTATAATAACTATCATGATTTCCATTGAAAAAATACAAAATTTGTGTTCAAATTCAAGCTCAAAATGAGTAATTTCTAAAACATGCAGGAGACATCTAAAAATTCATAACGGTTCAAAAGTTATCTTTGAGACGATTACCGAAGAAGAGTTTTAAACACATTTTTAAATCAATTAACGCTCGTGAATAACTTGCAGCCAAATTATTTTTTACCCAAAACTTCAATTCCAGATGATTGATCCCGAGATGTAAGAAAAATATTTCCAAGCCAATTTCGTGAGCGAAATGTTTGACTTCCATTTTTACACCCTCCTATCGGCACATAATTGGAATCCGTATTTCGGGTAACACGGTAAGACATTTTGAAACGACAATAACTCTCTTGATTTCCATTGAAAAAATACAAAATTTGAGTTCAAAGTCAAGCTGAGAATGTGTACTTTCTAAAACATTGGCGCCGCGTCTAAAAATTCCTAACCGTTCAAAAGTTATCTTCAAAACGGTTACCGAAGATGAGTTTTCGACACATTTTCAAATTGGTTAACACTCTGAATAACTTGCAGAGAATGTATTTTTTACCCAAAACTTCATTTTGGAGATGATTGATCCCACGCTATAAGAAAAATTTTTCCAAGCCAAATTCGTGGGCGAAACGTTTGACTTCCATTTTTACTCCATCCTATCGGCACGTAATTGGAATCCGTAATTCGGGTAACACGGTGAGATACAATGAAACCACAATAAGTCTCTTGATTTCTTGTGAAAAAGTAAAAAATTTGTGTTCAAATTCAAGCTCAAAATGTGTGCTTTCTAAAACAATCAGTCCGCGTCCAAAAATTCCAACTGTTTAATACTTTTCTTTGAAACAGTGACCGAACTTCAGTTTTCAACACATTTTCAAATCGATTAACGCTCGTGAATAACTTGCAACCAAAGTATTTTTTACCAAAAACTTCATTTCGAGATGATTGATCCCACGCTATAAGAAAAATATGTCCAAGCCAAATTCGTGAGCAAAATGTTTGACTTCCATTTTTACTCCCTCCAATCGGCACATAATTGGAATCCGTAATTCGCGTAACACGGTGAGATATATTAAAACGACAATAACTCTCTTTATTTGTAGTAAAAAAATACAAAATTTGTGTTCAAATTCAAGCTCAGAATGTGTACTTTCTAAAACATTCGGGTCGTTTCTGAAAATTCCTAATCGTTCAAAAGTTATCTTCGAAACGGTTATCAAAGATGAGTTGTCAACACATTTTCAAATTGATTAATGCTCTAACTAACTTACAGAGAAAGTATTTTTTACCCGAAACTTCATTTCGAAATGATTGATCCCGCGATATAAGAAAAAATATTTCCAAGCCACATTTGTGAGCGAAACGTTTGACTTCTATTTTTGCTCCCTCCTATCGGCACATAATTTGAATCCGTAATTCGGGTAACACAGTGAGATATATTGAAACGACAATAATTCTCTTGATTTCTAGTTAAAAAATACAAAATTTGTGTTAAAATTCAAGCTCGGAATGTGTGCTTTCTAAAACATTAAAGCCGCGTCTAAAAATTCCAAACCGTTCAATACTTTTCTTTGAAACGGTTACCAAAGTTGAGTTTTCAACACATGTTCAAATCGATTAATGCTCGTGAATAACTTGCAACCAAACTATTTTTTACCCAAAACTTCATTTCAAGATGATTGATCCCGTGATATATGAAAAATATTTCCAAGCCAAATTCATGAGCAAAACGTTTGACTTCCATTTTTCCTCCCTCCTATCGGCGCATAATTGGAATCCGTAATTCGGGTAACACGGTGAGGCATATTGAAACGACAATAACTCTCTTGATTTCCATTGAAAAAGTTCAAAATTTTTTTTCAAATTCAAGCTAAGAATGTGTGCTTTCTAAAACATTCAGGCCGCGTCTAAAAATTCCCAACCGTTCAAAAGTTTTCTTCGAAACGGTTTCCGAAGTTGAGTTCTCAACACATTTTCAAATCGATTTACGCTCTGAATAACTTGCAGAGAAAGTATTTTTTACCCGAAACTTCATTTCGAGATGATTGATCCCGCGATATAGGAAAAATATTTCCGAGCCAAATTCGTGAGCGAAATGTTTTACTTCCATTTTCACTCCCTCCTATTGGCACATAATTGGAATCCGTAATTCGGGTAACACAGTGAGATATATTGAAATGACAATAACTCTCTTGATTTCTAGTGAAAAAAATACAAAATTTGTGTTCAAATTCAAGCTTGGAATGTGTGCTTTCTAAAACATTCAAACCGTGTCTAAAAATTCCAAACCGCTCAATAGTTTTCTTCGAAACGGTTACCGAAGTTGAGTTCTCAACACATTTTCAAATCGATTAACACTCGTGAATAACTTGCAACCAATGTAATTTTTTACCCAAAACATCATTTCGAGATGATTGATCCCGCGATATATGAAAAATATTTCCAAGCCAAATTCGTGAGCGAAGGGTTTGACTTCAGTTTTTACTCCCTCCTATCGGCACATAATTGGAATCCGTGTCTCTGGTAACACGGTGAGACATTGTGAAACGAAAATAACTCTCTTGGTTTGCATTGAAAAAATACAAAATTTGTGTTCAAATTCAAGCTCAGAATGTGCACTTCCTAAAACATTTAGGCCGCGTCTGAAAATTCCTAACCGTTCAAAAGTTATCTTCAAAACGGTTACTGGAGTTGAGTTTTCAACACATTTTCAAATATATTAACGCTCTGAATAACTTGCAGCGAAAGTATTCTTTACCGAAAATTTCAATTCGAGATGATTGATCCCTATTCAAGAAAAATATTTCCACGCCAAATTATTGAGCGACACGTTTGACTTCCATTTTTACACCCTCCAATCGGCACATAATTGGACTGTGTAATTCAGGTAACAGGGTGAGACATATTGAAACGATAATAACTCTCTCCATTTCCAGTGAAAAAATACAAAATTTCTATTCATATTCAAGCTCAAAGTGTGTACTTTCTAGAACATTCAGGTCACGTCTAAAAATTCCTTCCCGTTCAAAAGTTATCCTCAAGACGGTTACCGAAGATCAGCTTTCAACACATTTTCAAATCGATTAACGCCCGTGAATAACTTGCAACCAAAGTATTTTTTACCCAAAACTTCATTTCAAGATGATTAATCCCGCGATATATGAAAAATATTTCCAAGCCAAATTCGTGAGCAAAACGCTTGACATCCATTTTTACTCCCTCCTATCTGCACACAATTGGAATCCGTTTTTCGAGTAACACGGTAAGACATTTTGAAACGACAATAACTCTCTTGATTTCCATTGAAAAAATGCAAATTTTGTGTTGAAATTCAAGTTCAGAATGTGTACTTTTAAAACATTCAGGCCGCGTCTAAAAATTCCTAACCGTTGAAAAGTTATCTTCAAAACGGTTACCGAAGTTGAGTTTTCCACACATTTTCAAATCGATTAACACTAGGATTAACTTACAGTGAAAGTATTTTTTACCCAAAACTTCATTTCGAGATGATTGATCCCGCGATATAAGAGAAATATTTCGAAGCAAAATTCGCGATCGAAATGTTTGACTTCCATTTTTACTCCCTCCTATCGGCACATAATTGGAATCCGTATTTCGGGTAACACGGTGAGACATTTTCAAACGACAATAACTCTCTTGATTTCCACTGAAAAAATACAAAATTTGAGTTCGAATTCAAGCTTAGAATGTGTACTTTCTAAAACTTTGGGCCGCGTGTAGAAATTCCTAACCGTTCAAAAGTTATCTTCGAAACGGTTACCAAAGATGAGTTTTCAACTCATTACCAAATTGATTAACGCTCTGAATAACTTGCAGAGAAAGTGTTTTTTACCCAAAACTTCATTTCGAGATGATTGATACCGCGATATAAGAAAAATATTTCCGAGCCAAATTCATGAGCGAAACGTTTGACTTCCATTTTTACTCCCTCCTATCGGCACATAATTGGAATCCGTATTTCGGGTAACACGGTAAGACATTTTGAAACGACAATAACTCTCTTGATTTCCATTGAAAAAATACAAAATTTGAGTTCAAAGTCAAGCTGAGAATGTGTACTTTCTAAAACATTAGCGCCGCGTCTAAAAATTCCTAACCGTTCAAAAGTTATCTTCAAAACGGTTACCGAAGATGAGTTTTCGACACATTTTCAAATTGGTTAACACTCTGAATAACTTGCAGAGAATGTATTTTTTACCCAAAACTTCATTTCGAGATGATTGATCCCACGCTATAAGAAAAATTTTTCCAAGCCAAATTCGTGGGCGAAACGTTTGACTTCCATTTTTACTCCATCCTATCGGCACGTAATTGGAATCCGTAATTCGGGTAACACGGTGAGATACAATGAAACCACAATAAGTCTCTTGATTTCTAGTGAAAAAGTAACAAATTTGTGTTCAAATTCAAGCTCAAAATGTGTGCTTTCTAAAACAATCAGTCCGCGTCCAAAAATTCCAACTGTTTAATACTTTTCTTTGAAACAGTGACCGAACTTCAGTTTTCAACACATTTTCAAATCGATTAACGCTCGTGAATAACTTGCAACCAAAGTATTTTTTACCCAAAACTTCATTTCGAGATGATTGATCCCACGCTATAAGAAAAATATGTCCAAGCCAAATTCGTGAGCAAAACGTTTGACTTCCATTTTTACTCCCTCCAATCGGCACATAATTGGAATCCGTAATTCGGGTAACACGGCGGGATATAATAAAACGACAATAACTCTGTTGATTTCTAGTGAAAAAATAAAAAATTTGTGTTCAAATTCAAGCTCAGAATGTGTGCTTTCTAAAACAATAAGGCCGCGTCTAAAAATTCCCAACTGTTCAATACTTTTCTTTGAAACAGTTACCGAACTTGAGTTTTCAACACATTTTCAAATCGATTCACGCTCGTGAATAACTTGCAACCAAAGTATTTTTTACCCAAAACTTCATTTCGAGATGATTGATCCTGCGATATATGAAAAATATTTCCAAGCCAAATTCGTGAGCAAAACGTTTGGCTTCCATTTTTACTCCCTCCAATCAGCACATAATTGGAATCCGTAATTCGCGTAACACAGTGAGATATATTAAAACGACAATAACTCTCTTGATTTCTAGTAAAAAAATAAAAAATTTGTGTTCAAATTCAAGCTCAAACTGTGTACTTTCTAAAACATTCGGGCTGCGTCTAAAAATTCCTAACCGTTCAAAAGTTATCTTCGAAACGGTTACCGAAGATGAGTTTTCAACACATTTTCAAATTGATTAATGGTCTGACTAACTTACAGAGAAAGTATTTTTTTCCCGAAACTTCATTTCGAAATGACTGATCTCGCGATATAAGAAAAATATTTCCAAGCCAAATTCGTGAGCGAAACGTTTGACTTCCATTTTTGCTCCCTCCTTTCGGCACATAATTGGAATCCGTAATTCGTGTAACACGGTGAGATATATTGAAACGACAATAACTCTCTTGATTTCTAGTGAAAAAATACAAAATTTGTGTTCAAATTCAAGATCGGAATGTGTGCTTTCTAAAACATTAAAGCCGCGTCTAAAAATTCCAAACCGTTCAATACTTTTCTTCGTAACGGTTACCGAAGTTGAGTTTTCAACACATTTTCAAATCGATTAACGCTCGTGAATAACTTGCAACCAAACTATTTTTTACGCAAAACTTCATTTCAAGATGATTGATCCTGTGATATATGAAAAATATTTCCAAGCCAAATTCGTGAGTGAAATGTTTGACTTCCATTTTTACTCCCTCCTATCAGCACATAATTGGAATCCGTATTTCGGGTAACACGGTGAGACATTTTCAAACGACAATAACTCTCTTGATTTCCATTGAAAAAATACAAAATTTGCGTTCGAATTCAAGCTCAGAATGTGTACTTTCTAAAATTTTGGGCCGCGTGTTGAAATTCCTAACCGTTCAAAAGTTATCTTCGAAACGGTTACCAAAGATGAGTTTTCAACTCATTATCAAATTGATTAACGCTTTGAATAACTTGCAGAGACTTGATTTCGAGATGATTGATACCGCGATATAAGAAAAATATTTTCGAGCCAAATTCATGAGCGAAATGTTTGACTTCCATTTTTACTCCCTCCTATCGGCACATAATTGGAATCCGTATTTCGGGTAACACGGTGAGACATTTTGAAACGACAACAACTCTCTTGATGTCTAGTGAAAAAGTATAAAATTTGTGTTGAAATTCAAGCTCAGAATGTGTACTTTCTAAAACATTCGTGCCACGTCTAAAAATTCCTAGCTGTACAAAAGTTATCTTCTAGATGATTGCTGAAGATGAGTTTTCAACACAATTTCAAATCTGTTAACGCTCGTGAATAACTTGCAGCGAAATTATTTTTTACCCAAAACTTCAATTTGAGATGATTGATCCCGAGATATAAGAAAAATATTTCCAAGCTAAATTCGTGAGCGAAACGTTTCACTTCCATTTTTACTCCCTCATATCGGCACATAATTGGAATCTGTATTTTGGGTAACACGGTGGTACATTTTGAAACAACAATAACTCTCATGATTTCCATTGAAAATATACAAAATTTGTGATCAAATTCAAGCTCAGAATGTGTACTTTCTAAAACACGCTGGCCACATCTAAAAATTCCCAACGGTTCAAAAGTTATCTTCGAGACGATTACCGAAGAAGAGTTTTCAACACATTTTCAAATCGATTAACGCTCGTGATTAACTTGCAGCCAAATTATTTTTTACCGAAAACTTCAATTCGAGATGATTGATCCTGAGATGTAAGAAAAATATTTCCAAGCCAATTTCGTGAGCGAAACGTTTGACTTCCATTTTTACACCCTCCTATCGGCACATAATTGGAATCCGTATATCGGGTAACACGGTGAGACATTTTGAAACGACAATAACTCTCTTGATTTTCATTGAAAAAATAAAAAATTTGAGTTCAAAGTCAAGCTGAGAATGTGTACTTTCCAAAACATTGGCGCCGCGTCTAAAAATTCCTAACCATTCAAAAGTTATCTTCAAAACGGTCATCGAAGATGAGTTTTCGACACATTTTCGAATTGGTTAACGCTCTGAATAACTGGCAGAGAATGTATTTTTTACCCGAAACTTCATTTCGAGATGATTGATCCCGCGCTAGAAGAAAAATATTTCCAAGCCAAATTCGTGGGCGAAACGTTTGACTTCCATTTTTACTCCATCCTATCGGCACATAATTGGAATCCGTAATTCGGGTAACACGGCAGGATATAATGAAACGACAATAACTCTCTTGATTTCTAGTGAAAAAATAAAAAAATTGTGTTCAAATTCAAGCTCGGAATGTGTGCTTTCTAAAACAATAAGGCCGCGTCTAAAAATTCCCAACTGTTCAATACTTTTCTTTGAAACAGTTACCAAACTTGAGTTTTCAACACATTTTCAAATCAATTAACGCTCGTGAATAACTTGCAACCAAAGTATTTTTTACCCAAAACTTCATTTCGAGATGATTGATCCTGCGATGTATGAAAAATATTTCCAAGCCAAATTCGTGAGCAAAACATTTGACTTCCATTTTTACTCCCTCCAATCAGCACATAATTGGAATCCGTAATTCGCGTAACACGGTGAGATATATAAAAATGACAATAACTCTCTTGATTTCTAGTAAAAAAATACAAAATTTGTGTTCAAATTCAAGCTCAGAATGTGTACTTTCTAAAACATTCGGGCCGTGTCTAAAAATTCCTAACCGTTCAAAAGTTATATTCGAAACGGTTACAAAAGATGAGTTTTCAACACATTTTCAAATTGATTAATGGTCTGACTAACTTACAGAGCAAGGATTTTTTTTCCCGAAACTTCATTTCGAAATGATTGATCTCGCGATATAAGAAAAATATTTCCAAGCCAATTTCATGAGCGAAACGTTTGACTTCCATTTTTGCTCCCTCCTTTCGGCACATAATTGGAATCCGTAATTCGGGTAACACGGTGAGATATAATGAAACGACAATAACTCTCTTGATTTCTAGTGAAAAAATACAAAGTTTGTGTTCAAATTCAAGCTCGGAATGTGTGCTTTCTAAAACATTAAAGCCCCGTCTAAAAATTCGAAACCGTTCAATACTTTTCTTCGAAACGGTTACCAAAGTTGAGTTTTCAACACATTTTCAAATCGATTAACGCTTGTGAATAACTTGCAACCAAACTATTTTTTACCCGAAACTTCATTTCGAGATGATTGATCCCGCGATATAGGAAAAATATTTCCAAGCCAAATTCGTGAGCAAAACGTTTTACTTCCATTTTCACTCCCTCCTATTGGCACATAATTGGAATCCGTAATTCGGGTAACACAGTGAGATATATTGAAACGACAATAACTCTCTTGATTTCTAGTGAAAAAATACAAAATTTGTGTTCAAATTCAAGCTCGGAATGTCTGCTTTCCAAAACATTCAGGCCGCATCTAAAAATTTCTAACCATTCAATAGTTCTCTTCGAAACAGTTACCGAAGTTGAGTTCTCAACACATTTTCAAATCGATTAACGCTTGTGAATATCTTGCAACCAATGTATTTTTTTTCCCAAAACATCATTTCGAGATGATTGATCCCGCGATATATGAAGAATATTTCCAAGCCAAATTCATGAGCAAAATGTTTGACTTCTGATGATGACATAAAACACCACCACTGAAAAATTGTTCATATGGCTCTTCTACAGGAAAAAGGAGGATGGCACAACCAAGTTGCCTCGTCTGTCCCTTGGACGGACGAACAAGGTCTCATCCATCCCAAAGGACGGACGAGGAAGTCATGGCCATGCTAAGTCACGTCCACCCCTGGTTATGGATGGACGAGCCAAGCACTCATGACTTCACCAATAAACCAAGACCTCCATTACTCGTAATGAGACACCGGTTCAGATGAAGCAACTTCTACGGAAGTTATGGAAGTTACCTCCGATTTTGATGAACTCCTCGACAATAGGAACGGTTATCAGAGAAAATAACCGTTCCATGCGCTATATAAACCCGATTCTGCGTAGAGGTAAAGGATTCTGACTCTTTCATTTTGGAGAAAGAAAAACACTTAGAGATATTTCCTCTCTATTCTAGTTTTCTAACTTCATCATCGGAGGGTCTTAGGCCGGTCTCTACTAGTCTTACTCTGATTGAGTTTAATTTTACAAGATTCAATTCTCAAGATTGTCAAAGTCTGAAGATTTTCAACCCACTGATCTTCGAGGAGTTATCAACTTCCATTTTTAATCCCTCCAATCGGCACATAATTGGAATCCGTAACTCGGGTAACACGGGGAGACATTTTGAAACGACAATAACTCTCTTGATTTGCATTGAAAAAATACAAAATTTGAGTTCAAATTCAAGCTCAGAATGTGTACTTTCTAAAACATGCTGGCCATGTCTAAGAATTCCTAACCGTTCAAAGGTTATCTTCGAAACGGTTACCGAAATTGAGTTTTCAACACATTTTCAAATCATTTAACGCTCGTGAATAACTTGCAACCAATTATTTTTTACCCAAAACTTCAATTCGAGATGATTGATCTCGAGATATAAGAAAAATATTTCCAAGCCATATTCGTGAGCGAAACGTTTGACTTCCATTTTTACTCCCTCGTTTCGGCACATAATTGGAATCCGTATTTCGGGTAACACGGTGAGACATTTTGAAACGACAATAACTCTCTTGATTTCCATTGAAAAAATACAAAATTTGTGTTCAAATTCAAGCTTAGAATGTGTACTTTCTAAAACATGACGGTCCCGTCTAAAAATTCTTCGCTGTTCAAAAGTTATCTTCGAAACGGTTACCGAAATTGAGTTTTCAACACATTTTCAAATCGATGAACGCTCGTGAATAACTTGTGGCCAAATTATTTTTTACCCCAAACTTCAATTCGAGATGATTGATCCCAAGATATAAGAAAAATATTTCCAAGCCATATTCGTGAGCTAAACGTTTGACTTCCATTTTTACTCCCTCCTATCGGCACATAATTGCATTCCGTATTTCGGGTAACACGGTGACACATTTTGTAACGACAATAACTCTCTTGATTTCCTCTAAAAAAATACAAAATTTGTGTTCAAATTCAAGCTCAGAATGTGTGCTTTCTAAAACATGCTGGCCACGTCAAAAAATTCCTAACCGTTCAAAAGTGATCTTCGAAACGGTGACCGAAATTGAGTTTTAAACACATTTTCAAATCGATTAGTGCTCGTGAATAACTTGCATCCAAAGTATTTTTTACCCAAAACTTCAATTCGAGCGGATTGATCCCAAGATATAAGAAAAATATTTCCAAGCCAAATTCGTGAGCGAAACGTTTGACTTCCATTTTTACTCCCTCCTATCGACACATAATTGGAATTCGTATTTCGGGTAACACGGTGACACATTTTGAAACAACAATAACTCTCTTGATTTCCACTCAAAAAATACAAAATTTGTGTTCATATTCAAGCTAAGAATGTCTACTTTCTAAAACATTTGGGCCGCGCCTAAAAATTCCTAACTGTTCAAAAGTTATCGGTGAAACGGTTACCGAAGATACGCATTTTCAAATGGATTAACGCTCTGAATGACTTGCAGTGAAAGTATTTTTTACTCAAAACTTCATTTCGAGATGATTGATCCCGCGATATAAGAAAAATATTTCCAAGCCAAATTCGTGAGCGAAACGTTTGACTTCCATTTTTACTACCTCCCATCGGCATATAATTGGAATCCGTAATTCGTGTAACAAGGTGAGATATATTTAAACGACAATAACTCTCTTGATTTCTAGTGAAAAAATACAAAATTTGTGTTCAAATTCAAGCTCGGAATGTCTGCTTTCTAAAACGTTCAGGCCGCGTCTAAAAATTCCTAACCATTCAATAGTTTTCTTCGAAACGGTTACCAAAGTTGAGTTCTCAACACATTTTCAAATCGATTAACGCTCGTGAATAACTTGAAACCAATGTATTTTTTTCCCAAAACTTCACTTCGAGATGATTGATCCTGAGATATAAGAAAAATAATTCCAAGCCAAATTCGTGAGCGAAACGTTTGACTTTCATATTTACTGCCTCCCATCGGCATATAATTGGAATCCGTAATTCGTGTAACACGGTGAGATATATTTAAACGACAATAACTCTCTTGATTTCTAGTGAAAAAATACAAAATTTGTGTTCAAATTCAAGCTCGGAATGTCTGCTTTCTAAAACATTCAGGCCACGTCTAAAAATTCCCAACCATTCAAAAGTTATCTTCAAAAAGGTTACCGAAGTTGGGTTTTCAACACATTCTCAAATCGATTAAGGCTCTGAATAACTTGCAGCGAAAGTATTTTTTAGCCAAAACATCAATTCGAGGTGATTGATCCCGAGGTATAAGAAAATAAACTCCAGGGCAAATTCGCGAGCGCCACGTTTGACTTTCATTTTTACGCCCTCCTATCAGCACATAATTGGAATCCGTAATTCAGGTAACACGATAAGACATATGGAAACACCAATAACTCTCTTCATTTCCAGTGAAATAATACAAAATTTGTATTCAAATTCAAGCTCAGAATGTGTACTTTCTAAAACATTCCGGCCGTGTCTAAAAATTCCTAATCGTTCAAAAGTTATCTTCGAAACGGTTACCGAAATTGATTTTTCAACACATTTTCAAATCGATTAACGCTTGTGAATAACTTGCAACCAAATTTTTTTTTACCCAAAACTTCAATTTGAGATGATTGATCCCGAGATATAATAAAATATTTCCAAGCCAAATTCGTGAGCGAAACGTTAGACTTCCATTTATACTCCCTCCTTTTGGCACATAATTGGAATCCGTATTTCGGGTAACACGGTGAGACATTTTGAAACGACAATAACTCTCTTGATTTCCATTCAAAAAATACAAAATTTGGGTTCAAATTCAAGCTCAGAATGTGTACTTTCTAAAACATGACAGCCTCGCCTAAAAATTCTTAATCGTTCAAAACTTATCTTCGAAACGGTTACCGAAATTGAGTTTTCAACACATTTTCAAATCGATGAACGCTCGTGAATAACTTGTGGTCAAATTATTTTTTACCCAAAACTTCAATTCGAGATGATTGATCCCGAGATATAAGAAAAATATTTCCAAGCCATATTCGTGAGCGAAATGTTTGACTTCCATTTTTACTCCCTCCTATTGGCACATAATTAGAATCCGTATTTCGGGTAACACGGTGACACATTTTGAATCGAAATAACTCTCTTGATTTCCACTGAAAAAATACAAAATCTGCGTTCAAATTCAAGCTCAGAATGTTTACTTTCTAAAACATGCGGGCCACGTCTAAAAATTCCTAACCATTCAAAAGTTATCTTCGAAACGGTTACCGAAATTGAGTTTTCAACACATTTTCAAATCGATTAGTGCACATGAATAACTTGCAACCAAATTATTTTTTACCCAAAACTTCAATTCGAGATGATTGATCTCGAGATATAAGAAAAATATTTCCAAGCCATATTCGTGAGCGAAACGTTTGACTTCTATTTTTACTCCCTCCATTCGGCACATAATTGGAATCTGTATTTCGGGTAACACAGTGAAACATTTTGAAATGACAATAACTCTCTTGATTTCCACTGAAGAAATACAAAATTTTTGTTCAAATTCAAGCTTAGAATGTGTGCGTTCTACAACATGATGGCCCCATCTAAAAATTCTTAACCGTTGAAAAGTTATCTACGAAACGGTTACCGAAATTGAGTTTTCAACACATTTTCAAATCGATGAATGCTCGTGAATAACTTGCGGTCAAATTATTTTTTACCCAAAACTTCAAATCGAGATGATTGATCCCGAGATATGAGAAAAATATTTCCAAGCCATATTCGTGAGCTAAACGTTTGACTTCCCTTTTTACTCCCTCCTTTCGGTACATAATTGCATTCCATATTTTGGGTAACACGGTAACACATTTTGTAACGACAATAACTCCCTTGATTTCCACTGTAAAAATACAAAATTTGTGTTCAAATTCAAGCTCAGAATGTGTACTTTCTAAAACATGCTGGCCACGTTAGAAAATTCCCAACCGTTCAAAATTTATCTTTGAAACGGTTACCGAAATTGAGTTTTCAACACATTTTCAAACCGATTAATGCTCGTGAATAACTTGCAGCCAAAGTATTTATTACCCAAAACTTCAATTCGAGCGTATTGATCCCAAGATATAAGAAAAATATTTCCAAGCCAAATTCGTGAGCGAAATGTTAGACTTCCATTTATACTCCCTCCTTTTGGCACATAATTGGAATCCGTATTTCGGGTAACACGGTGAGACATTTTGAAACGACAATAACTCTCTTGATTTCCATTCAAAAAATACAAAATTTGGGTTCAAATTCAAGCTCAGAATGTGTACTTTCTGAAACATGACAGCCCCGCCTAAAAATTCTTAATCGTTCAAAACTTATCTTCGAAACGGTTACCGAAATTGAGTTTTCAACATATTTTCAAATCGATGAACGCTCGTGAATAACTTGTGGTCAAATTATTTTTTACCCAAAACTTCAATTCGAGATGATTGATCTCGAGATATAAGAAAAATATTTCCAAGCCATATTCGTGAGCGAAATGTTTGACTTCCATTTTTACTCCCTCGTATTGGCACATAATTAGAATCCGTATTTCGGGTAACACGGTGACACATTTTGAATCGAAATAACTCTCTTGATTTCCACTGAAAAAATACAAAATCTGTGTTCAAATTCAAGCTCAGAATGTTTACTTTCTAAAACATGCGAGCCACGTCTAAAAATTCCTAACCATTCAAAAGTTATCTTCGAAACGGTTACCGAAATTGAGTTTTCAACACATTTTCAAATCGATTAGTGCACATGAATAACTTGCAACCAAATTATTTTTTACCCAAAACTTCAATTCGAGATGATTGATCTCGAGATATAAGAAAAATATTTCCAAGCCATATTCGTGAGCGAAACGTTTGACTTCCATTTTTACTCCCTCCTTTCGGCACATAATTGGAATCCGTATTTCGGGTAACACGGTGAAACATTTTGAAACGACAATAACTCTCTTGATTTCCACTGAAAAAATACAAAATTTTTGTTCAAATTCAAGCTTAGAATGTGTGCGTTCTACAACATGATGGCCCCATCTAAAAATTCTTAACCGTTGAAAAGTTATCTACGAAACGGTTACCGAAATTGAGTTTTCAACACATTTTCAAATCGATGAATGCTCGTGAATAACTTGCGGTCAAATTATTTTTTACCCAAAACTTCAAATCGAGATGATTGATCCCGAGATATGAGAAAAATATTTCCAAGCCATATTCGTGAGCTAAACGTTTGACTTCCCTTTTTACTCCCTCCTTTCGGCACATAATTGCATTCCATATTTTGGGTAACACGGTAACACATTTTGTAACGACAATAACTCCCTTGATTTCCACTGAAAAAATACAAAATTTGTGTTCAAATTCAAGCTTAGAATGTGTACTTTCTAAAACATGCTGGCCACGTTAGAAAATTCCCAACCGTTCAAAATTTATCTTTGAAACGGTTACCGAAATTGAGTTTTCAACACATTTTCAAACCGATTAATGCTCGTGAATAACTTGCAGCCAAAGTATTTATTACCCAAAACTTCAATTCGAGCGTATTGATCCCAAGATATAAGAAAAATATTTCCAAGCCAAATTCGTGAGCGAAACGTTTGACTTCCATTTTTACTCCCTCCTATCGGCACATAATTGGAATCCGTATTTCGGGTAACACGGTGACACATTTTGAAACGAAAATAACTATCTTGATTTCCACTGAAAAAATACAAAATTTGTGTTCAAATTCAAGCTCAGAATGTGTACTTTCTAAGACATGCAGGCCACGTCTAAAAATTCCTAACCTTTCAAAAGTTATCTTTGAAATGGTTACCGAAATTGAGATTTCAACACATTTTCAAATCGATTAACGCTCATGAATAACATGCAGCCAAATTATTTTTTACCCAAAAATTCAATTCGAGATGATTGACCCCGAGATATAAGAAAAATATTTCCAAGCCAAATTCGTGAGCGAAACGTTAGACTTCCATTTTTACTCCCTCCTTTTGGCACATAATTGGAATCCGTATTTCGGGTAACACGGTGAGACATTTTGAAACGACAATAACTCTCTTGATTTCCATTCAAAAAATACAAAATTTGAGTTCAAATTCAAGCTCAGAATGTGTACTTTCTAAAACATGACAGCCCCGCCTAAAAATTCTTAATCGTTCAAAACTTATCTTCGAAACGGTTACCGAAATTGAGTTTTCAACACATTTTCAAATCGATGAACGCTCGTGAATAACTTGTGGTCAAATTATTTTTTACCCAAAACTTCAATTCGAGATGATTGATCCCGAGATATAAGAAAAATATTTCCAAGCCATATTCGTGAGCGAAATGTTTGACTTCCATTTTTACTCCCTCGTATTGGCACATAATTAGAATCCGTATTTCGGGTAACACGGTGACACATTTTGAATCGAAATAACTCTCTTGATTTCCACTGAAAAAATACAAAATCTGTGTTCAAATTCAAGCTCAGAATGTTTACTTTCTAAAACATGCGGGCCACGTCTAAAAATTCCTAACCGTTCAAAAGTTATCTTCGAAACGGTTACCGAAATTGAGTTTTCAACACATTTTCAAATCAATTAGTGCTCATGAATAACTTGCAACCAAATTATTTTTTACCCAAAACTTCAATTCGAGATGATTGATCTCGAGATATAAGAAAAATATTTCCAAGCCATAGTCGTGAGCGAAACGTTTGACTTCCATTTTTACTCCCTCCTTTCGGCACATAATTGGAATCCGTATTTCGGGTAACACGGTGAAACATTTTGAAACGACAATAACTCTCTTGATTTCCACTGAAAAAATACAAAATTTTTGTTCAAATTCAAGCTTAGAATGTGTGCGTTCTAAAACATGACGGCCCCATCTAAAAATTCTTAACCATTCAAAAGTTATCTACGAAACGGTTACCGAAATTGAGTTTTCAACACATTTTCAAATCGATGAACGCAATAACTTGCGGTCAAATTATTTTTTACCCAAAACTTCAAATCGAGATGATTGATCCCGAGATATAAGAAAAATATTTCCAAGCCATATTCGTGAGCTAAACGTTTGACTTCCCTTTTTACTCCCTCCTTTCGGCACATAATTGCATTCCATATTTTGGGTAACACGGTAACACATTTTGTAACGACAATAACTCCCTTGATTTCCACTGAAAAAATACAAAATTTGTGTTCAAATTCAAGCTCAGAATGTGTACTTTCTAAAACATGCTGGCCACGTTTGAAAATTCCCAACCGTTCAAAATTTATCTTTGAAACGGTTACCGAAATTGAGTTTTCAACACAATTTCAAACCGATTAATGCTCGTGAATAACTTGCAGCCAAAGTATTTATTACCCAAAACTTCAATTCGAGCATATTGATCCTAAGATATAAGAAAAATATTTCCAAGCCAAATTCGTGAGCGAAACGTTTGACTTCCATTTTTACTCCCTCCTATCGGCACATAATTGGAATCCGTATTTCGGGTAACACGGTGACACATTTTGAAACGAAAATAACTATCTTGATTTCCACTGAAAAAATACAAAATTTGTGTTCAAATTCAAGCTCAGAATGTGTACTTTCTAAGACATGCAGGCCACGTCTAAAAATTCCTAACCGTTCAAAAGTTATCTTTGAAACGGTTACCAAAATTGAGTTTTCAACACCTTGTCAAATCGATTAACGCTCATGAATAACATGCAGCCAAATTATTTTTTACCCAAAATTTCAATTCGAGATGATTGACCCCGAGATATAAGAAAAACATTTCCAAGCCAAATTCGTGAGCGAAACGTTTCACTTCCATTTTTACTCCCTCCTTTCGGCACATAATTGGAATCCGTATTTCGGGTAACACAGTGAGACATTTTGAAACGGCTATAACTCCCTTGATTTCCATTGAAAAAATACAAAATTTTTGTTCAAATTCAAGCTCAGAATGTGTACTTTCTAAAACATTCGGGCCGCGTCTAAAAATTCCTAACCGTTCAAAAGTTATCTTCAAAACGGTTACCGAAGATGAGTTTTCAACACATTTTCAAATGGATTAATGCTCTGAATGACTTGCAGAGAAAGTATGTTTTACCCGAAACTTTATTTCGAGACGATTGACCCCGCGATATAAGAAAAATATTTCCATGCCAAATTCATGATCAAAATGTTTGACTTCCATTTTTATTCCCTCCTATCGGAATAAAATTGCAATCCGTAGTTCGGGTAACACGGTGAGAAATTTTGAAACGACAATAAATCTCTTGATTTCCATTGAAAAAATACAAAATTTGTGTTCACTTTCAAGCTCAGAACGTGTACTTTCTGAAACATTCGAGCCACGTCTAAATATTCCTAACGGTTCAAAAGTTATCTTCGGGACAATTACCGAAGATGAATTTTCAACACATTTTGAAATCGATTAACGCTCATGAATAACTTGCAGCAAATTTATTTTTTACCCAAAACTTCAATTCGAGATGATTGATCCCGAGATATAAGAAAAATATTTCCAAACTCAATTCGTGAGCAAAACATTTGACTTCCATTTTTACTCCCCCCTATCGGCACATAATTGGTGTCCATAACTCGGGTAGCACGGTGAGACATTTTGAAACGACGGTAATTCTCTTGATTTGCATTGAAAAAATACAAAATTTCTGTTCAAATTCAAGCTCAGAATGTGCACTTTCTAAAACATTGAGGCCGCGTCTAAAAATTCCTAACCATTCAAAAGTTATCTTCAAAAAGGTTACCGAAGTTGAGTTTTCAACACATTTTGAAATCGATTAACGCTCTGAATAACTTGCAGCGAAAGTATTTTTTAGCCAAAACATCAATTCGAGGAGATTAATCCCGAGGTATAAGAATAATATTTCCAAGCCAAATTCGTGAGCGACACGTTTCACTTTCATTTTTACGCCCTCCTATCGGCACATAATTGGAATCCATAGATCAGGTAACACGGTGAGACATATGGAAACGACAATAACTCTCTTCATTTCCGGTGAAATAATACAAAATTTGTATTCAAATTCAAGCTCAGAATGTGTAATTTCTAAAACATTCGGGCCGCGTCTAAAAATTCCTAACCGTTCAAAAGTGATCTTCAAAACAGTTACCGAAGATGAGTTTTCAGCACATTTTCGAATTGATTAACGCTCTGACTAACTTGTAGAGAAAGTATTTTTTACCTGAAACTTCATTTCGAGATGATTGAACCCGCGATATAAGAAAAATATTTCGAAGCCAAATTCGTGAGTGAAACGTTTGACTTCCATTTTTACCCCCTCCCATTGGCATATAATTGGAATCCGTAATTCGGGTAACACGGTGAGATATATTGAAACGACAATAACTCTCTTGATTTCTAGTGAAAAAATACAAAACTTGTATTCAACTTCAAGCTCAGAATGTGTGCTTTCTAAAACATTAAGGGCGCGTCTAAAAATTCCTAACCGTTCAATACTTTTCTTCGAAATGGTTACCAAAGTTGAGTTTTCAACACATTTTCAAATCAATTATCACTCGTGAATAGCTTGCAAGCAAAGTATTTTTTACCAAAAACTTCAGTTCGAGATGATTGATCCTGCGTTATATGAAAAATATTTCCAAGCCAAATTCATAAGCAAAATGCTTGACTTCCATTTTTACTCCCTCCTATCGGAACATAATTGGAATCCGTAATACGGGTAACACGGTGAGATATATTTAAACGACAATAACTTTCTTGATTTCTAGTGAAAAATTACAAAATTTGTGTTCAAATTCAAGTTTAGAATGTGTACTTTCTAAAACAATCGGGCCGCGTCTAAAAGATCCTAACCGTTCAAAAGTTATCTTCGGGACGATTACCGAGGATGAGTTTTCAAGACATTTTCAAATTGATTAACACTCTGAATAACATGCAGAGAAAGTATTTTTTTGCATGAAACTTCATTTCGAGATGATTGGCCACGCGATATAAGAAAAATATTTCCAAGCCAAATTTGTGAGCGAAACATTTGATTTCCATTTTTACTCCTTCCTATCGGCACATAATTGGAATCGGTAATTCGGGTAACACGGTGAGATATATTGAAATGACAATAACTCTCATGATTTCTAGTGAAAATATACAAAATTTGTGTTCAAATTCAAGCTCGGAATGTGTGCTTTCTAAAACATTCAGGCCGCGTCTAAAAATTCCTAACCGTTCAATAGTTTTCTTCGAAACGGTTACTGAAGTTTAGTTGTCAACATATTTTCAAATCGATTAACGCTCGTGAATAACTTGCAACCAATGTATTTTTTACCCAAAACTTCATTTCAAGATGATTGATCCCGCGATATAAGAAAAATATTTCCAAGCCAAATTCATGATCGAAACGTTTGACTTCCACTTTTACTCCCTCCTTTCGGCGCATAATTGGAATCCGTAATTCGGGTAACACGGTGAGATATATTTAAACGACAATAACTTTCTTGATTTCCAGTGAAAAAATACAAAATTTGGGTTCAAATTCAAGCTCAGAATGTGTACTTTCTAAAACATTCGGGCCGCGTGTAAAAGATCCTAACCGTTCAAAAGCTATCTTTGGGACGATTACCGAGGATGAGTTTTCAACACATTTTCAAATCGATTAACGCTCGTGAAAAACTTGCAACCAAAGTGTTTTTTACCCGAAACTTCATTTCGAGATGATTGATCCCGCGATATGTGAAACATATATCTAGGCCAAATTCGTGAGCAAAACATTTGACTTCCATTTTTACTCCCTCCTATCGGCACATAATTGGAATCCGTATTTCGGGTAACACGGTGAGACATTTTGAAACGACAATAACTCTCTTGATTTCCATTGAAAAAATACAAAATTTTTGTTCAAATTCAAGCTCAGAATGTGTACTTTCAAAAACATTCGGGCCGCATCTAAAAATTCCAAACCGTTCAAAAGTTATCTTCGAAACGGTTACCGAAGATGAGTTTTCAAGACATTTTCAAATTGATTAACGCTCTGAATAACATGCAGAGAAAGTATTTTTTACCCGAAACTTCATTTCGAGATGATTGACCCCGCGATATTTGAAAAATATTTCCAAGCCAAATTTGTGAGCGAAATGTTTGATTTCCATTTTTACTCCTTCCTATCGGCACATAATTGGAATCGATAATTCGGATAACACGGTGAGATATATTGAAATGACCATAACTCTCATGATTTCTAGTGAAAAAATACAAAATTTGTGTTCAAATTCAAGCTCGGAATGTGTTCTTTCTAAAACATTCAGGCTGCGTCTAAAAATTCATAACCGTTCAAAAGTTTTCCTCGAAACGGTTACCCAAGTTGAGTTGTCAACACATTTTCAAATCGATTAACGCTCGTGAATAATTTGCAACCAATGTATTTTTTACCCAAAGCTTCATTTCGAGATGATTGATCTCGTGATATAAGAAAAATATTTCCAAGCCAAATTCGTGATCGAAACATTTGACTTCCATTTTTACTCCCTCGTATCTGCGCATAATTGGAATCCGTAATTCGGGTAACACGGTGAGATATATTTAAGCGACAATAACTTTCTTGATTTCTAATGAAAAAATACAAAATTTTGGTTCAAATTCAAGCTCAGAATGTGTACTTTCTAAAACATTCGGGCCGCATCTAAAAAATCCTAACCGTTCAAAAGTTATCTTAAGGACGATTACCGGGGATGAGTGTTCAACACATTTTCAAATCGATTAACACTCGTGAATAACTTGCAACCAAAGTATTTTTTACCCGAAACTTCATTTCGAGATGATTGATCCCACGATATGTGAAACATATTTCCAAGCCAAATTCGTGAGCAAAACATTTGACTTCCATTTTTACTCCCTCCTATCGGCACATAATTGGAATCCGTATTTCGGGTAACACGGTGAGACATTTTGAAACAACAATAACTCTCTTGATTTCCATTGAAAAAATACAAAATTTGTGTTCAAATTCAAGCTCAGAATGTGTACTTTCTAAAACGTTCGGGCTGTGTCTAAAAATTCCAAACCGTTCAAAAGTTATCTTCGAAACGGTTACCGAAGATGAGTTTTCAAGACATTTTCAAATTGATTAAAGCTCTGAATAACATGCAGAGAAAGTATTTTTTACCCGAAACTTCATTTCGAGACGATTGACCCCGCGATATAAGAAATATATTTCCAAGCCAAATTTGTGAGGGAAATGTTTGATTTCGATTTTTACTCCTTCCTATCAGCACGTAATTGGAATCGATAATTCGGGTAACACGGTGAGATATATTAAGATGAAAATAACTCTCATGATTTCTAGTGAAAAAATACAAAATTTGTGTTCAAATTCAAGCTCGGAATGTGTTCTTCCTAAAACATTCAGGCTGCGTCTAAAAATTCATAACCGTTCAATAGTTTTCTTCTAAACTATTACCGAAGTTTAGTTGTCAACACATTTTCAAATCGATTAACGCTCGTGAATAACTTGGAACCAATGTATTTTTTACCCAAAACTTCATTTTGAGATGATTGATCCTGCGATATAAGAAAAATATTTCGAAGTCAAATTCATGATCGAAACGTTTGACTTCCATTTTTACTCCCTCCTATCGGTGCATAATTGGAATCCGTAATTCGGGTAACACGGCAAGATATATTTAAATGACAATAACTTTCTTGATTTCTAGTGAAAAAATACAAAATTTTGGTTCAACTGCAAGCTCAGAATGTGTACTTTCTAAAACATTCAGGCCGCGTCTAAAAGATCCTAACCGTTCAAAAGTTATTTTCGGGACGATTACTGAGGATGAGTTTTCAACACATTTTCTAATCGATTAATGCTCGTGAATAACTTGCAACCAAAGTATTTTTTACCCGAAACTTCATTTCGAGATGATTGATCCCGCGATATGTGAAACATATTTCCAAGCCAAATTCGTGAGCAAAACATTTGACTTCCATTTTTACTCCCTCCTATCCGCGCATAATTGGAATCCGTATTTCGGGTAACACGGTGAGACATTTTGAAACGACAATAACTCTCTTGATTTCCATTGAAAAAATACAAAATTTTTGTTCAAATTCAAGCTCAGAATGTGTACTTTCAAAAACATTCGGGCCGCATCTAAAAATTCCAAACCGTTCAAAAGTTATCTTCGAAACGGTTACCGAAGATGAGTTTTCAAGACATTTTCAAATTGATTAACGCTCTGAATAACATGCAGAGAAAGTATTTTTTACCCAAAACTTCATTTCGAGATGATTGACCCCGCGATATTTGAAAAATATTTCCAAGCCAAATTTGTGAGCGAAATGTTTGATTTCCATTTTTACTCCTTCCTATCGGCACATAATTGGAATCGGTAATTCGGGTAACACGGTGAGATATATTGAAATGACAATAACTCTCATGATTTCTAGTGAAAATATACAAAATTTGTGTTCAAATTCAAGCTCGGAATGTGTGCTTTCTAAAACATTCAGGCCGCGTCTAAAAATTCCTAACCGTTCAATAGTTTTCTTCGAAACGGTTACTGAAGTTTAGTTGTCAACATATTTTCAAATCGATTAACGCTCGTGAATAACTTGCAACCAATGTATTTTTTACCCAAAACTTCATTTCAAGATGATTGATCCCGCGATATAAGAAAAATATTTCCAAGCCAAATTCATGATCGAAACGTTTGACTTCCACTTTTACTCCCTCCTTTCGGCGCATAATTGGAATCCGTAATTCGGGTAACACGGTGAGATATATTTAAACGACAATAACTTTCTTGATTTCCAGTGAAAAAATACAAAATTTGGGTTCAAATTCAAGCTCAGAATGTGTACTTTCTAAAACATTCGGGCCGCGTGTAAAAGATCCTAACCGTTCAAAAGCTATCTTTGGGACGATTACCGAGGATGAGTTTTCAACACATTTTCAAATCGATTAACGCTCGTGAAAAACTTGCAACCAAAGTGTTTTTTACCCGAAACTTCATTTCGAGATGATTGATCCCGCGATATGTGAAACATATATCTAGGCCAAATTCGTGAGCAAAACATTTGACTTCCATTTTTACTCCCTCCTATCGGCACATAATTGGAATCCGTATTTCGGGTAACACGGTGAGACATTTTGAAACGACAATAACTCTCTTGATTTCCATTGAAAAAATACAAAATTTTTGTTCAAATTCAAGCTCAGAATGTGTACTTTCAAAAACATTCGGGCCGCATCTAAAAATTCCAAACCGTTCAAAAGTTATCTTCGAAACGGTTACCGAAGATGAGTTTTCAAGACATTTTCAAATTGATTAACGCTCTGAATAACATGCAGAGAAAGTATTTTTTACCCGAAACTTCATTTCGAGATGATTGACCCCGCGATATTTGAAAAATATTTCCAAGCCAAATTTGTGAGCGAAATGTTTGATTTCCATTTTTACTCCTTCCTATCGGCACATAATTGGAATCGATAATTCGGATAACACGGTGAGATATATTGAAATGACCATAACTCTCATGATTTCTAGTGAAAAAATACAAAATTTGTGTTCAAATTCAAGCTCGGAATGTGTTCTTTCTAAAACATTCAGGCTGCGTCTAAAAATTCATAACCGTTCAAAAGTTTTCCTCGAAACGGTTACCCAAGTTGAGTTGTCAACACATTTTCAAATCGATTAACGCTCGTGAATAATTTGCAACCAATGTATTTTTTACCCAAAGCTTCATTTCGAGATGATTGATCTCGTGATATAAGAAAAATATTTCCAAGCCAAATTCGTGATCGAAACATTTGACTTCCATTTTTACTCCCTCGTATCTGCGCATAATTGGAATCCGTAATTCGGGTAACACGGTGAGATATATTTAAGCGACAATAACTTTCTTGATTTCTAATGAAAAAATACAAAATTTTGGTTCAAATTCAAGCTCAGAATGTGTACTTTCTAAAACATTCGGGCCGCATCTAAAAAATCCTAACCGTTCAAAAGTTATCTTAAGGACGATTACCGGGGATGAGTGTTCAACACATTTTCAAATCGATTAACACTCGTGAATAACTTGCAACCAAAGTATTTTTTACCCGAAACTTCATTTCGAGATGATTGATCCCACGATATGTGAAACATATTTCCAAGCCAAATTCGTGAGCAAAACATTTGACTTCCATTTTTACTCCCTCCTATCGGCACATAATTGGAATCCGTATTTCGGGTAACACGGTGAGACATTTTGAAACAACAATAACTCTCTTGATTTCCATTGAAAAAATACAAAATTTGTGTTCAAATTCAAGCTCAGAATGTGTACTTTCTAAAACGTTCGGGCTGTGTCTAAAAATTCCAAACCGTTCAAAAGTTATCTTCGAAACGGTTACCGAAGATGAGTTTTCAAGACATTTTCAAATTGATTAAAGCTCTGAATAACATGCAGAGAAAGTATTTTTTACCCGAAACTTCATTTCGAGACGATTGACCCCGCGATATAAGAAATATATTTCCAAGCCAAATTTGTGAGGGAAATGTTTGATTTCGATTTTTACTCCTTCCTATCAGCACGTAATTGGAATCGATAATTCGGGTAACACGGTGAGATATATTAAGATGAAAATAACTCTCATGATTTCTAGTGAAAAAATACAAAATTTGTGTTCAAATTCAAGCTCGGAATGTGTTCTTCCTAAAACATTCAGGCTGCGTCTAAAAATTCATAACCGTTCAATAGTTTTCTTCTAAACTATTACCGAAGTTTAGTTGTCAACACATTTTCAAATCGATTAACGCTCGTGAATAACTTGGAACCAATGTATTTTTTACCCAAAACTTCATTTTGAGATGATTGATCCTGCGATATAAGAAAAATATTTCGAAGTCAAATTCATGATCGAAACGTTTGACTTCCATTTTTACTCCCTCCTATCGGTGCATAATTGGAATCCGTAATTCGGGTAACACGGCAAGATATATTTAAATGACAATAACTTTCTTGATTTCTAGTGAAAAAATACAAAATTTTGGTTCAACTGCAAGCTCAGAATGTGTACTTTCTAAAACATTCAGGCCGCGTCTAAAAGATCCTAACCGTTCAAAAGTTATTTTCGGGACGATTACTGAGGATGAGTTTTCAACACATTTTCTAATCGATTAATGCTCGTGAATAACTTGCAACCAAAGTATTTTTTACCCGAAACTTCATTTCGAGATGATTGATCCCGCGATATGTGAAACATATTTCCAAGCCAAATTCGTGAGCAAAACATTTGACTTCCATTTTTACTCCCTCCTATCCGCGCATAATTGGAATCCGTATTTCGGGTAACACGGTGAGACATTTTGAAACGACAATAACTCTCTTGATTTCCATTGAAAAAATACAAAATTTTTGTTCAAATTCAAGCTCAGAATGTGTACTTTCAAAAACATTCGGGCCGCATCTAAAAATTCCAAACCGTTCAAAAGTTATCTTCGAAACGGTTACCGAAGATGAGTTTTCAAGACATTTTCAAATTGATTAACGCTCTGAATAACATGCAGAGAAAGTATTTTTTACCCAAAACTTCATTTCGAGATGATTGACCCCGCGATATTTGAAAAATATTTCCAAGCCAAATTTGTGAGCGAAATGTTTGATTTCCATTTTTACTCCTTCCTATCGGCACATAATTGGAATCGGTAATTCGGGTAACACGGTGAGATATATTGAAATGACAATAACTCTCATGATTTCTAGTGAAAATATACAAAATTTGTGTTCAAATTCAAGCTCGGAATGTGTGCTTTCTAAAACATTCAGGCCGCGTCTAAAAATTCCTAACCGTTCAATAGTTTTCTTCGAAACGGTTACTGAAGTTTAGTTGTCAACATATTTTCAAATCGATTAACGCTCGTGAATAACTTGCAACCAATGTATTTTTTACCCAAAACTTCATTTCAAGATGATTGATCCCGCGATATAAGAAAAATATTTCCAAGCCAAATTCATGATCGAAACGTTTGACTTCCACTTTTACTCCCTCCTTTCGGCGCATAATTGGAATCCGTAATTCGGGTAACACGGTGAGATATATTTAAACGACAATAACTTTCTTGATTTCCAGTGAAAAAATACAAAATTTGGGTTCAAATTCAAGCTCAGAATGTGTACTTTCTAAAACATTCGGGCCGCGTGTAAAAGATCCTAACCGTTCAAAAGCTATCTTTGGGACGATTACCGAGGATGAGTTTTCAACACATTTTCAAATCGATTAACGCTCGTGAAAAACTTGCAACCAAAGTGTTTTTTACCCGAAACTTCATTTCGAGATGATTGATCCCGCGATATGTGAAACATATATCTAGGCCAAATTCGTGAGCAAAACATTTGACTTCCATTTTTACTCCCTCCTATCGGCACATAATTGGAATCCGTATTTCGGGTAACACGGTGAGACATTTTGAAACGACAATAACTCTCTTGATTTCCATTGAAAAAATACAAAATTTTTGTTCAAATTCAAGCTCAGAATGTGTACTTTCAAAAACATTCGGGCCGCATCTAAAAATTCCAAACCGTTCAAAAGTTATCTTCGAAACGGTTACCGAAGATGAGTTTTCAAGACATTTTCAAATTGATTAACGCTCTGAATAACATGCAGAGAAAGTATTTTTTACCCGAAACTTCATTTCGAGATGATTGACCCCGCGATATTTGAAAAATATTTCCAAGCCAAATTTGTGAGCGAAATGTTTGATTTCCATTTTTACTCCTTCCTATCGGCACATAATTGGAATCGATAATTCGGATAACACGGTGAGATATATTGAAATGACCATAACTCTCATGATTTCTAGTGAAAAAATACAAAATTTGTGTTCAAATTCAAGCTCGGAATGTGTTCTTTCTAAAACATTCAGGCTGCGTCTAAAAATTCATAACCGTTCAAAAGTTTTCCTCGAAACGGTTACCCAAGTTGAGTTGTCAACACATTTTCAAATCGATTAACGCTCGTGAATAATTTGCAACCAATGTATTTTTTACCCAAAGCTTCATTTCGAGATGATTGATCTCGTGATATAAGAAAAATATTTCCAAGCCAAATTCGTGATCGAAACATTTGACTTCCATTTTTACTCCCTCGTATCTGCGCATAATTGGAATCCGTAATTCGGGTAACACGGTGAGATATATTTAAGCGACAATAACTTTCTTGATTTCTAATGAAAAAATACAAAATTTTGGTTCAAATTCAAGCTCAGAATGTGTACTTTCTAAAACATTCGGGCCGCATCTAAAAAATCCTAACCGTTCAAAAGTTATCTTAAGGACGATTACCGGGGATGAGTGTTCAACACATTTTCAAATCGATTAACACTCGTGAATAACTTGCAACCAAAGTATTTTTTACCCGAAACTTCATTTCGAGATGATTGATCCCACGATATGTGAAACATATTTCCAAGCCAAATTCGTGAGCAAAACATTTGACTTCCATTTTTACTCCCTCCTATCGGCACATAATTGGAATCCGTATTTCGGGTAACACGGTGAGACATTTTGAAACAACAATAACTCTCTTGATTTCCATTGAAAAAATACAAAATTTGTGTTCAAATTCAAGCTCAGAATGTGTACTTTCTAAAACGTTCGGGCTGTGTCTAAAAATTCCAAACCGTTCAAAAGTTATCTTCGAAACGGTTACCGAAGATGAGTTTTCAAGACATTTTCAAATTGATTAAAGCTCTGAATAACATGCAGAGAAAGTATTTTTTACCCGAAACTTCATTTCGAGACGATTGACCCCGCGATATAAGAAATATATTTCCAAGCCAAATTTGTGAGGGAAATGTTTGATTTCGATTTTTACTCCTTCCTATCAGCACGTAATTGGAATCGATAATTCGGGTAACACGGTGAGATATATTAAGATGAAAATAACTCTCATGATTTCTAGTGAAAAAATACAAAATTTGTGTTCAAATTCAAGCTCGGAATGTGTTCTTCCTAAAACATTCAGGCTGCGTCTAAAAATTCATAACCGTTCAATAGTTTTCTTCTAAACTATTACCGAAGTTTAGTTGTCAACACATTTTCAAATCGATTAACGCTCGTGAATAACTTGGAACCAATGTATTTTTTACCCAAAACTTCATTTTGAGATGATTGATCCTGCGATATAAGAAAAATATTTCGAAGTCAAATTCATGATCGAAACGTTTGACTTCCATTTTTACTCCCTCCTATCGGTGCATAATTGGAATCCGTAATTCGGGTAACACGGCAAGATATATTTAAATGACAATAACTTTCTTGATTTCTAGTGAAAAAATACAAAATTTTGGTTCAACTGCAAGCTCAGAATGTGTACTTTCTAAAACATTCAGGCCGCGTCTAAAAGATCCTAACCGTTCAAAAGTTATTTTCGGGACGATTACTGAGGATGAGTTTTCAACACATTTTCTAATCGATTAATGCTCGTGAATAACTTGCAACCAAAGTATTTTTTACCCGAAACTTCATTTCGAGATGATTGATCCCGCGATATGTGAAACATATTTCCAAGCCAAATTCGTGAGCAAAACATTTGACTTCCATTTTTACTCCCTCCTATCCGCGCATAATTGGAATCCGTATTTCGGGTAACACGGTGAGACATTTTGAAACGACAATAACTCTCTTGATTTCCATTGAAAAAATACAAAATTTTTGTTCAAATTCAAGCTCAGAATGTGTACTTTCAAAAACATTCGGGCCGCATCTAAAAATTCCAAACCGTTCAAAAGTTATCTTCGAAACGGTTACCGAAGATGAGTTTTCAAGACATTTTCAAATTGATTAACGCTCTGAATAACATGCAGAGAAAGTATTTTTTACCCAAAACTTCATTTCGAGATGATTGACCCCGCGATATTTGAAAAATATTTCCAAGCCAAATTTGTGAGCGAAATGTTTGATTTCCATTTTTACTCCTTCCTATCGGCACATAATTGGAATCGGTAATTCGGGTAACACGGTGAGATATATTGAAATGACAATAACTCTCATGATTTCTAGTGAAAATATACAAAATTTGTGTTCAAATTCAAGCTCGGAATGTGTGCTTTCTAAAACATTCAGGCCGCGTCTAAAAATTCCTAACCGTTCAATAGTTTTCTTCGAAACGGTTACTGAAGTTTAGTTGTCAACATATTTTCAAATCGATTAACGCTCGTGAATAACTTGCAACCAATGTATTTTTTACCCAAAACTTCATTTCAAGATGATTGATCCCGCGATATAAGAAAAATATTTCCAAGCCAAATTCATGATCGAAACGTTTGACTTCCACTTTTACTCCCTCCTTTCGGCGCATAATTGGAATCCGTAATTCGGGTAACACGGTGAGATATATTTAAACGACAATAACTTTCTTGATTTCCAGTGAAAAAATACAAAATTTGGGTTCAAATTCAAGCTCAGAATGTGTACTTTCTAAAACATTCGGGCCGCGTGTAAAAGATCCTAACCGTTCAAAAGCTATCTTTGGGACGATTACCGAGGATGAGTTTTCAACACATTTTCAAATCGATTAACGCTCGTGAAAAACTTGCAACCAAAGTGTTTTTTACCCGAAACTTCATTTCGAGATGATTGATCCCGCGATATGTGAAACATATATCTAGGCCAAATTCGTGAGCAAAACATTTGACTTCCATTTTTACTCCCTCCTATCGGCACATAATTGGAATCCGTATTTCGGGTAACACGGTGAGACATTTTGAAACGACAATAACTCTCTTGATTTCCATTGAAAAAATACAAAATTTTTGTTCAAATTCAAGCTCAGAATGTGTACTTTCAAAAACATTCGGGCCGCATCTAAAAATTCCAAACCGTTCAAAAGTTATCTTCGAAACGGTTACCGAAGATGAGTTTTCAAGACATTTTCAAATTGATTAACGCTCTGAATAACATGCAGAGAAAGTATTTTTTACCCGAAACTTCATTTCGAGATGATTGACCCCGCGATATTTGAAAAATATTTCCAAGCCAAATTTGTGAGCGAAATGTTTGATTTCCATTTTTACTCCTTCCTATCGGCACATAATTGGAATCGATAATTCGGATAACACGGTGAGATATATTGAAATGACCATAACTCTCATGATTTCTAGTGAAAAAATACAAAATTTGTGTTCAAATTCAAGCTCGGAATGTGTTCTTTCTAAAACATTCAGGCTGCGTCTAAAAATTCATAACCGTTCAAAAGTTTTCCTCGAAACGGTTACCCAAGTTGAGTTGTCAACACATTTTCAAATCGATTAACGCTCGTGAATAATTTGCAACCAATGTATTTTTTACCCAAAGCTTCATTTCGAGATGATTGATCTCGTGATATAAGAAAAATATTTCCAAGCCAAATTCGTGATCGAAACATTTGACTTCCATTTTTACTCCCTCGTATCTGCGCATAATTGGAATCCGTAATTCGGGTAACACGGTGAGATATATTTAAGCGACAATAACTTTCTTGATTTCTAATGAAAAAATACAAAATTTTGGTTCAAATTCAAGCTCAGAATGTGTACTTTCTAAAACATTCGGGCCGCATCTAAAAAATCCTAACCGTTCAAAAGTTATCTTAAGGACGATTACCGGGGATGAGTGTTCAACACATTTTCAAATCGATTAACACTCGTGAATAACTTGCAACCAAAGTATTTTTTACCCGAAACTTCATTTCGAGATGATTGATCCCACGATATGTGAAACATATTTCCAAGCCAAATTCGTGAGCAAAACATTTGACTTCCATTTTTACTCCCTCCTATCGGCACATAATTGGAATCCGTATTTCGGGTAACACGGTGAGACATTTTGAAACAACAATAACTCTCTTGATTTCCATTGAAAAAATACAAAATTTGTGTTCAAATTCAAGCTCAGAATGTGTACTTTCTAAAACGTTCGGGCTGTGTCTAAAAATTCCAAACCGTTCAAAAGTTATCTTCGAAACGGTTACCGAAGATGAGTTTTCAAGACATTTTCAAATTGATTAAAGCTCTGAATAACATGCAGAGAAAGTATTTTTTACCCGAAACTTCATTTCGAGACGATTGACCCCGCGATATAAGAAATATATTTCCAAGCCAAATTTGTGAGGGAAATGTTTGATTTCGATTTTTACTCCTTCCTATCAGCACGTAATTGGAATCGATAATTCGGGTAACACGGTGAGATATATTAAGATGAAAATAACTCTCATGATTTCTAGTGAAAAAATACAAAATTTGTGTTCAAATTCAAGCTCGGAATGTGTTCTTCCTAAAACATTCAGGCTGCGTCTAAAAATTCATAACCGTTCAATAGTTTTCTTCTAAACTATTACCGAAGTTTAGTTGTCAACACATTTTCAAATCGATTAACGCTCGTGAATAACTTGGAACCAATGTATTTTTTACCCAAAACTTCATTTTGAGATGATTGATCCTGCGATATAAGAAAAATATTTCGAAGTCAAATTCATGATCGAAACGTTTGACTTCCATTTTTACTCCCTCCTATCGGTGCATAATTGGAATCCGTAATTCGGGTAACACGGCAAGATATATTTAAATGACAATAACTTTCTTGATTTCTAGTGAAAAAATACAAAATTTTGGTTCAACTGCAAGCTCAGAATGTGTACTTTCTAAAACATTCAGGCCGCGTCTAAAAGATCCTAACCGTTCAAAAGTTATTTTCGGGACGATTACTGAGGATGAGTTTTCAACACATTTTCTAATCGATTAATGCTCGTGAATAACTTGCAACCAAAGTATTTTTTACCCGAAACTTCATTTCGAGATGATTGATCCCGCGATATGTGAAACATATTTCCAAGCCAAATTCGTGAGCAAAACATTTGACTTCCATTTTTACTCCCTCCTATCCGCGCATAATTGGAATCCGTATTTCGGGTAACACGGTGAGACATTTTGAAACGACAATAACTCTCTTGATTTCCATTGAAAAAATACAAAATTTTTGTTCAAATTCAAGCTCAGAATGTGTACTTTCAAAAACATTCGGGCCGCATCTAAAAATTCCAAACCGTTCAAAAGTTATCTTCGAAACGGTTACCGAAGATGAGTTTTCAAGACATTTTCAAATTGATTAACGCTCTGAATAACATGCAGAGAAAGTATTTTTTACCCAAAACTTCATTTCGAGATGATTGACCCCGCGATATTTGAAAAATATTTCCAAGCCAAATTTGTGAGCGAAATGTTTGATTTCCATTTTTACTCCTTCCTATCGGCACATAATTGGAATCGGTAATTCGGGTAACACGGTGAGATATATTGAAATGACAATAACTCTCATGATTTCTAGTGAAAATATACAAAATTTGTGTTCAAATTCAAGCTCGGAATGTGTGCTTTCTAAAACATTCAGGCCGCGTCTAAAAATTCCTAACCGTTCAATAGTTTTCTTCGAAACGGTTACTGAAGTTTAGTTGTCAACATATTTTCAAATCGATTAACGCTCGTGAATAACTTGCAACCAATGTATTTTTTACCCAAAACTTCATTTCAAGATGATTGATCCCGCGATATAAGAAAAATATTTCCAAGCCAAATTCATGATCGAAACGTTTGACTTCCACTTTTACTCCCTCCTTTCGGCGCATAATTGGAATCCGTAATTCGGGTAACACGGTGAGATATATTTAAACGACAATAACTTTCTTGATTTCCAGTGAAAAAATACAAAATTTGGGTTCAAATTCAAGCTCAGAATGTGTACTTTCTAAAACATTCGGGCCGCGTGTAAAAGATCCTAACCGTTCAAAAGCTATCTTTGGGACGATTACCGAGGATGAGTTTTCAACACATTTTCAAATCGATTAACGCTCGTGAAAAACTTGCAACCAAAGTGTTTTTTACCCGAAACTTCATTTCGAGATGATTGATCCCGCGATATGTGAAACATATATCTAGGCCAAATTCGTGAGCAAAACATTTGACTTCCATTTTTACTCCCTCCTATCGGCACATAATTGGAATCCGTATTTCGGGTAACACGGTGAGACATTTTGAAACGACAATAACTCTCTTGATTTCCATTGAAAAAATACAAAATTTTTGTTCAAATTCAAGCTCAGAATGTGTACTTTCAAAAACATTCGGGCCGCATCTAAAAATTCCAAACCGTTCAAAAGTTATCTTCGAAACGGTTACCGAAGATGAGTTTTCAAGACATTTTCAAATTGATTAACGCTCTGAATAACATGCAGAGAAAGTATTTTTTACCCGAAACTTCATTTCGAGATGATTGACCCCGCGATATTTGAAAAATATTTCCAAGCCAAATTTGTGAGCGAAATGTTTGATTTCCATTTTTACTCCTTCCTATCGGCACATAATTGGAATCGATAATTCGGATAACACGGTGAGATATATTGAAATGACCATAACTCTCATGATTTCTAGTGAAAAAATACAAAATTTGTGTTCAAATTCAAGCTCGGAATGTGTTCTTTCTAAAACATTCAGGCTGCGTCTAAAAATTCATAACCGTTCAAAAGTTTTCCTCGAAACGGTTACCCAAGTTGAGTTGTCAACACATTTTCAAATCGATTAACGCTCGTGAATAATTTGCAACCAATGTATTTTTTACCCAAAGCTTCCTTTCGAGATGATTGATCTCGTGATATAAGAAAAATATTTCCAAGCCAAATTCGTGATCGAAACATTTGACTTCCATTTTTACTCCCTCGTATCTGCGCATAATTGGAATCCGTAATTCGGGTAACACGGTGAGATATATTTAAGCGACAATAACTTTCTTGATTTCTAATGAAAAAATACAAAATTTTGGTTCAAATTCAAGCTCAGAATGTGTACTTTCTAAAACATTCGGGCCGCATCTAAAAAATCCTAACCGTTCAAAAGTTATCTTAAGGACGATTACCGGGGATGAGTGTTCAACACATTTTCAAATCGATTAACACTCGTGAATAACTTGCAACCAAAGTATTTTTTACCCGAAACTTCATTTCGAGATGATTGATCCCACGATATGTGAAACATATTTCCAAGCCAAATTCGTGAGCAAAACATTTGACTTCCATTTTTACTCCCTCCTATCGGCACATAATTGGAATCCGTATTTCGGGTAACACGGTGAGACATTTTGAAACAACAATAACTCTCTTGATTTCCATTGAAAAAATACAAAATTTGTGTTCAAATTCAAGCTCAGAATGTGTACTTTCTAAAACGTTCGGGCTGTGTCTAAAAATTCCAAACCGTTCAAAAGTTATCTTCGAAACGGTTACCGAAGATGAGTTTTCAAGACATTTTCAAATTGATTAAAGCTCTGAATAACATGCAGAGAAAGTATTTTTTACCCGAAACTTCATTTCGAGACGATTGACCCCGCGATATAAGAAATATATTTCCAAGCCAAATTTGTGAGGGAAATGTTTGATTT
Organism: Quercus cerris; assembly: GCA_963669245.1. Lineage (NCBI taxonomy): Eukaryota > Viridiplantae > Streptophyta > Magnoliopsida > Fagales > Fagaceae > Quercus > Quercus cerris. The sequence continues at coordinate 81,501,416 of OY770008.1, forward strand.
CGATTTTTACTCCTTCCTATCAGCACGTAATTGGAATCGATAATTCGGGTAACACGGTGAGATATATTAAGATGAAAATAACTCTCATGATTTCTAGTGAAAAAATACAAAATTTGTGTTCAAATTCAAGCTCGGAATGTGTTCTTCCTAAAACATTCAGGCTGCGTCTAAAAATTCATAACCGTTCAATAGTTTTCTTCTAAACTATTACCGAAGTTTAGTTGTCAACACATTTTCAAATCGATTAACGCTCGTGAATAACTTGGAACCAATGTATTTTTTACCCAAAACTTCATTTTGAGATGATTGATCCTGCGATATAAGAAAAATATTTCGAAGTCAAATTCATGATCGAAACGTTTGACTTCCATTTTTACTCCCTCCTATCGGTGCATAATTGGAATCCGTAATTCGGGTAACACGGCAAGATATATTTAAATGACAATAACTTTCTTGATTTCTAGTGAAAAAATACAAAATTTTGGTTCAACTGCAAGCTCAGAATGTGTACTTTCTAAAACATTCAGGCCGCGTCTAAAAGATCCTAACCGTTCAAAAGTTATTTTCGGGACGATTACTAAGGATGAGTTTTCAACACATTTTCTAATCGATTAATGCTCGTGAATAACTTGCAACCAAAGTATTTTTTACCCGAAACTTCATTTCGAGATGATTGATCCCGCGATATGTGAAACATATTTCCAAGCCAAATTCGTGAGCAAAACATTTGACTTCCATTTTTACTCCCTCCTATCCGCGCATAATTGGAATCCGTATTTCGGGTAACACGGTGAGACATTTTGAAACGACAATAACTCTCTTGATTTCCATTGAAAAAATACAAAATTTGTGTTCAAATTCAAGCTCAGAATGTGTACTTTCTAAAACATTCGGGTCGCGTCTAAAAATTCCAAGCCGTTCAAAAGTTATCTTCGAAACGGTTACCGAAGATGAGTTTTCAAGACATTTTCAAATTGACTAACGCTCTGAATAACATGCAGAGAAAGTATTTTTTACCCGAAACTTCATTTCGAGATGATTGACCCCGCGATATAAGAAAAATATTTCCAAGCCAAATTTGTGAGCGAAATGTTTGATTTCCATTTTTACTCCTTCCTATCAGCACATAATTGGAAACGGTAATTCGGGTAACACGGTGAGATATATTGAAATGACAATAACTCTCATGATTTCTAGTGAAAAAATACAAAATTTGTGTTCAAATTCAAGCTCGGAATGTGTTCTTTCTGAAACATTCAGGCTGCTTCTAAAAATTCATAACCGTTCAATAGTTTTCTTCTAAACGGTTACCGAAGTTGAGTTGTCAACACATTTTCGAATCGATTAACGTTCGTGAATAACTTGCAACCAATGTATTTTTTACCCAAAACTTCATTTCGAGATGAATGATCCCTTGATATATGAAAAATATTTCCAAGCCAAATTCGTGAGCGAAACATTTGACTTCCATTTTTACCCCCTCCTATCGGCACATAATTGGAATCCGTAACTCAGGTAACACGGTGAGACATTTTGGAACGACAATAACTCTCTTCATTTGCATTGAGAAAATGCAAAATTTGTTTTCAAATTCAAGCTCAGAATGTGCACTTTCTAAAACATTAAGGTTGCGTCTCAATATTCCTAACCGTTCAAAAGTTATCTTCAAAACGGTTACCGAAGTTGAGTTTTGAACACATTTTCAAATCGATTAACGCTCTGAATAACTTGCAGCAAAAGTATTCTTTACCCAAAACTTCAATTCGAGATGGTTGATCCCAAGATTTAAGAAAAATATTTCCAAGCCAAATTCGTGAGCGACACGGTTGACTTCAATTTTTACTCCTTCCTATCGGCACAAAATTGGAATCCATAATTCAGGTAACACGGTGAGACATATTCAAGCTCAAAGTGTGTACTTTCTAGAACATTCAGGTCACGTCTAAAAATTCCTTCCCGTTCAAAAGTTATCTTCGAGACGGTTACCGAAGAAGATCAGTTTTCAACACATTTTCAAATCGATTATCGCTCATGAATAACTTGCAACCAAAGTATTTTTTACCCAAAACGTTATTTCGAGATGAATGATCCTGTGGTACATGAAAAATATTTCCAAGCCAAATTCGTGAGCGAAACGTTTGACTTCCATTTTTACTCTCTCCTATCAAAATATAATTGGAATCCGTATTTCGGGTGACACGGTGAGACATTTGAAACGATATTTACTCTCTTGATTTCCACTGAAAAAAAGCAAAATTTGTGTTCAAATTCAAGCTCAGAATGTGTATTTTCTAAAACATTCACGCCGCGTCTAAAAATTCGTAACGGTTCAAAAGTTATCTTCGAAACAGTTACCGAAGTTGAGTTTTCAACACATTTTCAAATCAATAAACACTCTGAATAACTTGCAGCGAAAGTATTTTTTGCCCAAAACTTCATTTAGAGATGATTGATCCCACGATATAAGAAAAATATTTCCAAGCCAAATTCCGGATCAAAACGTTTGACTTCCATTTTTACTCCCTCCTATCCGCACATAATTGGAATCCGTATTTCGGGTAACACGGTAGGACATTTTGAAACGACAATAAATCTCTTGATTTCCATTGAAAAAATACAAAATTTGTGTTCAAATTCAAGCTCAGAATGTGTACTTTCTAAAACATTCAAGTCGCGTCTAAAAATTCCTAACCGTTCAAAAGTTATCTTCTAGACGATTACCGAAGATGAGTTTTCAACAAATTTTCAAATCGATTAACGCTCGTGAATAACTTGCAGCCAAAGTATTTTTTACCCAAAACTTCAATTCGAGCGGATTGATCCCGAGATATAAGAAAAATATTTCCAAGCCAAATTCGTGAGCGAAACGTTTGACTTCCATTTTTACTCCCTCCTATCAGCGCATAATTCGAATCCGTAATTTAGGTGACATGGTGAGACATATTGAAACAACAATAACTCTCTTCATTTCCAGTGAAAAAATACAAATTTGTATTTATATTCAAGCTCAAAGTGTGTACTTTCTAGAACATTCAGGTCACGTCTAAAAATTCCTTCCCGTTCAAAAGTTATCTTCGACACGGTTACAGAAGATCAGTTTTTAACACATTTTCAAATCAATTAACACTCGTGAATAACTTGCAACCAAAGTATTTTTTACCCAAAATTCATTTCGAGATGATTGATTTCGCAACTTAAGAAAAATATTCCTAAGCCAAATTCGTGAGCAAAACATTTGACTTCCATTTTTACACCCTCGTTTCGGCACAGAACTGGAATCCGTATTTCGGGTAACACGGTGAGACATTTTGAAATGACAATAAATCTCTTGATTTCCATTGAAAAAATACAAAATTTGTCTTCAAATTCAAGCTCAGAATGTGTACTTTCTAAAACATTGGGGCCGCATCTAAAAATTCCTAACCGTTCAAAAGTTATCTTCGAAAAGGTTACCGAAGTTGAGTTTTCAACACATTTTCAAATAGATTAACGCTCGTGAATAACTTGCAACCAAAGTATTTTTTACCCAAAACCTTATTTCGAGATGATTGATCCCGCGATATATGAAGGATATTTCCAAGCCAAATTTGTGAGCAAAACATTTGACTTCCATTTTTACTCCCTCCTATCGGCACGTAATTGGAATCCGTAATTCGGGTAACATGGTGAGACATTTTGAAACAACAATAACTCTCTTGATTTCCATTGAAAAAATACAAAATTTGCGTTCAAATTCAAGCTCAGAATGTGTACTTTCCAAAACATTTGAGCCGCGTGTAAAAATTCCTAACCGTTCAAAAGTGATCTTCGAAACGGTTACTTTAGATGAGTTTTCAACACATTTTCAAATTGATTAACGCTTTGAATAACTTGCAGAGAAAGTATTTTTTACCCGGAACTTCATTTCAAGATGATTGATCCCGCGATATGTGAAAAACATTTCCAAGCCAAATTCGTGAGCGAAACGTTTGACTTCTATTTTTACTCCCTCCTATCAGAACATAATTGGAATCCGTAACTCGGGTAACCCGGTGAAATATTTTGAAACGACAATAACTCTCTTGATTTGCATTTGAAAAATACAAAATTTACGTTCAAATTCAAGCTCAGAATGTGCACTTTCAAAAACATTCAGGCCGCGTATAAAAATTCCTAACCGTTCAAAAGTTATCTTCAAAACGGTTACTGAAGTTGAGTTTTGAACACATTTTCAAATCGATTAACGCTCTGAATAACTTGCAGGGAATGTATTTTTTAGCCAAAACTTCAATTTGAGATAATTGATCCCGAGATAGAAGAAAGATATTTCCAAGCCAAATTCGTGAGTGACACGTTTGACTTCCATTTTTACTCCCTCCTATTGGCACATAATTGGAATCCGTAATTCTGGTAACACGGTGAGACATATTGAAACGAAAATAACTATCTTGATTTCTAGTGAAAAAATACAAAATTTGTGTTCAAATTCAAGCTCAAAATATGTGCTTTCTAAAACATTAAGGCCGCGTCTAAAAATTCCTAACCGTTCAATAGTTTTCTTCGAAATAGTTACCGAAGTTGAGTTCTCAACACATTTTCAAATCAATTAACGTCGTGAATAACTTGCAACCAATGTATTTTTTACCCAAAACTTCATTTCGAGATGAATGATCCCGCGATATATGGAAAATATTTCCAAGCCAAATTCGTGAGCGAAACGTTTGACATCCATTTTTACTCCCACCTATCTGCACATAATTGGAATCCGTAACTCGGGTAACACAGTGAGACATTTTGAAACGACAATAACTTTCTTGATTTGCATTGAAAAAATACAAAATTTGTGTTCAAATTCAACCTCAGAAGGTGCACATTCTAAAACAATTAGGCCGTGCCTAAAAATTTGTAATCGTTCAAAAGTTATCTTCAAAACGGTTATCGAAGTTGAGTTTTCAACACATTTTCAAATCGATTAACGCTCTGAATAACTTGTGGCCAAATTATTTTTTACCCAAAACTTCAATTCGAGATGATTGATCCCGAGATATAAGAAAAATATTTCCAAGCCAAATTTGTGAGCGGAACGTTTGACTTCCATTTTTACCCCCTCCGATCGGCACATAATTGGAATCCGTATTTTGGGTAACACGGTGAGACATTTCGAAATGACAATAACTCTCTTGATTTCCACTGAACAAATAAAAAATTTGTGTTCAAATTCAAGCTCAGAATGTGTACTTTCTAAAATAATCGGGTCGCATCTAAAAATTCCTAACCATTCAAAAGTTATCTTCAAAAAGGTTACCGAAGTTGAGTTTTCAACACAATTTCAAATCGATTAACACTCGTGAATAACTTGCAACCAAAGTATTTTTTACCCAAAACTTTATTTCGATATGATTGATCCAGCGATATATGAAAAATATTTCCAAGCGAAATTCGTGAGCAAAACTTTTGACTTCCATTTTTACTCCCTCCTATCGGCACATAATTGGAATCCGTAATTCGGGTAACACGGCAAGATATATTTAAATGACAATAACTTTCTTGATTTCTAGTGAAAAAATACAAAATTTTGGTTCAACTGCAAGCTCAGAATGTGTACTTTCTAAAACATTCAGGCCGCGTGTAAAAGATCCTAACCGTTCAAAAGTTATTTTCGGGACGATTACTGAGGATGAGTTTTCAACACATTTTCTAATCGATTAATGCTCGTGAATACAAAATACAAAATTTGTGTTCATATTCAAGCTCGGAATGTGTGCTTTCCAAAACATTGAGGCCGCGTCAAAAAATTCCTAACCGTTCAATACTTTTCTTTGAAAAGGTTACCGAAGTTGAGTTTTCAACACATTTTCAAATCGATTAACGCTCGTGAATAACTTGCAACTAAAGTATTTTTTGCCCAAAACTTTATTTCGAGATGATTGATCCTGCGATATATGAAAAATATTTCCAAGCCAAATTTGTGAGCAAAACGTTTGACATCCATTTTTACTCCCTCCTACCGGCACGTAATTGGAATCCGTAATTCGGGTAACATGGTGAGACATTTTGAAACGACAATAACTCTCTTGATTTCCATTGAAAAAATGCAAAATTTGCGTTCAAATTCAAGCTCAAAATGTGTACTTTCTAAAACATTCGGGCCGCGCCTAAAAATTCCTAACCGTTCAAAAGTGATCTTCGAAACGGTTACCGAAGATGAGTTTTCAACACATTTTCAAATGGATTAACGCTCTGAATAACTTGCAGAGAAAGTGTTTTTTACCCAAAACTTCATTTCGAGATGATTGATCCCGAGATATAAGAAAAATATTTCTAAGCCAAATTCGTGAGCGAAATGTTTGACTTCCATTTTTACTGCCTCCCATCGGCATATAATTGGAATCCGTAATTCGTGTAACACGGTGAGATATATTTAAACGGCAATAACTCTCTTGATTTCTAGTGAAAAAATACAAAATTTGTGTTCAAATTCAAGCTCGGAATGTCTGCTTTCTAAAACATTAAAGGCGCGTCTAAAAATTCCTAACCGTTCAATAGTTTTCTTCGAAATGGTTACCGAAGTTGAGTTCTCGACACATTTTCAAATCGATTAACGCTCGTGAATAACTTGCAACCAATGTACTTTTTTCCCAAAACTTCATTTCGAGATGATTGATCCTACGATATAAGAAAAATAATTCCAAGCCAAATTCGTGAGCGAAACGTTTGACTTCCATTTTTACTGCCTCCCATCGGCATATAATTGGAATCTGTAATTCGTGTAACACGGTGAGATATATTTAAACGACAATAACTCTCTTGATTTCTAGAGAAAAAATACAAAATTTGTGTTCAAATTCAAGCTCGGAATGTCTGCTTTCTAAAACATTCAGGCCACGTCTAAAAATTCCTAACCGTTCAATAGGTTTCTTCAAAACGGTTACAAAAGCTGAGTTCTCAACACATTTTCAAATCGATTAACGCTCGTGAATAACTTGCAACCAATGCATTTTTTTTCCCAAAACTTCATTTCTAGATGATTGATCCTGCGATATATGAAAAATATTTCCAAGCCAAATTCATGAGCGAAACGTTTGACTTCCATTTTTACTCCCCCCAATCGGCACATAATTGGAATCCGTAACTCGGGTAACACGGTGAGACATTTTGAAACGACAATAACTCTCTTGATTTGCATTGAAAAAATACAAAATTGAGTTCAAATTCAAGCTCAGAATGTGTACTTTCTTAAACATGCTGGCCACATCTAAGAATTCCTAACCGTTCAAAGGTTATCTTCGAAACGGTTACCGAAATTGAGTTTTCAACTCATTTTCAAATCAATTAACACTCGTGAATAACTTGACACCAAATTATTTTTTACCTAAAACATCAATTTGAGATGATTGATCCCGAGATATAAGAAAAATATTTCCAAGTCATATTCATGAGCGAAACGTTTGACTTCCATTTTTACTCCCTCGTTTCGGCACCTAATTGGAATTCGTATTTCAGGTAACACGGTGAGACATTTTGAAACGACAATAACTCTCTTGATTTCCACTGAAAAAATACAAAATTTGTGTTCAAATTCAAGCTCAGAATGTCTACTTTCTAAAACATTCGGGCCGCGCCTAAAAATTCCAAACCGCTCAAAAGTTATCTTTGAAACGGTTTCCGATGATGAGTTTTCAACACATTTTCAAATGGATTAACGCTCTGAATGACTTGCAGTGAAAGTATTTTTTACTCGAAATTCATTTCGAGATGATTGATCCCGCGATATAAGAAAATATTTCCATGCCAAATTCATGAGCGAAACGTTTGACTTCCATTTTTACTCCCTCCTATCGGCACATAATTGGAATCCGTAATTCGGGTAACACGGTGAGATATATTGAAATGACAATAACTCTCTTGATTTCTAGTGAAAAAATAAAAAATTTATCTTCAAATTCAAGCTCGGAATGTGTGCTTTCTAAAACATTAACGCTGCGTCTAAAAATTCCTAACCGTTCAAAACTTTTCTTCGAAACGGTTACCGAAGTTGAGTTTTCAACACATTTTCAAATCGATTAACGCTCATGAATAACTTGCAACGAAAGAATTTTTTACCCAAACTTTATTTCGAGATGATTGATCTAGCGATATATGAAAAATATTTCCAAGCCAAATTCGTGGGCGAAACGTTTGACTTCCATTTTTAATCCCTCCTATAGGCACATAATTGGAATCCGTAATTCAGGTAACATGGTGAGATATATTGAAACGACAATAACTCCCTTGATTTCCAGTGAAAAAGTAAAAAATTTTTGTTCAAATTCAATCTCAGAATGTGTACTTTCTAAAACATTCGGGCCGCATCAAAAAATTCCTAACCGTTCAAAAGTTATCCTCGGGACGATTACCGAGGATGAGTTTTCAATACATTTTCAATTCGATTAACGCTCGTGAATAACTTGCAACCAAAGTATTTTTTACCCAAAACTTCATTTCGAAATGATTGATCCTGCGATATATGAAAAATATTTCTAAGCCAAATTCATGAGCAAGACGTTTGACTTCCATTTTTATTCCCTCCTATCGGCACATAATTGGAATCCGTATTTCGGGTAACACGATGAGACATTTTGAAACGACAATAACTCTCTTGATTTCCATTGAAAAAATACAAAATTTGTGCTCAAATTCAAGCTCAAAATGTATACTTTCTAAAACATTCGGGCCGCGTCTAAAAATTCCTAACCGTTCAAAAGTTATCTTCTGGACGATTACCGAGGATGAGTTTCCAACACATTTTCGAATCGATTAACGCTTGTGAATAACTTCCAACCAAAGTATTTTTTACCCAAAACTTCATTTCGAGATGATTGATCCCGCAATATAAGAAAAATATTTCCAAGCCAAATTCGTGAGCGAAACGTTTGACTTCCATTTTTACTCCCTCCCATCGGCATATAATTGGAATCCGTAATTCGTGTAACACGGTGAGGTATATTTAAACGACAATAGCTCTCTTGATTTCTAGTGAAAAAATACAAAATTTGTGTTCAAATTCAAGCTCGGAATGTCTGCTTTCTAAAACATTCAGGCCACGTCTAAAAATTCCTAACTGTTCAATAGTTTTCTTCGAAACGGTTATCGAAGTTGAGTTCTCAACACATTTTCAAATCGATTTACGCTCGTGAATAACTTGCAACCAATGTATTTTTTTCCCAAAACTTCATTTCAAGACGATTGATCCCGAGATATATGAAAAATATTTCCAAGTCAAATTCGTGAGCGAAACGTTTGACTTCCATTTTTACTCCCTCCTATCGGCACATAATTGGAATCCATAACTCGGGTAACACGGTGAGACATTTTGAAACGACAATAACTCTCTTGATTTGCATTGAAAAAATACAAAATTTGAGTTGAAATTCAAGCTGAGAATGTGAACTTTCTAAAACATTCAGGTCATGTCTAAAAATTCCTAACCGTTCAAAATTAATCTTCAAAACGATTACCAAAGTTGAGTTTTGAACACATTTTCAAATCGATTAACGCTCTGAATAACTTGCTGTGAAAGTATTCATTACCCAAAACTTCAATTCGAGATGATTGATCCCGAGCTTTATGAAAAATATTTCCAAGCCAAATTCGTGATCGACACGTTTGACTTCCATTTTTACTCCCTCCTATCGACACATAATTGGAATCTGTAATTCAGGTAACATGGTTAGACATATTGAAACGACAATAACTCTCTTCATTTCCATTGAAAAAATACAAAATTTGTATTCATATTCAAGCTCGAAGTGTGTACTTTCTAGAACATTCAAGTCAAGACTGAAAATTCCTTCCCGTTCAAAAGTTATCTTCGAGACGGTTACCGAATACTAGCTTTCAACACATTTTCAAATCGATTAACGCTCGTGAATAACTTGCAACCAAAGTATTTTTTACCCAAAACTTCATTTTGTGATGATTGATCCCGCGATATAAGAAAAATATTTCCAAGCCAAATTCGTGAGCATAACATTTGACTTCCATTTTACTCCCTCCTATCGGCACATAATTGGAATCCGTATTTCGGGTAACACGGTGAGACATTTGAAACGACAATTACTCTCTTGATTTCCACAGAAAAAATGCAAAATTTGTGTTCAAATTGAAGCTTAGAATGTGTACTTTCTAAAACATTCACGCCGCATCTAAAAATTCAAAACCGTTCAAAACTTATCTTCGAAAAAGTTACCGAAGTTGAGTTTTCAACACATTTTCAAATCGATTAACACTCTGAATAACTTGCAACGAAAGTATTTCTTACCCAAAACTTCATTTCGAGATGATTGATCCCGCGATATATGAAAAATATTTCCAAGCCAAATTCATGATCGAAACGTTTGACTTCAATTTTTACTCCCTCCTATCGGTAGAAAATTGCAATCCGTTGTTCGGGTAACATGGTGAGACATTTTGAAATGACAATAAATCTCTTGATTTCCATTGAAAAAATACAAAATTTGTGTTCAAATTCAAGCTCAGAATGTGTACTTTCTGAAACATTCGAGCCGTGTCTAAAGAGTCCGAACGGTTCAAAAGTTATCTTCGAGACGATTACCGAATATGAATTTTCAACACATTTTCAAATCGATTAACGTTCATGAATAACTTGCAGTAAATTTATTTTTTACCCAAAACTTCAATTCGAGATGATTCATCCCGAGATATAAGAAAAATATTTCCAAGCTAAATTCGTGAGCAAAACGTTTGACTTCTATTTTGACTCCCTCATATCGGCACATAATTGGAATCCGTAACTTGGGTAGCACGGTGAGACATTTTGAAACGACAGTAAATCTCTTGATTTGCATTGAAAAAATACAAAATTTGTGTTCAAATTCAAGCTCAGAATGTGCACTTTCTAAAACATTAAGGCCACGTCAAAAAATTCCCAACCATTCAAAAGTTATCTTCAAAAAGGTTACTGAAGTTGAGTTTTCAAGACATTCTCAAATCGATTAAGGCTCTGAATAACTTGCAGCGAAAGTATTTTTTAGCCAAAACATCAATTCGAGGTGATTGATCCCAAGGTATAAGAAAAATATTTCAAAGGCATATTCGTGAGTGAAAAGTTTGACTTCCATTTTTACTCCCTCCTTTCGGCACATAATTGGAATCCGTATTTCGGGTAACACGGTGAGACATTTTGAAACGACAATAACTCTCTTGATTTCCATTGAAAAAATACAAAATTTGTGTTCAAATTCAAGCTCAGAATGTGTACTTTCTAAAACATGACAGCCCCGCCTAAAAATTCTTAACCATTCAAAAGTTATCTTCGAAACAGTTACCGAAATTGAGTTTTCAACACATTTTCAAATCGATGAACGCTCGTGAATAACTTGCGGTCAAATTATTTTTTACCCAAAACTTCAATTCGAGATGATTGATCCTGAGATATAAGAAAAATATTTCCAAGCCATATTCGTGAGCGAAACGTTTGACTTCCATTTTTACTCCCTCCTATCGGCACATAATTAGAATCCGTATTTCGGGTAACACGGTGACACATTTTGAAACGACAATAACTCTCTGATTTCCACTGAAAAAATACAAAATTTGCGTTCAAATTCAAGCTCAGAATGTGTACTTTCTAAAACATGCGGGCCACGTCTAAAAATTCCTAACCGTTCAAAAGTTATCTTCGAAACGGTTACCGAAATTGAGTTTTCAACACATTTTCAAATCGATTAGCGCTGATGAATAACTTGTAACCAATTTATTTTTTACCCAAAATTTCTATTCGAGATGATTGATCTCGAGATATAAGAAAAATATTTCCAAGCCATATTCGTGAGCGAAATGTTTGACTTCTATTTTTACTCCCTCCTTTCGGCACATAATTGGAATCCGTATTTCGGGTAACACGGTGAGACATTTTGAAACGACAATAACTCTCTTGATTTCCACTGAAAAAATACAAAATTTCTGTTCAAATTCAAGCTTAGAATGTGTACTTTCTAAAACATGACGGCCCCATCTAAAAATTCTTAACCGTTCAAAAGTTATCTACGAAACGGTTACCAAAATTGAGTTTTCAACACATTTTCAAATCGATGAACGCTCGTGAATAACTTGCGGCCAAATTATTTTTTACCCAAAACTTCAAATAGAGATGATAGATCCCGAGATATAAGAAAAATATTTCCAAGCCATATTCGTGAGTGAAACGTTTGACTTCCTTTTTTACTCCCTCCTATCGGCACATAATTGCATTCCGTATTTCGGGTAACGCGGTAACACATTTTGTAACGACAATAACTCCCTTGATTTGCACTGAAAAAATACAAAATTTGTGTTTAAATTCAAGCTCAGAATGTGTACTTTCTAAAACATGATGGCCACATCTAAAAATTCCCAACCGTTCAAAAGTTATCTTCGAAACGGTAACCGAAATTGAGTTTTCAACACATTTTCAAATCGATTAAAGCTCGTGAATAACTTGTAGCCAAAGTATTTATTACCCAAAACTTCAATTCGAATGGATTGATCCCAAGATATAAGAAAAATATTTCCAAGCCAAATTCGTGAGCGAAACATTTGACTTCCATTTTTACTCCCTCCTATCGGTACATAATTGGAATCCGTATTTCGGGTAACACGGTGACACATTTTGAAACGAAAATAACTATCTTGATTTCCACTGAAATAATAAAAAATTTGTGTTCAAATTCAAGCTCAGAATGTGTACTTTCTAAAACATTCAGGCCACGTCTAAAAATTCCTAACCGTTCAAAAGTTATCTTTGAAACGGCTACCGAAATTGAGTTTTCAACACATTTTCAAATCGATTAACGCTCATGAATAACATGCAGCCAAATTATTTTTTACCCAAAAATTCAATTCGAGATGATTGAGCCCGAGATATAAGAAAAATATTTCCAAGCCAAATTCGTGAGCGAAACGTTTGACTTCTATTTTTACTCCCTCCTTTCGGCACATAATTGGAATCCGTATTTTGGGTAACACGGTGAGACATTTTGAAACGACTATAACTCCCTTGATTTCCATTGAAAAAATACAAAATTTTTGTTCAAATTCAAGCTCAGAATGTGTACTTTCTAAAACATTCGGGCCGCGTCTAAAAATTCCTAACCGTTCAAAAGTTATCTTCGAAACGGTTACTGAAGAAGAGTTTTCAACACATTTTCAAATGGATTAATGCTCTGAATGACTTGTAGCGAAAGTATTTTTTACCCGAAACTTCATTTCGAGACGATTGACCCCGCGATATAAGAAAAATATTTCCATGCCAAATTCATGATCGAAACGTTTGACTTCCATTTTTACTCCCTCCTATCGGCATAAAATTGCAATCCGTAGTTCGGGTAACACGGTGAGAAAATTTGAAACAACAATAAATCTCTTGATTTCCATTGAAAAAAATACAAATTTTGTCTTCACTTTCAAGCTCAGAACGTGTACTTTCTGAAACATTCGAGCCGCGTCTAAATATTCCTAACGGTTCAAAAGTTATCTTCGAGACAATTACCGAAGATAAATTTTCAACACATTTTCAAATCGATTAACGCTCATGAATAACTTGCAGCAAATTTATTTTTTACCCAAAACTTCAATTCGAGATGATTGATCCCGAGATATAAGAAAAATATTTCCAAGCTAAATTCGTGAGCAAAACGTTTGACTTCCATTTTTACTCCCTCCTATCGGCGCGTAATTGGAGTCCGTAACTCGGGTAGCACGGTGAGACATTTTGAAATGAAGGTAATTCTCTTGATTTGCATCGAAAAAATACAAAATTTCTGTTCAAATTCAAGCTCAGAATGTGCACTTTCTAAAACATTGAGGCCGCGTCTAAAAATTCCTAACCATTCAAAAGTTATCTTCAAAAAGGTTACCGAAGTTGAGTTTTCAACACATTTTCAAATCGATTAACGCTCTGAATAACTTGCAGCGAAAGTATTTTTTAGCCAAAACATCAATTCGAGGAGATTGATCCTGAGGTATAAGAATAATATTTCCAAGCCAAATTCGTGAGCGACACGTTTGACTTTCATTTTTACGCCCTCCTATCGGCACATAATTGGAATCCGTAATTCAGGTAACACGGTTAGACATATGGAAACTGATAAGTGTAATTTTTACATGATTTTTATTATCCTCTTATTTATTAAAATTGTTAGTTTTCCTTTATTTCTTTTGATTTGATTTGATTTTTTTTTATTTATATTTATCTATTCATTTGTGCTTTGAAGGAATGAGAAGAGCAAGGAATCAAAGGAATTTTGTACAAAATCCAAGTCCAATTCGGATTAGGATTCCAGCCTGCACATCAGATAGTATTTTCAGCATAACTTTGGGCTCAGATATCCAAATGAGATGATTCAAGTTGGGCTGGAAATTTAACTTAAAGGGCTACAACTTTTTAGTTTACCTAAAGTCCGAATTCTGAAGTTAAATGGGCGAAAATCTTCGGTTAAATGAAGCCTAAAAATCTGGGATTTTCTCCAAACGGGAATAGGATTCCTTGACCTATTTAAAGGCTCTTTAGGGTAAAAAGAAAAAAGAAGGAGAGAAAACCTGAGAGGAAAAGGGGGCTGCCGCATTAAAGATTTTTCTTTTAGGAGTCTTTCTGAAGAGGAGGATCTTAGGGCAAAGGCGAGAGCTTCATGTTGATCAACCATCAGATGAAAGACATAAGTTTTATTTGTTTTCTTTTCAATTTTATTATGAACTAAATTTTATTTTCTAGAGCGCTGATGTAGTCTAGCAATGAACACACAATCTATATTCTGAATTATTTTATTTTTAATATTTCCATGATTGAGTGTTTAATTCTTATTCTTAATGCTTACTATTTTTTACGAATTATGGTTTGATCAATTGAATTACAATGAGACCGAGAGGTGATTTGTTATTTTAGTTCTAGAATTAAACACCATTAGTTGAGCTAAAGTAGAGATGCTTTACCGCGACTAGTGTGATTTTTCAAAAAATTCAAAGTACGTAATGAGTCTCCAATTAATTAAATTCACATAGAGATATGGAATTGTTAGTTGAAGATATTTTTAATATTATTCGAGAGAAGATATTGAATACTTAAGGAATTTTTAATCATCAACGGGAGATTATTAGAATTTAATAATTAGGAAGAATAAATTGTGTGGGATTTGTTAGGTGAAATCAACTGCTCTAGATCCATTCTTATCATATTTTTACACTTTTAGATTTTACGCTTTGTTAATTTTTTATTCATAGATTTATTTTTATTAAATAGTTTAATTTAATTCAAATAGTAGAACGTTCCATCTATTTTCGATTTTCCAAATAGTACTTAATTTAGTAAATTTCGGTATTCAATAACATAGTTAATCCCTGTGGGTTCGACATTCGTTTTCTAAAAACACTTTACTACTTGTTACGATTCTGTGCGCTTGCAGATTATTTTATGCGAACAAGTTTTTGGCGCCGTTGCCGGGGATTAACTATTTGTTATTGATATTGATACTAGCTAGATATTTACTACTTTGGATTTTATTTTATTTAATAAAAAAAAAAAAATTAGGTGCATCTGAGTTTGTTTTCTTTCTTTTCAGGAAGTAGAAGTGCATGCCCCGATCTAAACCATTAGACCATACAATCTTTGATCTTGAAATTGAAAGAACCTTACGTCAGCTCAAGAAGTAAAAGAAGAAAGAGGCCAACACATCTCTATCTAAGATGGCCGATCAAGAGCAAAAGGCGTTAAGGGATTATGCTATGCCCTCGGTAAATGGAGCTACATCGAGCATAAGGAGGCCAGCCATACAAGCCAATAATTTTGAGATCAAGCCGGCCACCATTCAGATGATACAGCAGACTGTCCAGTTCGGGGGGCTGTCACAAGAGGATCCTAATGTCCATATTGCAAATTTCTTGCAAATTTGTGATACTTTTAAACATAACGGAGTGACAGATGATGCGATTCGACTAAGGCTTTTTCCCTTCTCACTTAGGGATAAAGCAAAAGTTTGGTTGAATTCTTTGCCACCTGGCATCATTACTACATGGGAGGAGTTGGCACAAAAATTTTTAGCAAAATATTTCCCTCCCGCGAAGACAGCAAAGCTAAGGAATGATATCACCACGTTCATCCAATTTGAGGGTGAATCATTATATGAAGCATGGGAGAGGTACAAAGAATTATTGCGAAGGTGTCCTCATCATGACCTTCCAGCATGGCTTCAAGTGCAAACATTCTACAATGGTCTAGGAGCTACAAACAGGTCTATGGTTGATGCAGCAGCTGGTGGAGCTTTAATGAGTAAAACTCATGAGGCAGCCTATGAACTTCTGGAAGAATTGGCATCCAACAATTATCAATGGCCTACAGAAAGAGCAATGCCAAGAAAGGCAGCTGGAGTTTTAGAACTTGATTCTGTTACCTCATTGGCGGCACAAATGGCAACTTTGTCTCAACAACTAGGTAAAATGAATGTTAATGCTATTCAAACTAATGTTGTTTGTGATCATTGTGCAGGAAATCATTCAAGTGTCGACTGCCAAGTGGGAAATCCTTTTGCCCAATCGAGTTATGGACAGACAAATTACGTGTCAAATTTTCAACGTCAAAATAATCCATACTCGAACACGTACAATCCTGGATGGAGGAATCACCCTAACTTCTCATGGAGCAATAACCAAGGGCAAGCTAAACCACCTCAGCAATTTCCACAGCAAGAGAAGAAGCCGACACTTGAGGACATGTTCATGCAGTACATGCAGAAGACAGATGTGGCGATCCAAAACCACTCAGCTTCAATCCACAATCTTGAGGTGCAAATCGGTCAGCTCTCAAGCATGCTCACAGAGAGGACTGCAGGAACTTTGCCAAGCAACATTGTTGCCAATCCGAAAGAACATGTAAAGGCAATATCATTGAGAAGTGGGTGAACATATGAGGAGCCAAAAGTAACAAATGCCAAACAAGATAAACCTGTGGATAATGAGGAGTCAAAGATGAAGGAAGTCGAGTCAGAGATGAAAGAAATGGAGCAAGCTGAGAAAACTAAGGAGAATGAAAGAGCTTCAAAATACAAAAAATCCAGGAGAGTTACTTTTGAGACTTATTCTCCTTCAATTTATGATCCACCAATTCCTTTTCCGCAAAGATTAAGAAAAAACAATGTGGATGATCAGTTTTCTAAATTTCTAAGTATATTTAAGAAATTGCTTATTAATATTCCTCTCATTGAAGCTTTGGAACAAATGCCTAAATATGCTAAATTTTTGAAGGATATTATATCAAAGAAGCGGAAACTGGAGGAGCATGAAGCAGTAATGCTGACAGAGGAGAGTAGTGCAATCTTACAAAAGAAGCTGCCACCTAAACTAAAAGATCCAGGGAGTTTCACTATCCCTTGCACTATAGGACAATCTTATTTTGATAGAGCTTTATGTGATTTAGGGGCAAGTATTAATCTAATGCCTCTCTCTGTTTTCAGAAAATTAGGTCTTGGAGAAGTAAAGCCGACTACTATCTCTTTACAATTGGCGGATAGATCCATTAAATATCCAAGAGGAGTCATTGAGAATGTATTAGTAAAAGTTGACAAGTTCATCTTCCCGGCTGACTTCATTGTCCTTGATATGGATGAGGACGAGGAGATTCCTTTGATATTGGGTCGACCTTTCCTTGCGACTGGGGGAACCTTAATTGATGTCCAGCAAGGAAAACTTGTTTTGAGGGTCGGAGAGGATGAGGTCACTTTTAATGTATTCAAGTCTATGGAATTTCCTTCCGAGACACATTCTTGTTTTCAAATAAGTGACCGAGACATGATCATGGCCGATGAGACTTGTGCAATTGATTTTCAAAAGTTACCACTTGAGGTATGTCTTACTCGCTCTACACTTGTTAAATTCAATAATGAAGAGGTTAAAGAGTGTGAAAGATATTTGGAGGCTACACCACTCTTTCCTCCTTCAATGCAACCAAAAGTGGAAGACCTAAAATCATGTCAGCCAACATCTCCACCAGAGGAACCTCCTAAACTTGAGCTCAAACTGCTTCCATCAAATTTAAGGTATGCTTTCTTAGGCCAAGACTCTACTTTGCCAGTTATTATTAACAGTTCTTTGAGTGATGTAGAGGAGGAAAAGTTGTTGAGAATCTTGCGGGAACACAAAATGGCTTTGGGTTGGACCATCTCTGACATCAAAGGAATTAGTCCTTCAATTTGCACACATAGGATTTTAATGAAGGATAACGTCTAGCTACAGACGTTAAATAAAGCGCTTTTGGGAGGCAACCCAAGTTTTTTATTTTTATGTTTATGTTTTTATTTTTTCTTTATCTTATTTTTTTTTATTTTTTCTTTTTTTTCTTTTTCTTTCATTTTGTAGGAATAAAGAGACCAAAGAAATCTTCAATGGGTACATGGTTGCACCTCAAGGAAAAATATTCAATTAAAAATCAGGGGAGCATCTTTTCTCCTTTCTCATTCTTTTAATTACTTTTTCTTCCTTTTTCCCATTGAGGACAATGTGAAATTTAAGTTTGGGGGAAGGGAATTTATTTTATTTTTAATATTTCAAAAAAAAAAAAATGCCTATGATAAGATTATGGTTGAATTTTCTTATAATTTTTAGGAATCATTCTCATTGCTTAAGTCCAGTCGTTAATTCTTTACTTGATCTTGTTTAATTTGATATGATCATTAATCATTGTGCATACCTAGAGAAATTTTATGTGAATTTTGTAAATTTGGACGATCTCTACTTATTCTAGAACTTGTTGAATTACTCTCATGGAGAAATCTTATACAGAATGTTACTTGGGAAGTGATTTAGGCATTCTTTGAATCAATTGAGCCTTTCAAGCTTACCTCTTTATTATCTTTATCCCTAGTTACCCAATTGACCTATTCTTACACTAGGTTGAAGAAAAGAGAAGATATATGAGTGTTTCTTAAAAAAAAAAAAAAAAAAAAAAAAAAAAAAAAAGGAAGAGGAAGAAGAAGAAGAAAATTGTACAAAGTTCCATTTACTCCAATGTTTTGAGTTGCTTAGTAACTAGGGGTATTCATTACCAATGTTTACTCTTACGTCAAACCGTAACTTAAAATAAGAGTATGCAAAAGCACTTCAGGTTTGTGACTTGTTGAGTAACTGGGTGCATCCATCACAAATGCCTGCATTCACGTCAAAATATAAGTGACGACTTGAAGTAAGAAAAAAACAAAAAAAAAAAAAAAAAATTTTGATGAAGAGAGGTATTTTGAGATATTCAAAGGACTGAGAAAAAGTTATACTTTAGAAGTGAGAATGCTCTATTTGCTTGAACCTTATCTTTTCTTTATAGCCCTCACCATAGCCATACATCACAAGCCTAATAAAGACCTTTTGATCCTGGGTAATATTTTGTTTTATATTAGTGGAGAGTGATTTAAAAAGCAAGTTTATGGAAATTTTAGAGATCTGTACTTATTTACTTGTTTGCATAAAACTATCTGGGAAGCTAATGATGAAGTGAGAATGATAATGCGATGGAGTTGAGTTTCGAATTAACTTTTGGACTTGATTAATTTGGAATGATTCCTTTAAATTATAAGCTTTATGCAGATCTTTGAGGCCAGAAAAATTTTATTTATTTATTTTCTCTTTTCTCTTTTTCTCTTTTCGACACATTTTCAAATCGATTAACGCTCTGAATAACTTGCAGCGAAAGTATTTTTTACCCAAAACTTCATTTCGTGATGATTTATCCCGAGATATAAGAAAAATATTTTCAAGCCAAATTTGTGAGCGACACGTTTGACTTCCATTTTTACTCCCTCCTATCCGCACATAATTGGAATCCGTAATTTGGGTAACACGGTGAGACATATTGAAACGACAATAACTCTCTTGATTTCAAGTAAAAAAATACAAAATTTGTACCCATATTCAAGCTCAGAGTGTGTACTTTCTAAAACATTTAGGTCACATGTAAAAATTCCAGACCGTTCAAAAGTTATCTTCGAGACGGTCACTGAAGATTAGTTTTCAACACATTTTCAAATCGATTAACGCTCGTGAATAACTTGGAGCCAAAGTATTTTTTACCCAAAACTTCAATTCGAGATGATTGATCCCGAGATATACGAAAAATATTTCCAAGCCAAATTCGTGAGCGAAACGTTTGACTTCCATTTTTACTCCCTGCTATTGGCACAAAACTGGAATCCGTATTTCGGGTAACACGGTGGGACATTTTGAAACGACAATAACACCATTGATTTCCATTGAAAAAATAAAAAATTTGTGTTCAAATTCAAGCTCAGAATGTGTACATTCTAAAACATTCAGGCCGCATCTAAAAATTCCTTACAGTTCAAAGTTATCTTCGAGACGGTTATCGAAGATGAGTTTTCAACACATTTTCAAATCGATTAACGCTAGTGCATAACTTGCAACCAAAGTATTTTTTAGCCAAAACTTCATTTCGAGATGATTGATCCCGCGATATAAGAAAAATATTTCCAAGCCAAATTCGAGAGCGAAACGTTTGACTTCCATTTTTACTCCCTCTTTGCAGTACATAATTGGAATTTGTAATTCCGGTAACTCGGTGAGACATATTGAAACGAGAATAACTCTCTTGATTTCCAGTGAAAACTACAAAATTTGTATTCATATTCAAGCTCAGAGTGTGTACTTTCTAAATCATTCAGGTCACGTGTAAAAATTCCTTACCGTTCAAAAGTTATCTTCGAGACGGTTACCGAAGATGAGTTTTCAACACATTTTCAAATCGATTAACACTCGTGAATAACCTGCAACCAAAGTCTTTTTTACCCAAAACTTCATTTCGAGATGATTGAGCCCGCGATATAAGAAAAATATTGCCAAGCCAAATTCGTGAGCGAAACTTTTGACTTCCGTTTTTACTCCCTCTTATCAGTACATAGTTGGAATCCGTAATTTCGGTAACTCGGTGAGACATATTGAAACGAGAATATCTCTCTTGATTTCCAGTGAAAAAATACAAAATTTGTGTTCAAATTCAAGCTCAGAATGTGCACTTTCTAAAACATTTAGGACGGGTCTAAAAATTCCTAACTGTTAAAAAGTTATCTAAAAAACGGTTACCGAAGTTGAGTTTTCGACGCATTTACAAATCGGTTAACGCTCCGAATAACTTGCAGAGAAAGTATTTTTTACCCATAACTTCATTTCGAGATGATTGATCCCGAGATATAAGAAAAATATTTCCAAGCCAAATTCGTGAGCGAAACGTTTAACTTCCATTTTTACTCTCTCCTATCGGCACATAATTGGAATCCGTAATTCGGGTAACAGGGTGAGACATATTGAAACGACAATAACACTCTTGATGTCAAGTAAAAAAATACAAAATTTGAATTCATATTCAAGCTCAGAATGTGTACTTTCTAAAACATTTAGGTCACATGTAAAAATTCCATACCGTTCAAAAGTTATCTTCGAGACGGTTACCGAAGATTAGTTTTCAACTCATTTTCAAATCGATTAACGCTCGTGAATAACTTGGAGCCAAAGTATTTTTTACCCAAAACTTCAATTCGAGATGATTGATCCCGAGATATAAGAAAAATATTTCCAAGCCAAATTCGTGAGCGAAATGTTTGACTTCCATTTTTACTCCCTCTCATTTGCACATAATTGGAATCCGTAATTCCGGTAACTTAGTCAGACATATTGAAATGAGAATAACTCTCTTGATTTCCAGTGAAAAAATACAAAATTTGTATTCATATTCAAGCTCAGAGTGTGTACTTTCTAAATCATTCAGGTCACGTGTAAAAATTCCTTACCGTTCAAAAGTTATCTTCGAGACGGTTACCGAAGATGAGTTTTCAACACATTTTCAAATCGATTAACGCTCGTGAATAACCTGCAAGCAATGTATTTTTTACCTAAAACTTCATTTTGAGATGATTGAGCCCGCGATATATGAAAAATATTTCCAAGCCAAATTCGTGAGCGAAACGTTTGACTTCCGTTTTTACTCCCTCCTAACGGCACATAATTGGAATTTGTAATTCAGGTAACACGGTGAGACATTTTGAAACAACAACAACTCTCTTGATTTGGATTGAAAAAATACAAAATTTGTGTTCAAATTCAAGCTCAGAATGTGCACTTTCTAAAACATTCAGGCTGCGTCTAGAAATTCCTAACTGTTCAAAAGTTATCTTCAAAACGGTTACCGAAGTTGAGTTTTCAACACATTTTCAAATCGATTAATGCTCTAAGTAACTTGCAGCGAAAGTATTTTTTACCCAAAACTTCATTTCGAGATGATTGATCCCGAGATATAAGAAAAATATTTTCAAGCCAAATTCATGAGCGACACGTTTGACTTTCATTTTTACTCCCTCCTATCGGCACATAATTGGAATCCGTAATTCGGGTAACACGGTGAGACATATTGAAATGACAATAACTCTCTTGATTTCAAGTGAAAAAATACAAAATTTGTATTCATATTCAAGCTCAGAGTGTGTACTTTCTAAAAGATTCAGGTCACATGTAAAAATTCCTTACCGTTCAAAAGTTATCTTCGA
Source organism: Quercus cerris (assembly GCA_963669245.1). Taxonomy (NCBI): domain Eukaryota; kingdom Viridiplantae; phylum Streptophyta; class Magnoliopsida; order Fagales; family Fagaceae; genus Quercus; species Quercus cerris. The sequence continues at coordinate 81,523,960 of OY770008.1, forward strand.
GACGGTTACCGAAGATGAGTTTTCAACACATTTTCAAATCGATTAACGCTCGTGAATAACCTGCAAGCAATGTATTTTTTACCCAAAACTTCATTTTGAGATGATTGAGCCCGCGATATATGAAAAATATTTCCAAACCAAATTCGTGAGCGAAACGTTTGACTTCCATTTTTACTCCCCCCTAACGGCACATAACTGGACTCCATATTTCGGGTAACACGGTGGGACATTTTGAAACGACAATAACACCCTTGATTTCCGTTGAAAAAATAAAAACTTTTTGTTCAAATTCAAGCTCAGAATGTGTGCTTTCTAAAATATTCTGGCCGTGTCTAAAAATTTCGTACCGTTCAAAGTTATCTTCGAGACGGTTATCGAAGATGAGTTTTCAACACATTTTCAAATCGATTAACGCTCGTGCATAACTTGCAACCAAAGTATTTTTTACCCAAAACTTCATTTCGAGATGATTGATCCCGCGATATAAGAAAAATATTTCCAAGCCAAATTCGAGAACGAAACGTTTGACTTCCATTTTTACTCCCTCTCATCGGCACATAATTGGAATCCGTAATTCCGGCAACTCAGTCAGACATATTGAAACGAGAATAACTCTCTTGTTTTCCAGTGAAAAAATACAAAATTTGTATTCATATTCAAGCTCAGAGTGTGTAATTTCTAAATCGTTCAGGTCACGTCCAAAAATTCCTTACCGTTCAAAAGTTGTCTTCGAGACGGTTACCGAAGATGAGTTTTCAACACATTTTCAAATCGATTAACGCTCGTGCATAACTTGCAACCAAAGTATTTTTTACCCAAAACTTCATTTCGAGATGATTGATCCCGCGATATAAGAAAAATATTTCCAAGCCAAATTCGAGAACGAAACGTTTGACTTCCATTTTTACTCCCTCTCATCGGCACATAATTGGAATCCGTAATTCCGGCAACTCAGTCAGACATATTGAAACGAGAATAACTCTCTTGTTTTCCAGTGAAAAAATACAAAATTTGTATTCATATTCAAGCTCAGAGTGTGTAATTTCTAAATCGTTCAGGTCACGTCCAAAAATTCCTTACCGTTCAAAAGTTGTCTTCGAGACGGTTACCGAAGATGAGTTTTCAACACATTTTCAAATCGATTAACGCTCGCAAATAACCTGCAAGCAATGTATTTTTTACCCAAAACTTCATTTTGAGATGATTGAGCCCGCGGTATATGAAAAATATTTCCAAGCCAAATTCGGGACCGAAACGTTTGACTTCCATTTTTACTCCCTCCTACCGGCACAAAATTGGAATCTGTAATTTAGGTAACACGGTGAGACATTTTGAAGCGACAACAACTCTCTTGATTTGCATTGAAAAAATACAAAATTTGTGTTCAAATTCAAGCTCAGATTGTGCACTTTCTAAAACAATCAGGCCGCATCTAGAAATTCCTAACTGTTAAAAAGTTATCTTCAAAACGGTTACCGAAGTTGAGTTTTCAACACATTTTCAAATCTATTAACGCTCTGAATAACTTGCAGCGAGAGTATTTTTTAAACAAAACTTCATTTCGAGATGATTGATCCGGAGATGTAAGAAAAATATTTTCAAGCCAAATTCATGAGCGACACGTTTGACTTTCATTTTTACTCCCTCCTATCGGCACATAATTGGAATCCGTAATTCGGGTAACAGGGTGGGACATATTGAAACGACAATAACACTCTTGATGTCAAGTAAAAAAATACAAAATTTGAATTCATATTCAAGCTCAGAATGTGTACTTTCTAAAACATTTAGGTCACATGTAAAAATTCCATACCGTTCAAAAGTTATCTTCGAGACGGTTACCGAAGATTAGTTTTCAACACATTTTCAAATCGATTAACGCTCGTGAATAACTTGGAGCCAAAGTATTTTTTACCCAAAACTTCAATTCGAGATGATTGATCCCGAGATATAAGAAAAATATATCCAAGCCAAATTCGTGAGCGAAACGTTTGACTTCCATTTTTACTCCCTCTCATCGGCACATAATTGGAATCCATAATTCCGGTAACTTAGTCAGACATATTGAAACGAGAATAACTCTCTTGATTTCCAGTGACAAAATACAAAATTTGTATTCATATTCAAGCTCAGAGTGTGTACTTTCTAAATCATTCAGGTCACGTCTAAAAATTCCTTACCGTTCAAAAGTCATCTTCGAGACGGTTACCGAAGATGAGTTTTCAACACATTTTCAAATCGATTAACGCTCGTGAATAACCTGCAAGCAATGTATTTTTTACCCAAAACTTCATTTTGAGATGATTGAGCCCGCGATATATGAAAAATATTTCCAAGCCAAATTCGTGAGCGAAACGTTTGACTTCCATTTTTACTCCCTCCTAACGGCACACAATTGGAATTTGTAATTCAGGTAACACGGTGAGACATTTTGAAACAACAAAAACTCTCTTGATTTGCATTGAAAAAATACAAAATTTGTGTTCAAATTCAAGCTCAGAATGTGCACTTTCTAAAACATTCAGGCTGCGTCTAGAAATTCCTAACTGTTCAAAAGTTATCTTCAAAACGGTTACCGAAGTTGAGTTTTCAACACATTTTCAAATCAATTAATGCTCTATGAACTTGCAGCGAAAGTATTTTTTACCCAAAACTTCATTTCGAGATGATTGATCCCGAGATATAAGAAAAATATTTTCAAGCCAAATTCATGAGCGACACGTTTGACTTTCATTTTTACTCCCTCCTATCGGCACATAATTGGAATCCGTAATTCGGGTAACACGGTGAGACATATTGAAATGACAATAACTCTCTTGATTTCAAGTGAAAAAATACAAAATTTGTATTCATATTCAAGCTCAGAGTGTGTACTTTCTAAAAGATTCAGGTCACATGTAAAAATTCCTTACCGTTCAAAAGTTATCTTCGAGACGGTTACCGAAGATGAGTTTTCAACACATTTTCAAATCGATTAATGCTCGTGAATAACCTGCAAGCAATGTATTTTTTACCCAAAACTTCATTTTGAGATGATTGAGCCCGCGATATATGAAAAATATTTCCAAACCAAATTCGTGAGCGAAACGTTTGACTTCCATTTTTACTCCCTCCTAACGGCACATAACTGGACTCCATATTTCGGGTAACACGGTGGGACATTTTGAAACGACAATAACACCCTTGATTTCCATTGAAAAAATAAAAAATTTTTGTTCAAATTCAAGCTCAGAATGTGTACTTTCTAAAATATTTTGGCCGTGTCTAAAAATTTCGTACCGTTCAAAGTTATCTTCGAGACGATTATCGAAGATGAGTTTTCAACACATTTTCAAATCGATTAACGCTCGTGCATAACTTGCAACCAAAGTATTTTTTACCCAAAACTTCATTTCGAGATGATTGATCCCGCGATATAAGAAAAATATTTCCAAGCCAAATTCGAGAACGAAACGTTTGACTTCCATTTTTACTCCCTCTCATCGGCACATAATTGGAATCCGTAATTCCGGCAACTCAGTCAGACATATTGAAACGAGAATAACTCTCTTGTTTTCCAGTGAAAAAATACAAAATTTGTATTCATATTCAAGCTCAGAGTGTGTAATTTCTAAATCGTTCAGGTCACGTCCAAAAATTCCTTACTGTTCAAAAGTTGTCTTCGAGAAGGTTACCGAAGATGAGTTTTCAACACATTTTCAAATCGATTAACGCTCGCAAATAACCTGCAAGCAATGTATTTTTTACCCAAAACTTCATTTTGAGATGATTGAGCCCGCGGTATATGAAAAATATTTCCAAGCCAAATTCGGGACCGAAACGTTTGACTTCCATTTTTACTCCCTCCTACCGGCACAAAATTGGAATCTGTAATTTAGGTAACACGGTGAGACATTTTGAAGCGACAACAACTCTCTTGATTTGCATTGAAAAAATACAAAATTTGTGTTCAAATTCAAGCTCAGATTGTGCACTTTCTAAAACAATCAGGCCGCATCTAGAAATTCCTAACTGTTAAAAAGTTATCTTCAAAACGGTTACCGAAGTTGAGTTTTCAACACATTTTCAAATCTATTAACGCTCTGAATAACTTGCAGCGAGAGTATTTTTTAAACAAAACTTCATTTCGAGATGATTGATCCGGAGATATAAGAAAAATATTTTCAAGCCAAATTCATGAGCGACACGTTTGACTGTCATTTTTACTCCCTCCTATCGGCACATAATTGGAATCCGTAATTCGGGTAACACGGTGAGACATATTGAAACGACAATAACTCTCTTAATTTCAAGTGAAAAAATACAAAATTTGTATTCATATTCAAGCTCAGAGTGTGTACTTTCTAAAACATTCAGGTCACATGTAAAAATTCCAGACCGTTCAAAAGTTATCTTCGAGACGGTTACCGAAGATTAGCTTTCAACACATTTTCAAATTGATTAACGCTCCTGAATAACTTGGAGCGAAAGTATTTTTCACCCAAAACTTCAATTCGAGATGATTGATCCCGAGATATAAGAAAAATATTTCCAAGCCAAATTCGTGAGCGAAACGTTTGACTTCCATTTTTACTCCCTCATATCGGCACATAATTGGAATCTGTAATTCGGGCAACATAGTAGGGCATTTTGAAACGACAATAACTCTCTTGATTTGCATTGAAAAAATACTAAAATTTGTGTGCAAATTCAAGCTCAGAATGTGCACTTTCTAAAACATTAAGGCCGCGTCTAAAAATTACTAACCGTTCAGAACTTATCATCAAAACGGTTACCGAAGTTGAGTTTTCAACACATTTTCAAATCGATAACGCTCTGAATAACTTGCAGCGAAAGTATTTTTAAACCAAAACTTCATTTCGGGACGACTTTTCCCGAGATATAAGAAAAATATATCATAGCCAAATTCGTGAGTGACACGTTTGACTACCATTTTTACTCCCTCCTATCGGCACATAATTGAAATCCGTAATTCGGGTAACACGGTGAGACATATTAAAACGACAATAACTCTCTTGATTTCCAGTGAAAAAATAAAAAATTTTTATCAATATTCAAGCTCAGAATGTGTACTTTTTAAAACATTTGGGCCGCGTCTAAAAATTCCGAACCGTTCAAAAGTTATCATCGATACGGTTACCTAAGATGAGTTTTCAACACATTTTCACATCGATTAACGCTCGTGAATAACCTGCAAGCAATGTATTTTTTACCCAAAACTTTATTTTGAGATGATTGAGCCCGCGATATATGAAAAATATTTCCAAGCCAAATTCTTGAGCGAAACGTTTGACTTCCATTTTTACTCCTTCCTATCGGCACAAAATTGGAATCTGTAATTCTGGTAACACGGTGAGACATTTTGAAACGACAACAACTCTCTTGATTTGCATTGAAAAAATACAAAATTTGTGTTCAAATTCAAGTTCAGAATGTGCACTTTCTAAAACATTCAGGCCGCATCTAAGAATTCCTAACTGTTCAAAAGTTATCTTCGAGACAATTACCGAGGATGAGTTTTCAACACATTTTCAAATCGATTAACGCTCTGAATAACTTGCAGCAAAAGTATTTTTTACCCAAAACTTCATTTCGAGATGATTGATCCCGAGATATAAGAAAAATATTTTCAAGCCAAATCCATGAGCGACACGTTTGACTTTAATTTTTACTCCCTCCTATCGGCACATAATTGGAATCGGCAATTCGGGTAACACGGTGTGACACGACAATAACTCCCTTTAATTCAAGTGAAAAAATACAAAATTTGTATTCATATTCAAGCTCAGAGTGTGTACTTTCTAAAACATTCAGGACACATGAAAAAATTCCATACCGTTCAAAAGTTATCTTCGAGACGGTTACCGAAGATTAGTTTTCAACACATTTTCAAATCGATTAACGCTCGTGAATAACTTGGAGCCAAAGTATTTTTTACCCAAAACTTCAATTCGAGATGATTGATCCCGAGATATAAGAAAAGTATTTCCAAGCCAAATTCATAAGCGAAACGTTTGACTTCCATTTTTACTCTCTCATATCGGCACATAATTGGAATCTGTAATTCGGGCAACATAGTGGGGCATTTTTTAAATGACAATAACTCTCTTGATTTGCATTGAAAAAATACAAAATTTTTGTTCAAATTGAAGCTCAGAATGTGCACTTTCTAAAACATTAAGGCCGTGTGTAAAAATTACTAACCGTTCAGAAGTTATCTTCAAAACGGTTACCGAAGTTGAGTTTTCAACACATTTTCAAATCGATTAACGCTCTGAATAACTTGCACCGAAAGTATTTTTAAACCAAAACTTCATTTCGGGATGACTTTTCCTGAGATATAAGAAAAATATTGCAAAGCCAAATTCGTGAGCGAAACGTTTGACTTCCATTTTTACTCCCTCCTATCGTCACATAATTGGAATCTGTAATTCAGGCAACATAGTGGGGCATTTCGAAACAACAATAACTCTCTTGATTCGAAGAAAAAAAATAAAAAATTTGTGTTCAAATTCAAGCTTAGAATGTGCACTTTCTAAGACATTCAGGCCACGTCTAAAAATTACTAACCGTTCAGAAGTTATCTTCAAAACGGTTATCGAAGTTGAGTTTTCAACACATTTTCAAATCGATTAACGCTCTGAATAACTTGCAGCGAAAGTATTTTTTAACCAAAATTTCATTTCGGGATGAATTTTCCCGAGATATAAGAAAAATATTTCCAAGCCAAATTCGTGAGCGAAACCTTTGACTTCCATTTTTAATCCTTCCTATTGGCACATAATTGGAATCTGTAATTCGGGTAACACGGTGAGACATTTTGAAATGACAACAACTCTCTTGATTTGCGTTGAAAAAATACAAAATTTGTGTTCAAATTTAAGCTTAGAAAGTGCACTTTCTCAAACATTCAGGCCGCGTCTAAAAATTCCTAACTGTTCAAAAGTTATCTTCAAAACAGTTACCGAAGTTGTGTTTTCAACACATTTTCAAATCGACTAACGCTCTGAATAACTTGCAGTTAAAGTATTTTTTACCCAAAACTTCATTTCGAGATGATTGATCCTGAGATATAAGAAAAATATTTTCAAGCCAAATTCGTGAGCGACACGTTCAACTTTCATTTTTACTCCCTTTTATCGGCATATAATTGGAATCCGTAATTCGGGTAACACGGTGAGACATATCGAAACGACATTAACTCTCTTCATTTCATTTGAAAAAATACAAAATTTGTATTCATATTCAAGCTCAGAGTGTGTACTTTCTAAAACATTCTGGTCACATATAAAAATTCCATACCGTTCAAAAGTTATCTTCGAGACTGTTACCGAAGATTAGTTTTCAACACATTTTCAAATCGATTAACGCTCGTGGATAACTTGCAGGCAAAGTATTTTTTTATCCAAAACTTCAATTCGAGATGATTGATCCCGAGATATAAGAAAAGTATTTCCAAGACAAATTCGTGAGCGAAACGTTTGACTTCCATTTTTACTCCCTCCTATCATCACATAATTGGAACCTGTAATTCGGGAAACATGGTGGGGCATTTCGAAATGACAACAACTCTCTTGATTTTCACTGAAAAAATACAAAATTTGTGTTCAAATTCAAGCTCAGAAAGTGCACTTCCTAAAACATTCAGGCCACGTCTAAAAATTATTAACCGTTCAGAAGTTATCTTCAAAACGGTTACCGAAGTTGAGTTTTCAACACATTTTCAAATCGATTAACGCTCTGAATAACTTGCAGCGAAAGTATTTTTTAACCAAAACTTCATTTCGGGATGACTTTTCCCGAGATATAAGAAAAATATTTCATAGCCAAATTCGTAAGCGACACGTTTGACTTCCATTTTTACTCCTTCCTATCGGCACATAATTGGAATCCGTAATTCGGGTAACACAGTGAGACATATTAAAACGACAATAACTCTCTTGATTGCCTATGAAAAAATATAAAATTTGTATTAATATTCAAGCTCATAATGTGTACTTTCTAAAACATTTGGGCCACGACAAAAAATTCCTAACCGTTCAAAAGTTATCTTCGAGACGATTACCGAAGATGAGTTTTCTACACATTTTCAAATCGATTAACGCTCGTGAATAACTTGCAGCCAAAGAATTTTTTGCCCAAAACTTCAATTCTAGATGATTGATCCCGTGATATAAGAGAAATGTTTCCGAGCCAAATTCGTGAGCGAAACGTTCGACTTCCAATTTTACTCGCTCCTATCGGCACATAATTGGAATCTGTAATTCAGGTAACACGGTTAGACATTTTGGAACGTCAATAACTCTCCTGATTTCCATTGAAAAAATACAAAATTTGTGTTCAAACTTAAGCTCAGAGTGTGCATTTTCTAAAACATTCGCGCCGTGTCTAAAAATTCCTAACTGTTCAAAAGTTGTCCTCAATACGGTTACCGAAGTTAAGTTTTCAACACATTTTCAAATCGATTAACGCTCCAAATAAGTTACAGCGAAAGTATTTTTTAACCAAAACTTCATTTCGGGATGACTTTTCCCGAGATATAAGAAAAATATTTCATAGCCAAATTCAAAAGCGACACGTTTGACTTCCATTTTTACTCCCTCCTATCGGCACACAATTGGAATCTGTAATTCGGGTAACACAGTGAGACATATCAAAACGACAATAACTCTCTTGATTTCCTGTGAAAAAAATATAAAATTTGTATTAATATTCAAGCTCATAATGTGTACTTTCTAAAACATTTGGGCCACGACAAAAAATTCCTAACCGTTCAAAAGTTATCTTCGAGACGATTACCGAAGATGAGTTTTCTACACATTTTCAAATCGATTAACGCTGGTGAATAACTTGCAGCCAAAGTATTTTTTGCCCAAAACTTCAATTCTAGATGATTGATCCCGTGATATAAGAGAAATGTTTCCGAGCCAAATTCGTGAGCGAAACGTTTGACTTCCAATTTCACTCGCTCCTATCGGCACATAATTGGAATCTGTAATTCGGGTAACACGGTTAGACATTTTGGAACGTCAATAACTCTCCTGATTTCCATTAAAAAAATACAAAATTTGTGTTCAAACTCAAGCTCAGAATGTGCACTTTCTAAAACATTCGCGCCATGTCTAAAAATTCCAAACTGTTCAAAAGTTATCTTCAATACGGTCACCGAAGTTAAGTTTTCAACACATTTTCAAATCGATTAATGCTCCAAATAAGTTACAGCGAAAGTATTTTTTAACCAAAACTTCATTTCGGGATGACTTTTCCCGAGATATAAGAAAAATATTTCATAGCCAAATTCAAAAGCGACACGTTTGACTTCCATTTTTACTCCCTCCTACCGGCACAAAATTGGAATCTGTAATTTAGGTAACACGGTGAGACATTTTGAAGCGACAACAACTCTCTTGATTTGCATTGAAAAAATACAAAATTTGTGTTCAAATTCAAGCTCAGATTGTGCACTTTCTAAAACAATGAGGCCGCATCTAGAAATTCCTAACTGTTAAAAAGTTATCTTCAAAACGGTTACTGAAGTTGAGTTTTCAACACATTTTCAAATCTATTAACGCTCTGAATAACTTGCAGCGAGAGTATTTTTTAAACAAAACTTCATTTCGAGATGATTGATCCGGAGATATAAGAAAAATATTTTCAAGCCAAATTCATGAGCGACACATTTGACTTTCATTTTTACTCCCTCCTATCGGCACATAATTGGAATCCGTAATTCAGGTAACACGGTGAGACATATTGAAACGACAATAACTCTCTTAATTTCAAGTGAAAAAATACAAAATTTGTATTCATATTCAAGCTCAGAGTGTGTACTTTCTAAAACATTCAGGTCACATGTAAAAGTTCCAGACCGTTCAAAAGTTATCTTCGAGACGGTTACCGAAGATTAGTTTTCAACACATTTTCAAATTGATTAACGCTCGTGAATAACTTGGAGCGAAAGTATTTTTCACCCAAAACTTCAATTCGAGATGATTGATCCCGAAATATAAGAAAAATATTTCCAAGCTAAATTCGTGAGCGAAACGTTTGACTTCCATTTTTACTCCCTCATATCGGCACATAATTGGAATCTGTAATTCGGGCAACATAGTGGGGCATTTTGAAACGACAATAACTCTCTTGATTTGCATTGAAAAAATACAAAAATTTGTGTGCAAATTCAAGCTCAGAATGTGCACTTTCTAAAGAATTAAGGCCGCGTCTAAAAATTACTAACCGTTCAGAATTTATCATCAAAACGGTTACCGAAGTTGAGTTTTCAACACATTTTCAAATCGATAACGCTCTGAATAACTTGCAGCGAAAGTATTTTTAAACCAAAACTTCATTTCAGGACGACTTTTCCCGAGATATAAGAAAAATATATTAAAGCCAAATTCGTGAGTGACACGTTTGACTACCATTTTTAATCCCTCCTATCGGCACATAATTGAAATCTGTAATTCGGGTAACACGGTGAAACATATTAAAACGACAATAACTCTCCTGATTTCCAGTGAAAAGATAAAAAATTTTTATCAATATTCAAGCTCAGAATGTGTACTTTTTAAAACATTTGGGCCGCGTCTAAAAATTCCTAACCGTTCAAAAGTTATCATCGATACGGTTACCTAAGATGAGTTTTCGACACATTTTCACATCGATTAACGCTCGTGAATAACCTGCAAGCAATATATTTTTTACCCAAAACTTCATTTTGAGATGATTGAGCCTGCGATATATGAAAAATATTTCCAAGCCAAATTCGTGAGCGAAACGTTTGACTTCCATTTTTACTCCTTCCTATCGGCACAAAATTGGAATCTGTAATTCTGGTAACACGGTGAGACATTTTGAAACGACAACAACTCTCTTGATTTGCATTGAAAAAATACAAAATTTGTGTTCAAATTCAAGTTCAGAATGTGCACTTTCTAAAACATTTAGGCCGCATCTAAGAATTCCTAACTGTTAAAAAGTTATCTTCGAGACAATTACCGAGGATGAGTTTTCAACACATTTTCAAATCGATTAACGCTCTGAATAACTTGCAACAAAAGTATTTTTTACCCAAAACTTCATTTCGAGATGATTGATCCCGAGATATAAGAAAAATATTTTCAAGCCAAATCCATGAGCGACACGTTTGACTTTAATTTTTACTCCCTCCTATCGGCACATAATTGGAATCGGCAATTCGGGTAACACGGTGTGACATATTGAAACGACAATAACTCCCTTTAATTCAAGTGAAAAAATACAAAATTTGTATTCATATTCAAGCTCAGAGTGTGTACTTTCTAAAACATTCAGGACACATGAAAAAATTCCATACCGTTCAAAAGTTATCTTCGAGACGGTTACCGAAGATTAGTTTTCAACACATTTTCAAATCGATTAACCCTCGTGAATAACTTGGAGCCAAAGTATTTTTTACCCAAAACTTCAATTCGAGATGATTGATCCCGAGATATAAGAAAAGTATTTCCAAGCCAAATTCATAAGCTAAACGTTTGACTTCCATTTTTACTCTCTCATATCGGCACATAATTGGAATCTGTAATTCGGGCAACATATGGGGCATTTTTTAAACGACAATAACTCTCTTGATTTGCATTGAAAAAATACAAAATTTTTGTTCAAATTGAAGCTCAGAATGTGCACTTTCTAAAACATTCAGGCCGTGTGTAAAAATTACTAACCGTTCAGAAGTTATCTTCAAAACGGTTACCGAAGTTGAGTTTTCAACACATTTTCAAATCGATTAACGCTCTGAATAACTTGCACCGAAAGTATTTTTAAACCAAAACTTCATTTCGGGATGACTTTTCCTGAGATATAAGAAAAATATTGCAAAGCCAAATTCGTGAGCGAAACGTTTGACTTCCATTTTTACTCCCTTCTATCGTCACATAATTGGAATCTGTAATTCAGGCAACATAGTGGGGCATTTCGAAACAACAATAACTCTCTTGATTCGAAGAAAAAAAATAAAAAATTTGTGTTCAAATTCAAGCTTAGAATGTGCACTTTCTAAAACATTCAGGCCACGTCTAAAGATTACTAACCGTTCAGAAGTTATCTTCAAAACGGTTACCGAAGTTGAGTTTTCAACACATTTTCAAATCGATTAACGCTCTGAATAACTTGCAGCGAAAGTATTTTTTAACCAAAATTTCATTTCGGGATGAATTTTCCTGAGATATAAGAAAAATATTTCCAAGCCAAATTCGTGAGCGAAACCTTTGACTTCCATTTTTAATCCTTCCTATTGGCACATAATTGGAATCTGCAATTCGGGTAACACGGTGAGACATTTTGAAATGACAACAACTCTCTTGATTTGCGTTGAAAAAATACAAAATTTGTGCTCAAATTTAAGCTCAGAAAGTGCACTTTCTCAAACATTCAGGCCGCGTCTAAAAATTCCTAACTGTTCAAAAGTTATCTTCAAAACAGTTACCGAAGTTGTGTTTTCAACACATTTTCAAATCGACTAACGCTCTGAATAACTTGCAGTTAAAGTATTTTTTACCCAAAACTTCATTTCGAGATGATTGATCCTGAGATATAAGAAAAATATTTTCAAGCCAAATTCGTGAGCGACACGTTCAACTTTCATTTTTACTCCCTTTTATCGGCACATAATTGGAATCCGTAATTCGGGTAACACGGTGAGACATATCGAAACGACATTAACTCTCTTGATTTCATTTGAAAAAATACAAAATTTGTATTCATATTCAAGCTCAGAGTGTGTACTTTCTAAAACATTCTGGTCACATATAAAAATTCCATACCGTTCAAAAGTTATCTTCGAGACTTTTACCGAAGATTAGTTTTCAACACATTTTCAAATCGATTAACGCTCGTGAATAACTTGCAGGCAAAGTATTTTTTTATCCAAAACCTCAATTCGAGATGATTGATCCCGAGATATAAGAAAAGTATTTCCAAGCCAAATTCGTGAGCGAAACGTTTGACTTCCATTTTTACTCCCTCCTATTATCACATAATTGGAATCTGCAATTCGGGAAACATGGTGGGGCATTTCGAAATGACAACAACTCTCTTGATTTTCACTGAAAAAATACAAAATTTGTGTTCAAATTCAAGCTCAGAAAGTGCACTTCCTAAAACATTCAGGCCGCGTCTAAAAATTATTAACCGTTCAGAAGTTATCTTCAAAACGGTTACCGAAGTTGAGTTTTCAACACATTTTCAAATCGATTAACGCTCTGAATAACTTGCAGCGAAAGTATTTTTTAACCAAAACTTCATTTCGGGATCACTTTTCCCGAGATATAAGAAAAATATTTCATAGCCAAATTCGTAAGCGACACGTTTGACTTCCATTTTTACTCCTTCCTATCGGCACATAATTGGAATCCGTAATTCGGGTAACACAGTGAGACATATTAAAACGACAATAACTCTCTTGATTTCCTATGAAAAAATATAAAATTTGTATTAATATTCAAGCTCATAATGTGTACTTTCTAAAACATTTGGGCCACGACAAAAAATTCCTAACCGTTCAAAAGTTATCTTCGAGACGATTACCGAAGATGAGTTTTCTACACATTTTCAAATCGATTGACGCTCGTGAATAACTTGCAGCCAAAGAATTTTTTGCCCAAAACTTCAATTCTAGATGATTGATCCCGTGATATAAGAGAAATGTTTCCGAGCCAAATTCGTGAGCGAAACGTTCGACTTCCAATTTTACTCGCTCCTATCGGCACATAATTGGAATCTGTAATTCAGGCAACACGGTTAGACATTTTGGAACGTCAATAACTCTCCTGATTTCCATTGAAAAAATACAAAATTTGTGTTCAAACTCAAGCTCAGAGTGTGCACTTTCTAAAACATTCGCGCCGTGTCTAAAAATTCCTAACTGTTCAAAAGTTGTCTTCAATACGGTTACCGAAGTTAAGTTTTCAACACATTTTCAAATCGATTAACGCTCCAAATAAGTTACAGCGAAAGTATTTTTTAACCAAAACTTCATTTCGGGATGACTTTTCCCGAGATATAAGAAAAATATTTCATAGCCAAATTCAAAAGCGACACATTTGACTTCCATTTTTACTCCCTCCTATCGGCACATAATTGGAATCCGTAATTCGGGTAACACAGTGAGACATATCAAAACGACAATAACTCTCTTGATTTCCTGTTAAAAAATATAAAATTTGTATTAATATTCAAGCTCATAATGTGTACTTTCTAAAACATTTGGGCCACGACAAAAAATTCCTAACCGTTCAAAAGTTATCTTCGAGACGATTACCGAAGATGAGTTTTCTACACATTTTCAAATCGATTAACGCTGGTGAATAACTTGCAGCCAAAGTATTTTTTGCCCAAAACTTCAATTCTAGATGATTGATCCCGTGATATAAGAGAAATGTTTCCGAGCCAAATTCGTGAGCGAAACGTTTGACTTCCAATTTCACTCGCTCCTATCGGCACATAATTGGAATCTGTAATTCGGGTAACACGGTTAGACATTTTGGAACGTCAATAACTCTCCTGATTTCCATTGAAAAAATACAAAATTTGTGTTCAAACTCAAGCTCAGAATGTGCACTTTCTAAAACATTCGCGCCATGTCTAAAAATTCCAAACTGTTCAAAAGTTATCTTCAATACGGTTACCGAAGTTAAGTTTTCAACACATTTTCAAATCGATTAATGCTCCAAATAAGTTACAGCGAAAGTATTTTTTAACCAAAACTTTTTTTCGGGATGACTTTTACCGAGATATAAGAAAAATATTTCATAGCCAAATTCGTAAGCGACACGTTTGACTTCCATTTTTACTCCCTCCTATCGGCACATAATTGGAATCCGTAATTCGGGTAACACAGTGAGACATATTAAAACGACAATAACTCTCTTGATTTCCTATAAAGAAATATAAAATTTGTATTAATATTCAAGCTCATAATGTGTGCTTTCTAAAACATTTGGGCCATGACAAAAAATTCCTAACCGTTCAAAAGTTATCTTCGAGACGATTACCGAAGATGAGTTTTCTACACATTTTCAAATCGATTAACGCTCGTGAATAACTTGCAGCCAAAGTATTTTTTGCCCAAAACTTCAATTCTAGATGATTGATCCCGTGATATAAGAGAAATGTTTCCGAGCCAAATTCGTGAGCGAAACGTTCGACTTCCAATTTTACTCGCTCCTATCGGCACATAATTGGAATCTGTAATTCAGGTAACACGGTTAGACATTTTGGAACGTCAATAACTCTCCTGATTTCCATTGAAAAAATACAAAATTTGTGTTCAAACTCAAGCTCAGAGTGTGCACTTTCTAAAACATTCGCGTCGTGTCTAAAAATTCCTAACTGTTCAAAAGTTGTCTTCAATACGGTTACCGAAGTTAAGTTTTCAACACATTTTCAAATCGATTAACGCTCCAAATAAGTTAAAGCGAAAGTATTTTTTAACCAAAACTTCATTTCGGGATGACTTTTCCCGAGATATAAGAAAAATATTTCATAGCCAATTTCAAAAGCGACACGTTTGACTTCCATTTTTACTCCCTCCTATCGGCACATAATTGGAATCCGTAATTCGGGTAACACAGAGAGACATATCAAAACGACAATAACTCTCTTGATTTCCTGTGAAAAAATATAAAATTTGTATTAATATTCAAGCTCATAATGTGTACTTTCTAAAACATTTGGGCCACGACAAAAAATTCCTAACCGTTCAAAAGTTATCTTCGAGACGATTACCGAAGATGAGTTTTCTACACATTTTCAAATCGATTAACGCTGGTGAATAACTTGCAGCCAAAGTATTTTTTGCCCAAAACTTCAATTCTAGATGATTGATCCCGTGATATAAGAGAAATGTTTCCGAGCCAAATTCGTGAGCGAAACGTTTGACTTCCAATTTCACTCGCTCCTATAGGCACATAATTGGAATCTGTAATTCGGGTAACACGGTTAGACATTTTGGAACGTCAATAACTCTCCTGATTTCCATTGAAAAAATACAAAATTTGTGTTCAAACTCAAGCTCAGAATGTGCACTTTCTAAAACATTCGCGCCATGTCTAAAAATTCCAAACTGTTCAAAAGTTATCTTCAATACGGTTACCGAAGTTAAGTTTTCAACACATTTTCAAATCGATTAATGCTCCAAATAAGTTACAGCGAAAGTATTTTTTAACCAAAACTTTTTTTCGGGATGACTTTTACCGAGATATAAGAAAAATATTTCATAGCCAAATTCGTAAGCGACACGTTTGACTTCCATTTTTACTCCCTCCTATCGGCACATAATTGGAATCCGTAATTCGGGTAACACAGTGAGACATATTAAAACGACAATAACTCTCTTGATTTCCTATAAAGAAATATAAAATTTGTATTAATATTCAAGCTCATAATGTGTGCTTTCTAAAACATTTGGGCCATGACAAAAAATTCCTAACCGTTCAAAAGTTATCTTCGAGACGATTACCGAAGATGAGTTTTCTACACATTTTCAAATCGATTAACGCTCGTGAATAACTTGCAGCCAAAGTATTTTTTGCCCAAAACTTCAATTCTAGATGATTGATCCCGTGATATAAGAGAAATGTTTCCGAGCCAAATTCGTGAGCGAAACGTTTGACTTCCAATTTCACTCGCTCCTATCGGCACATAATTGGAATCTGTAATTCGGGTAACACGGTTAGACATTTTGGAACGTCAATAACTCTCCTGATTTCCATTGAAAAAATACAAAATTTGTGTTCAAACTCAAGCTCAGAATGTGTACTTTCTAAAACATTCGCGCCATGTCTAAAAATTCCAAACTGTTCAAAAGTTATCTTCAATACGGTTACCGAAGTTAAGTTTTCAACACATTTTCAAATCGATTAATGCTCCAAATAAGTTACAGCGAAAGTATTTTTTAACCAAAACTTTTTTTCGGGATGACTTTTACCGAGATATAAGAAAAATATTTCATAGCCAAATTCGTAAGCGACACGTTTGACTTCCATTTTTACTCCCTCCTATCGGCACATAATTGGAATCCGTAATTCGGGTAACACAGTGAGACATATTAAAACGACAATAACTCTCTTGATTTCCTATAAAGAAATATAAAATTTGTATTAATATTCAAGCTCATAATGTGTGCTTTCTAAAACATTTGGGCCATGACAAAAAATTCCTAACCGTTCAAAAGTTATCTTCGAGACGATTACCGAAGATGAGTTTTCTACACATTTTCAAATCAATTAACGCTCATGAATAACTTGCAGCCAAAGTATTTTTTGCCCAAAACTTCAATTCTAGATGATTGATCCCGTGATATAAGAGAAATGTTTCTGAGCCAAATTCGTGAGCGAAACGTTTGACTTCCAATTTCACTCGCTCCTATTGGCACATAATTGGAATCTGTAATTCGGGTAACACGGTTAGACATTTTGGAACGTCAATAACTCTCCTGATTTCCATTGAAAAAATACAAAATTTGTGTTCAAACTCAAGCTCAGAATGTGCACTTTCTAAAACATTCGCGCCGTGTCTAAAAATTCCTTACGGTTCAAAAGTTATCTTCAATACGGTTACCGAAGTTAAGTTTTCAACACATTTTCAAATCGATTAACGCTCCAAATAAGTTACAGCGAAAGTATTTTTTAACCAAAACATTTTTTCGGGATGACTTTTCCCGAGATATAAGAAAAATATTTCTTAGCCAAATTCGTAAGCGACACGTTTGACTTCCATTTTTACTCCCTCCTATCGGCACATAATTGGAATCCGTAATTCGGGTAACACAGTGAGACATATTAAAACGACAATAACTCTCTTGATTTCCTATAAAGAAATATAAAATTTGTATTAATATTCAAGCTCATAATGTGTGCTTTCTAAAACATTTGGGCCGTGACAAAAAATTCCTAACCGTTCAAAAGTTATCTTCGAGACGATTACCGAAGATGAGTTTTCTACACATTTTCAAATCGATTAACGCTGGTGAATAACTTGCAGCCAAAGTATTTTTTGCCCAAAACTTCAATTCTAGATGATTGATCCCGTGATATAAGAGAAATGTTTCCGAGCCAAATTCGTGAGCGAAACGTTTGACTTCCAATTTCACTCGCTCCTATCGGCACATAATTGGAATCTGTAATTCGGGTAACACGGTTAGACATTTTGGAACGTCAATAACTCTCCTGATTTCCATTGAAAAAATACAAAATTTGTGTTCAAACTCAAGCTCAGAATGTGCACTTTCTAAAACATTCGCGCCATGTCTAAAAATTCCAAACTGTTCAAAAGTTATCTTCAATACGGTTACCGAAGTTAAGTTTTCAACACATTTTCAAATCGATTAATGCTCCAAATAAGTTACAGCGAAAGTATTTTTTAACCAAAACTTTTTTTCGGGATGACTTTTACCGAGATATAAGAAAAATATTTCATAGCCAAATTCGTAAGCGACACGTTTGACTTCCATTTTTACTCCCTCCTATCGGCACATAATTGGAATCCGTAATTCGGGTAACACAGTGAGACATATTAAAACGACAATAACTCTCTTGATTTCCTAGAAAGAAATATAAAATTTGTATTAATATTCAAGCTCATAATGTGTGCTTTCTAAAACATTTGGGCCATGACAAAAAATTCCTAACCGTTCAAAAGTTATCTTCGAGACGATTACCGAAGATGAGTTTTCTACACATTTTCAAATCGATTAACGCTCGTGAATAACTTGCAGCCAAAGTATTTTTTGCCCAAAACTTCAATTCTAGATGATTGATCCCGTGATATAAGAGAAATGTTTCCGAGCCAAATTCGTGAGCGAAACGTTCGACTTCCAATTTTACTCGCTCCTATCGGCACATAATTGGAATCTGTAATTCAGGTAACACGGTTAGACATTTTGGAACGTCAATAACTCTCCTGATTTCCATTGAAAAAATACAAAATTTGTGTTCAAACTCAAGCTCAGAGTGTGCACTTTCTAAAACATTCGCGTCGTGTCTAAAAATTCCTAACTGTTCAAAAGTTGTCTTCAATACGGTTACCGAAGTTAAGTTTTCAACACATTTTCAAATCGATTAACGCTCCAAATAAGTTACAGCGAAAGTATTTTTTAACCAAAACTTCATTTCGGGATGACTTTTCCCGAGATATAAGAAAAATATTTCATAGCCAAATTCAAAAGCGACACGTTTGACTTCCATTTTTACTCCCTCCTATCGGCACATAATTGGAATCCGTAATTCGGGTAACACAGAGAGACATATCAAAACGACAATAACTCTCTTGATTTCCTGTGAAAAAATATAAAATTTGTATTAATATTCAAGCTCATAATGTGTACTTTCTAAAACATTTGGGCCACGACAAAAAATTCCTAACCGTTCAAAAGTTATCTTCGAGACGATTACCGAAGATGAGTTTTCTACACATTTTCAAATCGATTAACGCTGGTGAATAACTTGCAGCCAAAGTATTTTTTGCCCAAAACTTCAATTCTAGATGATTGATCCCGTGATATAAGAGAAATGTTTCCGAGCCAAATTCGTGAGCGAAACGTTTGACTTCCAATTTCACTCGCTCCTATCGGCACATAATTGGAATCTGTAATTCGGGTAACACGGTTAGACATTTTGGAACGTCAATAACTCTCCTGATTTCCATTGAAAAAATACAAAATTTGTGTTCAAACTCAAGCTCAGAATGTGCACTTTCTAAAACATTCGCGCCATGTCTAAAAATTCCAAACTGTTCAAAAGTTATCTTCAATACGGTTACCGAAGTTAAGTTTTCAACACATTTTCAAATCGATTAATGCTCCAAATAAGTTACAGCGAAAGTATTTTTTAACCAAGACTTTTTTTCGGGATGACTTTTACCGAGATATAAGTAAAATATTTCATAGCCAAATTCGTAAGCGACACGTTTGACTTCCATTTTTACTCCCTCCTATCGGCACATAATTGGAATCCGTAATTCGGGTAACACAGTGAGACATATTAAAACGACAATAACTCTCTTGATTTCCTATAAAGAAATATAAAATTTGTATTAATATTCAAGCTCATAATGTGTGCTTTCTAAAACATTTGGGCCATGACAAAAAATTCCTAACCGTTCAAAAGTTATCTTCGAGACGATTACCGAAGATGAGTTTTCTACACATTTTCAAATCGATTAACGCTCGTGAATAACTTGCAGCCAAAGTATTTTTTGCCCAAAACTTCAATTCTAGATGATTGATCCCGTGATATAAGAGAAATGTTTCCGAGCCAAATTCGTGAGCAAAACGTTCGACTTCCAATTTTACTCGCTCCTATCGGCACATAATTGGAATCTGTAATTCAGGTAACACGGTTAGACATTTTGGAACTTCAATAACTCTCCTGATTTCCCTTGAAAAAATACAAAATTTGTGTTCAAACTCAAGCTCAGAGTGTGCACTTTCTAAAACATTCGCGCCGTGTCTAAAAATTCCTAACTGTTCAAAAGTTGTCTTCAATACGGTTACCGAAGTTAAGTTTTCAACACATTTTCAAATCGATTAACGCTCCAAATAAGTTACAGCGAAAGTATTTTTTAACCAAAACTTCATTTCGGGATGACTTTTCCCGAGATATAAGAAAAATATTTCATAGCCAAATTCAAAAGCGACACGTTTGACTTCCATTTTTACTCCCACCTATCGGCACATAATTGGAATCCGTAATTCGGGTAACACAGAGAGACATATCAAAACGACAATAACTCTCTTGATTTCCTGTGAAAAAATATAAAATTTGTATTAATATTCAAGCTCATAATGTGTACTTTCTAAAACATTTGGGCCACGACAAAAAATTCCTAACCGTTCAAAAGTTATCTTCGAGACGATTACCGAAGATGAGTTTTCTACACATTTTCTAATCGATTAACGCTGGTGAATAACTTGCAGCCAAAGTATTTTTTGCCCAAAACTTCAATTCTAGATGATTGATCCCGTGATATAAGAGAAATGTTTCCGAGCCAAATTCGTGAGCGAAACGTTTGACTTCCAATTTCACTCGCTCCTATCGGCACATAATTGGAATCTGAAATTCGGGTAACACGGTTAGACATTTTGGAACGTCAATAACTCTCCTGATTTCCATTGAAAAAATACAAAATTTGTGTTCAAACTCAAGCTCAGAATGTGCACTTTCTAAAACATTCGCGCCATGTCTAAAAATTCCAAACTGTTCAAAAGTTATCTTCAATACGGTTACCGAAGTTAAGTTTTCAACACATTTTCAAATCGACTAATGCTCCAAATAAGTTACAGCGAAAGTATTTTTTAACCAAAACTTTTTTTCGGGATGACTTTTACCGAGATATAAGAAAAATATTTCATAGCCAAATTCGTAAGCGACACGTTTGACTTCCATTTTTACTCCCCCCTATCGGCACATAAGTGGAATCCGTAATTCGGGTAACACAGTGAGACATATTAAAACGACAATAACTCTCTTGATTTCCTATAAAGAAATATAAAATTTGTATTAATATTCAAGCTCATAATGTGTGCTTTCTAAAACATTTGGGCCATGACAAAAAATTACTAACCGTTCAAAAGTTATCTTCGAGACGATTACCGAAGATGAGTTTTCTACACATTTTCAAATCGATTAACGCTCATGAATAACTTGCAGCCAAAGTATTTTTTGCCCAAAACTTCAATTCTAGATGATTGATCCCGTGATATAAGAGAAATGTTTCTGAGCCAAATTCGTGAGCGAAACGTTTGACTTCCAATTTCACTCGCTCCTATTGGCACATAATTGGAATCTGTAATTCGGGTAACACGGTTAGACATTTTGGAACGTCAATAACTCTCCTGATTTCCATTGAAAAAATACAAAATTTGTGTTCAAACTCAAGCTCAGAATGTGCACTTTCTAAAACATTCGCGCCGTGTCTAAAAATTCCTTACTGTTCAAAAGTTATCTTCAATACGGTTACCGAAGTTAAGTTTTCAACACATTTTCAAATCGATTAACGCTCCAAATAAGTTACAGCGAAAGTATTTTTTAACCAAAACTTTTTTTCGGGATGACTTTTCCCGAGATATAAGAAAAATATTTCATAGCCAAATTCGTAAGCGACACGTTTGACTTCCATTTTTACTCCCTCCTATCGGCACATAATTGGAATCCGTAATTCGGGTAACACAGTGAGACATATTAAAACGACAATAACTCTCTTGATTTCCTATAAAGAAATATAAAATTTGTATTAATATTCAAGCTCATAATGTGTGCTTTCTAAAACATTTGGGCCATGACAAAAAATTCCTAACCGTTCAAAAGTTATCTTCGAGACGATTACCGAAGATGAGTTTTCTACACATTTTCAAATCGATTAACGCTCGTGAATAACTTGCAGCCAAAGTATTTTTTGCCCAAAACTTCAATTCTAGATGATTGATCCCGTGATATAAGAGAAATGTTTCCGAGCCAAATTCGTGAGCAAAACGTTCGACTTCCAATTTTACTCGCTCCTATCGGCACATAATTGGAATCTGTAATTCAGGTAACACGGTTAGACATTTTGGAACTTCAATAACTCTCCTGATTTCCATTGAAAAAATACAAAATTTGTGTTCAAACTCAAGCTCAGAGTGTGCACTTTCTAAAACATTCGCGCCGTGTCTAAAAATTCCTAACTGTTCAAAAGTTGTCTTCAATACGGTTACCGAAGTTAAGTTTTCAACACATTTTCAAATCGATTAACGCTCCAAATAAGTTACAGCGAAAGTATTTTTTAACCAAAACTTCATTTCGGGATGACTTTTCCCGAGATATAAGAAAAATATTTCATAGCCAAATTCAAAAGCGACACGTTTGACTTCCATTTTTACTCCCACCTATCGGCACATAATTGGAATCCGTAATTCGGGTAACACAGAGAGACATATCAAAACGACAATAACTCTCTTGATTTCCTGTGAAAAAATATAAAATTTGTATTAATATTCAAGCTCATAATGTGTACTTTCTAAAACATTTGGGCCACGACAAAAAATTCCTAACCGTTCAAAAGTTATCTTCGAGACGATTACCGAAGATGAGTTTTCTACACATTTTCTAATCGATTAACGCTGGTGAATAACTTGCAGCCAAAGTATTTTTTGCCCAAAACTTCAATTCTAGATGATTGATCCCGTGATATAAGAGAAATGTTTCCGAGCCAAATTCGTGAGCGAAACGTTTGACTTCCAATTTCACTCGCTCCTATCGGCACATAATTGGAATCTGTAATTCGGGTAACACGGTTAGACATTTTGGAACGTCAATAACTCTCCTGATTTCCATTGAAAAAATACAAAATTTGTGTTCAAACTCAAGCTCAGAATGTGCACTTTCTAAAACATTCGCGCCATGTCTAAAAATTCCAAACTGTTCAAAAGTTATCTTCAATACGGTTACCGAAGTTAAGTTTTCAACACATTTTCAAATCGACTAATGCTCCAAATAAGTTACAGCGAAAGTATTTTTTAACCAAAACTTTTTTTCGGGATGACTTTTACCGAGATATAAGAAAAATATTTCATAGCCAAATTCGTAAGCGACACGTTTGACTTCCATTTTTACTCCCTCCTATCGGCACATAAGTGGAATCCGTAATTCGGGTAACACAGTGAGACATATTAAAACGACAATAACTCTCTTGATTTCCTATAAAGAAATATAAAATTTGTATTAATATTCAAGCTCATAATGTGTGCTTTCTAAAACATTTGGGCCATGACAAAAAATTCCTAACCGTTCAAAAGTTATCTTCGAGACGATTACCGAAGATGAGTTTTCTACACATTTTCAAATCGATTAACGCTGGTGAATAACTTGCAGCCAAAGTATTTTTTGCCCAAAACTTCAATTCTAGATGATTGATCCCGTGATATAAGAGAAATGTTTCTGAGCCAAATTCGTGAGCGAAACGTTTGACTTCCAATTTCACTCGCTCCTATTGGCACATAATTGGAATCTGTAATTCGGGTAACACGGTTAGACATTTTGGAACGTCAATAACTCTCCTGATTTCCATTGAAAACATACAAAATTTGTGTTCAAACTCAAGCTCAGAATGTGCACTTTCTAAAACATTCGCGCCGTGTCTAAAAATTCCTTACTGTTCAAAAGTTATCTTCAATACGGTTACCGAAGTTAAGTTTTCAACACATTTTCAAATCGATTAACGCTCCAAATAAGTTACAGCGAAAGTATTTTTCAACCAAAACTTTTTTTCGGGATGACTTTTCCCGAGATATAAGAAAAATATTTCATAGCCAAATTCGTAAGCGACACGTTTGACTTCCATTTTTACTCCCTCCTATCGGCACATAATTGGAATCCGTAATTCGGGTAACACAGTGAGACATATTAAAACGACAATAACTCTCTTGATTTCCTATAAAGAAATATAAAATTTGTATTAATATTCAAGCTCATAATGTGTGCTTTCTAAAACATTTGGGCCATGACAAAAAATTCCTAACCGTTCAAAAGTTATCTTCGAGACGATTACCGAAGATGAGTTTTCTACACATTTTCAAATCGATTAACGCTCGTGAATAACTTGCAGCCAAAGTATTTTTTGCCCAAAACTTCAATTCTAGATGATTGATCCCGTGATATAAGAGAAAGGTTTCCGAGCCAAATTCGTGAGCGAAACGTTCGACTTCCAATTTTACTCGCTCCTATCGGCACATAATTGGAATCTGTAATTCAGGTAACACGGTTAGACATTTTGGAACGTCAATAACTCTCCTGATTTCCATTGAAAAAATACAAAATTTGTGTTCAAACTCAAGCTCAGAGTGTGCACTTTCTAAAACATTCGCGCCGTGCCTAAAAATTCCTAACTGTTCAAAAGTTGTCTTCAATACGGTTACCGAAGTTAAGTTTTCAACACATTTTCAAATCGATTAACGCTCCAAATAAGTTACAGCGAAAGTATTTTTTAACCAAAACTTCATTTCGGGATGACTTTTCCCGAGATATAAGAAAAATATTTCATAGCCAAATTCAAAAGCGACACGTTTGACTTCCATTTTTACTCCCTCCTATCGGCACATAATTGGAATCCGTAATTCGGGTAACACAGAGAGACATATCAAAACGACAATAACTCTCTTGATTTCCTGTGAAAAAATATAAAATTTGTATTAATATTCAAGCTCATAATGTGTACTTTCTAAAACATTTGGGCCAGGACAAAAAATTCCTAACCGTTCAAAAGTTATCTTCGAGACGATTACCGAAGATGAGTTTTCTACACATTTTCAAATCGATTAACGCTGGTGAATAACTTGCAGCCAAAGTATTTTTTGCCCAAAACTTCAATTCTAGATGATTGATCCTGTGATATAAGAGAAATGTTTCCGAGCCAAATTCGTGAGCGAAACGTTTGACTTCCAATTTCACTCGCTCCTATCGGCACATAATTGGAATCTGTAATTCGGGTAACACGGTTAGACATTTTGGAACGTCAATAACTCTCCTGATTTCCATTGAAAAAATAAAAAATTTGTGTTCAAACTCAAGCTCAGAATGTGCACTTTCTAAAACATTCGCGCCATGTCTAAAAATTCCAAACTGTTCAAAAGTTATCTTCAATACGGTTACCGAAGTTAAGTTTTCAACACATTTTCAAATCGATTAATGCTCCAAATAAGTTACAGCGAAAGTATTTTTTAACCAAAACTTTTTTTCGGGATGACTTTTACCGAGATATAAGAAAAATATTTCATAGCCAAATTCGTAAGCGTCACGTTTGACTTCCATTTTTACTCCCTCCTATCGGCACATAATTGGAATCCGTAATTCGGGTAACACAGTGAGACATATTAAAACGACAATAACTCTCTTGATTTCCTATAAAGAAATATAAAATTTGTATTAATATTCAAGCTCATAATGTGTGCTTTCTAAAACATTTGGGCCATGACAAAAAATTCCTAACCGTTCAAAAGTTATCTTCGAGACGATTACCGAAGATGAGTTTTCTACACATTTTCAAATCGATTAACGCTCGTGAATAACTTGCAGCCAAAGTATTTTTTGCCCAAAACTTCAATTCTAGATGATTGATCCCGTGATATAAGAGAAATGTTTCTGAGCCAAATTCGTGAGCGAAACGTTTGACTTCCAATTTCACTCGCTCCTATTGGCACATAATTGGAATCTGTAATTCGGGTAACACGGTTAGACATTTTGGAACGTCAATAACTCTCCTGATTTCCATTGAAAAAATACAAAATTTGTGTTCAAACTCAAGCTCAGAATGTGCACTTTCTAAAACATTCGCGCCGTGTCTAAAAATTCCTTACTGTTCAAAAGTTATCTTCAATACGGTTACCGAAGTTAAGTTTTCAACACATTTTCAAATCGATTAACGCTCCAAATAAGTTACAGCGAAAGTATTTTTTAACCAAAACTTTTTTTCGGGATGACTTTTCCCGAGATATAAGAAAAATATTTCATAGCCAAATTCGTGAGCGACACGTTTGACTTCCATTTTTACTCCCTCCTATCGGCACATAATTGGAATCCGTAATTCGGGTAACACGGTGAGACATATTAAAACGACAATAACTCTCTTGATTTCCTGTGAAAAAATACAAAATTTGTATTAATATTCAAGCTCATAATGTGTACTTTCTAAAACATTTGGGCCACGACAAAAAATTCCTAACCGTTCAAAAGTTATCTTCGAGACGATTACCGAAGATGAGTTTTCTACACATTTTCTAATCGATTAACGCTGGTGAATAACTTGCAGCCAAAGTATTTTTTGCCCAAAACTTCAATTCTAGATGATTGATCCCGTGATATAAGAGAAATGTTTCCGAGCCAAATTCGTGAGCGAAACGTTTGACTTCCAATTTCACTCGCTCCTATCGGCACATAATTGGAATCTGTAATTCGGGTAACACGGTTAGACATTTTGGAACGTCAATAACTCTCCTGATTTCCATTGAAAAAATACAAAATTTGTGTTCAAACTCAAGCTCAGAATGTGTACTTTCTAAAACATTCGCGCCATGTCTAAAAATTCCAAACTGTTCAAAAGTTATCTTCAATACGGTTACCGAAGTTAAGTTTTCAACACATTTTCAAATCGATTAATGCTCTAAATAAGTTACAGCGAAAGTATTTTTTAACCAAAACTTTTTTTCGGGATGACTTTTACCGAGATAGAAGAAAAATATTTCATAGCCAAATTCGTAAGCGACACGTTTGACTTCCATTTTTACTCCCTCCTATCGGCACATAATTGGAATCCGTAATTCGGGTAACACAGTGAGACATATTAAAACGACAATAACTCTCTTGATTTCCTAAAAAGAAATATAAAATTTGTATTAATATTCAAGCTCATAATGTGTGCTTTCTAAAACATTTGGGCCATGACAAAAAATTCCTAACCGTTCAAAAGTTATCTTCGAGACGATTACCGAAGATGAGTTTTCTACACATTTTCAAATCGATTAACGCTCGTGAATAACTTGCAGCCAAAGTATTTTTTGCCCAAAACTTCAATTCTAGATGATTGATCCCGTGATATAAGAGAAATGTTTCTGAGCCAAATTCGTGAGCGAAACGTTTGACTTCCAATTTCACTCGCTCCTATTGGCACATAATTGGAATCTGTAATTCGGGTAACACGGTTAGACATTTTGGAACGTCAATAACTCTCCTGATTTCCATTGAAAAAATACAAAATTTGTGTTCAAACTCAAGCTCAGAATGTGCACTTTCTAAAACATTCGCGCCGTGTCTAAAAATTCCTTACTGTTCAAAAGTTATCTTCAATACGGTTACCGAAGTTAAGTTTTCAACACATTTTCAAATCGATTAACGCTCCAAATAAGTTACAGCGAAAGTATTTTTTAACCAAAACTTTTTTTCGGGATGACTTTTCCCGAGATATAAGAAAAATATTTCATAGCCAAATTCGTGAGCGACACGTTTGACTTCCATTTTTACTCCCTCCTATCGGCACATAATTGGAATCCGTAATTCGGGTAACACGGTGAGACATATTAAAACGACAATAACTCTCTTGATTTCCAGTGAAAAAATACAAAATTTGTATTAATATTCAAGCTCAGAATGTGTACTTTCTAAAACATTTGGGCCACATCTAAAAATTCCTAACCGTTCAAAAGTTATCTTCGAGACAATTACCGAAGATGAGTTTTCAATATATTTTCAAATCGATTAATGCTCGTGAATAACTTGCAGCAAAAGTATTTTTTACCGAAAACTTCATTTCGAGATGATTGAATCCGAGATATAAGAAAAATATTTCCCAGCCAAATTCGTGAGCAAAACGTTTGACTTCCATTTTTACTCCCTCCTATCGGCGCATAATTGGAATCTGTAATTTGGGTAAAACATTGAGACATATTAAATGACAATAACTCTCTTGATTTCTAGTTAAAAAATACAAATTTTGTGGTCCAATTCATGCTCAGAATGCGTACTTTCTACAGCATTAAGGCCACGTCTAGAAACTCCTAACTGTTCAAAAGTTATATTCGAGACGCTTACCGAAGATGAGTTTTCAATACATTTTCAAACCGATTAACGCTCATGAATAACTTGCTGCCAATGTATTTTTGTCCCAAAACTTCGATTCGAGATGATTGATCCCACGATATAAGAAAAATATTTCCAAGCCAAATTCGTGAGCGAAACGTTTGACTTCCATTTTTGCTCCCTCCTTTCGGCACATAATTGGAATCTGTAATTCGGGTGACACGGTGAGACATATTGAAACGACAATAACACTCTTGATTTGCATTGAAAAAATACAAAATTTTTCTTCAAATTGAAGCTCAGAATGTGCACTTTCTAAAACACTAGGGCCGCATCTAAATATTCCTAACCGGTCAAAAGTTATCTTCAAAACGGTTACCAAAGTTGAGTTTTCAACACATTTTCAAATCGATTAACTCTCTGAATAACTTGCAACGAATGTATTTTTTACCCAAAACTTCATTTCGAGATGATTGATCCTGAGATATAAGAAAAATATTTTCAAGCCAAATTCGTGAGCGACACATTCAACTTTCATTTTTACTCCCTCTTATTGGCACATAATTGGAATCCGTAATTCATGTAACAAGGTGAGACATATTGAAACGACAATAACTCTCTTGATTTCAAGTGAAAAAATACAAAATTTGTATTCATATTCAAGCTCAGAGTGTGAAATTTCTAAAACATTCAGGTCACATATAAAAATTCCATACCGTTCAAAAGTTAACTTCAAGAATGTTACCGAAGATTAGTTTTCAACACATTTTCAAATCGATTAACGCTCGTGAATAACTTGCAGCCAAAGTATTTTTTTATCCAAAACTTCAATTCGATATGATTGATCCCGAGATATAAGAAAAATATTTCCAAGCCAAATTCGTGAGCGAAACGTTTGACTTCCATTTTTACTCCCTCCTATCATAACATAATTGGAATCTGTAATTCGGGCAACATAGTGGGGCATTTTGAAACGACAATAACTTTCTTGATTTGCATTGAAAAAATATAAAATTTGTGTTCAAATTCAAGCTCAGAATGTGTACTTTCTAAAATATTCAGGCCGCGTCTAAAAATTACTAACCGTTTAGAAGTTATCTTCAAAACGGTTACCGAAGTTGAGTTTTCAACACATTTTCAAATCGATTGACGCTCTGAATAACTTGCAGAGAAAGTATTTTTAAACCAAAACTTCATTTCGGGACGACTTTTCCCTAGATATAAGAAAAATATTTCATAGCGAAAGTCGTGAGCTACACGTTTGACTTCCATTTTTACTCCCTCCTATCGTCACATAATTGGAATCCGTAATTTGGGTAACACGGTGAGACATATTAAAATGACAATAACTCTCTTGATTTCCAGTGACAAAATACAAAATTTGTATCAATATTCAAGCTCAGAATGTGTACTTTCTAAAACATACGGGCCGCGTCTTAAAATTCCTAACCGTTCAAAAGTTATCTTCGAGAAAATTATCGAAGATGAGTTTTCAATACATTTTCAAACCGATTAACGCTCGTGAATAACTTGCAGCCAATGTATTTTTTACCCAAAACTTCATTTCGAGATGATTGATCCCGAGATATAAGAAAAATATTTCCCAGCCAAATTCATGAGCGAAACGTTTGACTTCCATTTTTACTCTCTCATATCGGCACATAATTGGAATCTGTAATTCGGGCAACATAGTGGGGCATTTTGAAACGACAATAACTCTCTTGATTTGCATTGAAAAAATACAAAATTTGTGTTCAAATTCAAGCTCAAAATGTGCACTTTCTAAAACATTAGGCCGTGTCTAAAAATTACTAACCGTTTAGAAGTTATCTTCAAAACGGTTACCGAAGTTGAGTTTTCAACACATTTTCAAATCGATTAACGCTCTGAATAACTTGCAAGGAAAGTATTTTTAAACCAAAACTTCATTTCGGGATGACTTTTCCTGAGATATAAGAAAAATATTTCACAGCCAAATTCGTGAGCGACACATTTGACTTCCATTTTTACTCCCTCCTATCGGCACATAATTGGAATCCGTAATTCGGGTAACATGGTGAGACATATTAAAACGACAATAACTCTCTTGATTTCCAGTGAAAAAATACAAAATTTGTATTAATATTCAAGCTCAGAATGTGTACTTTCTAAAACATTTGGGCCACATCTAGAAATTCCTAACCGTTCAAAAGTTATCTTCGATACAATTACCGAAGAAGAGTTTTCAATATATTTTCAAATCGATTAATGCTCGTAAATAACTTGCAGCAAAAATATATTTTACCGAAAACTTCATTTCGAGATGATTGATCCCGAGATATAACAAAAATATTTCCCAGCCAAATTCGTGAGCAAAACGTTTGACTTCCATTTCTACTCCCTCCTATCAGCACATAATTGGAATCTGTAATTTGGGTAAAACGTTGGGACATATTAAACAACAATAACTCTCTTGATTTCTAGTCAAAAAATACAAATTTTGTGGTCTAATTCAAGCTCAGAATGTGTACTTTCAACAGCATTAAGGCCACATCTAGAAACTCCTAACAGTTCAAAAGTTATATTTGAGACGCTTACCGAAGATGAGTTTTCAATACATTTTCAAACCGATTAACGCTCATGAATAACTTGCTGCCAATGTATTTTTTGCCCAAAACTTCGATTCAAGATGATTGATCCCACGATATAAGAAAAATATTTCCAAGCCAAATTCATGAGCGAAACGTTTGACTTCCATTTTTGCTCCCTCCTTTCGGCACATAATTGGAATTTGTAATTCGGGCAACATAGTGGGGCATTTTAAAACGACAATAACTCTCTTGATTTGCATTGAAAAAATACAAAATTTGTGTTCAAATTCAAGCTCAGAATGTGCACTTTCTAAAACATTCAGGCCGCGTCTAAAAATTACTAACCGTTCAGAAGTTATCTTCAAAACGGTTACCGTAGTTGAGTTTTCAACACATTTTCAAATCGATTAACGCTCTGAATAACTTGCAGAGAAAGTATTTTTAAACCAAAACTTCATTTCGGGACGACTTTTCCCTAGATATAAGAAAAATATTTCATAGCCAAATTCGTGAGCTACACGTTTGACTTCCATTTTTACTGCCTCCTATCGTCACATAATTGGAATCCGTAATTTGGGTAACACGGTAAGACATATTAAAACGACAATAACTCTCTTGATTTCCACTGAAAAAATACAAAATTTGTATCAATATTCAAGCTCAGAATGTGTACTTTCTAAAACATTCGGGCCGCGTCTAAAAATTCCTAACCGTTCAAAGGTTATCTTCGAGACAATTATCGAAGATGAGTTTTCAATGCATTTTCAAACCGATAAACGCTCATAAATAACTTGCAGCCAATGTATTTTTTACCCAAAACTTCATTTCGAGATGATTGATCCCGAGATATAAGAAAAATATTTCCCAGCCAAATTCGTGACCGAAACGTTTGACTTCCATTTTTGCTCCCTCCTATCGGCACATAATTGGAATCTGTAATTCGGGTGACACGGAGAGACATATTGAAACGACAATAACAATATTGATTTGCATTGAAAAAATACAAAATTTGTGTTCAAATTGAAGCTCAGAATGTGCACTTTCTAAAACACTAGGGCCGCAGCTAAAAATTCCTAACCGATCAAAAGTTATCTTCAAAACGGTTACCAAATTTGAGTTTTCAACACATTTTCAAATCGATTAATGCTCTGAATAACTTGCAGCGAAAGTATTTTTTACCCAAAACTTCATTTCGAGATGATTGATCCGGAGAAATAAGAAAAATATTTTCAAGCCAAATTCGTGAGTGACACGTTCAACTTTCATTTTTACTCCCTCCTATCGGCACATAATTGGAATCCGTAATTCGTGTAACACGTTGAGACATATTGAAACGACAATAACTCTCTTGATTTCAAGTAAAAAAATACAAAATTTGTATTCATTTTCAAGATCAAAGTGTGTACTTTCTAAAACATTCAGGTCACATATAAAAATTCCATACCGTTCAAAAGTTATCTTCGACAATGTTACCGAAGATTAGTTTTCAACACATTTTCAAATCGATTAACGCTCGTGAATAACTTGCAGCCAAAGTATTTTTTTATCCAAAACTTCAATTCGAGATGATTGATCCCGAGATATAAGAAAAATATTTCCAAGCCAAATTCGTGAGCGAAACGTTTGACTTCCATTTTTACTCCCTCCTATCGTCACATAATTGGAATCTGTAATTCGGGCAACATAGTGGGGCATTTCGAAACAACAATAACTCTCTTGATTCGAAGAAAAAAAATAAAAAATTTGTGTTCAAATTCAAGCTTAGAATGTGCACTTTCTAAAACATTCAGGCCACGTCTAAAAATTACTAACCGTTCAGAAGTTATCTTCAAAATGGTTACCGAAGTTGAGTTTTCAACACATTTTCAAATCGATTAACGCTCTGAATAACTTGCAGCGAAAGTATTTTTTAACCAAAATTTCATTTCGGGATGAATTTTCCCGAGATATAAGAAAAATATTTCCAAGCCAAATTCGTGAGCGAAACGTTTGACTTCCATTTTTAATCCTTCCTATTGGCACATAATTGGAATTTGTAATTCGGGTAACACGGTGAGACATTTTGAAATGACAACAACTCTCTTGATTTGCGTTGAAAAAATACAAAATTTGTGTTCAAATTTAAGCTCAGAAAGTGTACTTTCTCAAACATTCAGGCCGCGTCTAAAAATTCCTAACTGCTCAAAAGTTATCTTCAAAACAGTTACCGAAGTTGTGTTTTCAACACATTTTCAAATCGACTAACGCTCTGAATAACTTGCAGTTAAAGTATTTTTTACCCAAAACTTCATTTCGAGATGATTGATCCTGAGATATAAGAAAAATATTTTCAAGCCAAATTCGTGAGCGACACGTTCAACTTTCATTTTTACTCCCTTTTATCGGCACATAATTGGAATCCGTAATTCGGGTAACACGGTGAGACATATCGAAATGACATTAACTCTCTTGATTTCAATTGAAAAAATACAAAATTTGTATTCATATTCAAGCTCAGAGTGTGTACATTCTAAAACATTCTGGTCACATATAAAAATTCCATACCGTTCAAAAGTTATCTTCGAGAATGTTACCGAAGATTAGTTTTCAACACATTTTCAAATCGATTAACGCTCGTGAATAACCTGCAGGCAAAGTATATTTTTATCCAAAACTTCAATTCGAGATGATTGATCCCAAGATATAAGAAAAGTATTTCCAAGCCAAATTCGTGAGCGAAACGTTTGACTTCCATTTTTACTCCCTCCTATCGTCACATAATTGGAATCTGTAATTCGGGCAACATGGTGGGGCATTTCGAAATGACAACAACTCTCTTGATTTGCACTGAAAAAATACAAAATTTGTGTTCAAATTCAAGCTCAGAAAGTGCATTTCCTAAAACATTCAGGCCGCGTCTAAAAATTATTAACCGTTCAGAAGTTATCTTCAAAACGGTTACCGTAGTTGAGTTTTCAACACACTTTCAAATCGATTAACGCTCTGAATAACTTGCAGCGAAAGTATTTTTTAACCAAAACTTCATTTCGGGATGACTTTTCCCGAGATATAAGAAAAATATTTCATAGCCAAATTCGTAAGCGACACGTTTGACTTCCATTTTTACTCCCTCCTATCAGCACATAATTGGAATCCGTAATTCGGGTAACACAGTGAGACATATTAAAACGACAATAACTCTCTTGATTTCCGGTAAAAAAATATAAAATTTGTATTAATATTCCAGCTCATAATGTGTACTTTCTAAAACATTTGGGCCACGACAAAAAATTCCAAACCGTTCAAAAGTTATCTTCGAGACGATTACCGAAGATGAGTTTTCTACACATTTTCAAATCGATTAACGCTCGTGAATAACTTGCAGCCAAAGTATTTTTTGCCCAAAACTTCAATTCTAGATGATTGATCCCGTGATATAAGAGAAATGTTTCCGAGCCAAATTCGTGAGCGAAACGTTCGACTTCCGATTTTACTCGCTCCTATCGGCACATAATTGGAATCTGTAATTCGGGTAACACGGTTAGACATTTTGGAACGTCAATAACTCTCCTGATTTCCATTGAAAAAATACAAAATTTATGTTCAAACTCAAGCTCATAACGTGCACTTTCAAAAACATTCGCGCCGTGTCTAAAAATTCCTAACTGTTCAAAAGTTGTCTTCAATACGGTTACTGAAGTTAAGTTTTCAACACATTTTCAAATCGATTAACGCTCCAAATAAGTTACAGCGAAAGTATTTTTT
This sequence comes from Quercus cerris, assembly GCA_963669245.1. Taxonomy (NCBI): domain Eukaryota; kingdom Viridiplantae; phylum Streptophyta; class Magnoliopsida; order Fagales; family Fagaceae; genus Quercus; species Quercus cerris. The sequence continues at coordinate 81,558,851 of OY770008.1, forward strand.
AACCAAAACTTCATTTCGGGATGACTTTTCCCGAGATATAAGAAAAATATTTCATAGCCAAATTCGTAAGCGACACGTTTGACTTCCATTTTTACTCCCTCCTATCGGCACATAATTGGAATCTGTAATTCGGGTAACACAGTGAGACATATTAAAACGACAATAACTCTGTTGATTTCCTGTGAAAAAATATAAAATTTGTATTCATATTCAAGCTCATAATGTGTACTTTCTAAAACATTTGGGCCACGACAAAAAATTCCTAACCGTTCAAAAGTTATCTTCGAGACGATTACCGAAGATGAGTTTTCTACACATTTTCAAATCGATTAACGCTCGTGAATAACTTGCAGCCAAAGTATTTTTTGCCCAAAACTTCAATTCTAGATGATTGACCCCGTGATATAAGAGAAATGTTTCCGAGCCAAATTCGTGAGCGAAACGTTTGACTTCCAATTTCACTCGCTCCTATCGGCACATAATTGGAATCTGTAATTTGGGTAACACGGTTAGACATTTTGGAACGTCAATAACTCTTCTGATTTCCATTGAAAAAATGCAAAATTTGTGTTCAAACTCAAGCTCAGAATGTGCACTTTCTAAAACATTCACGCCGTGTCTAAAAATTCCTAACTGTTCAAAAGTTATCTTGAATACGGTTACCGAAGTTAAGTTTTCAACACATTTTCAAATCGATTAACGCTCCAAGTAAGTTACAGCGAAAGTATTTTTTAACCAAAACTTTTTTTCGGGATGACTTTTCCCGAGACATAAGAAAAATATTTCATAGCCAAATTCGTGAGCGAAACGTTTGACTTCCAATTTTACTCGCTCCTATCGGCACATAATTGGAATCTGTAATTCGGGTAACACGGCTAGACATTTTGGAACGTCAATAACTCTCCTAATTTCCATTGAAAAAATACAAAATTTGTGTTCAAACTCAAGCTCAGAATGTGTACTTTCTAAAACATTCGCGCTATGTCTAAAAATTCCTAACTATTCAAAAGTTATCTTCAATACGGTTACCGAAGTTAAGTTTTCAACACATTTTCAAATCGATTAACGCTCCAAATAAGTTATAGCGAAAGTATTTTTTAACCAAAACTTCATTTCGGGATGACTTTTCCCGAGATATAAGAAAAATATTTCCAAGCCAAATTTGTGAGCGAAACGTTTGACTTCCATTTTTAATCCTTCCTATTGGCGCACAATTGGAATCTGTAATTCGGGTAACACGGTGAGACATTTTGAAACGACAACAACTCTCTTGATTTGCATTGAAAAAATACAGAATTTGTGTTCAAATTTAAGCTCAGAATGTGCACTTTCTAAAACATTCTGGTCACATATAAAAATTCCATACCGTTCAAATGTTATCTTCGAGACTGTTACCGAAGATTAGTTTTCAACACATTTTCAAATCGATTAACGCTCGTGAATAACCTGCAGGCAAAGTATATTTTTATCCAAAACTTCAATTCGAGATGATTGATCCCAAGATATAAGAAAAGTATTTCCAAGCCAAATTCGTGAGCGAAACGTTTGACTTCCATTTTTACTCCCTCCTATCGTCACATAATTGGAATCTGTAATTCGGGCAACATTGTGGGGCATTTCGAAATGACAACAACTCTCTTGATTTGCACTGAAAAAATACAAAATTTGTGTTCAAATTCAAGCTCAGAAAGTGCACTTCCTAAAACATTCAGGCCGCGTCTAAAAATTATTAACCGTTCAGAAGTTATCTTCAAAACGGTTACCGAAGTAGAGTTTTCAACACATTTTCAAATCGATTAACGCTCTGAATAACTTGCAGCGAAAGTATTTTTTACCCAAAACTTCATTTCGGGATGACTTTTCCCGAGATATAAGAAAAATATTTCATAGCCAAATTCGTAAGCGACAAGTTTGACTTCCATTTTTACTCCCTCCTATCGGCACATAATTGGAATCCGTAATTCGGGTAACACAGTGAGACATATTAAAACGACAATAACTCTCTTGATTTCCGGTAAAAAAATATAAAATTTGTATTAATATTCCAGCTCATAATGTGTACTTTCTAAAACATTTGGGCCACGACAAAAAATTCCAAACCGTTCAAAAGTTATCTTCGAGACGATTACTGAAGATGAGTTTTCTACACATTTTCAAATCGATTAACGCTCGTGAATAACTTGCAGCCAAAGTATTTTTTGCCCAAAACTTCAATTTTAGATGATTGATCCCGTGATATAAGAGAAATGTTTCCGAGCCAAATTCGTGAGCGAAACGTTCGACTTCCAATTTTACTCGCTCCTATCGGCACATAATTGGAATCTGTAATTCGGGTAACACGGTTAGACATTTTGGAACGTCAATAACTCTCCTGATTTCCATTGAAAAAATACAAAATTTGTGTTCAAACTCAAGCTCAGAATGTGCACTTTCTAAAACATTCGCGCCGTGTCTAAAAATTCCTCACTGTTCAAAAGTTGTCTTCAATACGGTTACTGAAGTTAAGTTTTCAACACATTTTCAAATCGATTAACGCTCCAAATAAGTTACAGCGAAAGTATTTTTTAACCAAAACTTCATTTCGGGATGACTTTTCCCGAGATATAGGAAAAATATTTCATAGCCAAATTCGTGAGCGACACGTTTGACTTCCATTTTTACTCCCTCCTATCGGCACATAATTGGAATCCGTAATTCGGGTAACACAGTGAGACATATTAAAACGACAATAACTCTCTTGATTTCCTGTGAAAAAATATAAAATTTGTATTAATATTCAAGCTCATAATGTGTACTTTCTAAAACATTTGGGCCACGACAAAAAATTCCTAACCGTTCAAAAGTTATCTTCGAGACGATTACCGAAGATGAGTTTTCTACACATTTTCAAATCCATTAACGCTCGTGAATAACTTGCAGCCAAAGTATTTTTTGCCCAAAACTTCAATTCTAGATGATTGACCCCGTGATATAAGAGAAATGTTTCCGAGCCAAATTCGTGAGCGAAACGTTTGACTTCCAATTTCACTCGCTCCTATCGGCACATAATTGGAATCTGTAATTTGGGTAACACGGTTAGACATTTTGGAACGTCAATAACTCTTCTGATTTCCATTGAAAAAATGCAAAATTTGTGTTCAAACTCAAGCTCAGAATGTGTACTTTCTAAAACATTCGCGCTATGTCTAAAAATTACTAACTATTCAAAAGTTATCTTCAATACGGTTACCGAAGTTGAGTTTTCAACACATTTTCAAATCGATTAACGCTCCAAATAAGTTACAGCGAAAGTATTTTTTAACCAAAACTTCATTTCGGGATGACTTTTCCCGAGATATAAGAAAAATATTTCCAAGCCAAGTTTGTGAGCGAAACGTTTGACTTCCATTTTTAATCCTTCCTATTGGCGCACAATTGGAATCTGTAATTCGGGTAACATGGTGAGACATTTTGAAACGACAACAACTCTCTCGATTTGCATTGAAAAAATACAGAATTTGTGTTCAAATTTAAGCTCAGAATGTGCACTTTCTCAAACATTCAGGCCGCGTCTAAAAATTCCTAACTGTTCAAAAGTTATCTTCAAAACAGTTACCGAAGTTGAGTTTTCAACACGTTTTCAAATCGACTAACGCTCTGAATAACTTGCAGCGAAAGTATTTTTTGCCCGAAACTTCATTTCGAGATGATTGATCCTGAGATATAAGAAAAATATTTTCAAGCCAAATTCGTGAGCGACACGTTCAACTTTCATTTTTGCTCCCTTTTATCGGCACATAATTGGAATCCGTAATTCGGGTAACAAGGTGAGACATATTGAAACGACATTAACTCTCTTGATTTCAATTGAAAAAATACAAAATTTGTATTCATATTCAAGCTCAGAGTGTGTACTTTCTAAAACATTTAGGTCACATATAAAAATTCCATACCGTTCAAAAGTTATATTCGAGACTGTTACCCAAGATTAGTTTTCAACACATTTTCAAATCGATTAACGCTCGTGAATAACTTGTAGGCAAAGTATTTTTTTATCGAAAAATTCAATTCGAGATGATTGATCCCGAGATATAAGAAAAGCATTTCCAAGCCAAATTCGTGAGCGAAATGTTTGACTTCCATTTTTACTCCCTCCTATCGTCACATAATTGGAATCTGTAATTCGTGCAACATGGTGGGGCATTTCGAAATGACAATAACTCTCTTGATTTGCACTGAAAAAATACGAAACTTGTGTTCAAATTCAAGCTCAGAATGTGCACTTTCTAAAATATTCAGGCCGCGTCTAAAAATTACTAATCGTTCAGAAGTTATCTTCAAAATGGTTACCGAAGTTGATTTTTCAACACATTTTGAAATCGATTAACGCTCTGAATAACTTTCAGCGAAAGTATTTTTTAACCAAAACTTCATTTCGGGATGACTTTTCCCGAGATATAAGAAAAATATTTCATAGCCAAATTCGTAAGCGACCCGTTTGACTTCCATTTTTACTCCCTCCTATCGGCACATAATTGGAATCCGTAATTCGGGTAACACAGTGTGAGATATTAGAACGACAATAACTCTCTTAATTTCCTGGGAAAAAATACAAAATTTGTATTAATATTCAAGCTCAGAATGTGTACTTTCTAAAACATTTGGGCCACGACAAAAAATTCCAAACCGTTGAAAAGTTATCTTCGAGACGATTACCGAAGAAGAGTTTTCTACAGATTTTCAAATCGATTAACGCTCGTGAATAACTTGCAGCCAAAGTATTTTTTGCCCAAAACTTCAATTCTAGATGATTGATCCCCTGATATAAGAGAAATGTTTCCGAGCCAAATTCGTGAGCAAAACGTTTGACTTCCAATTTTACTCGCTCCTATCGGCACATAATTTGAATCTGTAATTCGGGTCACACGGTTAGACATTTTCGAACGTCAATAACTCTCCTGATTTCCATTGAAAAAATACAAAATTTGTGTTCAAACTCAAGCTCAAAATGTGCACTTTCTAAAACAATCGCGCCGTGTCTAAAAATTCCTAACTGTTCAAAAGTTATCTTTAATACGGTTACCGAAGTTAAGTTTTCAACACAGTTTCAAATCGATTAGCACTGCAAATAAGTTACAGCGAAAGTATTTTTTAACCAAAACTTCATTTCGGGATGACTTTTCCCGAGATATAAGAAAAATATTTCATAGCCAAAGTCGTAAGCGACACGTTTGACTTCCATTTTTACTCCCTCCTATCGGCACATAATTAGAATCCGTAATTCGGGTAACACAGTGAGACATATTAAAACGACAATAACTCTCTTGATTTCCTATGAAAAAATATAAAATTTGTATTAATATTCAAGCTCATAATGTGTGCTTTCTAAAACATTTAGGCCACGACAAAAAATTCCTAACCGTTCAAAAGTTATCTTCGAGACGATTACCGAAGATGAGTTTTCTACACATTCTCAAATCGATTAACGCTCGTGAATAACTTGCAGCTATAGTATTTTTTGCCCAAAACTTCAATTCTAGATGATTGATCCCGTGATATAAGAGAAATGTTTCCGAGCCAAATTCGTGAGCGAAACGTTTGACTTCCAATTTTACTCGCTCCTATCGGCACATAATTGGAATCTGTAATTCGGGTAACACGGTTAGACATTTTGGAACGTCAATAACTCTCCTGATTTCCATTGAAAAAATACAACATTTGTGTTCAAACTCAAGCTCAGAATGTGTACTTTCTAAAACATTCGCGCTGTGTCTAAAAATTCCTAACTGTTCAAAAGTTATCTTCAATACGGTTACCGAAGTTAAGTTTTCAACACATTTTCAAATCGATTAACGCTCCAAATAAGTTACGGCGAATGTATTTTTTAACCAAAACTTCATTTCGGGATGACTTTTCCCGAGATATAAGAAAAATATTTCCAAGCCAAATTCGTGAGCGAAACGTTTGACTTCCATTTTTAATCCTTCCTATTGCCACATAATTGGAATCTGTAATTCGGGTAACACGGTGAGACATTTTGAAACGACAACAGCTTTCTTGATTTGCATTGAAAAAATACAGAATTTGTGTTCAAATTTAAGCTCAGAATGTGCACTTTCTCAAACATTCAAGCCGCGTCTAAAAATTCCTAACTGTTCAAAAGTTATCTTCAAAACAGTTACTGAAGTTGAGTTTTCAACACGTTTTCAAATCGACTAACGCTCTGAATAACTTGCAGCGAAAGTATTTTTTACCCGAAACTTCATTTCGAGATGATTGATCCTGAGATATAAGAAAAATATTTTCAAGCCAAATTCGTGAGCGACACGTTCAACTTTCATTTTTACTCCCTTTTATCGGCACAAAATTGGAATCCGTAATTCGGGTAACACGGTGAGACATATCGAAACGACATTAACTCTCTTGATTTCAATTGAAAAAATACAAAATTTGTATTCATATTCAACCTCAGAGTGTGTACTTTCTAAAACATTCAGGTCACATATAAAAATTCCATACCGTTCAAAAGTTATCTTCGAGACTGTTACCGAAGATCAGTTTTCAACACATTTTCAAATCGATTAACGCTCGTGAATAACTTGTAGGCAAAGTATTTTTTTATCGAAAACTTCAATTCGAGATGATTGATCCCGAGATATAAGAAAAGTATTTCCAAGCCAAATTCGTGAGCGAAATGTTTGACTTCCATTTTTACTCCCTCCTATCGTCACAAAATTGGAATCTGTAATCCGTGCAACATGGTGGGGCATTTCGAAATGACAATAACTCTCTTGATTTGCACTGAAAAAATACAAAACTTGTGTTCACAAAATTTGTGTTCAAATTCAAGCTCAGAATGTGCACTTTCTAAAATATTCAGGCCGCGTCTAAAAATTACTAACCGTTCAAAAGTTATCTTCAAAACGGTTACCGAAGTTGATTTTTCAACACATTTCGAAATCGATTAACGCTCTGAATAACTTTCAGCGAAAGTATTTTTTATCCAAAACTTCATTTCGGGATGACTTTTTCCGAGATATAAGAAAAATATTTCATAGCCAAATTCGTAAGCGACACGTTTGACTTCCATTTTTACTCCCTCCTATTGGCACATAATTGGAATCCATAATTCGGGTAACACAGTGAGACATATTAAAACGACAATAACTCTCTTGATTTCCTGTAAAGAAATATAAAATTTGTATTAATATTCAAGCTCATAATGTGTGCTTTCTAAAACATTTGGGCCACGACAAAAAATTCCTAACCGTTCAAAAGTTATCTTCGAGACAATTACCGAAGATGAGTTTTCTACACATTTTCAAATCGATTAACGCTCGTGAATAACTTGCAGCCAAAGTATTTTTTGCCCAAAACTTCAATTCTAGAAGATTGATCCCGTGATATAAGAGAAATGTTTCCGAGCCAAATTCGTGAGCGTAACGTTTGACTTCCAATTTTACTTTCTCCTATCGGCATATAATTGGAATCTGTAATTCGGGTAACACTGTTAGACATTTTGGAACGTCAATAACTCTCCTGATTTCCACTGAAAAAATACAAAATTTATGTTCAAACTCAAGCTCAGAATGTGTACTTTCTAAAACATTCGGGCCGTGTCTAAAAATTCCTAACTGTTCAAAAGTTATCTTCAATACGGTTACCGAAGTTAAGTTTTCAACACATTTTCAAATCGATTAACGCTCCAAATAAGTTACAGCGAAAGTATTTTTTAACCAAAACTTCATTTCGGGATGACTTTTCCCGAGATATAAGAAAAATATTTCCAAGCCAAATTCGTGAGCGAAACGTTTGACTTCCATTTTTAATCCTTCCTATTGCCACATAATTGGAATCTGTAATTCGGGTAACACGGTGAGACATTTTGAAACGACAACAGCTTTCTTGATTTGCATTGAAAAAATACAGAATTTGTGTTCAAATTTAAGCTCAGAATGTGCACTTTCTCAAACATTCAAGCCGCGTCTAAAAATTCCTAACTGTTCAAAAGTTATCTTCAAAACAGTTACTCAAGTTGAGTTTTCAACACGTTTTCAAATCGACTAACGCTCTGAATAACTTGCAGTGAAAGTATTTTTTTCCCAAAACTTCATTTCGAGATGATTGATCCTGAGATATAAGAAAAATATTTTCAAGCCAAATTCGTGAGCGACACGTTCAACTTTCATTTTTACCCCCTTTTATCGGCACATAATTGGAATCCGTAATTCGGGTAACACGGTGAGACATATTGAAACGACATTAACTCTCTTGATTTCAATTGAAAAAATACAAAATTTGTATTCATATTCAAGCTCAGAGTGTGTACTTTCTAAAACATTCAGGTCACATATAAAAATTCCATACCGTTCAAAAGTTATCTTCGAGACTGTTACCAAAGATTAGTTTTCAACACATTTTCAAATCGATTAACGCTCGTGAATAACTTGCAGGCAAAGTATTGTTTTATCCAAAACTTCAATTCGAGATGATAGATCCCGAGATATAAGAAAAGTATTTCCAAGCCAAATTCGTGAGCGAAATGTTTGACTTCCATTTTTACTCCCTCCTATCGTCACATAATCGGAATCTGTAATTCATGCAACATGGTGGGGCATTTCGAAACGACAATAACTCTCTTGATTTGCACTGAAAAAATACAAAATTTGTGTTCAAATTCAAGCTCAGAATGTGCACTTTCTAAAACATTCAGGCCGCATCTAAAAATTACTAACCGTTCAGAAGTTATCTTCAAAACGGTTACCAAAGTTGATTTTTCAACACATTTTGAAATCGATTAACGCTCTGAATAACTTTCAGCGAAAGTATTTTTTATCCAAAACTTCATTTCGGGATGACTTTTTCCGAGATATAAGAAAAATATTTCATAGCCAAATTCGTAAGCGACACGTTTGACTTCCATTTTTACTCCCTCCTATCGGCACATAATTGGAATCCGTAATTCGGGTAACACAGTGAGACATATTAAAACGAGAATAACTCTCTTGATTTCCTGTAAAGAAATATAAAATTTGTATTAATATTCAAGCTCATAATGTGTGCTTTCTAAAACATCTGGGCCACGACAAAAAATTCCTAACCGTTCAAAAGTTATCTTCGAGACTATTACCGAAGATGAGTTTTCTACACATTTTCAAATCGATTAACGCTCGTGAATAACTTGCAGCCAAAGTATTTTTTGCCCAAAACTTCAATTCTAGAAGATTGATCTCGTGATATAAGAGAAATGTTTCCGAGCCAAATTCGTGAGCGTAACGTTTGACTTCCAATTTTACTTTCTCCTATCGGCACATAATTGGAATCTGTAATTCGGGTAACACTGTTAGACATTTTGGAACGTCAATAACTCTCCTGATTTCCACTGAAAAAATACAAAATTTTTGTTCAAACTCAAGCTCAGAATGTGTACTTTCTAAAACATTCGGGCCGTGTCTAAAAATTCCTAACTGTTCAAAAGTTATCTTCAATACGGTTACCGAAGTTAAGTTTTCAACACATTTTCAAATCGATTAACGCTCCAAATAAGTTACAGCGAAAGTATTTTTTAACCAAAACTTCATTTCGGGATGACTTTTCCCGAGATATAAGAAAAATATTTCCAAGCCAAATTCGTGAGCGAAACGTTTGACTTCCATTTTTAATCCTTCCTATTGGAACATAATTGGAATCTGTAATTCGGGTAACACGGTGAGACATTTTGAAACGACAACAGCTTTCTTGATTTGCATTGAAAAAATATAGAATTTGTGTTCAAATTTAAGCTCAGAATGTGCACTTTCTCAAACATTCAGGCCGCGTCTAAAAATTCCTAACTGTTCAAAAGTTATCTTCAAAACAGTTACTGAAGTTGAGTTTTCAACACGTTTTCGAATCGACTAACGCTCTGAATAACTTGCAGCGAAAGTATTTTTTGCCCAAAACTTCATTTCGAGATGATTGATCCTGAGATATAAGAAAAATATTTTCAAGCCAAATTCGTGAGCGACACGTTCAACTTTCATTTTTACTCCCTTTTATCGGCACATAATTGGAATCCGTAATTCGGGTAACACGGTCAGACATATTGAAACGACATTAACTCTCTTGATTTCAATTGAAAAAATACAAAATTTGTATTCATATTCAAGCTCAGAGCGTGTACTTTCTAAAACATTCAGGTCACATATAAAAATTCCATACCGTTCAAAAGTTATCTTCGAGACTGTTACCAAAGATTAGTTTTCAACACATTTTCAAATCGATTAACGCTCGTGAATAACTTGCAGGCAAAGTATTTTTTTATCCAAAACTTCAATTCGAGATGATTGATCCCGAGATATAAGAAAAGTATTTCCAAGCCAAATTCGTGAGCGAAATGTTTGACTTCCATTTTTACTCCCTCCTATCGTCACATAATTGGAATCTGTAATTCGTGCAACATGGTGGGGCATTTCGAAACGACAATAACTCTCTTGATTTGCACTGAAAAAATACAAAATTTCTGTTCAAATTCAAGCTCAGAATGTGTACTTTCTAAAACATTCAGGCCGCATCTAAAAATTACTAACCGTTCAGAAGTTATCTTCAAAACGGTTACCGAAGTTGATTTTTCAACACATTTTGAAATCGATTAACGCTCTGAATAACTTTCAGCGAAAGTATTTTTTAACCAAAACTTCATTTCGGGATGACTTTTCCCGAGATATAAGAAAAATATTTCATAGCCAAATTTGTAAGCGACACGTTTGACTTCCATTTTTACTCCCTCCTATCGGCACATAATTGGAATCCGTAATTCAGGTAACACAGTGTGACATATTAAAACGACAATAACTCTCTTGATTTCCTGTGAAAAAATACAAAATTTGTATTAATATTCAAGCTCAGAATGTGTACTTTCTAAAACATTTGGGTCACGACAAAAAATTCCTAACCGTTCAAAAGTTATCTCCGAGACGATTACCGAAGATGAGTTTTCTACACATTTTCAAATCGATTAACGCTCGTGAATAACTTGCAGCCAAAGTATTTTTTTCCCAAAACTTCAATTCTAGATGATTGATCCCGTGATATAAGAGAAATGTTTCCGAGCCAAATTCGTGAGTGAAACGTTTGACTTCCAATTTTACTCGCTCTTATCGGCACATAATTGGAATCTGTAATTCGGGTAACACGGTTAGACATTTTGGAACGTCAATAACTCTCCTAATTTCCATTGAAAAAATACAAAATTTGTGTTCAAACTCAAGCTCAGAATGTGTACTTTCTAAAACAGTTGGGCCGCGTCTAAAAATTCCTAACTGTTCAAAAGTTATCTTCAATACGGTTACCGAAGTTAAGTTTTCAACACATTTTCAAATCGATTAACGCTTTGAATAACTTTCAGCGAAAGTATTTTCTAACCAAAACTTCATTTTGAGATTACTGATCTCGATATATAAGAAAAATATTTCCAAGCGAAATTCGTGAGCGACCCGTTTGACTTCCATTTTCACTCCCTCCTATCCGTACATAATTGGAATCCATAATTCGGGTAACAAGGTGAGACATATTGAAACGACAATAACTCTCTTGATTTCCAGTGAGAAAATACAAAATTTGTATTGATATTCAAGCTCAGAGTATGTACTTTCTAAAACGTTCAGGTCACGTCTAAAAATTCCTTACCGTTCAAAAGTTATCTTCGAGACGGTTACCAAAGATGAGTTTTCGACACATTTTCCAATCGATTAACGCTCACGAATAACTTGCAGCCAAAGTATTTTTTAGCCAGAACTTCAATTCAAGATGATTGATCCCGTGATATATGAAAAATATTTCCAAGCCAAATTTGTGCACGACACGTTTGACTTCCATTTTTACTCCCTCCTATCAGCACATAAATGGAATCTATAATTCGGGTGACACGGTAAGACATATTGAAACGACAATAACTCTCTTGATTTGCATTGAAAAAATACAAAATTTATGTCCAAATCCAAGCTTAGAATGTGTACTTTCTAAAACATTCAAGCCGCATCTAAAAATTCCTAACTATTCAGAAGTTACCTTCAAAACGGTTACTGATGTTGAGTTTTCAACACATTTTCTAATCAATTAACGCTCTGAATAACTTGTAGCGAAAGCATTTTTTTCCCAAAACTTCGGGATGAGATGATTGATCCCGAGATATAAGAAAAATATTTCCAAGCCAAATTCGTGGGCGACATGTTTGACTTCCATTTTTACTCCCTCCTATCGGCACATAATTGGAATCCGTAATTCAGGTAATACGATGAGATATATTGAAGTGACAATAACTCTCTTGGTTTCCATTGAAAAAAAACAAAATTTGTATTCATATTCAAGCTCCGAGTTTGTACTTTATAAAACATTCAGGTCACATCTAAAAATTCCTTTCTGTTCAAAAGTTATCTTCGGGACGATTATCGAAGATGAGTTTTCAACACATTTTCAAATCGATTAATGCTCGTGAATGACTTGCAACCAAAGTATTTTTCACCCAAAACTTCAATTTCGAGATGATTGATCCCGCGATATAAGAAAAATATTTCCAAGCCAAATTCGAGAGCGAAATGTTTGACTTTCATTTTTACTCCCTCCTATCGGCACATAATTGGAATCCATATTTTGGGTAAAACAGTGAAACCTTTTGAAACGACAATAACTCTCTTGATTTGCATTGAAAAAATAAAAAATTTGTGTTCAAATTCAAGCTCAGAATGTGTACTTTCTAAAACATGAAGGCCGCTTCCAAAAATTCCTAACCATTGAAAAGTTATCTTCAAAACGGTTACCGAAGTTGAGTTTTCAACACATTTTCAAATCGATTAACGCTATGATTAACTTGCAGCGAAAGTACTTTTTACCAAAAACTTCATTTCGAGATGATTGATCCTGTGATATACGAAAAATATTTTCAAGCCAAATTCGTGAGCAACACGTTTGACTACCATTTTTACTACCTCCTGTCGGCACATAATTGGAATCCGTAATTCAGGTATCACGGTGAGACATATTGAAATGACAATAACTCTCTTGATTTCCATTGAAAAAATACAAAACTTGTGTTCAAATTCATGGTCAAAATGTTACTTTCTAAAACATTGAAGCCGCGTCTAAAAATTCCTAACGTTTCAAAAGTTATCTTCGAAACGGTTACCGAAGATAAGTTTTCAACACATTTTCAAATCAATTGACGCTCTGAATAACTTGTTGCGAAAGTATTTTTTACCCAAAACTTCTTTTCGAGATGATTGATCCAGCGATATAAGAAAAATATTTCCAAGCCAAATTCGTGAGCGAAACGTTTGACTTCCATTTTTAGTCCCTCCAATCAGCACATAATTGGAATCTGTAATTCGGGTAACAGGGTGAGACATATTGAAGGGACAATAAGTCTCTTCATTTCCAGTGAAAAAATACAAAATTTGTGTTCAAATTCAAGCTCAGAATATTTACTTTCCAGAACATTCAGGCCGCGTCTGAAAATTCCTATCCGTTCAAAAGTTTTCTTCGAATCGGTTACCGAAGTTTAGTTTTCAACACATTTTCAAATTGATTAACGCTCTGAATAACTTGCAGCGAAAGTATTTATTATCCAAAACTTCAATTTAAGAAGATTGATCCGATTATATAAGAAAAATATTTCCAGGCCAAATTCGTGAGCGAAACGTTTGACTTCCATTTTTACTCCCTCCTGTCGGCACATAATTGGAATCCGTAATTTGAGTAACACGGTGTGACATGTTAAAACAACAATAAAACTCTTCATTTCCAGTGAAAAAATACCAAATTTGTGTTGATATTCAAGCTTAGAATGTGTACTTTCTAAAACATTCAGTTCACGTCTAAAAATTCATAACCTTTCAAAATTTATCTTCGAAACAGTTACTGAAGATGAGTTTTCAACACAATTTCAAAACGATTAACGCTTTGAATAACTTGCAGCGAAAGTATTTTTTACCAAAACTTCATTTTGAAATGAGTGAGCCCGCGATATAAGAAAAATATTTCCAAGCCAAATTCGTGAGCGAAACGTTTGACTTCCATTTTTACTCCCTCTTATCGGCACATAATTGGAAACTGTAATTCGGGTAACACGGTGAGACATTTTGAAACGACAATAACTCTCTTGATTTTGATTGAAAAAAATAAAAAATTTGTATCCAAATTCAAGTTCAGAGTGTGTACTTTCTAAAACATGTAGGCCGCGTCTGAAAATTCCTAACCGTTCAAAAGTTATCTTCAAAACGGTTACCGAAGTTGAGTTTTCAACACATTTTCATATCGATTAACGCTATCAATAACAAGCAACGAAAGTATTTTTTACCCAAAACTTCATTTCGAGATGATTGATCCTGCAATATAAGAAAAATATTTTTAAGCCAAATTCGTGAGTGACACGTTTGACTTCCACTTTTACTCCCTCCTATCGGCACATAATTGGAATCCGTAATTCCGGAAACACGGTGAGACATATTGAAACGACAGTAACACTCTTGATTTCCAGTGAAAAAATACAAAATTTGTATTCATATTCAAGCTCAGAGTGGGTACTTTCTAAATCATTCAGGTCACGTCTAAAAATTCCTTACCGTGCAAAAGTTATCTTCGAGACGGTTACCGAAGTTGAGTTTCTGACACATTTTCAAATCGATTAACGCTCTTGAATAACTTGCAGCCAAAGTATTTTTTACCCAAAACTTTATTTCGAGATGATTGATCCCGCGATATAAGAAAAATATTTCCAAGCCAAATTTGTGAGCGAAACGTTTGACTTCCATTTTTACACCCTCCTCTCGGCACATAATTAGAATCTATATTTCGGTTAACAAGATGAGACGTTTCGAAACGACAATAACTCTCTTGATTTCCAGTGAAAAAATACAAAATTTGTATTCGTATTCAAGCTCAGAGTGTTCACTTTCTAAAACTTTTAGGTCACGTCTAAAAATTCCTTACCGTTCAAAAGTTATCTTCGAGGCGGTTTCCGAAGATGAGTTTTCAACACATTTTCAAATCGATTAATGCTTATCAATAACTTGCAACCAAAGTATTTTTTACCCAAAACTTCATTTTGAAATGAGTGAGCCCGCGATATAAGAAAAATATTTCCAAGCCAAATTCGTGAGCAAAACGTTTGACTTCCATTTTTACTCCCTCTTATCGGCACATAATTGGAAACTGTAATTCGAGTAACACGGTGAGACATTTGGAAACGACAATAACTCTCTCGATTTGCATTGAAAAAATACAAAATTTGGGTTCAAATTCAAGCTCAGAGTGTGCGCTTTCTAAAACATTCAGGTCATGTCTAAAAATTCCTTACCGTGCAAAAGTTATCTTCAAAACGGTTACCGAAGTTGAGTTTTCAACACATTTTCAAATCGATTAACGCTATCAATAACAAGCAACGAAAGTATTTTTTACCCAAAAATTCATTTCGAGATGATTGATCCTGCAATATAAGAAAAATATTTTTAAGCCAAATTCGTGAGTGACACGTTTGACTTCCACTTTTACTCCCTCCTATCGGCACATAATTGGAATCCGTAATTCCGGAAACACGGTGAGACATATTGAAACGACAATAACACTCTTGATTTCCAGTGAAAAAATACAAAATTTGTATTCATATTCAAGCTCAGAGTGGGTACTTTCTAAATCATTCAGGTCACGTCTAAAAATTCCTTACCGTGCAAAAGTTATCTTCGAGACGGTTACCGAAGTTGAGTTTCTGACACATTTTCAAATCGATTAACGCTCTTGAATAACCTGCAGCCAAAGTATTTTTTACCCAAAACTTTATTTCGAGATGATTGATCCCGCGATATAAGAAAAATATTTCCAAGCCAAATTTGTGAGCGAAGCGTTTGACTTCCATTTTTACACCCTCCTCTCGGCACATAATTAGAATCTGTATTTCGGTTAACAAGATGAGACGTTTCGAAACGACAATAACTCTCTTGATTTCCAGCGAAAAAATACAAAATTTGTATTCATATTCAAGCTCAGAGTGTTCACTTTCTAAAACTTTTAGGTCACGTCTAAAAATTCCTTACCGTTCAAAAGTTATCTTCGAGGCGGTTTCCGAAGATGAGTTTTCAACACATTTTCAAATCGATTAATGCTTATCAATAACTTGCAACCAAAGTATTTTTTACCCAAAACTTCATTTTGAAATGAGTGAGCCCGCGATATAAGAAAAATATTTCCAAGCCAAATTCGTGAGCAAAACGTTTGACTTCCATTTTTACTCCCTCTTATCGGCACATAATTGGAAACTGTAATTCGAGTAACACGGTGAGACATTTGGAAACGACAATAACTCTCTCGATTTGCATTGAAAAAATACAAAATTTGGGTTCAAATTCAAGCTCAGAGTGTGCGCTTTCTAAAACATTCAGGTCACGTCTAAAAATTCCTTACCGTGCAAAAGTTATCTTCAAAACGGTTACCGAAGTTGAGTTTTCAACACATTTTCAAATCGATTAACGCTATCAATAACAAGCAACGAAAGTATTTTTTACCCAAAAATTCATTTCGAGATGATTGATCCTGCAATATAAGAAAAATATTTTTAAGCCAAATTCGTGAGTGACACGTTTGACTTCCACTTTTACTCCCTCCTATCGGCACATAATTGGAATCCGTAATTCCGGAAACACGGTGAGACATATTGAAACGACAATAACACTCTTGATTTCCAGTGAAAAAATACAAAATTTGTATTCATATTCAAGCTCAGAGTGGGTACTTTCTAAATCATTCAGGTCACGTCTAAAAATTCCTTACCGTGCAAAAGTTATCTTCGAGACGGTTACCGAAGTTGAGTTTCTGACACATTTTCAAATCGATTAACGCTCTTGAATAACCTGCAGCCAAAGTATTTTTTACCCAAAACTTTATTTCGAGATGATTGATCCCGCGATATAAGAAAAATATTTCCAAGCCAAATTTGTGAGCGAAGCGTTTGACTTCCATTTTTACACCCTCCTCTCGGCACATAATTAGAATCTGTATTTCGGTTAACAAGATGAGACGTTTCGAAACGACAATAACTCTCTTGATTTCCAGCGAAAAAATACAAAATTTGTATTCATATTCAAGCTCAGAGTGTTCACTTTCTAAAACTTTTAGGTCACGTCTAAAAATTCCTTACCGTTCAAAAGTTATCTTCGAGGCGGTTTCCGAAGATGAGTTTTCAACACATTTTCAAATCGATTAATGCTTATCAATAACTTGCAACCAAAGTATTTTTTACCCAAAACTTCATTTTGAAATGAGTGAGCCCGCGATATAAGAAAAATATTTCCAAGCCAAATTCGTGAGCAAAACGTTTGACTTCCATTTTTACTCCCTCTTATCGGCACATAATTGGAAACTGTAATTCGGGTAACACGTTGAGACATTTTGAAACGACAATAACTCTCTCGATTTGCATTGAAAAAATACAAAATTTGGGTTCAAATTCAAGCTCAGAGTGTGCGCTTTCTAAAACATTCAGGTCATGTCTAAAAATTCCTTACCGTTCAAAAGTTATCTTCGAGGCGGTTTCCGAAGATGAGTTTTCAACACATTTTCAAATCGATTAATGCTTATCAATAACTTGCAACCAAAGTATTTTTTACCCAAAACTTCATTTTGAAATGAGTGAGCCCGCGATATAAGAAAAATATTTCCAAGCCAAATTCGTGAGCGAAACGTTTGACTTCCATTTTTACTCCCTCTTATCGGCACATAATTGGAAACTGTAATTCGGGTAACACGGTGAGACATTTTGAAACGACAATAACTCTCTCGATTTGCATTGAAAAAATACAAAATTTGGGTTCAAATTCAAGCTCAGAGTGTGCGCTTTCTAAAACATTCAGGTCACGTCTAAAAATTCCTTACCGTGCAAAAGTTATCTTCAAAACGGTTACCGAAGTTGAGTTTTCAACACATTTTCAAATCGATTAACGCTCTTGAATAACCTGCAGCCAAAGTATTTTTTACCCAAAACTTTATTTCGAGATGATTGATCCCGCGATATAAGAAAAATATTTCCAAGCCAAATTTGTGAGCGAAGCGTTTGACTTCCATTTTTACACCCTCCTCTCGGCACATAATTAGAATCTGTATTTCGGTTAACAAGATGAGACGTTTCGAAACGACAATAACTCTCTTGATTTCCAGCGAAAAAATACAAAATTTGTATTCATATTCAAGCTCAGAGTGTTCACTTTCTAAAACTTTTAGGTCACGTCTAAAAATTCCTTACCGTTCAAAAGTTATCTTCGAGGCGGTTTCCGAAGATGAGTTTTCAACACATTTTCAAATCGATTAATGCTTATCAATAACTTGCAACCAAAGTATTTTTTACCCAAAACTTCATTTTGAAATGAGTGAGCCCGCGATATAAGAAAAATATTTCCAAGCCAAATTCGTGAGCAAAACGTTTGACTTCCATTTTTACTCCCTCTTATCGGCACATAATTGGAAACTGTAATTCGAGTAACACGGTGAGACATTTGGAAACGACAATAACTCTCTCGATTTGCATTGAAAAAATACAAAATTTGGGTTCAAATTCAAGCTCAGAGTGTGCGCTTTCTAAAACATTCAGGTCACGTCTAAAAATTCCTTACCGTGCAAAAGTTATCTTCAAAACGGTTACCGAAGTTGAGTTTTCAACACATTTTCAAATCGATTAACGCTATCAATAACAAGCAACGAAAGTATTTTTTACCCAAAAATTCATTTCGAGATGATTGATCCTGCAATATAAGAAAAATATTTTTAAGCCAAATTCGTGAGTGACACGTTTGACTTCCACTTTTACTCCCTCCTATCGGCACATAATTGGAATCCGTAATTCCGGAAACACGGTGAGACATATTGAAACGACAATAACACTCTTGATTTCCAGTGAAAAAATACAAAATTTGTATTCATATTCAAGCTCAGAGTGGGTACTTTCTAAATCATTCAGGTCACGTCTAAAAATTCCTTACCGTGCAAAAGTTATCTTCGAGACGGTTACCGAAGTTGAGTTTCTGACACATTTTCAAATCGATTAACGCTCTTGAATAACCTGCAGCCAAAGTATTTTTTACCCAAAACTTTATTTCGAGATGATTGATCCCGCGATATAAGAAAAATATTTCCAAGCCAAATTTGTGAGCGAAGCGTTTGACTTCCATTTTTACACCCTCCTCTCGGCACATAATTAGAATCTGTATTTCGGTTAACAAGATGAGACGTTTCGAAACGACAATAACTCTCTTGATTTCCAGCGAAAAAATACAAAATTTGTATTCATATTCAAGCTCAGAGTGTTCACTTTCTAAAACTTTTAGGTCACGTCTAAAAATTCCTTACCGTTCAAAAGTTATCTTCGAGGCGGTTTCCGAAGATGAGTTTTCAACACATTTTCAAATCGATTAATGCTTATCAATAACTTGCAACCAAAGTATTTTTTACCCAAAACTTCATTTTGAAATGAGTGAGCCCGCGATATAAGAAAAATATTTCCAAGCCAAATTCGTGAGCAAAACGTTTGACTTCCATTTTTACTCCCTCTTATCGGCACATAATTGGAAACTGTAATTCGGGTAACACGTTGAGACATTTTGAAACGACAATAACTCTCTCGATTTGCATTGAAAAAATACAAAATTTGGGTTCAAATTCAAGCTCAGAGTGTGCGCTTTCTAAAACATTCAGGTCATGTCTAAAAATTCCTTACCGTTCAAAAGTTATCTTCGAGGCGGTTTCCGAAGATGAGTTTTCAACACATTTTCAAATCGATTAATGCTTATCAATAACTTGCAACGAAAGTATTTTTTACCCAAAACTTCATTTTGAAATGAGTGAGCCCGCGATATAAGAAAAATATTTCCAAGCCAAATTCGTGAGCGAAACGTTTGACTTCCATTTTTACTCCCTCTTATCGGCACATAATTGGAAACTGTAATTCGGGTAACACGGTGAGACATTTTGAAACGACAATAACTCTCTCGATTTGCATTGAAAAAATACAAAATTTGGGTTCAAATTCAAGCTCAGAGTGTGCGCTTTCTAAAACATTAAGGCCACGTCTAAAAATTCCAAACTGTTCAACAGTTATCTTCAAAACGGTTACCGAAGTTGAGTTTTCAACACATTTTCAAATCGATTAACGCTTTGCATAACTTGTAGCGAAAGTATTTTTTACCCAAAAATTCATTTCGAGATGATTGATCCCGAGATATAAGAAAAATATTTTCAAGCCAAATTTGTGAGCGACACGTTTGACTTCCATTTTTACTCCCTCCTATCAACACATAATTGGAATCCGTAATTTGGGTAACAAGGTGAGACATATTGAAACGACAATAGATCTCTTGATTTCAAGTGAAAAAATACAAAATTTGTATTGATATTCATGCTCAGAGTGTGTACTTAATTAAACATTCAAGTCACGTGTAAAAATTCCTTACCGTTCAAAAGTTATCTTAGAGACGGTTACCAAAGATGAGTTTTCCACACATTTTCAAATCGATTAATGCTCATGAATAACTTGTAGCCAAAGTCTTTTTTACCCAAAACTTCAATTCAAGACGATTGATCCCGAGATACAAGAAAAATATTTCCAAGCCAAATTCGTGAGCGAAACGTTTGACTTCCATTTTTACTCCCTCCTATCGGCACATAATTGGAATCCGTAATTCGGGTAACACGGTGAGACATATTGAAACGACAATAACTCTCTTGATTTCCAGTGAAAAAGCTACAAAATTTGTATTCATATTCAAGCTCAGAATGTGTACTTACTCAAACATTAGGCCGCGACTAAAAATTCCTAACCGTTCAAAAGTTCTCTTTGAGACGATTACTGAAGATGAGTTTTCTACACATTTTCCAATCGATCAACGCTCATGAATAACTTGCAGCCAAAGTATTTTTTACCCAAAAGTTCAATTCGAGATGATTGATCCCGAGATATAAGAAAAATATTTCCAAGCCAAATTCGTGAGCGAAATGTTTGACTTCCATTTTTTCTCGCTCCTACCGGCACATAATCGGAACCTGTAATTCGGGTAACACGGTGAGACATTTTGAAACGATAATAACTCTCTTGATTTCCATTGAAAAAATACAAAATTTGTGTTCAAATTCAAGCTCAGAATGTGTACTTTCCAAAATATTCGGCCCGCGTCTAAAAATTCCTAACCGTTCTAGGGTTATTTTCAATGCGGTTACCGAAGTTAAGTTTTCAAGTCATTGTCATATCGATTAACGCTCTGAATAACTTGCAGTGAAAGTATTTTTTACCTAAATCTTGATTTCGAGATGACTAATACCGAGATATAAGAAAAATATTTCCAAGCTAAATTCGTGAGCGACACGTTTGACTTCCATTTTTACTTCCTCGTATCAGCACAAAATTGGAATCTGTAATTCGGGTAACACGGTGAGACATTGAAACTACAATAACTCTCTTGATTTCCAGAGAAAAAATACAAAATTTGTATATCTATTCAACCTCAAAGTGTGTACTTTCTAAAACATTCAGGCTACGTCTAAAAATTCCTTACAGTTCAAAAGTTATCTTCGAGATGGTTACCGAAGATGAGTTTTCAACACATTTTCAAATCGATTTACGCTTGTTAATAACTAGCAACCAAAATTTTTTTTAACCAAAACTTCATTTCGAGATGACTGATCCCGAGATATAAGAAAAATAATTCCAAGCCAAATTCGTGAGCGAAACGTTTGACTTCCGTTTTTACTCCCTCCTATTAACACATAATTTGAATCCATATTTCGGGCAACACGGTGTGATGTTTTGAAACGACAATAACTCTCTTGATTTCCATTGAAAAAATACAAAATTTGTGTTCAAATTCAAGCTCAGAATATGTACTTTCTAAAACATACAGGCCGCATCTAAAAATTCGTAACCGTTCAAATGTTTTCTCGGAAACGGTTGCCGAAGTTGAGTTTTCAACACAATTTCAAATCGATTTACGCTCTGAATAACTTGCGGCGATAGTATTTTTAACCTAAAACATCAATTCGAGATGATTGATCCCAAGATATCTGAGAAATATTTCCAAGCCAAATCCGTGAGAGAAACGTTTGACTTCCATTTTTACTACCTCCTATCGGCACATAATTGGAATCTGTAATTCAGGTAACACTGTGAGACATTTTGAAACGACTATAACTCTCTTGATTTGCATTCAAAAAATACAAAATTTGCATTCAAATTCCAGCTCAGAATGTGCACTTTCTAAAACGTTCAGGCCGCGTCTAAAAATTCCTAACCGTTCAAAAGTTTTCTTCAAAACGGTTACCGAAGTTGAGTTTTCAACGAATTTTCAAATCAAGTAACGCTCTGAGTAACTTGCAGCAAAAGTATTTTTTACCCAAAGCATCTTTTCGAGATGACTAATCCCGATATATAAGAAAAATATTACCAAGCCTAATTCGTGAGTGACACATTTGAATTCCATTTTTACTCCCTCTTATCGGCACACAATTGGAATCCGTAATTCGAGTAATGGTGAGACATATTGAAATGACAATAACTCTCTTGATTTCCAGTGAAAAAATACAAAATTTGAATTCCAATTCAAGCTCAGAGTGTGTACTTTCTAAAACATTAAGGTCTTGCCTAAAAATTCCTTACCGTTCAAAAGCTATCTTCGAAATGGTTACCGAAGAAGAGTTTTAACACATTTTCAAATCGATTAACGCTTGTAAATAACTTGCAACCAACATATTTTTTACCCAAAACTTCAATTCGAGATGATTGATCCCGAGATATAAGAAAAATATTTCTAAGCCAAATTCATGAGCGAAACGTTTGACTTCCATTTTTACGACCTCCTCGGCACATAATTGGAATATGTAATTTGGGTAACACGGTGAGACATTTTGAAACGACTATAACTCTCTTGATTTGCATCAAAAAAATACAAAATTTGCACTCAAATTCAAGCTCAGAATGTGCACTTTCTAAAACATTCAGGCCGCGTCAACAAATTCCTAACCGTCCAAAAGCTTTCTTGAAAACGATTACCGAAGTTAAGTTTTCAACAAATTTTCAGATCGAGTAACGGTCTGAATAACTTGCAGCGAAAGTATTTTTTACCCAAAACTTCATGTCGAGATGACTGATCCTGGCATATAAGAAAATATTTCCAAGCCTAATTCGTGAGCGACACGTTTGACTTCCATTATTACTCCCTCCAATCGGCACATAATTGGAATCCGTAATTCGGGTAACACGGTGAGACATATTGAAACGACAATAACTCTCTTGATTTCCAGTGAAAAAATAAAAAATTTGAATTCCAATTCAAGCTCAGTGTGTGTACTTTCTAAAAGATTCAAGTCCCCGCCTAAAAATTCCTTAGCGTTCAAAAGCTATCTTCGAGATGAGATGAGTTTTCAACACATTTTCAAATCGATTATCGCTTGTGAATATCTTGCAACCAACATATTTTTCACCCAAAACTTCAATTCGAGATGATTGATCCCGAGATATAAGAGAAATATTTCCAAGCCAAATTCATGAGCGAAACGTTTGACTTCTATTTTTACTACCTCCTGTCGGCACATAATTGGAATCTGTAATTTAGGTAACACGGTGAGACATTTTGAAACGACTATAACTCTCTTGATTTGCATTGAAAAAAATACAAAATTTGTACTCAAATTCAAGCCCAGAATGTGCACTTTCTAAAACATTAAGGCCGCGTCTACAAATTCCTAACCGTCCAAAATTTTTCTTCAAATTGATTACCGAAGTTAAGTTTTCAACAAATTTTCAAACCGAGTAACGCTCTAAATAACTTGCAGCGAATGTATTTTTTACCCAAAACTTCATGTCGAGATGACTGATTCCGGCATATAAGAAAAATATTTCCAAGCCTAATTCGTGAGCGACACGTTTGACTTCCATTTTTACTCCCTCCAATCGGCACATAATTGGAATCCGTAATTCGGGTAACACGGTGAGACATATTGAAACGACAATAACTCTCTTGATTGCCAGTGAAAAAATACAAAATTTGAAATCCAATTCAAGCTCAGTGTGTGTACTTTCTAAAACATTCAGGTCCCGCCTAAAAATTCCCTACCGTTCAAAAGCTATCTTCGATATGGTTACCGAAGATGAGTTTTCAACACATTTTCAAATCGATTAACACTTGTGAATAACTTGCTACCAACGTATTTTTTTCCCAAAACTTCTTTTCGAGATGATTGATCCCGCGATATAAGGAATATATTTCCAAGCGAAATTCATGAGCGAAACATTTGACTTCCATTTTTACTCACTCCTATCGGCACATAATTGGAATCCGTAATTCCGGAAACACGGTGAGACATATTGAAACGACAATAACACACTTGATTTCCAGTGAAAAAATACAAAATTTGTATTCATATTCAAGCTCAGAGTGGGTACTTTCTAAATTATTCAGGTCACGTCTAAAAATTCCTTACCATGCAAAAGTTATCTTCGAGACGATTACCGAAGTTGAGTTTCCAACACATTTTCAAACCAATTAACGCTCGTGAATAACTTGCAGCCAATGTATTTTTTACCCAAAACTTCATTTCGAGATGATTGATCTCGCGATATGAGAAAAATATTTCCAAGCCAAATTTGTGAGCGAAACATTTGACTTACATTTTTACACCCTCCTCTCGGCACATAATTGGAATCTGTATTTTGGTTAACAAGATGAGACGTTTCGAAACGACAATAACTCTCTTGATTTACAGTGAAAAAATACAAAATTTGTATTCAAGCTCAGAGTGTTCACTTTCTAAAACATTTAGGTCACGTCTAAAAAATCCT
Organism: Quercus cerris; assembly: GCA_963669245.1. Taxonomy (NCBI): domain Eukaryota; kingdom Viridiplantae; phylum Streptophyta; class Magnoliopsida; order Fagales; family Fagaceae; genus Quercus; species Quercus cerris. The sequence goes on from OY770008.1 coordinate 81,583,671, forward strand.
TACCATTCAAAAGTTATCTTCGAGACGGTTACCGAAGATGAGTTTTCAACACATTTTCAAATCGATTAACGCTCGTCAATAACTGGCAACCAAAGTATTTTTTACCCAAAACTTCATTTTGAAATGAGTGAGCCCGTAATATAAGAAAAATATTTCCAAGCCAAATTCGTGAGCGAAACGTTTGACTTCCATTTTTACTCCCTCTTATCGGCACATAATTGGAAACTGTAATTCGGGTAACACGGTGAGACATTTTGAAACGACAATAACTCTCTTGATTTGCATTGAAAAAATACAAAATTTGTGTTCAAATTCAAGCTCAGAGTGTGCGCTTTCCAAAACATTAAGGCCGCATCTATAAATTCAAAACTGTTCAAAACTTATCTTCAAAACGGTTACTGAAGTTGAGTTTTCAACACATTTTCAAATCGATTAACGCTCTGCATAACTTGTAGCGAAAGTGTTTTTTACCCAAAACTTCATTTCGAGATGATTGACCCCGAGATATAAAAATATTTTCAAGCCAAATTCGTGAGCAACACGTTTGACTTCCATTTTTACTCCCTCCAATCAGCACATAATTGGAATCCGTAATTTGGGGAACACGGTGAGACATATTGAAACGACAATAGATCTCTTGATTTCAAGTGAAAAAATACAAAATTTGTATTGATATTCATGCTCAGAGTGTGTACTTAATTAAACATTCAGGTCACGTGTAAAAATTCCTTACCGTTCAAAAGTTATCTTAGAAACGGTCACCGAAGATGAGTTTTCCACACATTTTCAAATCGATTAACGCTCGTGAATAACTTGTAGCCAAAGTATTTTTTACCCAAAACTTCAACTCAAGATGATTGATCGCGAGATATAAGAAAAATATTTCCAAGCAAAATTCGTGAGCGAAACGTTTGACTTCCATTTTTATTCCCTTATATCGGCAAGTAATTGGAATATGTAATTGGGGTAACATAGTGACACATTTTGAAACGACAATAACTCTCTTGATTTACATTGAAAAAATACAAAATTTGTGTTCAAATTCAAGCTCAGAATGTGCACTTTCTAAAACATTCAGGCCGCGTCTAAAAATTACTAACCGTTAAGAAGTTATCTTCAAAACGGTTGCCGAAGTTGAGATTTCAACACACTTTCAAATCGATTAACGCTTTGAATAACTTGCAGCGAAAGTATTTTTTAACCAAAATTTCATTTCGAGATGACTTTTCGTGAGATCTAAGAAAAATATTTCCAAGCCAAATTCGTGAGCGACACATTTGACTTCCATTTTTACTCCCTCCTATCGGCACATAATTGGAATCCGTAATTCGGGTAACACGGTGAGACATATTGAAACGACAATAACTCCCTTGATTTCCAGTGAAAAAACTACAAAATTTGTATTCATATTCAAGCTCAGAATGTGTACTTTTTAAAACATTAGGCCGCGACTAAAAATTCCTAACCGTTCAGAAGTTCTCTTTGAGACGATTACTGAAGATGAGTTTTCTACACATTTTCAAATCGATCAACGCACGTGAATAACTTGCAGCCAAAGTATTTTTTACCCAAAATTTCAATTCGAGATGATTGATCCCGAGATATAAGAAAAATATTTCCAAGCCAAATTCGTGAGCGAAACGATCGACTTCCATTTTTTCTCGCTCCTATCGGCACATAATCGGAACCTGTAATTCGAGTAACACGGTTAGACATTTTGAAACGACAATAGCTCTCTTGACTTCCACTGAAAAAATACAAAATTTGTGTTCAAATTCAAGCTCAGAATGTGTACTTTCTAAAATATTCGGGTCGCGTCTAAAAATTCCTAACCGTTCTAGAGTCATCTTCTATGCGGTTACCGAAGTTAAGTTTTCAAGTCATTTTCATATCGATTAACGCTCTAAATAACTTGCAGCGAAAGTATTTTTTTACCAAAATCTTGATTTCGAGATGACTAATCCCGAGATATAAGAAAAATATTTCCCAGCCAAATTCGTGAGCGAAACGTTTGACTTCCATTTTTACTCCCTCCTATCGGCACAAAATTGGAATCCGTAATTCGGGTAACACGGTGAGACATATTGAAATGACAATAACTCTATTGATTTCCAGAGAAAAAATACAAAATTTGTATTCATATTCAAGCTCAAAGTGTGTACTTTCTAAAACATTCAGGCTACATCTAAAAATTCCTTACGGTTCAAAAGTTATCTTCGAGATGGTTACCGAAGATGAGTTTTCAATACATTTTCTAATCGATTTACGCTTGTGAATAACTTGCAACCAAATAATGTTTTAACCAAAACTTCATTTCGAGATGACTGATCCCGAGATATAAGAAAAATAATTCCAAGCCAAATTCGTGAGCGAAACATTTGACTTCCGTTTTAACTCCCTCCTATTGCCACATAATTTGAATCCGTATTTCGGGCAACACGGTGAGACGTTTTGAAACGACAATAACTCTCTTGATTTCCATTGAAAAAAATACAAAATTTGTGTTCAAATTCAAGCTCAGAATATGTACTTTCTAAAACATACAGAACGCATCCAAAAATTCCTTACCGTTCAAGAGTTTTCTCGGAAACGGTTACCGAAGTTGAGTTTTCAACACATTTTCAAATCGATTTACGCTCTGAATAACTTGCGGCGATAGTATTTTTAACCTAAAACATCAATTCGAGATGATTGATCCCAAGATATATGAGAAATATTTCCAAGCCAAATCCGTGAGCGAAACGTTTGACTTCCATTTTTACTACCTCCTATCGGCACACAATTGGAATCTGAAATTCAGGTAACACGGTGAGACATTTTGAAACGACTATAACTATCTTGATTTGCACTGAAAAAATACAAAATTTGTATTCAAATTCAAGCTCAGAATGTGCACTTTCTAAAACGTTCAGGCCGCGTCTAAAAATTCCTAACCGTTCAAAAGTTTTCTTCAAAACGGTTACCGAAGTTGAGTTTTCAACAAATTTTCCAATCAAGTAACGCTCTGAATAAATTGCAGCGAAAGTATTTTTTACCCAAAACATCATTTTGAGATGACTGATCCCGAAATATAAGAAAAATATTTCCAAGCCTAATTCGTGAGCGACACATTTGGATTCCATTTTTACTCCCTCCTATCGGCACACAATTGGAATTCGTAATTCGGGTAACACGGTGAGACATATTGAAACGACAATAACTCTCTTGATTTCCAGTGAAAAAATACAAAATTTGAATTCCAATTCAAGCTCAGAGTGTGTAGTTTCTAAAACATTAAGGTCCCGCCTAAAAATTCCTTACCGTTCAAAAGCTATCTTCAAGATGGTTACCGAAGATGAGTTTTCAACACATTTTCAAATCGATTAACGCTTGTGAATAACTTGCTACCAACATATTTTTTACCCAAAACTTCAATTCGAGATGATTGATCCCGAGATATAAGAAGAATAATACCAAGCCAAATTCATGAGCGAAACGTTTGACTTCCATTTTTATTACCTCCTCTCGGCACATAATTGGAATATGTAATTTGGGTAACACGGTGAGACATTTTGAAACGACTATAACTCTCTTGATTTGCATTGAAAAAAATACAAAATTTGTACTCAAATTCTAGTTCAGAATGTGCACTTTCTAAAACATTCAGGCCGCGTCTTGAAATTCCTAACAGTCCAAATGCTTTCTTGAAAACGATTACCGAAGTTAAGTTTTCAACAAATTTTCAAATCGAGTAACGCTCTGAATAACTTGCAATGAAAGTATTTTTTACCCAAAACGTCATGTCGAGATGACTGATCCCGGCATATAAGAAAAATATTTCCAAGCCTAATTCGTGAGCGACACGTTTGACTTTCATTTTTACACCCTCCAATCGGCACATAATTGGAATCCGTAATTCGGGTAACACGGTGAGACATATTGAACCGACAATAACTCTCTTGATTGCCAGTGAAGAAATACAAAATTTGAATTCCAATTCAAGCTCAGTGTGTGTACTTTCTAAAACATTCAGGTCCCGCCTAAAAATTCCTTACCGTTCAAAAGCTATCTTCGAGATGGTTACCGAAGATGAGTTTTCAACACATTTTCAAATCGATTAACGCTTGTGAATAACTTGCAACCAACATATTTTTTACCCAAAACTTCAATTCGAGATGATTGATCCCGAGATATAAGAAGAATAATACCAAGCCAAATTCATGAGCGAAACGTTTGACTACCATTTTTATTACCTCCTCTCGGCACATAATTGGAATATGTAATTTAGGTAACATGGTGAGACATTTTGAAACGACTATAACTCTCTTGATCTGCATTGAAAAAATACAAAATTTGTACTCAAATTCAAGCTCAGAATGTGCACTTTCTAAAACATTCAGGCCGCATCTTGAAATTCCTAACCGTCCAAATGCTTTCTTGAAAACGATTACCGAAGTTAAGTTTTCAACAAATTTTCAAATTGAGGAACGCTCTGAATAACTTGCAATGAAAGTATTTTTTACCCAAAACTTCATGTCGAGATGACTAATCCCGGCATATAGGAAAAATATTTCCATGCCTAATTCGTGAGCGACACGTTTGACTTCCATTTTTACTCCCTCCAGTCGGCACAAAATTGGAATCCGTAATTCGGATAACACGGTGAGACATATTGAAACGACAATAAATCTCTTGATTTCCAGTGAAAAAATACAAAAATTGAATTCCAATTCAAGCTCAGTGTGTGTACTTTCTAAAACATTCAAGTCCCGCCTAAAAATTCCTTGCCGTTCAGAAGCTATCTTCGAGATGGTTACCAAAGATGAGTTTTCAACACATTTTCAAATCGATTAACGCTTGTGAATAACTTGCAACCAACATATTTTTCACCCAAAACTTCAATTCGAGATGATTGATCCCAAGATATAAGAAAAATATTTCCAAGCCAAATTCATGAGCGAAACATTTGACTTCCATTTTTACTACCTCCTGTCGGCACATAATTGGAATATGTAATTTGGGTAACACTGTGAGACATTTTGAAACGACTATAACTCTCTTGATTTGCATTGAAAAAATACAAAATTTGTACTCAAATTCAAGCTCAGAATGTGCACTTTCTAAAATATTAAGGTCGCGTCTACAAATTCCTAACCGTCCAAATGTTTTCTTCAAAACGATTACCGAAGTTAAGTCTTCAACAAATTTTCAAATTGAGTAACGCCCTAAATAACTTGCAGCGAATGTATTTTTTACCCAAAACTTCATGTCGAGATGACCGATCCCGGCATATAAGAAAAATATTTCCAAGCCTAATTCGTGAGCGACATGTTTGACTTCCATTTTTACACCCTCCAATCGGCACATAATTGGAATCCGTAATTCGGGTAACACGGTGAGACATATTGAAACGACAATAACTCTCTTGATTTTCAGTGAAAAAAATACAAAATTTGAATTCCAATTCAACCTCAGTGTGTGTACTTTCTATAAAACATTCAGGTCCTGCCTAAAAATTCCTTACCGTTCAAGATCTATCTAAGAGATGGCTACCGAAGATGAGTTTTCCACACATTTTCAAATCGATTAACGCTTCTGAATAACTTGCTACCAACGTATTTTTTGCCCAAAACTTCTTTTCGAGATGATTGATCCCACGATATAAAAAAAATATTTCCAAGCCTAATTCGTGAGCGACACGTTTGACTTCCAATTTTACTCTCTCCAATCGGCACATAATTGGAATCTGTAATTTAGGTAACACGGTGAGACATATTAAAACGACAATAACTCTATTGATTTCCAGAGAAAAAATACAAAATTTGTATTCATATTCAAGCTCAAAGTGTGTACTTTCTAAAACATTCAGGCTACGTCTAAAAATTCCTTACGGTTCAAAAGTTATCTTCGAGATGGTTACCCAAGATGAGTTTTCAACACATTTTCTAATCGATTTACGCTTGTGAATAACTTGCAACCAAATAATGTTTTAACCAAAACTTCATTTCGAGGTGACTGATCCCGAGATATAAGAAAAATAATTCCAAGCCAAATTCATGAGCTTTTTTGACTTCCGTTTCTATTCCCTCCTATTGCCACATAATTTGAATCCGTATTTCGGGCAACACGGTGAGACGTTTTGAAACGACAATAACTCTCTTGATTTCCATTGAAAAAATACAAAATTTGTGTTCAAATTCAAGCTCAGAATAATTACTTTCTAAAACATATAGGCTGCATCTAAAAATTCCTTACCGTTCAAGAGTTTTCTCGGAAACAGTTACCAAAGTTGAGTTTTCAACACATTTCCAAACCGATTTATGCTCTGAATAACTTGCGGCGATAGTATTTTTAACCTAAAACATCAATTAGGGATGATTGATCCCAAGATATATGACAAATATTTCCAAGCCAAATCCGTGAGCAAAACGTTTGACTGCCATTTTTAATCCCTCCTATCGGCGCATAATTGGAATCCGTAATTCGGGTAACACGGTGAGACATATTGAAACGACAATAACCCGCTTGAGTTCCAGTGAAAAAATACAAAATTTGAATTCCAATTCAAGCTCAGTGTGTGCACCTTCTAAAACATTCAAGTCTCGCCTAAAAATTCCTTACCGTTCAAAAGCTATCTTCGAGATGGTTACTAAAGATGGGTTTTCAACACATTTTCAAATCGATTGACGCTTGTGAATAACTTGCAACCAACATATTTTTCACCCAAAACTTCAATTCGAGATGATTGATCCCAAGATATAAGAAAAATATTTCCCAGCCAAATTCATGAGCGAAACGTTTGACTTCCATTTTTACTACCTCCTGTCAGCACATAATTGGAATATGTAATTTGGGTAACACGGTGAGACATTTTGAAACGACTACGACTCTCTTGATTTGCATTGAAAAAATGCAAAATTTGTACTCAAATTCAAGCTCAGAATGTGCACTTTCTAAAACATTAAGGCCGCGTCTACAAATTCTTAACCGTCCAAATGTTTTCTTCAAAACGATTACCGAAGTTAAGTTTTCAACAAATTTTCAAATCGAGTAACGCTCTAAATAACTTGCAGCGAATGAATTTTTTACCCAAAACTTCATGTCGAGATAACCGATCCAGGTGTATAAGAAAAATATTTATGAGCCTAATTCGTGAGCGACACGTTTGACTTCCATTTTTACTCCCTCCAATCGGCACATAATTGGAATCCGTAATTCAGGTAACACGGTGAGACATATTGAAACGACAATAACTCTCTTGATTTCTAGTGAGAAAATGCAAAATTTGAATTCCAATTCAAGCTCAGTGCGTGTACTTTCTAAAACATTCAGGTCCTGCCTAAAAATTCCTTACCGTTCAAAAGCTATCTGCGAGATGGTTACCGAAGATGAGTTTTCAGCACATTTTCAAATCGATTAACGCTTGTGAATAACTTGCTACCAACGTATTTTTTGCCGAAAACTTCTTTTCGAGATGATTGATCCCATGATATAAGGAAAATATTTCCAAGCCAAATTCATGAGCGAAACATTTGACTTCCATTTTTACTCCCTCCTATCGGCACATAATTGGAATCCGTATTTCGGGTAATACGGTGAGACATATTGAAACGACAACAACTCTCTTGATTTCCAGCGAAAAAATACAACATTTTTATTCATATTCAAGCGCAGAGTGTGTACTTTCTAAAACATTCAGGTCACATCTAAAAATTCCTTACCGCTCAAAAGTTATCTTCGAGACGGTGACCGAAGATGAGTTTTCAACACATTTTCAAATCGATTAACGCTCGTGAATAACTTGCAACCAAAGTATTTTTTACCCAAAACTTCAATTCGGGATGATTCATCTCGAGATATATGAAAAATATTTCCAAGCCAAATTCGTGAGCGAAACGTTTGACTTCCATTTTTACTACCTCCTGTCGGCACATAATTGGAATATGTAATTTGGGAAACACGGTGAGACACTTTGAAAGGACAATAACTCTCTTGATTAGCGTTGAAAAAATACAAAATTTGTGTTCAAATTCAAGCACAGAGTGTGCGCTTTCTAAAACATTAAGGCCGCGTCTAAAAATTCCAAACTGGTCAAAAGTTATCTTCAAAACGGTTACCAAATTTGAATTTTCAACACATTTTCAAATCGATTAACGCTCTGAATAACTTGAAGCGAAAGTATTTTTCACCCAAAACTTCATTTCGAGATGACTTTCCTCGGGATATAAGAAAAATATTTCCGAGCCAAATTCGTGAGCAACACGTTTGACTTCCATTTTTACTCCCTCCAATTGGCACATAATTGGAATCTGTAATTCGGGAAACACGGTGAGACATATTGAAACGACAATAACTCTCTTGATTTCCAGTGTAAAAATACAAAATTTGAATTCCAATTCAAGCTCAGTGTGTGTACTTTCTAAAACATTCAGGTCCCGTCTAAAAATTCCTTGCCGTTCAAAAGCTATCTTCGAGATGGTTACTGAAGATTAGTTTTCAACACATTTTCAAAACGATTAACGCTTGTGAATAACTTGCTATAAACGTATTTTTTGCCCAAAACTTATTTTCGAGATGATTGATCCCGCGATATAAGGAAAATATTTCCAAGCCAAATTCATGAGAGAAACATTTGACTTCCGTTTTTACCCTCTCCTATCGGCACGTAATTGGAATCCGTATTTCAGGTAATACGGTGAGACATATTGAAACAATAACAACACTCTTGATTTCCAGTGAAAAAATAAAACATTTTTATTCATATTTAAGCTTAGAGAGTGTACTTTCTAAAACGTTCAGCTCCCATCTAAAAATTCCTTACCGCTCAAAAGTTATCTTCGAGACGGTGACCGAAGATGAGTTCTCAACACATTTTCAAATCGATTAACGCTCGTGAATAACTTGCAACCAAAGTTTTTTTTACCCAAAACTTCATTTCAAGATGATTGATCCCATGATGAAAGAAAAATAATTCCAATCAAAATTCGTGAGCAAAACGTTTGACTTCTGTTTTTACTACCTCCTATCGGCACATATTTAGAATGTATTTCGGGTAACACGATGAGACATTTTGAAACGACAATAACTCTCTTGAGTTCCATTGAAAAAAAACAAAATTTTTGTTCAAATTGAAGCCCAGAATGTTTACTTTCTAAAACATTTAGGCCGCATCTAAAAATTCCTAACCGTTCAAAAGTTATCTTCGAGACGATTACCGGAGATGAGTTTTCTACACATTTTCAAATCGATTAACGCATGTGAATAACTTGCAGCCAAAGTATTTTTTAGCCAAAACTTCAGTTCGAGATGATTGATCCCGGGATATATGAAAAATATTTCCAAGCCAAATTCGTGAGCGGAACGTTTGTCTTCCATTTTTACTACCTCCTATCGACACATAATTGGAATTTGTAATTCGGATAACACAGCAAGACATTTTGAAACGACTATAACTCTCTTGATTTCTATTGAAAAAATACAAAATTTGTATTCAAATTCGGGCTCAGAAGGTGCACTTTCTAAAACGTTATGGCCGCGTCTAAAAATTCCTAACTGTTCGAAAGTTATCTTCACAACGGTTAACGATGTTGAGTTTTCAACACATTTTCAAATCGATTAACGCTCTGAATAACTTGCTGCAACAGTATTTTTTGCCCAAAACTTCTTTTCGAGATGATTGATCCCGAGATAAAAGAAAAATATTTTCAAGCCAAATTCGTCAGTTACACGTTTGACTTCCATTTTTACTCCCTCCTATCGGCGCATAATTCGAATCCGTAATTCGGGTAACACGGTGAGACATATTGAAACGACAATAACTCTCTTGATTTCCAGTGAAAAAATACAAAATTTGTGCTCACATTCAAGCTCAGAGTGTGTACTTTCTAAAACGTTCAGTTCACGTCTAAAAATTCCTTACCGTTCAAAAGTTATCTTCGAGACGGTTACCGAAGATGAGTTTTCAACACATTTTCAAATCAATTAACACTCGTGAATAACTTGCAAAAAAAGTATTTTTTACCCAAAACTTCATTTCAAGATGATTGATCCCGTGATAAAAGAAAAATAATTCCAAGCAAATTTCGTGAGCGAAACGTTTGACTTCTGTTTTTACTCCCTCTTATCGGCACATATTTAGAATGTATTTCGGGTAACACGGTGAGACATTTTGAAACGACAATAACTCTCTTGAGTTCCATTGAAAAAAAACAAAATTTTTGTTCAAATTGAAGCTCAGAATGTTTACTTTCTAAAACATTCAGGCCGCTTCTAAAAATTCCTAACCGTTCAAAAGTTATCTTTGACACGATTACCGGAGATGAGTTTTCTACACATTTTCAAATCGATTAACGCATGTGAATAACTTGCAGCCAAAGTAATTTTTTGCCAAAACTTCAGTTCGAGATGATTGATCCCGGGATATATGAAAAATATTTCCAAGCCAAATTCGTGAGCGAAACGTTTGACTTCCATTTTTACTACCTCCTATCGACACATAATTGGAATCTGTAATTCGGATAACACAGCGAGACATTTTGAAATGACTATAACTCTCTTGATTTCTACTGAAAAAATACAAAATTTGTATTCAAATTCAGGCCCAGAAGGTGCACTTTATAAAACATTATGGCCGCGTCTAAAAATTCCTAACCGTTCGAAAGTTATCTTTAACACGGTTAACGATGTTGAGTTTACAACACATTTTCAAATCGATTAACGCTCTGAATAACATGCAACGACAGTATTTTTTGACCAAAACTTCTTTTTGAGATGATTGATCCCGAGATAAAAGAAAAATATTTTCAAGCCAAATTCGTCAGTTACACGTTTGACTTCCATTTTTACTCCCTCCTATCGGCGCATAATTCGAATCCGTAATTCGGGTAGCACGGTGAGATATATTGAAACGACAATAACTCTCTTGATTTCCAGTGAAAAAATACAAAATTTGTGTTCATATTCAAGCTCAGAGTGTGTACTTTCTAAAACATTCAGTTCACGTCTAAAAATTCCTTACCATTCAAAAGTTATCTTCAAGACGGTTACGGAAGATGAGTTTTCAACACATTTTCAAATCGATTAGCACTCGTGAATAACTTGCAAAAAAAGTATTTTTTACCCAAAACTTCATATAGAGATGATTGATCCCGCGATATAAGAAAAATATTTCCAAGCCGAATTCGTGAGCGAAACGTTTGACTTCCATTTTTACTCCCTCCTATCGGCAAATAATTGGAATCCGTATTTCGGGTAACACGGTGAGACATTTGAAATGACAATAACTCTCTTGATTTCATTAGAAAAAATAAAAATTTGTGTTCAAATTCAAGCTCAGAATGTGTACTTTCTAAAACGTTGGGCTGCGGCTAAAAAGTCCTAACCATTCAAAAGTTATCTTCGAGACGATTACCAAAGATGAGGTTTCAACAAATTTTCAAATCGATTAACGCTCGTTAATAACTTTCAGCCAACTTATTTTTTACGCAAGACTTCATTTCGAGATGACTGATCCCGAGATATAAGAAAAATATTCCCATGCAAAATTCATGAGCGAAACGTTTGACTTCCATTTTTAATCCCTCCTATCGGCACATAATTGGAATCCGTAATTTGGGTAACACGGTGAGACATATTGAAACGACAATAACTGCCTTGATTTACGGGGAAAAAATATAAAATTTGTATTCATATTGAAGCTCAGAGTGTGTACTTTCTAAAATATTCTAGTCACGTCTAAAAATTCCTTACCGCTTAAAAGTTATCTTCGTGACGGTTACCGAAGATTAGTTTTTAACACATTTTCAAATCGATTAACGCTCGTGAATAACTTTCAAAAAAAGTATGTTTTGCCCAAAAATTCATTTAGAGATGATTGATCCCGCGATATAAGAAAAATATTTCCAAGCCAAATTCGTGCGCAAAACATTTGACTTCCATTTTTGCTCCCTCTTATCGGCGAATAATTGGAATCCGTATTTCGGGTAACATGGTGAGACATTTTGAAACGACAATAACTCTCTTGATTTCATTAGAAAAAATAAAAATTTGTGTTCAAATTCAAGCTCAGAATGTGTACTTTCTAAAACGTTGGGCCGCAGCTAAAAAGTCCTAACCATTCGAAAGTTATCTTCGAGATGATTACCAAAGATGAGTTTTCAACACATTTTCAAATCGATTAATGCTCGTGAATAACTTTCAACCAAAGTATTTTTTACCCAAAACTTCATTTTGAGATGATTGATCCCACGATATAAGAAAAATATTCCCATGCCAAATTCATGAGCGAAACGTTTGACTTCCATTTTTACTCCCTCCTATCGGCACATAATTGGAATCCGTATTTCAGGTAACTGGGTGAGACACTTTGAAAGGACAATAACTCTCTTGATTTCCATTGAAAAAATGCAAAATTTGTGTTCAAATTCAAGCTCAAAATGTGTACTTTCTAAAACATTCGCGCCGCGTCTAAAAATTCCTAACCGTTCAAAAGTTATCTTCAAAACGGTTACCGAAGTTGAGTTTTCAACACATTTTCAAATCGATTAACACTCTGAATAACTTGCAGCGACAATATTTTTTACCCAAAACTTCATTTCGGGATGATTAATCTTGAGATATAAGAAAAATATTTTCAAGCCAAATTCGTGAGCGACACGTTTGTCTTCCATTTTTACTCCCTCCTATCGGCACATAATTGGAATCCGTAATTTGGGTGACACGGGGAGACATATTGAAATGACAATAACTGTCTTGATTTATAGGGAAAAAATATAAAATTTGTATTCATCTTGAAGCTCAGAGTGTGTACTTTCTAAAATATTCAAGTCACGTCTAAAAATTCCTTACCGTTCAAAAGTTATCTCCGTGATGGTTACCGAAGATAAGTTTTCACCACATTTTCAAATCGATTAATACTCGTGAATAACTTGCAACCAAAGTATTTTTTACCCATAACTTTATTTCGAGATGATTGATCTCGCTATATAAGAAAAATATTTCCAAGCCAAATTCGTAAGAAAAACGTTTGACTTCCATTTTTACTCCCTCCTATCAGCACATAATTGGAATCCGTATTTCGGGTAACATGGTGAAACATTTTGAAACGACAATGACTCACTTGATTTCCGTTGAAAAAATACAAAATTTGTGTTCAAATTCAAGCTCAGAATGTGTACTTTCTAAAATTTTGGGCCGCATCCAAAATTTCCTAACCGTTCAAAAGTTATCTTCGAGACAATTACCGAAGATGAGTTTTCTACACATTTTCAAATCGATCAATGCATGTGAATAACTTGCAGCCAAAGTAATTTTTACCCAAAACTTCGATTCGAGATGATTGATCCTGAGATATAAGAAAAATATTTCTAAGCCAAATTTGTGAGCAAAACGTTTGACTTCCATTTTTACTCACCCCTATCAGCACATAATCGGAATCTATAATTCGGGTAACACGGTGAGAAATTTTGAAACGACAATAACTCTCTTGATTTCCATTGAAAAAATACAAAATTTCTGTTCAAATTCAAGCTAATAATGTGTACTTTCGAAAACATTCACGCCGTGTCTAAAAATTCCTAACCGTTCAAAATGTTATCTTCAATACAGTTACCGAAGTTAAGTTTTCAAGACATTTTCATATCCATTAACGCTCTAAATAATTTGTAGCGAAAGTATTTTTTAACCAAAACTTCATTTCGAGATGACTGATCCCGAGATATAAGAAAAATATTTCCAAGCCAAATTCGTGAGCGACACATTTGACTTCCATTTTTACTCCCTCCTATCGGCACACAATTGGAATCCGTAATTCGGGTAACACGGTGAGACATATTGAAACGACAATAACTCTCTTGATTGCCAGAGAAAAAATACAAAATTTGAATTCCAATTCAAGCTCAGAGTGTGTACTTTCTAAAACATTCAGGTCCCGCCTAAAAATTCCTTACCGTTCAAAAGTTATCGATGAGACGGTTACCGAAGATGAGTTTTCAACACATTTTCAAATCGATTTATGCTTGTGAATAACTTGCAACCAACGAATTTTTTAACCAAAACTTCATTTCGAGATGACTGATCCCGAGATATAAGAAAAATAATTCCAAGCCAAATTCTTGAGCGAAACATTTGACTTCCGTTTCTACTCCCTCCTGTTGGCACATAATTGGAATCCGTATTTCGAGCAACACGGTGAGACATTTTGAAACGACAATAACTCTACTGATTTCCGTTGAAAAAATACAAAATTTGTGTTCAAATTCAAGCTCAAAATGTGTACTTTCTAAAACATTCAGGCGGCGTCTAAAAATTCCTAACCGTTCAAAAGTTTTCTTCGAGACGATTACCGAAGATGAGTTTTCTACACATTTACAAATCGATTAACGCATGTGAATAACTTGTAGCAAAAGTATTTTTTACCCAAAGCTTCAATTCGAGATGATTGATCCCGAGATATAAGAAAAACATTTCCAAGCCAAATTCGTGAGCGAAACGTTTGACTTCCATCTTCATATCTAAAAATTCCTAAACGTTCTAAAAATTCCTAAAAATTCCTAAACGTTCAAAAGTTATCTTCAATACGGTTACCGAAGTTAAGTTTTAAAGACATTTTCATATCGATTAACGCTCTGAATAATTTGCAGCGAAAGTATTTTTCAACCAAAACTTCATTTCAAGATGACTGATCCCGAGATATAAGAAAAATATTTCCAAGCCAAATTCGAGAGGGAGACGTTTGACTTCCATTTTTACTCCCTCCTATCGGCACACAATTGGAATCCGTAATTCGGGTGACACGGTGAGACATATTGAAATGACAATAACTCTCTGATTGCCAGTGAAAAAATACAAAATTTGAATTCCAATTCAGGCTCAGAGTGTGTACTTTCAAAAACATTCAGGTCCCACCTAAAAATTCCTTACCGTTCAAAAGTTATCTATGAGACGGTTACCGAAGATGAGTTTTGAACACATTTTCAAATGGATTTACACTTGTGAATAACTTGCAACCAAAGAATCTTTTACCCAAAAATTCAATTCGAGATGATTGATCCCGAGATATAAGAAAAATATTGGCAAAAAAAAATAATTCCAAGCCAAATTCGTGAGCGAAACATTTGACTTCCGTTTTTACTCCCTCCTATTGGCACATAATTGGAATCCGTATTTCGGGCAACACGGTGAGACACTTTGAAATGACAATAACTCTCTTGATTTTCGTTGAAAAAATACAAAATTTGTGTTCAAATTCAAGCTCAGAATGTGTACTTTCTTAAACATTCAGGCCACGTCTAAAAATTCCTAATCGTTCAAAAGTTTTCTTTGAGACGATTACTGAAGAGGAGTTTTCTACACATTTTCAAATCGATTAACGCATGTGAATAACATGCAGCGAAAGTATTTTTTACCCAAAACTTCATTTCGAGATGACTGATCCCGAGATATAAGAAAAATATTTCCAGGCCAAATTCGTGAGCGAAACATTTGATTTCCGTTTTTACTCCCTCCTATCGGCACACAATTGGAATCCGTAATTCGGGTAACACGGTGAGACATATTGAAACGACAATAAATCTCTTGATTGCCAGAGGAAAAATACAAAATTTGAATTCCAATTCAAGCTCAGAGTGTGTACTTTCTAGAACATTCAGGTCCCGCCTAAAAATTCGTTACTGTTCAAAAGTTATCTATGAGACGGTTACCGAAGATGAGTTTTCAACACATTTTCAAATAGATTTATGCTTGCGAATAACTTGCAACCAATGAATTTTTTAACCAAAACTTCATTTCGAGATGACTGATCCTGAGATATAAGAAAAATAATTCCAAGCCAAATTCGTGAGCAAAACATTTGACTGCCGTTTTTACTCCCTCCTATTGGCACATAATTGGAATCCGTATTCCAGGCAACACGGTGAGACATTTTGAAACGACAATAACTCTCTTGATTTCCATTGAAAAAATACAAAATTTGTGTTCAAATTCAAGCTCATAATGTGTACTTTTTAAAACATTCGCGCCGTGTCTAAAAATTCCTATCCATTCAAAAGTTATCTTCAATACGGTTACCAAAGTTAAGTTTTCAAGACATTTTCATATCGAATAACGCTCTGAATAATTTGCAGCAAAAGTATTTTTTAACCAAAACTTAATTTTTAGATGACTGATCCCGAGATATAAGAAAAATATTTCCAAGCCAAATTCGTGAGCGACACGTTTGACTTCCATCTTTACTCCCTCCTATCGGCACACAATTGGAATCCGTAATTCGGGTGACACGGTGAGACATATTGAAACGACAATAACTCTCTTGATTGCCAGTGAAAAAATACAAAATTTGAATTCCAATTCAGGCTCAGAGTGTGTACTTTCTAAAACATTCAGGTCCCGCCGAAAAATTCCTTACCGTTCAAAAGTTATCTATGAGACGGTTACCGAAGATGAGTTTTCAACACATTTTCAAATCGATTTACGCTTGTGAATAACTTGCAACCAAAGAATTTTTTACCCAAAAATTCAATTCGAGATGATTGATCCCGAGATATAAGAAAAATATTGGCAAAAAAAAATAATTCCACGCCAAATTCGTGAGCGAAACATTTGACTTCCGTTTTTACTCCCTCCTATTGGCACATAATTGGAATCCGTATTTCGGGCAACACGGTGAGACACTTTGAAATGACAATAACTCTCTCGATTTTCGTTGAAAAAATACAAAATTTGTGTTCAAATTCAAGCTCAGAATGTGTACTTTCTTAAACATTCAGGCCACGTCTAAAAATTCCTAATCGTTCAAAAGTTTTCTTTGAGACGATTACTGAAGAGGAGTTTTCTACACATTTTCAAATCGATTAACGCATGTGAATAACATGCAGCGAAAGTATTTTTTACCCAAAACTTCATTTCGAGATGACTGATCCCGAGATATAAGAAAAATATTTCCAGGCCAAATTCGTGAGCGAAACATTTGATTTCCGTTTTTACTCCCTCCTATCGGCACACAATTGGAATCTGTAATTCGGGTAACACGGTGAGACATATTGAAACGACAATAAATCTCTTGATTACCAGAGGAAAAATACAAAATTTGAATTCCAATTCAAGCTCAGAGTGTGTACTTTCTAGAACATTCAGGTCCCGCCTAAAAATTCGTTACTGTTCAAAAGTTATCTATGAGACGGTTACTGAAGATGAGTTTTCAACACATTTTCAAAAAGATTTATGCTTGCGAATAACTTGCAACCAATGAATTTTTTAACCAAAACTTCATTTCGAGATGACTGATCCCGAGATATAAGAAAAATAATTCCAAGCCAAATTCGCGAGCAAAACATTTGACTGCCGTTTTTACTCCCTCCTATTGGCACATAATTGGAATCCGTATTCCAGGCAACACGGTGAGACATTTTGAAACGACAATAACTCTCTTGATTTCCATTGAAAAAATACAAAATTTGTGTTCAAATTCAAGCTCATAATGTGTACTTTTTAAAACATTCGCGCCGTGTCTAAAAATTCCTAACCATTCAAAAGTTATCTTCAATACGGTTACCAAAGTTAAGTTTTCAAGACATTTTCATATCGAATAACGCTCTGAATAATTTGCAGCAAAAGTATTTTTTAACCAAAACTTAATTTTTAGATGACTGATCCCGAGATATAAGAAAAATATTTCCAAGCCAAATTCGTGAGCGACACGTTTGACTTCCATCTTTACTCCCTCCTATCGGCACACAATTGGAATCCGTAATTCGGGTGACACGGTGAGACATATTGAAACGACAATAACTCTCTTGATTGCCAGTGAAAAAATACAAAATTTGAATTCCAATTCAGGCCCAGAGTGTGTACTTTCTAAAACATTCAGGTCCCGCCGAAAAATTCCTTACCGTTCAAAAGTTATCTATGAGACGGTTACCGAAGATGAGTTTTCAACACATTTTCAAATCGATTTACGCTTGTGAATAACTTGCAACCAAAGAATTTTTTACCCAAAAATTCAATTCGAGATGATTGATCCCGAGATATAAGAAAAATATTGGCAAAAAAAAAATAATTCCAAGCCAAATTCGTGAGCGAAACATTTGACTTCCGTTTTTACTCCCTCCTATTGGCACATAATTGGAATCCGTATTTCAGGCAACACGGTGAGACACTTTGAAACGACAATAACTCTCTTGATTTCCGTTGAAAAAATACAAAATTTGTGTTCAAATTCAAGCTCAAAATGTGTAGTTTCTTAAACATTCAGGCCACGTCTAAAAATTCCTAATCGTTCAAAAGCTTTCTTTGAGACGATTACAGAAGAGGAGTTTTCTACACATTTTCAAATCGATTAACGCATGTGAATAACATGCAGCGAAAGTATTTTTTACCCAAAACTTCATTTCGAGATGACTGATCCCGAGATATAAGAGAAATATTTCCAGGCCAAATTCGTGAGCGAAACATTTGATTTCTGTTTTTACTCCCTCCTATCGGCACACAATTGGAATCCGTAATTCGGGTAACACGGTGAGACATATTGAAACGACAATAACTCTCTTGATTGCCAGAGAAAAAATACAAAATTTGAATTCCAATTCAAGCTCAGAGTGTGTACTTTCTAGAACATTCAGGTCCCGCCTAAAAATTCCTTACTGTTCAAAAGTTATCTATGAGACGGTTACCGAAGATGAGTTTTCAACACATTTTCAAATAGATTTATGCTTGCGAATAACTTGCAACCAATGAATTTTTTAACCAAAACTTCATTTCGAGATGACTGATCCCGAGATATAAGAAAAATAATTCCAAGCGAAATTCGTGAGCGAAACATTTGACTGCCGTTTTTACTCCCTCCTATTGGCACATAATTGGAATCCGTATTCCGGGCAACACAGTGAGACATTTTGAAACGACAATAACTCTCTTGATTTCCATTGAAAAAATACAAAATTTGTGTTCAAATTCAAGCTCATAATGTGTACTTTTTAAAACATTCGCGCCGTGCCTAAAAATTCCTAACCATTCAAAAGTTATCTTCAATACGGTTACCAAAGTTAAGTTTACAAGACATTTTCATATGGAATAAAGCTCTGAATAATTTGCAGCAAAAGTATTTTTTAACCAAAACTTCATTTCGAGATGACTGATCCCGAGATATAAGAAAAATATTTCCAAGCCAAATTCGTGAAAGACACGTTTGACTTCCATTTTTACTCCCTCCTATCGGCACACAATTGGAATTCGTAATTCGGGTGACACGGTGAGACATATTGCAACGACAATAACTCTCTTGATTGCCAGTGAAAAAATACAAAATTTGAATTCCAATTCAGGCTCAGAGTGTGTACTTTCTAAAACATTCAGGTCCCGCCTAAAAATTCCTTACCGTTCAAAAGTTATCTATGAGACGGTTACCGAAGATGAGTTTTCAACACATTTTCAAATCGATTTACGCTTGTGAATAACATGCAACCAAAGAATTTTTTACCCAAAAATTCAATTCGAGATGATTGATCCCGAGATATAAGAAAAATATTGGCAAAAAAAAATAATTCCAAGCCAAATTCGTGAGCGAAACATTTGACTTCCGTTTTTACTCCCTCCTATTGGCACATAATTGGAATCCGTATTTCGGGCAACACGGTGAGACACTTTGAAACGACAATAACTCTCTTGATTTCCGTTGAAAAAATACAAAATTTGTGTTCAAATTCAAGCTCAAAATGTGTAGTTTCTTAAACATTCAGGCCACGTCTAAAAATTCCTAATCGTTCAAAAGTTTTCTTTGAGACGATTACAGAAGAGGAGTTTTCTACACATTTTCAAATCGATTAAGGCATGTGAATAACATGCAGCGAAAGTATTTTTTACCCAAAACTTCATTTCGAGATGACTGATCCCGAGATATAAGAAAAATATTTCCAGGCCAAATTCGTGAGCGAAACATTTGATTTCCGTTTTTACTCCCTCATATCGGTACACAATTGGCATCCGTAATTCGGCTTACACGGTGAGACATATTGAAACGACAATAACTCTCTTGACTGCCAGAGAAAAAATACAAAATTTGAATTCCAATTCAAGCTTAGAGTGTGTACTTTCTAGAACATTCAGGTCCCGCCTAAAAATTCCTTACTGTTCAAAAGTTATCTATGAGACAGTTACCGAAGATGAGTTTTCAACACACTTTCAAATAGATTTATGCTTGCTAATAACTTGCAACCAATGAATTTTTTAACCAAAACTTCATTTCGAAATGACTGATCCCGAGATATAAGAAAAATAATTCCAAGCCAAATTCATGAGCGAAACATTTGACTGCCATCTTTACTCCCTCCTATTGGCACATAATTGGAATCCGTATTCCGGGCAACACGGTGAGACATTTTGAAACGACAATAACTCTCTTGATTTCCATTGAAAAAATACAAAATTTGTGTTCAAATTCAAGCTCATAATGTGTACTTTTTAAAACATTCGCGCCGTGTCTAAAAATTCCTAACCATTCAAAAGTTATCTTCAATACGGTTACCAAAGTTAAGTTTTCAAGACATTTTCATATCGAATAACGCTCTGAATAATTTGCAGCAAAAGTATTTTTTAACCAAAACTTCATTTCGAGATGACTGATCCCGAGATATAAGAAAAATATTTCCAAGCCAAATTCGTGAGCGACACGTTTGACTTCCATTTTTACTCCCTCCTATCGGCACACAATTGGAATCCGTAATTCGGGTGACACGGTGAGACATATTGCAACGACAATAACTCTCTTGATTGCCAACGAAAAAATACAAAATTTGAATTCCAATTCAGGCTCAGAGTGTGTACTTTCTAAAACATTCAGGTCCCGCCTAAAAATTCCTTACCGTTCAAAAGTTATCTATGAGACGGTTACCGAAGATGAGTTTTCAACACATTTTCAAATCGATTTACGCTTGTGAATAACTTGCAACCAAAGAATTTTTTACCCAAAAATTCAATTCGAGATGATTGATCCCGAGATATACGAAAAATATTGGCAAAAAAAAATAATTCCAAGCCAAATTCGTGAGCGAAACATTTGACTTCCGTTTTTACTCCCTTCTATTGGCACATAATTGGAATCCGTATTTCGGGCAACACGGTGAGACACTTTGAAACGACAATAACTCTCTTGATTTCCGTTGAAAAAATACAAAATTTGTGTTCAAATTCAAGCTCAAAATGTGTAGTTTCTTAAACATTCAGGCCACGTCTAAAAATTCCTAATCGTTCAAAAGTTTTCTTTGAGACGATTACAGAAGAGGAGTTTTCTACACATTTTCAAATCGATTAACGCATGTGAATAACATGCAGCGAAAGTATTTTTTACCCAAAACTTCATTTCGAGATGACTGATCCCGAGATATAAGAAAAATATTTCCAGGCCAAATTCGTGAGCGAAACATTTGATTTCCGTTTTTACTCCCTCATATCGGCACACAATTGGAATCTGTAATTCGGGTAACACGGTGAGACATATTGAAACGACAATAACTCTCTTGATTGCCATGGAAAAAATACAAAATTTGAATTCCAATTCAAGCTCAGAGTGTGTACTTTCTTGAACATTCAGGTCTCGCCTAAAAATTCCTTACTGTTCAAAAGTTATCTATGAGACGGTTACCGAAGATGAGTTTTCAACACATTTTCAAATAGATTTATGCTTGCGAATAACTTGCAACCAATGAATTTTTTAACCAAAACTTCATTTCGAGATGACTGATCCCGAGATATAAGAAAAATAATTCCAAGCCAAAATCGGGAGCGAAACATTTGACTGCCATTTTTACTCCCTTCTATTGGCACATAATTGGAATCCGTATTTCGGGCGACACGGTGAGACATTTTGAAACGACAATAACTCTCTTGATTTCCATTGAGAAAATACAAAATTTGTGTTCAAATTCAAGCTCAAAATGTGTAATTTTTAAAACATTCGTGCCGTGTCTAAAAATTCCTAACCATTCAAAAGTTATCTTCAATACGGTTACCAAAGTTAAGTTTTCAGGACATTTTCATATCGAATAACGCTCTGAATAATTTGCAGCAAAAGTATTTTTTAACCAAAACTTCATTTCGAGATGACTGATCCCGAGATATAAGAAAAATATTTCCAAGCCAAATTCGTGAGCGACACGTTTGACTTCCATTTTTACTCCCTCCTATCGGCACACAATTGGAATCCGTAATTCGGGTGACACGGTGAGACATATTGAAACGACAATAACTCTCTTGATTACCAGTGAAAAAATACAAAATTTGAATTCCAATTCAGGCTCAGAGTGTGTACTTTCTAAAACATTCAGGTCCCGCCTAAAAATTCCTTACCGTTCAAAAGTTATCTATGAGACGGTTACCGAAGATGAGTTTTCAACACATTTTCAAATCGATTTACGCTTGTGAATAACTTGCAACCAAAGAATTTTTTACCCAAAAATTCAATTCGAGATGATTGATCCTGAGATATAAGAAAAATATTGGCAAAAAAAAATAATTCCAAGCCAAATTTGTGAGCGAAACATTTGACTTCCGTTTTTACTCCCTCCTATTGGCACATAATTGGAATCCGTATTTCGGGCAACACGGTGAGATAGTTTGAAACGACAATAACTCCCTTGATTTCCGTTGTAAAAATACAAAATTTCGAGACAAATTCAAGCTCAGAATATGTACTTTCTAAAATATTCAGGCCACGTCTAAAAATTCCTAACCGTTCTAAAGTTTTCATCGAGACAATTACCGAAGATGAGTTTTCTACACATTTTCAAATCAATTAACGCATGTGAATAACATGCAGCGAAAGTATTTTTTACCCAAAACTTCATTTCGAGATGACTGATCCCGAGATGTAAGAAAAATATTTCCAAGCCAAATTCGTGAGCGAAACATTTGATTTCCGTTTTTACTCCCTCCTATCGGCACACAATTGGAATCCGTAATTCGGGTAACACGGTGAGACATATTGAAACGAAAATAACTCTCTTGATTTCCAGTGAAAAAATACAAAGTTTGAATTCCAATTCAAGCTCAGAGTGTGTACTTTCCAAAACATTAAGGTCCCGCCTAAAAATTCCTTACCGTTCAAAAGTTATCTTCGAGACGGTTACCGAAGATGAGTTTTCAACACATTTTCAAATCGATTAATGCTTGTGAATAACTTGCAACCAACGTATTTTTTACCCAAAAATTTAATTCGAGATGATTGATCCCGAGATATAAGAAAAATATTTCCAAGCCAAATTCGTGAGCGAAACTTTTGACTTCCATTTTTACTCCCTCCAATCGGCACATAATTGGAATCCGTAATTTGGGTAACACAGTGAGACATATTGAAACGACAATAACTCTCTTGATTTCCAGTGAAAAAATACAAAATTTGAATTCCAATTCAAGCTCAGAGTCTGTACTTTCGAAAACATTCAGGTCCCTCCAAAAAATTCCTTACCGTTCAAAAGCTATCTTGGAGACGGTGACCGAAGATGAGTTTTCAACACATTTTTAAATCGATTAAAGCTCGTGAATGAGATGCAACCAAATTATTTTTTGCCCAAAACTTCATTTCGAGATGATTGATCCCGCGATAAAAGAAAAATAATTCCAAGCCAAATTTGTGAGCGAAACATTTGACTTCCGTTTTTACTCCCTCCTATTGGCACATAATTGGAATCCGTATTTCGGGCAACACGGTGAGATAGTTTGAAACGACAATAACTCCCTTGATTTCCGTTGTAAAAATGCAAAATTTGTGTTCAAATTCAAGCTCAGAATATGTACTTTCTAAAATATTCAGGCCACGTCTAAAAATTCCTAACCGTTCTAAAGTTTTCATCGAGACAATTACCGAAGATGAGTTTTCTACACATTTTCAAATCAATTAACGCATGTGAATAACATGCAGCGAAAGTATTTTTTACCCAAAACTTCATTTCGAGATGACTGATCCCGAGATGTAAGAAAAATATTTCCAAGCCAAATTCGTGAGCGACACGTTTCACTTCCATTTTTACTCCCTCCTATCGGCACACAATTGGAATCCGTAATTCGGGTAACACGGTGAGACATATTGAAACGACAATAACTCTTTTGATTTCCAGTGGAAAAATACAAAATTTGAATTCCAATTCAAGCTCAGAGTGCGTACTTTCTAAAACATTCAGGTCCCTCCTAAAAATTCCTTACCGTTCAGAAGCTATCTTGGAGACGGTGACCGAAGATGAGTTTTCAACACATTTTCAAATCGATTAATGCTTGTGAATAACTTGCAACCAACGTATTTTTTACCCAAAAATTTAATTCGAGATGATTGATCCCGAGATATAAGAAATATATTTCCAAGCCAAATTCGTGAGCGAAACTTTTGACTTCCATTTTTACTCCCTCCAATCGGCACATAATTGGAATCCGTAATTTGGGTAACACAGTGAGACATATTGAAACGACAATAACTCTCTTGATTTCCAGTGAAAAAATACAAAATTTGAATTCCAATTCAAGCTCAGAGTCTGTACTTTCTAAAACATTCAGGTCCCTCCAAAAAATTCCTTACCGTTCAAAAGCTATCTTGGAGACGGTGACCGAAGATGAGTTTTCAACACATTTTTAAATCGATTAAAGCTCGTGAATGAGATGCAACCAAATTATTTTTTGCCCAAAACTTCATTTCGAGATGATTGATCCCGCGATAAAAGAAAAATAATTCCAAGCCAAATTTGTGAGCGAAACATTTGACTTCCGTTTTTACTCCCTCCTATTGGCACATAATTGGAATCCGTATTTCGGGCAACACGGTGAGATAGTTTGAAACGACAATAACTCCCTTGATTTCCGTTGTAAAAATACAAAATTCGTGTTCAAATTCAAGCTCAGAATATGTACTTTCTAAAATATTCAGGCCATGTCTAAAAATTCCTAACCGTTCTAAAGTTTTCATCGAGACAATTACCGAAGATGAGTTTTCTACACATTTTCAAATCAATTAACGCATGTGAATAACATGCAGTGAAAGTATTTTTTACCCAAAACTTCATTTCGAGATGACTGATCCCGAGATGTAAGAAAAATATTTCCAAGCCAAATTCGTGAGCAACACGTTTCACTTCCATTTTTACTCCCTCCTATCGGCACACAATTGGAATCCGTAATTCGGGTAACACGGTGAGACATATTGAAACGACAATAACTCTTTTGATTTTCAGTGGAAAAATACAAAATTTGAATTCCAATTCAAGCTCAGAGTGTGTACTTTCTAAAACATTCAGGTCCCTCCTAAAAATTCCTTACCGTTCAGAAGCTATCTTGGAGACGGTGACCGAAGATGAGTTTTCAACACATTTTCAAATCGATTAACGCTCGTGAATAACTTGCAACCAAAGTATTTTTTGCCCAAAACTTCATTTCGAGATGACTGATCCCGAGATATCAGAAAAATATTTTCAAGCCGAATTCGTGAGCGACACGTTTGACTTCCATTTTTATTCCCTCCAATTGGCACATAATTGGAATCCGTAGTTCGGGTAACACGGTGAGACATATTGAAACGACAATAACTCTTTTGATTTCTAGTAAAAAATACAAAATTTGAATTCCAATTCAAGCTCAGAGTATGTACTTTCTAAACCATTCAGGTCCCGCCTAAAAATTCCTTACCGTTCAAAAGCTATCTTTCAGACGGTGACCGGAGATGAGTTTTCAACACATTTTCAAATCGATTAACGCTCGTGATTAACTTGCAACCAAAGTATTTTTTACCCAAAACTTCATTTCGAGATCATTGATCCCACGATAAAAGAAAAATATTTCCAACAACAATTCGTGAGCGAAACGTTTGACTTCCATTTTTACTCCCTCCTATCGGCACATAATTGGAATCCGTATTTTGGGTAATACGGTCAGTCATTTTGATACTACAATAACACTCTTGATTTTCATTGAAAAAATTCAAAATTTGTATTCATATTCAAGCCTAGAGTGTGGTGTTTCTAAAACATTAAGGACGCGTCTAAAAATTCCTAATCGTTCAAAAGTTTTCTTCGACACGGTCACCGAAGTTGAGTTTTCAACACATTTTCAAATCGATTAACGCTCGTGAATAACTTGCAGCCAAAGTATTTTTTACCCAAAACTTCATTTCGGGATGGTTGATCCCACGATATAAGAAAAATATTACCAAGCCAAATTCGTGAGCGAGATGTTTGACTTCCGCTTTTACTCCCTCCTATCGGCACATAATTGAAATCCGTATTTCGGGTAACGCGGTGAGACATTTTCAAACAACAATAACTCTTTTGATTTGCATTGAAAAAATAAAAATATGTGTTCAAATTCAGGCTTATCATGTGTACTTTCTAAAACATTGGGCCGCGTCCAAAAATTTCTAACTGTTCAAAAGTTATCTTCGAGATGATTACTGAAGATGAGTTTTCAACCCTTTTTCAGATCGATTAACTTTCGTTAACAACTTGCAACCAAAGTATTTTTTACCCAAAAATTCATTTCGAGATGACTTATCTCGAGATATAAGAAAAATATTTCCTAGCCAAATTCGTGAGCGACATGTTTGACTTCCATTTTTTCTCCCTCCTATTGGCACATAATTGGAATCCGTAATTTGGGTAACACGGTGAGATATACTGAAACGATAATAACTCTCTTGATTTCCAGTGAAAAAATACAAAATTTGTGTTCAAATTCAAGCTCAGAATGTGTGCTTTCTAAAACATTCAAGGCGTGTCTACAAATTCCTAATCGTACAAAAGTTTTCTTCGACACGGTTACCGAAGTTGAGTTTTCAACACATTTTCAAATCGATTAACGCTCGTGAATAACTTGCAACGAAAGTATTTTTTACCTAAAACTTCATTTCGAGATGGTTGATCCTGTGATATAAGAAAAATATTACCAAGCCAAATTCGTTAGCGAAATGTTTGACTTCCGTTTTTACTCCCTCCTATCGGCACATAATTGGAATCCGTATTTTAGGTAACACGGTGAGACATTTTGAAACGACAATAACTCTTTTGATTTGCATTGAAAATATAAAAATTTGTGTTCAAATTCAAGCTTAGAATGTGTACTTTCTAAAACATTGGCCCGTGTCTAAAAATTCCTAACAGTTCAAAAGTTATCTTCGAGACGATTACAGAAGATGAGTTTTCAACACTTTTTCAGATTGATTAACTTTCGTTAACAACTTGCAGCCAAATTATTTTTTACCCAAAACATCAATTCGAGATGATTGATCCCGAGATATAAGAAAAATATTTCCAAGCCAAATTCGTGAGCGACACGTTTGACGTCCACTTTTACTCCCTTCTATCGGCACATAATTGGAATCTGTAATTCGGGTAATACGGTGAGACATATTGAAACTACAATAACTCTCTTGATTTCCAGTGAAAAAATACAAAATTTGTACTCATATTCATGCTCAGAATGTGTACTTTCTAAAACATTTGGGCTGCGTCTAAAAATTCCTAACCGTTCAAAAGTTATCTTTGAGACGATTACCGAAGATGAGTTTTCTACACATTTTCAAATTGATTAACACACGTGCATAACTTGCAGCCAAAGTATTTTTTACCCAAAACTTCATATAAGAAAAATATTTCCAAGCCAAATTCGTGAGTGTAACGTTTGACTTCCATTTTTCCTACCTCCGTTTGGCGCATAATTGGAATCTGTAATTCGGGTAACACAGTGAGACATTTTGAAACGAATGTAATTCTCTTGATTTGCATTGGAAAAATACAAAATATGTGTTCAAATTTAGGCTCAGAATGTGCACTTTCTAAAACGTTGAGGCCGTGTCTATAAATTCCTAACCGTTCAAAAGTTTTCTTCAAAACGGTTATCGAAGTGGAGTTTTCAATACATTTTCAAATCGGGTAACGCTCTGAATAACTTGCAGCGAAAGTATTTTTTTCCCAAAACTTCATTTCAAGATGACGGATCCCGTGATATAATAAAAATATTTCCAAGCCAAATTCATCAGCGACACGTTTGACATCCGTTTTTACTCTCTCCTATCGGCACATAATTGGAATCCGCAATTCGGGTAATACGGTGAGACATATTGAAACTACAATAACTCTGTTGATTTCCAGTGAAAAAATACCAAATTTGTATTCATATTAAAGCTCAGAGTGTGTGGTTTCTAAAACATTCAGGTCACGTCTAAAAATTCCTTACCATTCAAAAGTTATCTTCGAGACAATTACCGAATATTAGTTTTCAACACATTTTCAGATCTATTAACCCTCGTTAATAACTTGCAGCGAAAGTATTTTTTACCCAAAAATTCATTTTGAGATGACTGATCCCGAGATATAAGAAAAATATTTCCTAGCCAAATTCGTGAGCGACACGTTTGACTTCCATTTTTACTCCCCCCTATTGGCACATAGTTAGAACCCGTAATTCGGGTAACACGGTGAGATATATTGAAACGACAATAACTCTCTTTATTTCCTGCGAAAAAATACAAAATTTGTGTTCAAAATCAAGCTCAGAATGTGTGCTTTCTAAAACATTAAGGACGCGTCTAAAAATTCCTAATCATTCAATAGTTTTCTTCGACACGGTTACTGAAGTTGAGTTTTCAACACATTTTCAAATCGATTAACGCTAGTGAATAACTTGCAACCAAAGTATTTTTTACCCAAAAATTCATTTCGAGATGATTGATCCCGCGATATAAGATAAATATTACCAAGCCAAATTCGTGTGCGAAACGTTTGACTTCCGTTTTTACTCCCTCCTATCGGCACATAATTGGAATCCGTATTTCGGGTAACACGGTGAGAGATTTTGAAACGACTATAACTCTTTTGATTTGCATTGAAAAAATAAAAATTTGTGTTCAAATTCAAGCTTAGAATGTGTACTTTCCAAAACATTGGCCGCGAATAAAAATTCCTAACTGTTCAAAAGTTATCTTCGAGACGATTACTGAAGATGAGTTTTCAACACTTTTTCAAATCGATAAACCTTCGTTGAAAACTTGCAACCAAATTATTTTTTACCCAAAACATGAATTCGAGATGATTGATCCCAAGATATAAGAAAATTATTTCCAAGCCAAATTCTGAGCGAAACGTTTGACTTTCATTTTTCCTACCTCCTTTCAGCACATAATTGGAATCCGTAATTTGGGTAACATGGTGAAACATTTTGAAATGACTGTAACTCTTTTGATTTCCATTGAGAAAATACAAAATTTGTATTCAAATTCAGGCTCAAAATGTGCACTTTCAAAAATGTTTGGGCCGTGTCTAAAAATTCCTAACCATTCGAAAGTTTTCTTCAAAACGGTTACCGAACTGGAGTTTTCAACACAATTTCAAATCAAGTAACGCTCTGAATAAATTGCAGAGAAAGTATTTTCTACCCAAAACTTCATTTTGAGATGACTGAGCCCGAGATATAATAAAAATATTTCCAAGCCAAATTCATCAGCGACAAGTTTGACTTCCATTTTTACTCCCTCCTATCGGCACATAATTGGAATCCACAATTCGGGTAATAAGGTGAGACATTTTGAAACTACAATAACTCTCTTGATTTCCAGTGAAAAAATACAAAATTTGTATTCATATTCAAGCTCAGAAAGTGTACTTTCTAAAACATTTCGACCGCGTGAAAAAATTCCTAACCGTTCAAAAGTTATCTTCGAGATGATTACCGAAGATGAGTTTTCTACACATTTTCAAATCAATTAACGCACGCGGATAACATGCAGCCGAAGTATTTTTTACCCAAAACTCCAATTTGAGATGATTGATCCCGATATATAAGAAAAATATTTCCAAGCCAAATTCGTGAGCGAAACGGTTGACTTCCATTTTTCCTATCTCCTTTCGGCACATAATTGGAATCTGTAATTCGGGTAACACGATGAGACATTTTGAAACGACTATAAATCTCTTGATTTGCTTTGAAAAAATAAAAAATTTGCACTGAAATTCAGGCTCAGAATGTGCACTTTCTAAAGCGTTGCGGCCGTCTCTAAAAATTCCTAACCATTCAAAAGTTTTCTTCAAAACGGTTACCGAAGTGGAGTTTTCAACACATTTTCAAATCGAGTAATGCTCTGAATAACTTGCAATGAAAGTATTTTTTACCCAAAACTTCATTTTAAGATGACAGATCCCGAGATATAACAAAAATATTTCCATGCCAAATTCATCAGCGACACGTTTGACTTCCATTTTTAATCCGTCCCATCGGCACATAATTGGAATCCGAAATTTGGGTAACACGGTGAGAAATATTGAAACGACAATAACTCTCTTGATTTCTAGTGAAAAAATACAAAATTTGTATTCATATTCAAGCTCAGAGTGTGTACTTTCTAAAAAATTCAGGTCACGTCTAAAAATTCCTTATCGTTCGAAAGTTATCTACGAGACGGTTACCGAAGATGAGTTTTCAACACATTTCCAAATCGATTAATGCTCGTGAATAACTTGCAACCAAAGTATTTTTTACCCAAAACTTCATTTTGAGATGATTGATCCTGCGATATAAGAAAAATATTTCCGAGCCAAATCTGTGAGCAGAACGTTTGACTTCCATTTTTACTCCCTTCTTTCGGCACATAGTTGGAATCCGTATTTCGAGTAACACAGTGAGACATTTTGAAACGACAATAACTCCCTTGATTTCCAGTGAAAAAAATACAAAATTTGTATTCATATTCAAGTTCAGAGTGTGTAATTTCTAAAACATTCGGGTCACGTCTAAAAATTCCTTTCCGTTCAATAGTTATCTTCAAGACGGTTACCGAAGAAGAGTTTTCAACTCATTTCCAAATCGATTAACGGTCGTGAATAACTTGCAACCAAAGTATTTTTTTCCCAAAACTCCAATTCGTGATGATTGATCCCGAGATATAAGAAAAATATTTCCAAGCCAAATTCGTGAGCAAAACGTTTGACTTCCATTTTTCCTACCTCCTTTCGGCACATAATTGGAATCTGTAATTTGGGTAACACGGTGAGACATTTTGAAACGACTATAAATCTCTTGATTTGCATTGAAAAAATAAAAAATTTGTATTCAAATTCAGGCTCAGAATGTGAACTTTCTAAAACGTCGGGGCTGTGTCTAAAAATTCCTAACCACTCAAAAGTTTTCTTCAAAACGGTTCCCGAAGTGGGGTTTTCAACACAATGTCAAATCGAGTAACGCTCTAAATAACTTGCAGCGAAAGTATTTTTTACCCAAAACTTCATTTCGAGATGACTGATCCCGAGATATAATAAAAATATTTCCAAGCCAAATTCATCAGCGACATGTTTGCCTTCCATTTTTACTCCCTCCTATCGGCACATAATTGGAATCTGAAATTCGAGTAACACGGTGAGACATAGTGAAACAACAATGACTCTCTTGATTTCCAGTGAAAAAATACAAAATTTGTATTCTTATTCAAGCTCAGAGTGTGTACTTTCTAAAACATTCAGGTCACGTCTAAAAATTCCTTATCGTTCAAAAGTTATCTTCGAGACGGTTACCGAAGACGAGTTTTTAACACATTTCCAAATCGATTAACGCTCGTGAATAACTTGCAAACAAAGTATTTTTTGCCCAAAACTTCATTTCGAGATGTTTGATCCTGTGATATAAGAAAAATATTTCCAAGCCAAATTTGCGAGCGAAACGTTTGACTTCCATTTTCACTCCCTCCTATCGTCACATAGTTGGAATCCGTAATTCGGGTAATACGGTGAGACATATTGAAACTAAAATAACTCTCTTGATTTCCCGTGAAAAAATACAAAATTTGTATTCATATTCAAGCTCAGAGTGTGTGGTTTCTAAAACATTCAGGTCATGTCAAAAAATTCCTTACCGTTCAAAAGTTATCTTCGAGACGATTACCGAAGATTAGTTTTCAACACATTTTCAGATCGACTAACGCTCGTTAATAACTTGCAGCCAAAGTATTTTTTACCCAAAACTTCATTTCGAGATGACAGATCTTGAGATATAAGAAAAATATTTCCAAGCCAAATTCGTGAGCGAAACGTTTCGCTTCCATTTTTACTCCCTCTTATTGGCACATAGTTGGAACCCGTATTTCGGGTAACACGGTGAGACATTTTGAAACGACAATAACTCAATTTGATTTCCATTGAGAAAATAAAATTTTGGGTTCAAATTCAAGCTTAGAATGTGTACATTCTAAAACATTGGGCCGCGACTAAAAATTCTGAATCGTTCAAAAGTTATCTTCGAGACGATTACTGAAGATGAGTTTTGAACACATTTTCAAACTGATTAACGCTCATTAATAACTTGCAGCCAAAGTATTTTTTACCCAAAACATCATTTCGAGATGATTGATCCCAAGATATAAGAAAAACATTTCCAAGCCAAATTCGTGAGCAACACGTTTGACTTCCATTTTTACTCCCTCCTATTGGCGCATAATTGGAATCTGTAATTCGGGTAATACGGTGAGAGATATTGAAACTACAATAACTCTCTTGATTTCCAGTGAAAAAATACAAAATTTGCATTCATATTCAAGCTCAGAGTGTGTACTTTCTAAAACATCTGGGCCGCGTCTAAAAGTTCCTAACCGTTCAAAAGTTATCTTCGAGACAATTACTGAAGATGAGTTTTCAACACATTTCCAAATCGATTAACACTCGTGAATAACTTGCAGCCAAAGTATTTTTTACTCAAAACTTCATTTCGAGATGATTGATCCCGCGATATAAGAAAAATATTTCCAAGCCAAATTTGTGAGCGAAACGTTTGACTTCCATTTTTACTCCCTCCTATCGGCACATAGTTGGAATCCGTATTTTAGGTAACACGGTGAGACATTTTGAAACGAAAATAACTCTCTTTATTTCCAGTGAAAAAATACAAAATTTGTATTCATATTCAAGTTCAAATTGTGTACTTTCTAAAACATTCAGGTCACGTCTAAAAATTCCTTATCGTTCAAAAGTTATCTTCGAGACGGTTACCGAAGATGAGTTTTCAACACATTTCCAAATCGATTAACGCTCGTGAATAACTTGCAACCAAACTATTTTTTGCCCAAAACTTCATTTCGAGATGTGTGATCCCGTGATATAAGAAAAATATTTCCATGCCAAATTTGTGAGCGAAACGTTTGACTTCCATTTTTACTCCCTCCTATCGTCACGTAGTTGGAATCCGTAATTCGGGTAATACGGTGAGACATATCGAAACTAAAATAACTCTCTTGATTTCCCGTGAAAAAATACAAAATTTGTATTCATATTGAAGCTTAGAGTGTGTGGTTTCAAAAACATTCGGGTCACGTCTAAAAATTCCTTTCCGTTCAAAAGTTATCTTCGGGACGGTTACCGAAGATGAGTTTTCAACACATTTCCAAATCGATTAACGGTCGTGAATAACTTGCAACCAAAGTATTTTTTTCCCAAAACTCCAATTCGTGATAATTGAACCCGAGATATAAAAAAAATATTTCCAAGCCAAATTCGTGAGCTAAACTTTTGACTTCCATTTTTCCTACCTCCTTTCGGCACATAATTGGAATCTGTAATTCGGGTAACACGATGAGACATTTTGAAACGACTATAAATCTCCTGATTTGCATTGAAAAAATAAAAAATTTGTATTCAAATTCAGGCTCAAAATGTGCACTTTCTAAAACGTTGCGGCCGTGTCTAAAAATTCCTAACCGTTCAAAAGTTTTCTTCAAAAAGGTTATCGAAGTGGAGTTTTCAACACATTTTCAAATCGAGTAATGCTCTGAATAACTTGCAGGGAAATTATTTTTTACCCAAAACTTCATTTCGAGATGACTGATCCCGAGATAAAATAAAAATATTTCCAAGCCAAATTCATCAGCGACACGTTTGATTTCCATTTTTACTCCATCCCATCGGCACATAATTGGAATATGAAATTCGGGTAACACGGTGAGACATATTGAAACGACAATAACTCTCTTGATTTCCAGTGAAAAAATACAAAATTTGTATTCATATTCAAGCTCAGAGTGTGTACTTTCTAAAACGTTCAGGTCACATCTAAAAATTCCTTATCGTTCAAAAGTTATCTTCGAGACGGTTACCGAAGATGAGTTTTCAACACATTTCCAAATCGATTAACGCTCGTGACTAACTTGCAACCAAAGTATTTCTTACCCAAAACTTCATTTCGAGATGATTGATCCCTCGATATAAGAAAAATATTTCCAAGCCAAATTTGTGAGCGAACCGTTTGACTTCCATTTTTACTCCCTCTTATCGGCACATAGTTGGAATCTGTAATTCAGGTATTACGTTGAGACATATTGAAACTAAAATAACTCACTTGATTTCCCATGGAAAAATACAAAATTTGAATTCATATTCAAGCTCAGAGTGTGTGGTTTTTAAAACATTCAGGTCACGTTAAAAAATTCCTTACCGTTCAAAAGCTATCTTCGAGACGATTACCGAAGACTAGTTTTCAACACATTTTCAGATCGATTAACGCTCGTTAATAACTTGCAGCCAAAGTATTTTTTACCTAAAACTTCATTTCGAGATGATTAATCCCGAGATATTGGAAAAATATTTCCAAGCCAAATACGTGAGCGACACGTTTCGCTTCCATTTTTACTCCCTCCTATCGGCACATAGTTGGAACCCGTATTTCCGGTAACGCAATGAGACATTTTGAAATCAATAACTCTCTTGATTTCCATTGAGAAAATAAAATTTTGGGTTCAAATTCAAGCTCAGAATATGTACTATCTAAAACATTGGGCCGCGACTGAAAATTCTGACCCGTTCCAAAGTTATCTTCGAGACGATTACCAAAGATGAGTTTTCAACACATTTTCAAACCGATTAACGCTCGTGACTAACTCGCAGCCAAAGTATTTTTTACCCAAAACTTCATTTCGAGATGATTGCTCCCGAGGTATAAGAAAAATATTTCCAAGCCAAATTCGTGAGCGACACGTTTGGCTACCATTTTTACTCCCTCCTATTGGCACATAATTGGAATCCGTAATTCGGGTAATACGGTGAGACATATTGAAACTACAATAACTTTCTTGATTTCCAGTGAAAAAATACAAAAGTTGTATTCATATTCAAGCTCAGAGTGTGTGGTTTCCAAAACATTCAGGTCATGTCTAAAAATTCCTTACCGTTCAAAAGTTATCTTCGAGACGGTTCCCGAAGATGAGTTTTCAACACATTTCCGATTAACGCTTGTGACTAACTTGCAGCCAAAGTATTTTTTACCCAAAACTTCATTTCGAGATGATTGATCCCGAGATATGAGAAAAATATTTCCAAGCCAGATTCGTGAGCGACACGTTCGACTACCATTTTTACTCCCTCCTATTGGCACATAATTGGAATCCGTAATTCGGGTAATACGGTGAGACATATTGAAACTACAATAACTCTCTTGATTTCCAGTGAAAAAATACAAAATTTTTATTCATATTCAAGCTCAGAGTGTGTGGTTTCTAAAACATTCAGGTCACGTCTAAAAATTCCTTATTGTTCAAAAGTTATCTTCGTGACGGTTCCCGTAGATGAGTTTTCAACACATTTCGAAATCGATTAACGCTCGTGACTAACTTGCAGCCAAAGTATTTTTTACCCAAAACTTCATTTCGAGATGATTGATCCCGAGATATAAGAAAAATATTTCCAAGCCAAATTTGTGAGCGACACGTTCGACTACCATTTTTACTCCCTCCTATTGGCACATAATTGGAATCCGTAATTCGGGTAATACGGTGAGACATATTGAAACTACAATAACTCTCTTGATTTCCAGTGAAAAAATACAAAATTTGTATTCATATTCAAGCTCAGAGTGTGTGGTTTATAAAACATTTAGGTCGCGTCTAAAAATTCCTTACCGTTCAAAAGTTATCTTCAAGACGATTACCAAATATTAGTTTTCAACACATTTTATGATCGATTAACGCTCGTTAATAACTTGCAGCCAAAGTATTTTTTTCCCAAAACTTCATTTCAAGATGACTAATCCCGAGATATAAGAAAAATATTTCCAAGCCAAATTCGTGAGCGACATGTTTGACTTCCATTTTTACTCCCTCGTATCGGCACATAGTTGGAACCAGTATTTCGGGTAACACGGTGAGACATTTTGAAACGAATATAACTCACTTGATTTGGATTGAAAAAATACAAAATTTGTATTAAATTTCTGGCTTAGAATGTACAATTTCTAAAATGTTGAGGCCGCTTCTAAAAATTCCTGACCGTTCAAAAGTTATCTTCGAGACGGTTACCGGAAATGAGTTTTCAACACATTTTCAAGACGAGTAACGCGTTGAATAAATTGCCGCGGAAGTATTTTTTACCCAAAAATTCATTTTGAGATAATTGATCCGGAGATATAAGCAAAATATTTCCTAGCCAAATTCGTGAGCGACATGTTTGACTTCCGTTTTTTCTCCCTCCTATTGGCACATAATTGGAATCCATAATTTGGGTAACACGGTGTGATATATTGAAACGACAATAACTCTCTTGATTTCCTGTGAAAAAATACAAAATTTGTGTTCAAATTCAAGCTCAGAATGTGTGCTTTCTAAAACATTAAGGACGCGTCTAAAAATTCCAAATCGTTCAAAAGTTTTCTTCGACACGGTTACCGAAGTTCAGTTTTCAACACATTTTCAAATCGATTAATGCTCGTGAATAATTTGCAGCCGAAGTATATTTTTCCCAAAACTTCATTTCGAGACGGTTGATCCCGCGATACAAGAAAAATATTACCAAGCCAAATTCGTGAACGAAATGTTTGACTTCCGTTTTTACAACCTCCTATCGGCACATAATTGAAATCCGTTTTTTGGGTAACACAGTGACACATTTTGAAACGACAATAACTCTTTTGATTTGCATTGAAAAAATAAAAATTTGTGTTCAAATTCAGGCTTAGAATGTGTACTTTCTAAAACATTGGACCGCCACCAAAAATTCCTAACTTTTCAAAGGTTATCTTCGAGACAATTACTGAAGATGAGTTTTCAACACTTTTTCAGATCTATTAACTTTCGTTAACAACTTGCAACCAAATTATTTTTTACCCAAAACATCAATTCGAGATGATTGATCCCAAGATATAAGAGAAATATTTCTAAGCCAAATTCGTGAGCGACACGTTTGACTTCCATTTTTACTCCCACCTATCGGCACATAATTGGAATCCGTAATTCGGGTAATACGGTGTGACATATTGAAACTACAATAACTCTCTTGATTTCCAGTGAAAAAATACAAAATTTGTATTCATATTCAAGCTCAGAGTGTGTGGTTTCTAAAACATTCAGGTCGCGTCTAAAACTTCCTTACCGTTCAAAAGTTATCTTCGAGACGATTACCGAATATTAGTTTTCAGCACATTTTCAGATCGATTAACGCTCGTTAATAACTTGCAGCCAAAGTATTTTTTGCCCAAAACTTCATTTCGAGATGACTAATCCCGAGATATTCAAAAAATATTTCCAAGCCAAATTCGTGAGCGACACGTTTTGCTTCCGTTTTTACTCCCTCGTATCGGCACATAGTTGGAACCCGTATTTCGTGTAACACAATGAGACATTTTGAAATCAATAACTCTCTTGATTTCCATTGAGAAAATAAAATTTTGGGTTCAAATTCAAGCTCAGAATGTGTACTTTCTAAAACACTGGGCCGCAACTGAAAATTCCTACCCGTTCAAAAGTTATCTTCGAGACGATTACCGAAGATGAGTTTTCAACACATTTTCAAACCGATTAACGCTCGTGACTAACTCACAGCCAAAGTATTTTTTACCCAAAACTTCATTTCGAGATGATTGATCCCGAGATATAAGAAAAATATTTCCAAGCCAAATTTGTGAGCGACACGTTCGACTACCATTTTTACTCCCTCCTATTGGCACATAATTGGAATCCGTAATTCGGGTAATACGGTGAGACATATTGAAACTACAATAACTCTCTTGATTTCCAGTGAAAAAATACAAAATTTGTATTCATATTCAAGCTCAGAGTGTGTGGTTTATAAAACATTTAGGTCGCGTCTAAAAATTCCTTACCGTTCAAAAGTTATCTTCAAGACGATTACCAAATATTAGTTTTCAACACATTTTATGATCGATTAACGCTCGTTAATAACTTGCAGCCAAAGTATTTCTTTCCCAAAACTTCATTTCGAGATGACTAATCCCGAGATATAAGAAAAATATTTCCAAGCCAAATTCGTGAGCGACATGTTTGACTTCCATTTTTACTCCCTCGTATCGGCACATAGTTGGAACCTGTATTTCGGGTAACACGGTGAGACATTTTGAAACGAATATAACTCACTTGATTTGGATTGAAAAAATACAAAATTTGTATTCAATTTCTGGCTTAGAATGTACAATTTCTAAAATGTTGAGGCCGCTTCTAAAAATTCCTGACCGTTCAAAAGTTATCTTCGAGACGGTTACCGGAAATGAGTTTTCAACACATTTTCAAGACGAGTAACGCGTTGAATAACTTGCCGCGGAAGTATTTTTTACCCAAAAATTCATTTTGAGATAATTGATCCGGAGATATAAGCAAAATATTTCCTAGCCAAATTCGTGAGCGACATGTTTGACTTCCGTTTTTTCTCCCTCTTATTGGCACATAATTGGAATCCATAATTTGGGTAACACGGTGTGATATATTGAAACGACAATAACTCTCTTGATTTCCTGTGAAAAAATACAAAATTTGTGTTCAAATTCAAGCTCAGAATGTGTGCT
The DNA here is from genome assembly GCA_963669245.1 of Quercus cerris. NCBI lineage: Eukaryota > Viridiplantae > Streptophyta > Magnoliopsida > Fagales > Fagaceae > Quercus > Quercus cerris. The sequence goes on from OY770008.1 coordinate 81,622,425, forward strand.
TTCTAAAACATTAAGGACGCGTCTAAAAATTCCAAATCGTTCAAAAGTTTTCTTCGACACGGTTACCGAAGTTCAGTTTTCAACACATTTTCAAATCGATTAATGCTCGTGAATAATTTGCAGCCGAAGTATATTTTTCCCAAAACTTCATTTCGAGACGGTTGATCCCGCGATATAAGAAAAATATTACCAAGCCAAATTCGTGAACGAAATGTTTGACTTCCGTTTTTACTCCCTCCTATCGGCACATAATTGAAATCCGTTTTTTGGGTAACACAGTGAGACATTTTGAAACGACAATAACTCTTTTGATTTGCATTCAAAAAATAAAAATTTGTGTTCAAATTCAGGCTTAGAATGTGTAATTTCTAAAACATTGGACCGCCACCAAAAATTCCTAACTTTTCAAAGGTTATCTTCGAGACAATTACTGAAGATGAGTTTTCAACACTTTTTCAGATCTATTAACTTTCGTTAACAACTTGCAACCAAATTATTTTTTACCCAAAACATCAATTCGAGATGATTGATCCCAAGATATAAGAGAAATATTTCTAAGCCAAATTCGTGAGAGACACGTTTGACTTCCATTTCTACTCCCACCTATCGGCACATAATTGGAATCCGTAATTCGGGTAATACGGTGTGACATATTGAAACTACAATAACTCTCTTGATTTCCAGTGAAAAAATACAAAATTTGTATTCATATTCAAGCTCAGAGGGTGTGGTTTCTAAAACATTCAGGTCGCGTCTAAAACTTCCTTACCGTTCAAAAGTTATCTTCGAGACGATTACCGAATATTAGTTTTCAGCACATTTTCAGATCGATTAACGCTCGTTAATAACTTGCAGCCAAAGTATTTTTTACCCAAAACTTCATTTCGAGATGACTAATCCCGAGATATTCAAAAAATATTTCCAAGCCAAATTCGTGAGCGACACGTTTTGCTTCCGTTTTTACTCCCTCGTATCGGCACATAGTTGGAACCCGTATTTCGTGTAACACAATGAGACATTTTGAAATCAATAACTCTCTTGATTTCCATTGAGAAAATAAAATTTTGGGTTCAAATTCAAGCTCAGAATGTGTACTTTCTAAAATACTGGGCCGCGACTGAAAATTCCTACCCGTTCAAAAGTTATCTTCGAGACGATTACCGAAGATGAGTTTTCAACACATTTTCAAACCGATTAACGCTCGTGACTAACTCACAGCCAAAGTATTTTTTACCCAAAACTTCATTTCGAGATGGTTGATCCCGAGATATAAGAAAAATATTTCCAAGCCAAATTCGTGAGCGACACATTTGACTACCATTCTTACTCCTTCCTATTGGCACATAATTGGAATCCGTAATTCGGGTAATATGGTGAGACATATTGAAACTACAATAACTCTCTTGATTTCTAGTGAAAAAATACAAAATTTGTATTCATATTCAAGCTGAGAGTGTGTGGTTTCTAAAACATTCAGGTCACGTCTAAAAATTCCTTACCGTTCAAAAGTTATCTTCGAGACGGTCCCCGAAGATGAGATTTCAACACATTTCCAAATCGATTGACGCTCGTGACTAACTTGCAGCCAAAGTATTTTTTACCCAAAACTTCATTTCGAGATGATTGATCCCGAGATATGAGAAAAATATTTCCAAGCCAGATTCGTGAGCGACACGTTTGACTACCATTTTTACTCCCTCCTATTGGCACATAATTGGAATCCGTAATTCGGGTAATACGGTGAGACATATTGAAACTACAATAACTCTCTTGATTTCCAGTGAAAAAATACAAAATTTTTATTCATATTCAAGCTCAGAGTGTGTGGTTTCTAAAACATTCAGGTCACGTCTAAAAATTCCTTACCGTTCAAAAGTTATCTTCGTGACGGTTCCCGTAGATGAGTTTTCAACACATTTCGAAATCGATTAACGCTCGTGACTAACTTGCAGCCAATGTATTTTTTGCCCAAAACTTCATTTCGAGATGATTGATCCCGAGATATAAGAAAAACATTTCCAAGCCAAATTCGTGAGCGACGCGTTCGACTACCATTTTTACTCCCTCCTATTGGCACATAATTGGAATCCGTAATTCGGGTAATACAGTGAGACATATTGAAACTACAATAACTCACTTGATTTCCAGTGAAAAAATACAAAATTTGTATTCATATTCAAGCTCAGAGTGTGTGGTTTATAAAACATTCAGGTCGCGTCTAAAAATTCCTTACCGTTCAAAAGTTATCTTCAAGACGATTACCAAATATTAGTTTTCAACACATTTTATGATCGATTAACGCTCGTTAATAACTTGCAGCCAAAGTATTTTTTTTCCAAAACTTCATTTCGAGATGACTAATCCCGAGATATAAGAAAAATATTTCCAAGCCAAATTCGTGAGCGACATGTTTGACTTCCATTTTTACTCCCTCGTATCGGCACAAAGTTGGAACCCATATTTCGGGTAACACGGTGAGACATTTTGAAACGAATATAACTCACTTGATTTGGATTGAAAAAATACAAAATTTGTATTCAATTTCTGGCTTAGAATGTACAATTTCTAAAATGTTGAGGCCGCTTCTAAAAATTCCTGACCGTTCAAAAGTTATCTTCGAGACGGTTACCGAAAATGAGTTTTCAACACATTTTCAAAACGAGTAATGCGTTGAATAACTTGCCGCGGAAGTATTTTTTACCTAAAAATTAATTTTGAGATGATTGATCCAGAGATATAAGCAAAATATTTCCTAGCCAAATTCGTGAGCGACATGTTTGACTTCCGTTTTTTCTCCCTCCTATTGGCACATAATTGGAATCCGTAATTTGGGTAACACGGTGTGATATATTGAAACGACAATAACTCTCTTGATTTCCTGTGAAAAAATACAAAATTTGTGTTCAAATTCAAGCTCAGAATGTGTGCTTTCTAAAACATTAAGGACGCGTCTAAAAATTCCAAATCGTTCAAAAGTTTTCTTCGACACGGTTACCGAAGTTCAGTTTTCAACAAATTTTCAAATCGATTAATGCTCGTGAATAATTTGCAGCCGAAGTATATTTTTCCCAAAACTTCATTTCGAGACGGTTGATCCCGCGATATAAGAAAAATATTACCAAGCCAAATTCGTGAACGAGATGTTTGACTTCCGTTTTTACTCCCTCCTATCGGCGCATAATAGAAATCCGTTTTTCGGGTAACACAGTGAGACATTTTGAAACGACAATAACTCTTTTGATTTGCATTGAAAAAATAAAAATTTGTGTTCAAATTCAGGCTTAGAATGTGTACTTTCTAAAACATTGGACCGCCTCCAAAAATTCCTAACTTTTCAAAGGTTATCTTCGAGACGATTACTGAAGATGAGTTTTCAACACTTTTTCAGATCTATTAACTTTCGTTAACAACTTGCAACCAAATTATTTTTTACCCAAAACATCAATTCGAGATGATTGATCCCAAGATATAAGAGAAATATTTCCCAGCCAAATTCGTGAGCGACACGTTTGACTTCCATTTTTACTCCCACCTATAGGCACATAATTGGAATCCGTAATTCGGGTAATACGGTGTGACATATTGAAACTACAATAACTCTCTTAATTTCCAGTGAAAAAATACAAAATTTGTATTCATATTCAAGCTCAGAGTGTGTGGTTTCTAAAACATTCAGGTCACGTCTAAAACTTCCTTACCGTTCAAAAGTTATCTTCGAGACGATTACCGAATATTAGTTTTCAGCACATTTTCAGATCGATTAACGCTCGTTAATAACTTGCAGCCAAAGTATTTTTTACCCAAAACTTCATTTCTAGTTGACTAATCCCGAGATATTCAAAAAATATTTCCAAGCCAAATTCGTGAGCGACACGTTTCGCTTCCGTTTTTACTCCCTCGTATCGGCACATAGTTGGAACCCGTATTTCGTGTAACACAATGAGACATTTTGAAATCAATAACTCTCTTGTTTTCCATTGAGAAAATAAAATTTTGGGTTCAAATTCAAGCTCAGAATGTGTACTTTCTAAAACATTGGGCCGCGACTGAAAATTCCTACCCGTTCAAAAGTTATCTTCGAGACGATTACCGAAGATGAGTTTTCAACACATTTTCAAACCGATTAACGCTCGTGACTAACTCACAGCCAAAGTATTTTTTACCCAAAACTTCATTTCGAGATGGTTGATCCCGAGATATAAGAAAAATATTTCCAAGCCAAATTCGTGAGCGACACGTTTGACTACCATTTTTACTCCTTCCTATTGGCACATAATTGGAATCCGTAATTCGGGTAATATGGTGAGACATATTGAAACTACAATAACTCTCTTGATTTCTAGTGAAAAAACACAAAATTTGTATTCATATTCAAGCTGAGAGTGTGTGGTTTCTAAAACATTCAGGTCACGTCTAAAAATTCCTTACCGTTCAAAAGTTATCTTTGAGACGGTCCCCGAAGATGAGATTTCAACACATTTCCAAATCGATTGACGCTCGTGACTAACTTGCAGCCAAAGTATTTATTACCCAAAACTTCATTTCGAGATGATTGATCCCGAGATATAAGAAAAATATTTCTAAGCCAAATTCGTGAGCGACACGTTTGACTACCATTTTTACTCCCTCCTATTGGCACATAATTGGAATCCGTAATTCGGGTAATATGGTGAGACATATTGAAACTACAATAACTCTCTTGATTTCCAGTGTAAAAATACAAAATTTGTATTCATATTCAAGCTTAGAGTGTGTGGTTTCTAAAACATTCAGGTCACGTCTAAAAATTCCTTACCGTTCAAAAGTTATATTCGAGACGGTTCCCAAAGATGAGTTTTCAACACATTTCCAAATCGATTAACGCTCGTGACTAACTTGCAGCCAAAGTATTTTTTACCCAAAACTTCATTTCGAGATGATTGATCCAGAGATATAAGAAAAATATTTCCAAGCCAAATTCGTGAGCGACACGTTTGACTACCATTTTTACTCCCTCCTATTGGCACATAATTGGAATCCGTAATTCGGGTAATACGGTGAGACATATTGAAACTACAATAACTCTCTCGATTTCCAGTGAAAAAATACAAAATTTGTATTCATATTCAAGCTTAGAGTGTGTGGTTTATAAAACATTCAGGTCACGTCTAAAAATTCCTTACCGTTCAAAAGTTATCCTCAACACATTTTCAGATCGATTAACGCTCGTTAATAACTTGCAGCCAAAGTATTTTTTACCCAAAACTTCATTTTCAGATGACTGATCCCGAGATATTAGAAAAATATTTCCAAGCCAAATTCGTGAGCGACATGTTTGACTTTCGTTTTTACTCCCTCGTATCGGCACATAGTTGGAACCCGTATTTCAGGTAACACGGTGAGACATTTTGAAACGACTATAACTCACTTGATTTGGATTGAAAAAATACAAAATTTGTATTCAATTTCTGGCACAAAATGTACACTTTCTAAAATGTTGAGGCCGCGTCTAAAAATTCCTAACCGTTCAAAAGTTATCTTCGAGACGGTTACCGAAAATGAGTTTTCAACACATTTTCAAATCGAGTAACGCGTTAATAACTTGCTGCGGAAGTATTTTTTACCCAAAAATCCATTTTGAGATGGCTGATCCCGAGATATAAGAAAAATATTTCCTAGCCAAATTTGTGTGCGACTTGTTTGACTTCCGTTTTTTCTCCCTCCTATTGGCACATAATTGGAATCCGTAATTTGGGTAACACGGTGTGATATATTGAAACGACAATAACTCTCTTGATTTCCGGTGAAAAAATACAAAAATTGTGTTCAAATTCAAGCTCAGAATGTGTGCTTTCTAAAACATTGAGGACGCCTCTAAAAATTCCTAATCGTTCAATAGTTTTCTTCGACACGGTTATCGAAGTTGAGTTTTCAACACATTTTCAAATCGATTAACGCTCGTGAATAATTTGCAACCAAAGTATTTTTTACCCAAAACTTCATTTCGAGATGGTTGATCCTGCGATATAAGAAAAATATTACCAAGCCAAATTCGTGAATGAAATGTTTGACTTCTGTTTTTACTCCCTCCTATTAGCACATAATTGAAATCTGTATTTCGGGTAACACGGTGAGACATTTTGAAATGACAATAACTCTTTTGATTTGCATTGAAAAAATAAATATTTGTGTTCAAATTCAGGCTTAGAATGTGTACTTTCTAAAACATTAGGCCGCGTCCAAAAATTCCTAACTGTTCAAAGGTTATCTTCGAGATGATTACTGAAGGTGAGTTTTCAACACTTTTTCAGATCTATTAACTTTCGTTAACAACTTGCAACCAAATTATTTTTTACCCAAAACATCAATTCGAGATGATTGATCCCAAGATATAAGAAAACTATTTCCAAGCCAAATTCGTGAGCGACACATTTGACTTCCATTTTTACTCCCATCGATCGGCACATAATTGGAATCCATAATTCGAGTAATACGGTGTGACATATTGAAACTACAATAACTCCCTTGATTTCCAGTGAAAAAATACAAAATTTGTATTCATATTCAAGCTCAGAGTGTGTGGTTTCTAAAACATTCAGGACGCGTCTAAAACTTCCTTACCGTTCAAAAGTTCTCTTCGAGACGATTACCGAATATTAGTTTTCAACACATTTTCAGATCGATTAACGCTCGTTAATAACTTGCAGCCAAAGTATTTTTTACCCAAAACTTCATTTCGAGATGACTGATCCCGAGATATAAGAAAAATATTTCCAAGGCAAATTCATGAGTGACATGTTTGACTTCCATTTTTACTCCCTTGTATCGGCACATAGTTGGAACCCGTATTTCGGGTAACACGGTGACTCATTTTGAAACGACTATAACTCTCTTGATTTGCATTGAAAAAATACAAAATTTGTATTCAATTTCAGGCTCAGAATGTACACTTTCTAAAATGTTGAGGCCGCGTCTAGAAATTCCTAACCGTTCAAAAGTTATCTTCGAGACGGTTACCGAAGATGAGTTTTCAACACATTTTCAAATCGAGTAACGCGTTGAATAACTTGCCGCAAAAGTATTTTTTACCCAAAAGTTCATTTTGAGATGACTGATCCCGAGATATAAGAAAAATATTTCCTAGCCAAATTTGTGAGCGACATGTTTGACTTCCATTTTTTCTCCCTCCTAGTGGCACATAATTGGAATCTGTAATTTGGGTAACACGGTGAGATATACTAAAACAACAATAACTCTCTTGATTTCCTGTGAAAAAATACAAAATTTGTGTTCAAATTCAAGCTCAGAATGTGTGCTTTCTAAAACATTAAGGACGCGTCTAAAAATTCCTAATCGTACAAAAGTTTTCTTCGACACGGTTATCGGAGTTGAGTTTTCAACACATTTTCAAAACGATTAACGCTCGTGAATAACTTGTAACCAAAGTATTTTTTACCCAAAACTTCATTTCGAGATGGTTGATCCCGCGATATAAGAAATATATTACCAAGCCAAATTCGTGAGCGAAATGTTTGACTTCCGTTTTTACTCCCTCCAATCGACACGTAATTGGAATCCGTATTTCGGGTAACACGGTGTGACATTTTGAAATGACAATAACTCTTTTGATTTGCATTGAAAAAATAAAAATTTGTGTTCAAATTCAAGCTTAGAATGTGTACTTTCTAAAACATTGGGCCGCGTCCAAAAATTCCTAACTGTTCAAAGGTTATCTTCGAGATGATTACTGAAGATTAGTTTTCAACCCTTTTTCAGATCTATTAACTTTCGTTAACAACTTGCAACCAAATTATTTTTTACCCAAAACATCAATTCGAGATGATTGATCCCAAGATATAAGAAAACTATTTCCAAGCCAAATTCGTGAGCGGCACATTTGACTTCCATTTTTACTCCCATCGATCGGCACATAATTGGAATCCGTAATTCGGGTAATACGGTGAGACATATTGAAACTACAATAACTCTCTTGATTTCCAGTGAAAAAATACAAAATTTGTATCCATATTCAAGCTGAGAGTGTGTGGTTTATAAAACATTCAGGTCACATCTAAAAATTCCTTACCGTTCAAAAGTTATCTTCAAGACGATTATCGAATATTAGTTTTCAACACATTTTCAGATCGATTAACGCTCGTTAATAACTTGCAGCCAAAGTATTTTTTACCCAAAACTTCATTTCGAAATGACTGATCCCGAGATATAAGAAAAATATTTCCAAGCCAAATTCGTGAGCGAAATGTTTGACTTTCATTTTTACTCCCTCGAATCGGCACATAGTTGGAACCCGTATTTCGGGTAACACGGTGAGACATTTTGAAACGACTATAACTCACTTGATTTGGATTGAAAAAATACAAAATTTGTATTCAATTTCTGGCACAGAATGTACACTTTCTAAAATGTTAAGGCCGCGTCTAAAAATTCCTAACCGTTCAAAAGTTATCTTCGAGACGGTTACTGAAAATGAGTTTTCAACACATTTTCAAATCGAGTAACGCGTTGAATAACTTGCCGCGGAAGTATTTTTTACCCAAAAATTCATTTTGAGATGACTGATCCCGAGATATAAGAAAAATATTTCCTAGCCAAATTCGTGAGCGACATGTTTGACTTCCGTTTTTTCTCCCTCCTATTGGCACATAATTGGAATCCGTAATTTGGGTCACACGGTGAGATATATTGGAACGACAATAACTGTCTTGATATCCGGTGAAAAAATACAAATATTGTGTTCAAATTCAAGCTCAGAATGTGTGCTTTCTAAAACATTGAGGACGCGTCTAAAAATTCCTAATCGTTCAATAGTTTTCTTCGACACGGTTACCGAAGTTGAGTTTTCAACACATTTTCAAATCGATTAACGCTCGTGAATAATTTGCAACCAAAGTATTTTTTACCCAAAACTTCATTTCGAGATGGTTGATCCCGCGATATAAGAAATATATTACCAAGCCAAATTCGTGAGCGAAATGTTTGACTTCCGTTTTTACTCCCTCCAATCGACACGTAATTGGAATCCGTATTTCGGGTAACACGGTGAGACATTTTGAAATGACAATAACTCTTTTGATTTGCATTGAAAAAATAAAAATTTGTGTTCAAATTCAAGCTTAGAATGTGTACTTTCTAAAACATTGGGCCGCGTCCAAAAATTCCTAACTGTTCAAAGGTTATCTTCGAGATGATTACTGAAGATTAGTTTTCAACACTTTTTCAGATCTATTAACTTTCGTTAACAACTTGCAACCAAATTAGTTTTTACCCAAAACATCAATTCGAGATGATTGATCCCAAGATATAAGAAAACTATTTCCAAGCCAAATTCGTGAGCGGCACATTTGACTTCCATTTTTACTCCCATCGATCGGCACATAATTGGAATCCGTAATTCGGGTAATACGGTGAGACATATTGAAACTACAATAACTCTTTTGATTTCCAGTGAAAAAATACAAAATTTGTATCCATATTCAAGCTGAGAGTGTGTGGTTTATAAAACATTCAGGTCACATCTAAAAATTCCTTACCGTTCAAAAGTTATCTTCAAGACGATTATCGAATATTAGTTTTCAACACATTTTCAGATCGATTAACGCTCGTTAATAACTTGCAGCCAAAGTATTTTTTACCCAAAACTTCATTTCGAGATGACTGATCCCGAGATATAAGAAAAATATTTCCAAGCCAAATTCGTGAGCGAAATGTTTGACTTTCATTTTCACTCCCTCGTATCGGCACATAGTTGGAACCCGTATTTCGGGTAACACGGTGAGACATTTTGAAACGACTATAACTCACTTGATTTGGATTGAAAAAATACAAAATTTGTATTCAATTTCTGGCACAGAATGTACACTTTCTAAAATGTTAAGGCCGCGTCTAAAAATTCCTAACCGTTCAAAAGTTATCTTCGAGACGGTTACTGAAAATGAGTTTTCAACACATTTTCAAATCGAGTAACGCGTTGAATAACTTGCCGCGGAAGTATTTTTTACCCAAAAATTCATTTTGAGATGACTGATCCCGAGATATAAGAAAAATATTTCCTAGCCAAATTCGTGAGCGACATGTTTGACTTCCGTTTTTTCTCCCTCCTATTGGCACATAATTGGAATCCGTAATTTGGGTCACACGGTGTGATATATTGGAACGACAATAACTGTCTTGATATCCGGTGAAAAAATACAAATATTGTGTTCAAATTCAAGCTCAGAATGTGTGCTTTCTAAAACATTGAGGACGCGTCTAAAAATTCCTAATCGTTCAATAGTTTTCTTCGACACGGTTACCGAAGTTGAGTTTTCAACACATTTTCAAATCGATTAACGCTCGTGAATAATTTGCAACCAAAGTATTTTTTACCCAAAACTTCATTTCGAGATGGTTGATCCTGCGATATAAGAAAAATATTGCCAAGCCAAATTCGTGAACGAAATGTTTGACTTCCGTTTTTACTCCCTCCTATCGACACATAATTGAAATCCGTATTTCGGGTAACACGGTGAGACATTTTGAAACGACAATAACTCTTTTGATTTGCATTGAAAAAATAAAAATTTGTGTTCAAATTCAGGCTTAGAATGTGTACTTTCTAAAACATTGGGCCGCGTCCAAAAATTCCTAACTGTTCAAAGGTTATCTTCGAGATGATTACTGAAGATGAGTTTTCAACACTTTTTCAGATCTATTAACTTTCGTTAACAACTTGCAACCAAATTATTTTTTACCCAAAACATCAATTTGAGATGATTGATCCCAAGATATAAGAGAAATATTTCCAAGCCAAATTCGTGAGCGACACGTTTGACTTCCATTTTTACTCCCACCTATCGGCACATAATTGGAATCCGTAATTCGGGTAATACGGTGTGACATATTGAAACTACAATAACTCTCTTAATTTCCAGCGAAAAAATACAAAATTTGTATTCATATTCAAGCTCAGAGTGTGTGGTTTCTAAAACATTCAGGTCACGTCTAAAACTTCCTTACCATTCAAAAGTTGTCTTCGAGACGATTACCGAATATTAGTTTTCAGCACATTTTCAGATCGATTAACGCTCGTTAATAACTTGCAGCCAAAGTATTTTTTACCCAAAACTTCATTTCTAGTTGACTAATCCCGAGATATTCAAAAAATATTTCCAAGCCAAATTCGTGAGCGACACGTTTCGCTTCCGTTTTTACTCCCTCGTATCGGCACCTAGTTGGAACCCGTATTTCGTGTAACACAATGAGACATTTTGAAATCAATAACTCTCTTGATTTCCATTGAGAAAAGAAAATTTTGGGTTCAAATTCAAGCTCAGAATGTGTACTTTCTAAAACATTGGGCCGCGACTGAAAATTCCTACCCGTTCAAAAGGTATCTTCGAGACGATTACCGAAGATGAGTTTTCAACACATTTTCAAACCGATTAACGCTCGTGACTAACTCACAGCCAAAGTATTTTTTACCCAAAACTTCATTTCGAGATGGTTGATCCCGAGATATAAGAAAAATATTTCCAAGCCAAATTCGTGAGCGACACGTTTGACTACCATTTTTACTCCTTCCTATTGGCACATAATTGGAATCCGTAATTCGGGTAATATGGTGAGACATATTGAAACTACAATAACTCTCTTGATTTCTAGTGAAAAAACACAAAATTTGTATTCATATTCAAGCTGAGAGTGTGTGGTTTCTAAAACATTCAGGTCACGTCTAAAAATTCCTTACCATTCAAAAGTTATCTTCGAGACGGTCCCCGAAGATGAGATTTCAACACATTTCCAAATCGATTGACGCTCGTGACTAACTTGCAGCCAAAGTATTTATTACCCAAAACTTCATTTCGAGATGATTGATCCCGAGATATAAGAAAAATATTTCTAAGCCAAATTCGTGAGCGACACGTTTGACTACCATTTTTACTCCCTCCTATTGGCACATAATTGGAATCCGTAATTCGGGTAATATGGTGAGACATATTGAAACTACAATAACTCTCTTGATTTCCAGTGTAAAAATACAAAATTTGTATTCATATTCAAGCTTAGAGTGTGTGGTTTCTAAAACATTCAGGTCACGTCTAAAAATTCCTTACCGTTCAAAAGTTATCTTCGAGACGGTTCCCAAAGATGAGTTTTCAACACATTTCCAAATCGATTAACGCTCGTGACTAACTTGCAGCCAAAGTATTTTTTACCCAAAACTTCATTTCGAGATGATTGATCCAGAGATATAAGAAAAATATTTCCAAGCCAAATTCGTGAACGACACGTTTGACTACCATTTTTACTCCCTCCTATTGGCACATAATTGGAATCCGTAATTCGGGTAATACGGTGAGACATATTGAAACTACAATAACTCTCTTGATTTCCAGTGAAAAAATACAAAATTTGCATTCATATTCAAGCTTAGAGTGTGTGGTTTATAAAACATTCAGGTCACGTCTAAAAATTTCTTACCGTTCAAAAGTTATCCTCAACACATTTTCAGATCGATTAACGCTCGTTAATAACTTGCAGCCAAAGTATTTTTTACCCAAAACTTCATTTCGAGATGACTGATCCCGAGATATAAGAAAAATATTTCCAAGCCAAATTCGTGAGCGACATGTTTGACTTTCGTTTTTACTCCCTCGTATCGGCACATAGTTGGAACCCGTATTTCAGGTAACACGGTGAGACATTTTGAAACGACTATAACTCACTTGATTTGGATTAAAAAAATACAAAATTTGTATTCAATTTCTGGCACAGAATGTACACTTTCTAAAATGTTGAGGCCGCGTCTAAAAATTCCTAACCGTTCAAAAGTTATCTTCGAGACAGTTACCGAAAATGAGTTTTCAACACATTTTCAAATCGAGTAACGCGTTAATAACTTGCTGCGGAAGTATTTTTTACCCAAAAATCCATTTTGAGATGGCTGATCCCGAGATATAAGAAAAATATTTCCTAGCCACATTCGTGTGCGACATGTTTGACTTCCGTTTTTTCTCCCTCCTATTGGCACATAATTGGAATCCGTAATTTGGGTAACACGGTGTGATATATTGAAACGACAATAACTCTCTTGATTTCCGGTGAAAAAATACAAAAATTGTGTTCAAATTCAAGCTCAGAATGTGTGCTTTCTAAAACATTGAGGACGCATCTAAAAATTCCTAATCGTTCAATAGTTTTCTTCGACACGGTTATCGAAGTTGAGTTTTCAACACATTTTCAAATCGATTAACGCTCGTGAATAATTTGCAACCAAAGTATTTTTTACCCAAAACTTCATTTCGAGATGGTTGATCCTGCGATATAAGAGAAATATTACCAAGCCAAATTCGTGAATTAAATGTTTGACTTCTGTTTTTACTCCCTCCTATTAGCACATAATTGAAATCCGTATTTCGGGTAACACGGTGAGACATTTTGAAATGACAATAACTCTTTTGATTTGCATTGAAAAAATAAATATTTGTGTTCAAATTCAGGCTTAGAATGTGTACTTTCTAAAACATTAGGCCGCGTCCAAAAATTCCTAACTGTTCAAAGGTTATCTTCAAGATGATTACTGAAGGTGAGTTTTCAACACTTTTTCAGATCTATTAACTTTCGTTAACAACTTGCAACCAAATTATTTTTTAACCAAAACATCAATTCGAGATGATTGATCCCAAGATATAAGAAAACTATTTCCAAGCCAAATTCGTGAGCGACACATTTGACTTCCATTTTTACTCCCACCGATCGGCACATAATTGGAATCCATAATTCGAGTAATACGGTGTGACATATTGAAACTACAATAACTCTCTTGATTTCCAATGAAAAAATACAAAATTTGTATTCATATTCAAGCTCAGAGTGTGTGGTTTCTAAAACATTCAGGACGCGTCTAAAACTTCCTTACCGTTCAAAAGTTCTCTTCGAGACGATTACCGAATATTAGTTTTCAACACATTTTCAGATCGATTAACGCTCGTTAATAACTTGCAGCCAAAGTATTTTTTACCCAAAACTTCATTTCGAGATGACTGATCCCGAGATATAAGAAAAATATTTCCAAGGCAAATTCATGAGCGACATGTTTGACTTCCATTTTTACTCCCTTGTATCGGCACATAGTTGAAACCCGTATTTCGGGTAACACGGTGACTCATTTTGAAACGACTATAACTCTCTTGATTTGCATTGAAAAAATACAAAATTTGTATTCAATTTCAGGCTCAGAATGTACACTTTCTAAAATGTTGAGGCCGCGTCTAGAAATTCCTAACCGTTCAAAAGTTATCTTCGAGACGGTTACCGAAGATGAGTTTTCAACACATTTTCAAATCGAGTAACGCGTTGAATAACTTGCCGCAAAAGTATTTTTTACCCAAAAGTTCATTTTGAGATGACTGATCCCGAGATATAAGAAAAATATTTCCTAGCCAAATTTGTGAGCGACATGTTTGACTTCCATTTTTTCTCCCTCCTAGTGGCACATAATTGGAATCTGTAATTTGGGTAACACGGTGAGATATACTAAAACAACAATAACTCTCTTGATTTCCTGTGAAAAAATACAAAATTTGTGTTCAAATTCAAGCTCAGAATGTGTGCTTTCTAAAACATTAAGGACGCGTCTAAAAATTCCTAATCGTACAAAAGTTTTCTTCGACACGGTTATCGAAGTTGAGTTTTCAACACATTTTCAAAACGATTAACGCTCGTGAATAACTTGTAACCAAAGTATTTTTTACCCAAAACTTCATTTCGAGATGGTTGATCCCGCGATATAAGAAATATATTACCAAGCCAAATTCGTGAGCGAAATGTTTGACTTCCGTTTTTACTCCCTCCAATCGACACGTAATTGGAATCCGTATTTCGGGTAACACGGTGAGACATTTTGAAATGACAATAACTCTTTTGATTTGCATTGAAAAAATAAAAATTTGTGTTCAAATTCAAGCTTAGAATGTGTACTTTCTAAAACATTGGGCCGCGTCCAAAAATTCCTAACTGTTCAAAGGTTATCTTCGAGATGATTACTGAAGATTTGTTTTCAACACTTTTTCAGATCTATTAACTTTCGTTAACAACTTGCAACCAAATTATTTTTTACCCAAAACATCAATTCGAGATGATTGATCCCAAGATATAAGAAAACTATTTCCAAGCCAAATTCGTGAGCGGCACATTTGACTTCCATTTTTACTCCCACCGATCGGCACATAATTGGAATCCGTAATTCGGGTAATACGGTGAGACATATTGAAACTACAATAACTCTCTTGATTTCCAGTGAAAAAATACAAAATTTGTATCCATATTCAAGCTGAGAGTGTGTGGTTTATAAAACATTCAGTTCACATCTAAAAATTCCTTACCGTTCAAAAGTTATCTTCAAGACGATTATCGAATATTAGTTTTCAACACATTTTCAGATCGATTAACGCTCGTTAATAACTTGCAGCCAAAGTATTTTTTACCCAAAACTTCATTTCGAGATGACTGATCCCGAGATATAAGAAAAATATTTCAAAGCCAAATTCGTGAGCGAAATGTTTGACTTTCATTTTTACTCCCTCGTATCGGCACATAGTTGGAACCCGTATTTCGGGTAACACGGTGAGACATTTTGAAACGACTATAACTCACTTGATTTGGATTGAAAAAATACAAAATTTGTATTCAATTTCTGGCACAGAATGTACACTTTCTAAAATGTTAAGGCCGCGTCTAAAAATTCCTAACCGTTCAAAAGTTATCTTCGAGACGGTTACTGAAAATGAGTTTTCAACACATTTTCAAATCGAGTAACGCGTTGAATAACTTGCCGCGGAAGTATTTTTTACCCAAAAATTCATTTTGAGATGACTGATCCCGAGATATAAGAAAAATATTTCCTAGCCAAATTCGTGAGCGACATGTTTGACTTCCGTTTTTTCTCCCTCCTATTGGCACATAATTGGAATCCGTAATTTGGGTCACACGGTGTGATATATTGGAACGACAATAACTGTCTTGATATCCGGTGAAAAAATACAAATATTGTGTTCAAATTCAAGCTCAGAATGTGTGCTTTCTAAAACATTGAGGACGCGTCTAAAAATTCCTAATCGTTCAATAGTTTTCTTCGACACGGTTACCGAAGTTGAGTTTTCAACACATTTTCAAATCGATTAACGCTCGTGAATAATTTGCAACCAAAGTATTTTTTACCCAAAACTTCATTTCGAGATGGTTGATCCTGCGATATAAGAAAAATATTGCCAAGCCAAATTCGTGAACGAAATGTTTGACTTCCGTTTTTACTCCCTCCTATCGACACATAATTAAAATCCGTATTTCGGGTAACACGGTGAGACATTTTGAAACGACAATAACTCTTTTGATTTGCATTGAAAAAATAAAAATTTGTGTTCAAATTCAGGCTTAGAATGTGTACTTTCTAAAACATTGGGCCGCGTCCAAAAACTCCTAACTGTTCAAAGGTTATCTTCGAGATGATTACTGAAGATGAGTTTTCAACACTTTTTCAGATCTATTAACTTTCGTTAACAACTTGCAACCGAATTATTTTTTACCCAAAACATCAATTCGAGATGATTGATCCCAAGATATAAGAGAAATATTTCCAAGCCAAATTCGTGAGCGACACGTTTGACTTCCATTTTTACTCCCACCTATCGGCACATAATTGGAATCCGTAATTCGGGTAATACGGTGTGACATATTGAAACTACAATAACTCTCTTAATTTCCAGCGAAAAAATACAAAATTTGTATTCACATTCAAGCTCAGAGTGTGTGGTTTCTAAAACATTCAGGTCACGTCTAAAACTTCCTTACCGTTCAAAAGTTGTCTTCGAGACGATTACCGAATATTGGTTTTCAGCACATTTTCAGATCGATTAACGCTCGTTAATAACTTGCAGCCAAAGTATTTTTTACCCAAAACTTCATTTCTAGTTGACTAATCCCGAGATATTCAAAAAATATTTCCAAGCCAAATTCGTGAGCGACACGTTTCGCTTCCGTTTTTACTCCCTCGTATCGGCACATAGTTGGAACCCGTATTTCGTGTAACACAATGAGACATTTTGAAATCAATAACTCTCTTGATTTCCATTGAGAAAATAAAATTTTGGGTTCAAATTCAAGCTCAGAATGTGTACTTTCTAAAACATTGGGCCGCGATTGAAAATTCCTACCCGTTCAAAAGTTATCTTCGAGACGATTACCGAAGATGAGTTTTCAACACATTTTCAAACCGATTAACGCTCGTAACTAACTCACAGCCAAAGTATTTTTTACCCAAAACTTCATTTCGAGATGGTTGATCCCGAGATATAAGAAAAATATTTCCAAGCCAAATTCGTGAGCGACACGTTTGACTACCATTTTTACTCCTTCCTATTGGCACATAATTGGAATCCGTAATTCGGGTAATATGGTGAGACATATTGAAACTACAATAACTCTCTTGATTTCTAGTGAAAAAACACAAAATTTGTATTCATATTCAAGCTGAGAGTGTGTGGTTTCTAAAACATTCAAGTCACGTCTAAAAATTCCTTACCTTTCAAAAGTTATCTTCGAGACGGTCCCCGAAGATGAGATTTCAACACATTTCCAAATCGATTGACGCTCGTGACTAACTTGCAGCCAAAGTATTTATTACCCAAAACTTCATTTCGAGATGATTGATCCCGAGATATAAGAAAAATATTTCTAAGCCAAATTCGTGAGCGACACGTTTGACTACCATTTTTACTCCCTCCTATTGGCACATAATTGAAATCCGTAATTCGGGTAATATGGTGAGACATATTGAAACTACAATAACTCTCTTGATTTCCAGTGTAAAAATACAAAATTTGTATTCATATTCAAGCTTAGAGTGTGTGGTTTCTAAAACATTCAGGTCACGTCTAAAAATTCCTTACCGTTCAAAAGTTATCTTCGAGACGGTTCCCAAAGATGAGTTTTCAACACATTTCCAAATCGATTAACGCTCGTGACTAACTTGCAGCCAAAGTATTTTTTACCCAAAACTTCATTTCGAGATGATTGATCCAGAGATATAAGAAAAATATTTCCAAGCCAAATTCGTGAGCGACACGTTTGACTACCATTTTTACTCCCTCCTATTGGCACATAATTGGAATCCGTAATTCGGGTAATACGGTGAGACATATTGAAACTACAATAACTCTCTTGATTTCCAGTGAAAAAATACAAAATTTGTATTCATATTCAAGCTTAGAGTGTGTGGTTTATAAAACATTCAGGTCACGTCTAAAAATTCCTTACCGTTCAAAAGTTATCCTCAACACATTTTCAGATCGATTAACGCTCGTTAATAACTTGCAGCCAAAGTATTTTTTACCCAAAACTTCATTTCGAGATGACTGATCCCGAGATATAAGAAAAATATTTCCAAGCCAAATTCGTGAGCGACATGTTTGACTTTCGTTTTTACTCCCTCGTATCGGCACATAGTTGGATCCCGTATTTCAGGTAACACGGTGAGACATTTTGAAACGACTATAACTCACTTGATTTGGATTGAAAAAATAAAAAATTTGTATTCAATTTCTGGCACAGAATGTACACTTTCTAAAATGTTGAGGCCGCGTCTAAAAATTCCTAACCGTTCAAAAGTTATCTTCGAGACGGTTACCGAAAATGAGTTTTCAACACATTTTCAAATCGAGTAACGCGTTAATAACTTGCTGCGGAAGTATTTTTTACCCAAAAATCCATTTTGAGATGGCTGATCCCGAGATATAAGAAAAATATTTCCTAGCCACATTCGTGTGCGACATGTTTGACTTCCGTTTTTTCTCCCTCCTATTGGCACATAATTGGAATCCGTAATTTGGGTAACACGGTGTGATATATTGAAACGACAATAACTCTCTTGATTTCCGGTGAAAAAATACAAAAATTGTGTTCAAATTCAAGCTCAGAATGTGTACTTTCTAAAACATTGAGGACGCATCTAAAAATTCCTAATCGTTCAGTAGTTTTCTTCGACACGGTTATCGAAGTTGAGTTTTCAACACATTTTCAAATCGATTAACGCTCGTGAATAATTTGCAACCAAAGTATTTTTTACCCAAAACTTCATTTCGAGATGGTTGATCCTGCGATATAAGAGAAATATTACCAAGCCAAATTCGTGAATGAAATGTTTGACTTCTGTTTTTACTCCCTCCTATTAGCACATAATTGAAATCCGTATTTCGGGTAACACGGTGAGACATTTTGAAATGACAATAACTCTTTTGATTTGCATTGAAAAAATAAATATTTGTGTTCAAATTCAGGCTTAGAATGTGTACTTTCTAAAACATTAGGCCGCGTCCAAAAATTCCTAACTCTTCAAAGGTTATCTTCAAGATGATTACTGAAGGTGAGTTTTCAACACTTTTTCAGATCTATTAACTTTCGTTAACAACTTGCAACCAAATTATTTTTTACCCAAAACATCAATTCGAGATGATTGATCCCAAGATATAAGAAAACTATTTCCAAGCCAAATTCGTGAGCGACACATTTGACTTCCATTTTTACTCCCACCGATCGGCACATAATTCGAGTAATACGGTGTGACATATTGAAACTACAATAACTCTCTTGATTTCCAGTGAAAAAATACAAAATTTGTATTCATATTCAAGCTCAGAGTGTGTGGTTTCTAAAACATTCAGGACGCGTCTAAAACTTCCTTACCGTTCAAAAGTTCTCTTCGAGACGATTACCGAATATTAGTTTTCAACACATTTTCAGATCGATTAACGCTCGTTAATAACTTGCAGCCAAAGTATTTTTTACCCAAAACTTCATTTCGAGATGACTGATCCCGAGATATAAGAAAAATATTTCCAAGGCAAATTCATGAGCGACATGTTTGACTTCCATTTTTACTCCCTTGTATCGGCACATAGTTGAAACCCGTATTTCGGGTAACACGGTGACTCATTTTGAAACGACTATAACTCTCTTGATTTGCATTGAAAAAATACAAAATTTGTATTCAATTTCAGGCTCAGAATGTACACTTTCTAAAATGTTGAGGCCGCGTCTAGAAATTCCTAACCGTTCAAAAGTTATCTTCGAGACGGTTACCGAAGATGAGTTTTCAACACATTTTCAAATCGAGTAACGCGTTGAATAACTTGCCGCAAAAGTATTTTTTACCCAAAAGCTCATTTTGAGATGACTGATCCCGAGATATAAGAAAAATATTTCCTAGCCAAATTTGTGAGCGACATGTTTGACTTCCATTTTTTCTCCCTCCTAGTGGCACATAATTGGAATCTGTAATTTGGGTAACACGGTGAGATATACTAAAACAACAATAACTCTCTTGATTTCCTGTGAAAAAATACAAAATTTGTGTTCAAATTCAAGCTCAGAATGTGTGCTTTCTAAAACATTAAGGACGCGTCTAAAAATTCCTAATCGTACAAAAGTTTTCTTCGACACGGTTATCGAAGTTGAGTTTTCAACACATTTTCAAAACGATTAATGCTCGTGAATAACTTGTAACCAAAGTATTTTTTACCCAAAACTTCATTTCGAGATGGTTGATCCCGCGATATAAGAAATATATTACCAAGCCAAATTCGTGAGCGAAATGTTTGACTTCCGTTTTTACTCCCTCCAATCGACACGTAATTGGAATCCGTATTTCGGGTAACACGGTGAGACATTTTGAAATGACAATAACTCTTTTGATTTGCATTGAAAAAATAAAAATTTGTGTTCAAATTCAAGCTTAGAATGTGTACTTTCTAAAACATTGGGCCGCGTCCAAAAATTCCTAACTGTTCAAAGGTTATCTTCGAGATGATTACTGAAGATTTGTTTTCAACACTTTTTCAGATCTATTAACTTTCGTTAACAACTTGCAACCAAATTATTTTTTACCCAAAACATCAATTCGAGATGATTGATCCCAAGATATAAGAAAACTATTTCCAAGCCAAATTCGTGAGCGGCACATTTGACTTCCATTTTTACTCCCACCGATCGGCACATAATTGGAATCCGTAATTCGGGTAATACGGTGAGACATATTGAAACTGCAATAACTCTCTTGATTTCCAGTGAAAAAATACAAAATTTGTATCCATATTCAAGCTGAGAGTGTGTGGTTTATAAAACATTCAGTTCACATCTAAAAATTCCTTACCGTTCAAAAGTTATCTTCAAGACGATTATCGAATATTAGTTTTCAACACATTTTCAGATCGATTAACGCTCGTTAATAACTTGCAGCCAAAGTATTTTTTACCCAAAACTTCATTTCGAGATGACTGATCCCGAGATATAAGAAAAATATTTCCAAGCCAAATTCGTGAGCGAAATGTTTGACTTTCATTTTTACTCCCTCGTATCGGCACATAGTTGGAACCCGTATTTCGGGTAACACGGTGAGACATTTTGAAACGACTATAACTCACTTGATTTGGATTGAAAAAATACAAAATTTGTATTCAATTTCTGGCACAGAATGTACACTTTCTAAAATGTTAAGGCCGCGTCTAAAAATTCCTAACCGTTCAAAAGTTATCTTCGAGACGGTTACTGAAAATGAGTTTTCAACACATTTTCAAATCGAGTAACGCGTTGAATAACTTGCCGCGGAAGTATTTTTTACCCAAAAATTCATTTTGAGATGACTGATCCCGAGATATAAGAAAAATATTTCCTAGCCAAATTCGTGAGCGACATGTTTGACTTCCGTTTTTTCTCCCTCCTATTGGCACATAATTGGAATCCGTAATTTGGGTCACACGGTGTGATATATTGGAACGACAATAACTGTCTTGATATCCGATGAAAAAATACAAATATTTTGTTCAAATTCAAACTCAGAATGTGTGCTTTCTAAAACATTGAGGACGCGTCTAAAAATTCCTAATCGTTCAATAGTTTTCTTCGACACGGTTACCGAAGTTGAGTTTTCAACACATTTTCAAATCGATTAACGCTCGTGAATAATTTGCAACCAAAGTATTTTTTACCCAAAACTTCATTTCGAGATGGTTGATCCCGCGATATAAGAAATATATTACCAAGCCAAATTCGTGAGCGAAATGTTTGACTTCCGTTTTTACTCCCTCCAATCGACACGTAATTGGAATCCGTATTTCGGGTAACACGGTGAGACATTTTGAAATGACAATAACTCTTTTGATTTGCATTGAAAAAATAAAAATTTGTGTTCAAATTCAGGCTTAGAATGTGTACTTTCTAAAAAATTGGGCCGCGTCTTAAAATTCCTAACTGTTCAAAGGTTATCTTCGAGATGATTACTGAAGATGAGTTTTCAACACTTTTTCAGATCTATTAACTTTCGTTAACAACTTGCAACCAAATTATTTTTTACCCAAAACATCAATTCGAGATGATTGATCCCAAGATATAAGAAAACTATTTCCAAGCCAAATTCGTGAGCGACACATTTGACTTCCATTTTTACTCCCACCGATCGGCACATAATTGGAATCCGTAATTCGGGTAATACGGTGTGACATATTGAAACAACAATAACTCTCTTGATTTCCAGTGAAAAAATACAAAATTTGTATTCATATTCAAGCTCAGAGTGTGTGGTTTCTGAAACATTCAGGACGCGTCTAAAACTTCCTTACCGTTCAAAAGTTCTCTTCGAGATGATTACCGAATATTAGTTTTCAACACATTTTCAAATCGATTAACGCTCGTTAATAACTTGCAGCCAAAGTATTTTTTACCCAAAACTTCATTTCGAGATGACTGATCCCAAGATATAAGAAAAATATTTCCAAGCCAAATTCGTGAGCGAAAGGTTTGACTTTCATTTTTATTCCCTCGTATCGGCACATAGTTGGAACCCGTATTTCGGGTAACACGGTGAGACATTTTGAAACGACTATAACTCACTTGATTTGGATTGAAAAAATACAAAATTTGTATTCAATTTCTGGCACAGAATGTACACTTTCTAAAATCTTAAGGCCGTGTCTAAAAATTCCTGACCGTTCAAAAGTCATCTTCGAGACGGTTACTAAAAATGAGTTTTCAACACATTTTCAAATCGAGTAACGCGTTGAATAACTTGCCGAGGAAGTATTTTTTACCCAAAAATTCATTTTGAGATGACTGATCCCGAGGTATAAGAAAAATATTTCCTAGCCAAATTCGTGAGCGACGTGTTTGACTTCCGTTTTTTCTCCCTCCTATTTGCACATAATTGGAATCCGTAATTTGGGTAACACGGTGTGATATATTGAAACGACAATAACTCTCTTGATTTCCGGTGAAAAAATACAAATATTGTGTTCAAATTCAAGCTCAGAATGTGTGCTTTCTAAAACATTGAGGACGCGTCTAAAAATTCCTAATCGTTCAATAGTTTTCTTCGACACGGTTACCGAAGTTGAGTTTTCAACACATTTTCAAATCGATTAACGCTCGTGAATAATTTGCAACCAAAGTATTTTCTACCCAAAACTTCATTTCGAGATGGTTAATCCTGCGATATAAGAAAAATATTGCCAAGCCAAATTCGTGAACGAAATGTTTGACTTCCGTTTTTACTCCCTCCTATCGACACATAATTGAAATCCGTATTTCGGGTAACACGGTGAGACATTTTGAAACGACAATAACTCTTTTGATTTGCATTGAAAAAATAAAAATTTGTGTTCAAATTCAGGCTTAGAATGTGTACTTTCTAAAACATTGGGCCGCGTCCAAAAATTCCTAACTGTTCAAAGGTTATCTTCGAGATGATTACTGAAGATGAGTTTTCAACACTTTTTCAGATCTATTAACTTTCGTTAACAACTTGCAACCAAATTATTTTTTACCCAAAACACCAATTCGAGATGATTGATCCCAAGATATAAGAAAACTATTTCCAAGCCAAATTCGTGAGCACCACATTTGACTTCCATTTTTACTCCCACCGATCGGCACATAATTGGAATCCGTAATTCGGGTAATACGGTGTGACATATTGAAACTACAATAACTCTCTTGATTTCCAGTGAAAAAATACAAAATTTGTATTCATATTCAAGCTACAAGTGTGTGGTTTCTAAAACATTCAGGACGCGTCTAAAACTTCCTTACCGTTCAAAAGTTCTCTTCGAGATGATTACCGAATATTAGTTTTCAACACATTTTCAGATCGATTAACGCTCGTTAATAACTTGCAGCCAAAGTATTTTTTACCCAAAACTTCATTTCGAGATGACTGATCCTGAGATATAAGAAAAATATTTCCAAGCCAAATTCATGAGCGACATGTTTGACTTCCATTTTTACTCCCTCGTATCAGCACATAGTTGGAACCCGTATTTCGGGTAACGCGGTGACTAATTTTGAAACGACTATAACTCTCTTGATTTGCATTGAAAAAATACAAAATTTGTATTCAATTTCAGGCTCAAAATGTACACTTTCTAAAATGTTCAGGCCGCGTCTAAAAATTCCTAACCGTTCAAAAGTTATCTTCGAGACGGTTACCGAAGATGAGTTTTCAACACATTTTCAAATCGAGTAACGCGTTGAATAACTTGCCGCGAAAGTATTTTTTACCCAAAAGTTCATTTTGAGATGACTGATCCCGAGATATAAGAAAAATATTTCCTAGCCAAATTTGTGAGCGACATGTTTGACTTCCATTTTTTCTCCCTCTTATTGGCACATAATTGGAATCCGCAATTTGGGTAACACGGTGAGCTATACTAAAACAACAATAACTCTCTTGAGTTCCTGTTAAAAAATACAAAATTTGTGTTCAAATTCAAGCTCAGAATGTGTGCTTTCTAAAACATTAAGGGCGCGTCTAAAAATTCCTAATCGTACAAAAGTTTTCTTCGACACGGTTACCGAAGTTGAGTTTTCAACACATTTTCAAAACGATTAACGCTCGTGAATAACTTGTAACCAAAGTATTTTTTACCCAAAACTTCATTTCGAGATGGTTGATCCCGCGATATAAGAAAAATATTACCAAGCCAAATTCATGAGCGAAATGTTTGACTTCCGTTTTTACTCCCTCCAATCGGCATATAATTGGAATCCGTATTTCGGGTAACACGGTGAGACATTTTGAAATGACAATAACTCTTTTGATTTGCATTGAAAAAATAGAAATTTGTGTTCAAATTCAAGCTTAGAATGTGTACTTTCTAAAACATTGGGCCGCGTCTAAAAATTCCTAACTGTTTAAAAGTTATCTTCGAGACGATTACTGAAGATGAGTTTTCAACACTTTTTTAGATCGATTAACTTTCGTTAAAAACTTGCAGCCAAATTATTTTTCAACGAAAACATCAATTCGAGATGATTGATCCCGAGATATAAGAAAAATATTTCCAAGCCAAATTCGTGAGCGACACGTTTGACTTCCATTTTTACTCCCTTCTATCGGCACATAATTGGAATCCGTAATTCGGGTAATACGGTGAGACATATTGAAACTACAATAACTCTCTTGATTTCCAGTGAAAAAATACAAAATTTGTATTCATATTCAAGCTCAGAATGTGTACTTTCTAAAACATTTGGGCTGCGTCTAAAAATTCCTAACCGTTCAAAAGTTATCTTTGAGACGATTAACGAAGATGAGTTTTCTACACATTTTCAAATCGATTAACGCACGTGAATAACTTGCAGCCAAAGTATTTTTTACCCAAAAGTTCATATAAGAAAAATATTTCCAAGCCAAATTCGTGAGCGTAACGTTTGACTTCCATTTTTCCTACCTCCTTTCGGCACATAATTGAAATCTGTAATTCGGGTAACACAGTGAGACATTTTGAAACGAATGTAATTCTCTTGATTTGCATTGAAAAAATACAAAATTTGTATTCAAATTCAGGCTCAGAATGTGCACTTTCTAAAACGTTGAGGCAGTGTCTATAAATTCCTAACCGTTCAAAAGTTTTCTTCAAAACGGTTACCAAAGTGGAGTTTTCAACACATTTTCAAATCGTATAACGCTCTGAATAACTTGTAGCGAAAGTATTTTTCACCCAAAACTTCATTTCAAGATGACGGATCCCGAGATATAGTAAAAATATTTCCAAGCCAAATTCATCCGCAACACGTTTGACTTCCGTTTTTACTCCCTCCTATTGGCACATAATTGGAATCCACAATTCAGGTATACGGTGAGACATATTGAAACTACAATAACTCTTTTGATTTCCAGTAAAAAAATACAAAATTTGTATTCATATTCAAGCTCAGAGTGTGTGGTTTCTAAAACATTCAGTTCACGTCTAAAAATTCCTTACCGTTCAAAAGTTATCTTAAGACAATTACCGAATATTAGTTTTCAACACATTTTTAGATCGATTAACCCTCGTCAATAACTTGCAGCCAAAGTATGTTTTACCCAAAACTTCATTTCGAGATGACTGATCCCGAGATATAAGAAAAATATTTCCAAGCCAAATTCGTGAGCGACACGTTTGACTTTCATTTTTACTCCCTCGTATCGGCACATAATTGGAACTTGTATTTCGGGTAACACGGTGAGACATTTTGAAATGACTATAATTCTCTTGATTTCCATTGAAAAAATACAAAATTTTTATTCAATTTCAGGTTCAGAATGTACACTTTCTGAAACGTTGAGGCCGCGTCTAAAAATTCCTAACCGTTCAAAACTTATCTTCAAGACGGTTTCCGAAGATGAGTTTCCAACCCATTTTCAACTCGACTAACACGCTGAATAACTTGCAGCGAAAGTATTTTTTATCCAAAAATTCATTTTAAGATGACTGATCCCAAGATATAAGAAAAATATTTCCTAACCAAATTCGTGAGCGACACGTTTTGCTTCCATTTTTACTCCCTCCTATCGACACATAATTGGAATCCGTAATTCGGGTAACACTGTGAGATATATTGAAACAACAATAACTCTCTTGATTTTCGGTGAAAAAATACAAAATTTGTGTTCAAATTCAAGCTCAGAATGTGTGCTTTCTAAAACATTAAGGATGCATCTAAAAATTCCTAATCATTCAATAGTTTTCTTTGGCACGGTTACCGAAGTTGAGTTTTCAACACATTTTCAAATCGATTAACGCTCTTGAATGACTTGCAACCAAAGTATTTCTTACCCAAAACTTCATTTCGAGATGATTGAGCCCGTGATATAAGATAAATATTACCAAGCCAAATTCGTGAGCGAAATGTTTGACTTCCGTTTTTACTCCCTGCTATCGGCACATAATTGGAATTCGTATTTTGGGTAACACGGTGAGAGATTTTGAAACGACAATAACTCTTTTGATTTGCATTGAAAAAATAAAAATTTGTGTTCAAATTCAAGCTTAGAATGTGTACTTTCTAAAACATTCGGCCGCGTCTAAAAATTCCTAACTCTTCAAAAGTTATCTTCGAGACGATTACTAAAGATGAGTTTTCAACACTTTCTCAAATCGATTAACTTTCGTTGAAAACTTGAACCAAATTATTTTTTACCCAAAACATGAATTCGAGATGATTGATCCCAAGATATAAGAAAAATATTTCCAAGCCAAATTCTGAGCGAAACGTTTGACTTCAATTTTTCCTACCTCCTTTCGGCACATAATTGGAATCTGTAATTTGGGTAACACGGTGAGACATTTTGAAATGACTGTAACTCTTTTGATTTGCATTGAAAAAAGACAAAATTTGTATTCAAATTCAGGATCAAAATGTGCACTTTCTAAAACGTTGAGACCGTGTCTAAAAATTCCTAACCATTAGAAAGTTTTCTCCAAAACGGTTACCGAACTAGAGTTTTCAACACATTTTCAAATCGAGTAACGGTTTGAGTAAATTGCAGAGAAAGTATTTTCTTCCCAAAACTTCATTTTGAGATGACTAAGCCCAAGATATAATTAAAATATTTCCAAGCCAAATTCATCAGCGACAAGTTTGACTTCCATTTTTACTCCTTCCTATCGGCAAAAAATTGGAATCCGCAATTCGGGTAATACGGTGAGACATTTTGAAACTACAATAACACTTTTGATTTCCAATGAAAAAATACAAAATTTGTATTCATATTCACGCTCAGAATGTGTACTTTCTAAAACATTTGGGCCGCGTCAAAAAATTCCTAACCATTCAAAAGTTATCTCCGAGACGATTACCGAAGATGAGTTTTCTACACATTTTCAAATCGATTAACGCATGTGAATAACTTGCAGCCAAAGTATTTTTTACCCAAAACTCCAATTTGAGATGATTCATCCCGAGATATAAGAAAAATATTTCCAAGCCAAATTCATGAGCGAAATGTTTGACTTCCATTTTTCCTACCTCCTTTCAGCACATAACTGGAATCTGTAATTCGGGTAACACGGTGAGATATTTTGAAACGACTACAAATCTCTCGATTTGCGTTGAAAAAATAAAAAATTTGTACTCAAATTCAGGCTCAGAATGTGCACTTTCTAAAGCATTGGGGCCGTCTCTAAAAATTCTAACTATTCAAAAGTTTTCTTCAAAACGGTTACTGAAGTGGAGTTTTCAACACATTTTCAAATCGAGTAATGCTCTGAATAACTTGTAGTGAAAGTATTTTTTACCCAAAACTTCATTTCGATATGACAGATCCCGAGATATAACAAAAATATTTCCAAGCCAAATTCATCAGCGACACGTTTGACTTCCATTTTTAATCCTTCCCATCGGCACATAATTGGAATCCGAAATTCGGGTAACACGGTGAGACAAATTGAAACGACAATAACTCTCTTGATTTCCAGTGAAAAAATACAAAATTTGTATTCATATTCAAGTTCAGAGTGTGTACTTTCTAAAACATTCGGGTCACGTCTAAAAATTCCTTTCCGTTCAATAGTTATCTTCGAGACGATTACCGAAGATGAGTTTTCTACACATTTTCAAATCGATTAACGCACGTGAATAACTTGCAGCCAAAGTATTTTTTACCCAAAACTCCAATTTGAGATGATTCATCCCGAGATATAAGAAAAATATTTCCAAGCCAAATTCATGAGCGAAATGTTTGACTTCCATTTTTCCTACCTCCTTTCAGCACATAACTGGAATCTGTAATTCGGGTAACACGGTGAGATATTTTGAAACGACTACAAATCTCTCGATTTGCGTTGAAAAAATAAAAAATTTGTACTCAAATTCAGGCTCAGAATGTGCACTTTCTAAAGCATTGGGGCCGTCTCCAAAAATTCTAACTATTCAAAAGTTTTCTTCAAAACGGTTACTGAAGTGGAGTTTTCAACACATTTTCAAATCGAGTAATGCTCTGAATAACTTGCAGCGAAAGTATTTTTTACCCAAAACTTCATTTCGAGATGACTGATCCCAAGATATAATAAAAATATTTCCAAACCCAATTCATCGGCGACATGTTTGACTTCCATTTTTACACCCTCCTATCGGCACTTAATTGGAATTTGAAATTCGGGTAACACGGTGAGACATATTGAAACGGCAATAACTCTCTTGATTTCCAGTTAAAAAATACAAAATTTTTGTTCATATTCAAGGTCAGAGTGTGTACATGCTAAAACATTCAGGTCATGTCTAAAAATTCCTTATCGTTCAAAAGTTATCTTTGAGACAGTTACCGAAGATGAGTTTTCAACACATTTCCAAATCGATTAACACTCGTGAATAACTTGCAACCAAAGTATTTTTTGCCCAAAACTTCATTTCGAGATGATTGATCCCGTGATATAAGAAAAATATTTCCAAGCCAAATTTGTGAGCGAAATGTTTGACTTCCATTTTTACACCCTCCTATCGGCACATAGTTGGAATTCGTAAGTCGGGTAATACGGTGAGGCATATTGAAACTAAAATAACTCTCTTGATTTCCCGTGAAAAGATACAAAATTTGTATTCATATTCAAGCTCAGAGTGTGTGGTTTCTAAAACATTCAGGTCACGTCAAAAAATTCCTTATCGTTCAAAAGTTATCTTCGAGACGATTACCGAAGATTAGTTTTCAACACATTTCCAGATCGATTAACGCTCGTTAATAACTTGCAGCAAAGTATTTTTTACCCAAAACATCATTTCAAGATGGTTGATCCCGAGATATAAGAAAAATATTTCCAAGCCAAATCCGTGAGCGACACGTTTGACTTCCATTTTTACTCCCTCCTATTGGCGCATAATTGGAATCTGAAATTCAGGTAACACGGTGAGACATATTGAAACGACAATAACTCCCTTGATTTCCAGTGAAAAAATACAAAATTTGTATTCATATTCAAGCTCAGAATGTGTACTTTCTAAAACATTCAGGTCACATCCAAAAATTCCTTATCATTCAAAAGTTATCCTCAAGACGGTTATCGAAGATGAGTTTTCAACACATTTCCAAATCGATTAACGCCCGTGACTAACTTGCAACCAAAGTATTTTTTACCCAAAACTTCATTTCGAGATGATTGATCCCCCGATATAAGAAAAATATTTCCAAGCCAAATTTGTGAGCGAAATGTTTGACTTCCATTTTTGCTCCCTCCGATCGGCACATAATTGGAATCCGTAATTCGGGTAATACGGTGAGACGTATTGAAACTACAATAACTCTCTTGATTTCCAGTGAAAAAATACAAAATTTGTATTCATATTCAAGCTCAGAGTGTGTGGTTTCTTAAACATTCAGGTCACGTCTAAAAGTTCCTTACCGTTCAAAAGCTATCTTCGAGACGGTTATCGAAGATTAGTTTTCAACACATTTTCAGATCGATTAACGCTCGTTAATAAGTTGCAGCCAAAGTATTTTTTACCCAAAACTTCATTTCGAGATGACTAATCCCGAGATATAAGAAAAATATTTCCAAGCCAAATTCGTGAGAGACACGTTTCGCTTCCATTTTTACTCCCTCCTATCGGCACATAGTTGGAACCCGTATTTCAAGTAACACGATGAGACATTTTGAAACGACAATAACTCTCTTAATTTCCAGTGAAAAAAACAAATTTTGGGTTCACATTCAAGCTCAGAATGTGTACTTTCTAAAACATTCAGGCCACGTCTAAAAATTCCTTACCGTTCAAAAGTTATCTTCAAGACGACTACCGAATATTAGTTTTCAACACATTTTCAGATCGATTAATGCTCGTTAATAACTTGCAGCCAAAGTATTTTTTACCCAAAACTTCATTTCGAGATGACTGATCCCGAGATTTAAGAAAAATATTTCCAAGCCAAATTCGTGAGCAACACGTTTGACTTTCATTTTTACTCCCTCCTATCGGCACGTAATTGGAATCTAAAATTCAGGTAACACGGTGAGACATATTGAAACGACAATAACTCCCTTGATTTCCAATGAAAAAATACAAAATTTGTATTCATATTCAAGCTCAGAATGTGTACTTTCTAAAACATTCAAGTCACATCCAAAAATTCCTTATCGTTCAAAAGTTATCCTCGAGACGGTTATCGAAGATGAGTTTTCAACACATTTCCAAATCGATTAAGGCCCGTGACTAACTTGCAATCAAAGTATTTTTTACCCAACACTTCATTTCGAGATGATTGATCCCCCGATATAAGAAAAATATTTCCAAGCCAAATTTGTGAGCGAAACGTTAGAATTCCATTTTTACTCCCTCCGATCGGCACATAATTGGAATCCGTAATTCGGGTAATACGGTGAGACGTATTGAAACTATAATAACTCTCTTGATTTCCAGTGAAAAAATACAAAATTTGTATTCATATTCAAGCTCAGAGTGTGTGGTTTCTAAAACATTCAGGTCACGTCTAAAAATTCCTTACCGTTCAAAAGCTATCTTCGAGACGGTTATCGAAGATTAGTTTTCAACACATTTTCAGATCGATTAACGCTCGTTAATAAGTTGCAGCCAAAGTATTTTTTACCCAAAACTTCATTTCGAGATGACTAATCCCGAGATATAAGAAAAATATTTCCAAGCCAAATTCGTGAGAGACACGTTTCGCTTCCATTTTTACTCCCTCCTATCGGCACATAGTTGGAACCCGTATTTAAAGTAACACGATGAGACATTTTGAAACGACAATAACTCTCTTGATTTCCAGTGAAAAAAACAAATTTTGGGTTCACATTCAAGCTCAGAATGTGTACTTTCTAAAACATTCAGGCCACGTCTAAAAATTCCTTACCCTTCAAAAGTTATCTTCAAGACGACTACAGAATATTAGTTTTCAACACATTTTCAGATCGATTAATGCTCGTTAATAACTTGCAGCCAAAGTATTTTTTACCCAAAACATCATTTCAAGATGGTTGATCCCGAGATATAAGAAAAATATTTCCAAGCCAAATCCGTGAGCGACACGTTTGACTTCCAATTTTACTCCCTCCTATTGGCGCATAATTGGAATCCGTATTTTGGGTAACACAGTGAGACATTTTGAAACGACAATAACTGTCTTGATTTCCAGTGAAAAAATACAAAATTTGTATTCATATTCAAGTTTAGAGTGTGTACTTTCTAAAACATTCGGGACACGTCTAAAAATTCCTTTCCGTTCAAAAGTTATCTTCGGGACGGTTACCGAAGATGAGTTTTCAACACATTTTCAAATCGATCAACGGTCATGAATAACTTGCAACCAAAGTATTTTTTTCCCAAAACTCCAATTCGTGATGATTGATCCCGAGATATAAGAAAAATATTTCCAAGCCAAATTCGTGGGCTAAACGTTTGACTTCCATTATTCCTACCTCCTTTCGGCACATATTTGGAATCTGTAATTCGGGTAACACGGTGAGACATTTTGAAACAACTATAAATCTCTGGATTTGCATTGAAAAAATAAAAAATTTGTATTCAAATTCAGGCTCAGAATGTGAACTTTCTAAAAAGTTGGGGCCGTGTCTAAAAATTCCAAACCGTTCAAAAGTTTTCTTCAAAACGGTTACTGAAGTGGAGTTTTCAACACATTTGCAAATCGAGTAACGCTCTGAATAACTTGCAGCGAAAGTATTTTTTACCCAAAACTTCATTTCGAGATGACATATCCCAAGATAAAATAAAAATATTTCCAACCCAAATTCATCAGCGACACGTTTGATTTCCATTTTTACTCCCTCCTATCGGCACATAATTGGAATCCGAAATTCAGGTAACACGGTGAGACATATTGAAACGACAATAACTCCCATGATTTCCAGTGAAAAAATACAAAATTTGTATTCATATTCAAGCTCAGAGTGTGTACTTTCTAAAACATTCAGGTCACATCTAAAAATTCCTTATCGTTCAAAAGTTATCCTTGAGACGGTTACCGAAGATGAGTTTTCAACACATTTTCAGATCGATTAACGCTCGTTAATAAGTTGCAGCCAAAGTATTTTTTACCCAAAACTTCATTTCGAGATGACTAATCCCGAGATATAAGAAAAATATTTCCAAGCCAAATTCGTGAGAGACACGTTTCGCTTCCATTTTTACTCCCTCCTATCGGCACATAGTTGGAACCCGTATTTCAAGTAACACGATGAGACATTTTGAAATGACAATAACTCTCTTGATTTCCAGTGAAAAAAACAAATTTTGGGTTCACATTCAAGCTCAGAATGTGTACTTTCTAAAACATTCAGGCCACGTCTAAAAATTCCTTACCGTTCAAAAGTTATCTTCAAGACGACTACCGAATATTAGTTTTCAACACATTTTCAGATCGATTAATGCTCGTTAATAACTTGCAGCCAAAGTATTTTTTACCCAAAACTTCATTTCGAGATGACTGATCCCGAGATTTAAGAAAAATATTTCCAAGCCAAATTCGTGAGCAACACGTTTGACTTGCATTTTTACTCCCTCCTATCGGCACGTAATTGGAATCTGAAATTCAGGTAACACGGTGAGACATATTGAAACGACAATAACTCCCTTGATTTCCAGTGAAAAAATACAAAATTTGTATTCATATTCAAGCTCAGAATGTGTACTTTCTAAAACATTCAGGTCACATCCAAAAATTCCTTATCGTTCAAAAGTTATCCTCGAGACGGTTATCAAAGATGAGTTTTCAACACATTTCCAAATCGATTAACGCCCGTGACTAACTTGCAACCAAAGTATTTTTTACCCGAAACTTCATTTCGAGATGATTGATCCCCCGATATAAGAAAAATATTTCCAAGCCAAATTTATGAGCGAAACGTTTGACTTCCATTTTTACTCCCTCCGATCGGCACATAATTGGAATCCGTAATTCGGGTAATACGGTGAGACGTATTGAAACTACAATAACTCTCTTGATTTCCAGTGAAAAAATACGAAATTTGTATTCATATTCAAGCTCAGAGTGTGTGGTTTCTAAAACATTCAGGTCACGTCTAAAAATTCCTTACCGTTCAAAAGCTATCTTCGAGACGGTTATCGAAGATTAGTTTTCAACACATTTTCAGATCGATTGACGCTCGTTAATAAGTTGTAGCCAAAGTATTTTTTACCCAAAACTTCATTTCGAGATGACTAATCCCGAGATATAAGAAAAATATTTCCAAGCCAAATTTGTGAGAGACACGTTTCGCTTCCATTTTTACTCCTTCCTATCGGCACATAGTTGGAACTCGTATTTCAAGTAACACGATGAGACATTTTGAAACGACAATAACTCTCTTGATTTCCAGTGAAAAAAACAAATTTTCGGTTCACATTCAAGCTCAGAATGTGTACTTTCTAAAACATTCGGGCCACGTCTAAAAATTCCTTACCGTTCAAAAGTTATCTTCAAGACGACTACCGAATATTAGTTTTCAACACATTTTCAGATCGATTAATGCTCGTTAATAACTTGCAGCCAAAGTATTTTTTACCCAAAACTTCATTTCGAGATGACTGATCCCGAGATTTAAGAAAAATATTTCCAAGCCAAATTCGTGAGCAACACGTTTGACTTGCATTTTTACTCCCTCCTATCGGCACGTAATTGGAATCTGAAATTCAGGTAACACGGTGAGACATATTGAAACGACAATAACTCCCTTGATTTCCAGTGAAAAAATACAAAATTTGTATTCATATTTAAGCTCAGAATGTGCACTTTCTAAAACATTCAGGTCACATCCAAAAATTCCTTATCGTTCAAAAGTGATCCTCGAGACGGTTATCGAAGATGAGTTTTCAACACATTTCCAAATCGATTAACGCCCGTGACTAACTTGCAACCAAAGTATTTTTTACCCAAAACTTCATTTCGAGATGATTGATCCCTCGATATAAGAAAAATATTTCCAAGCCAAATTTGTGAGCGAAACGTTTGACTTCCATTTTTACTCCCTCCGATCGGCACATAATTGGAATCCGTAATTCGGGTAATACAGTGAGACATATTGAAACTACAATAACTCTCTTGATTTCCAGTGAAAAAATACAAAAATTGTATTCATATTCAAGCTCAGAGTGTGTGGTTTATAAAACATTCAGGTCACGTCTAAAAATTCCTTACCGTTCAGAAGTTATCTTCGAGACTGTTACTGAAGATTAGTTTTCAACAAATTTTCAGATCGATTAACGCTCGTTAATAACTTGCAGCCAAAGTGTTTTTTACCCAAAACTTCATTTCGAGATGACTAATCCCGAGATCTAAGAAAAATATTTCCAAGCCAAATTTGTGAGAGACACGTTTCGCTTCCATTTTTACTTCCTCCTATCGGCACATAGTTGGAACCCGTATTTCGTGTAACACAATAAGACATTTTGAAACGACAACAACTCTCTTGATTTCCAGTGAAAAAATAAAATTTTGGGTTCATATTCGAGCTCAGAGTGTGTACTTTCTAAAACATTCAGGTCACGTCTAAAAATTCCTTCCCGTTCAAAAGTTATCTTCAAGATGATTACCGAATATTAGTTTTCAACACATTTTCAGATCGATTAATGCTCGTTAATAACTTGCAGCCAAAGTATTTTTTACCCAAAAATTCATTTCAAGATGACTAATCCCGAGATTTAAGAAAAATATTTCCAAGCGAAATTCGTGAGCGACACATTTGACTTGCATTTTTACTCCCTCCTATCGGCACATAGTTGGAACCCGTATTTCGGGTAAAACGGTGAGACACTTTGAAACGACTCTAACTCTCTTGATTTGCATTGAAAAAATACAAAATTTGTATTCCAATTCAGGCTCAGAATGTACACTTTCTAAAACGTTAAGGCCGCGACTAAAAATTCCTAACCGTTCAAAAGTTTTTTTCGAAACGGTTACCAAAGTTGAGTTTTCAACACATTTGCAAATCGAGTAACGCGCTGAATAACTTGCAGCGAAAGTATTTTTTAACCAAAAATTCATTTTGAGATGACTGATCCTGAGATATAAGATAAATATTTCCTAGCCAAATTCGTGAGCGACACGTTTGATTTCCATTTTTACTACCTCCTATCGGCACATAATTGGAATCCGTAATTTGGGTAACACAGTGGGAGATATTGAAATGACAGTAACTCTTTTGATTTCCAGCGAAAAAATACAAAATTTGCATTCATATTCAAGCTCGGAGTGTGTACTTTCTAAAACATTCAGGTCACGTCTAAAAATTCCTTACCATTCAAAAGTTCTCTTCGAGACGGTTACCGAAGATGAGTTTTCATCACATATTCAAATCGATTAACTCTCGTGAATAACTTGCAACAAAAGTATTTTTTACCCAAAACTTCATTTCGAGATGATTGATCCCGCGATATAAGAAAAGTATTTCCAAGCAAAATTCGTGAGCGAAACGTTTGACTTCAATTTTTACTCCCTCCTATCGGGACATAATTGGAATCCGTATTTCAAGTAACACGGTGAGACATTTTGAAACGACAATAACTCTCTTGATTTCCATCGAAAAAATAAGAATTTGTGTTCAAATTCGTGCTCAAAGTGTGTACTACCTCCGTCCCATTTTTTTTGTCCTCTATTCCATTTTGAGATGTCCCAAAATATTGTCCTGTTTCTAAAAATAAAAGTCATTAATTTACTAATGTTCCTATTATACCCCTATTAATTTTCTAATTCAATTTTTTTATAAATTTTTTTAAGGGTAGTTTTGGAAACTTATACATTTTTAAAAGATAGACAAGACAATAAATGATGTTCCCTTAAAAAGTTTTACTTTTCAAACAGGACAAAAAAAATGGGACGGAGGGAGTACTTTCTAAAACATTGGGCCGCATCTAAAAATTCCTAACCGTTCAAAAGTTATCTTCGTGACGATTACTGAAGATGAGTTTTCAACACATTTTCAGATCGATTAACGCTAGTTAATAACTTGCAGCCAAAGCATTTTTTACCCAAAACTTCATTTCGAGATGACTGATCTCGAGATAAAAGAAAAATATTTCCAAACCAAATTCGTGAGCGACACGTTTGACTACCATTTTTACTCCCTCCTAATGGCACACAATTGGAATTCGTAATTCTGGTAATACGGTGAGACATATTGAAACTACAATAACTCTCTTGATTTCCAGTGAAAAAATACAAAATTAGTATTCATATTCAAGCTCAGGGTGTATGGTTTCTAAAACATTCAGGTCACGTCTAAAAACTCCTTACCGTTCAAAAGTTATCTTCAAGATGATTGCCGAATATTAGTTTTCAACACATTTTCAGATCGATTAACGCACGTTAATAACTTGCAGCCAAAGTATTTTTTACTCAAAACTTCATTTCGAGATGACTGGTCTCGAGATATAAGAAAAATATTTCCAAGCCAAATTCATGAGCAACGCGTTTGACTTCCATTTTTACTACCTCCTATCGGCACATAATTGGAATTCGTAATTCAGGTAATACGGTGAGACAAATTGAAACTACAATAACTCTCTAGATTTTCAGTGAAAAAAAACAAAATTTGTATTCATATTCAAGCTCAGAGTGTGTGGTTTCTAAATCATTCAAGTCACGTAAAAAATTCCTTACCATTCAAAAGTTATCTTCGAGACAATTACCGAAGATTAGTTTTCAACACATTTTCAGATCGATTAGTGCTCATTAATAACTTGCAGCCAAAGTATTTTTTTTCCAAAACTTCATTTCGAGATGATTGATCCTGAGATATAAGAAAAATATTTCCGACCCAAATTCGTGAGAGTCATGTTTCGCTTCCATTTTTACTCCCTCCTATCGGCACATAGTTGGAACCCATATTTCGGGTAACACGGAGAGACATTTTGAAACGACAATAACTCTCTTGATTTCCATCGAAAAAATAAAAATTTGTATTCAAATTCATGCTCAGAATGTGATCTTTCTAAAACATTGGGCCGCATCTAAAAATTCCTAACCGTTCAAAAGTTATCTTCGTGACGATTACCGAAGATGAGTTTTCAACACATTTTCTGATCGATTAACGCTCGTTAATAATTTGCAGCCAAAGTATTTTTTACCCAAAAATTCATTTCGAGATGACTGATCCCGAGATATAAGAAAAATATTTCCAAACCAAATTCGTGAGCGACATGTTTGACTACCATTTTTACTCCCTCCTATTGGCACATAATTGGAATCCGTAATTCGGGTAATACGGTGAGACATATTGAAACTACAATAACTCTCTTGATTTCCAGTGAAAAAATACAAAATTTGTATTCATATTCAAGCTCAGAGTGTGTGGTTTCTAAAACATTCAGGTCACGTGTGAAAATTCCTTGCCGTTCAAAAGTTATCTTCAAGATGATTACCGAATATTAGTTTTCAACACATTTTCAGATCAATTAACGCACGTTAATAACTTGCAGCCAAAGTATTTTTTACCCAAAACTTCATTTCGAGATGACTGATCCCGAGATATAAGAAAAATATTTCCAAGCCAAATTCGTTAGCGACATGTTTGACTTCCATTTTTACACCCTCCTATCGGCACATAATTGGAATCCGTAATTCAGGTAATACGGTGAGACAAATTGAAACAACAATAACTCTCTTGATTTCTAGTGAAAAAATACAAAATTTGTATTCATATTCAAGCTCAGAGTGTGTGGTTTTTAAAACATTCAGGTCACGTCAAAAAATTCTTTACCGTTCAAAAGTTATCTTCGAGACGATTACCGAAGATTAGTTTTCAACACATTTTCAAATCAATTAACACTCGTTAATAACTTGCAGCCAAAGTATTTTTTACCCAAAACTTCATTTCGAGATGACTGACCCCAAGATATAAGAAAAATATTTCCGAGCCAAATTCGTGAGCGACACGTTTCGCTTCCATTTTTACACCCTCCTATCGGCACATAGTTGGAACCCGTATTTCGGGTAATACGGTGAGACATTTTGAAACGACAATAACTCTCAAGATTTCCATTGAAAAAATGAAATTTTGGGTTCAAATTCAAGCACAGAATGTGTACTTTCTAAAACATTGGGCCGTGACTAAAAATTCCGAACCGTTCAAAAGTTATCTTCGAGACGATTATCGAAGATGAGTTTTCAACACATTTTCAAATCGATTAACGCACGTTAATAACAAGCAGCCAAAGTATTTTGTACCCAAAACTTCATTCCAAGATGATTGATCCCGAGATATAAGAAAAATATTTCCAAGCTAAATTCATGAGCGATACGTTTGACTACCATTTTTACTCCCTCCTATTGGCACATAATTGGAATCTGTAATTCGGGTAATACGATGAGACATATTGAAACTACAATAATTCTCTTGATTTCCAGTAAAAAGTTACAAAACTTGTATTCATTTCCAAGCTCAGGGTGTGTGGTTTCTAAAACATTCAGGTCACGTCTAAAAATTCCTTACCGTTCAAAAGTTATCTTCAAGACGATTACCGAATATTAGTTTTCACACATTTTCAGATCGATTAACGCTCGTTAATAACTTGTAGCCAAAGTATTTTTTACCCAAAAACTTCATTTCGAGATGACTGATCCCGAGATATAAGAAAAATATTTCCAAGCCAAATTCGTGAGCGACACGTTTGACTTCCATTTTTACTCCCTCCTATCGGCACATAATTGGAACCCGTATTTCGGGTAACACGGTGACACACTTTGAAACGACTCTAACTCTCTTGATTTGCATTGAAAAAATACAAAATTTGTATTCCAATTTAGGCTCAGAATGTACACTTTCCAAAATGTTATGGCCGCGTCTAAAAATTGCTAACCGTTCAAAAGTTTTTTTCAAAATGGTTACCGAAGTTGAGTTTTCAACACATTTTCAAATCGAGTAACGCGCTGAATAACTTGCAGCGAAAGTATTTTTTAACCAAAAATTCATTTTGAGATGACTGATCCTGAGATATAGGAAAAATATTTCCTAGCCAAATTCGTGAGCGACACATTTGACTTCCATTTTTACAACCTCCTATCGGCACATAATTGGAATCCGTAATTTGGGTAACACAGTGAGACATATTGAAACGACAATAACTCTTTTGATTTCCAACGAAAAAATACAAAATTTGTATTCATATTCAAGCTCGGAGTTTATACTTTC
Organism: Quercus cerris; assembly: GCA_963669245.1. Lineage (NCBI taxonomy): Eukaryota > Viridiplantae > Streptophyta > Magnoliopsida > Fagales > Fagaceae > Quercus > Quercus cerris. Next base: position 81,662,858 of record OY770008.1, read on the forward strand.
CAAAACATTCAAGTCACGTCTAAACATTCCTTACCATTCAAAAGTTCTCTTCGAGAACGGTTACCGAAGATGAGTTTTCAACACATTTTCAAATCGATTAACGCTCGTGAATAACTTGCAACAAAAGTGTTTTTTACCCAAAACTACATTTCGAGATGATTGATCCCGCGATATAAGAAAAATATTTCCAAGCCAAATTCGTGAGCGAGACATTTCACTTCAACTTTTTCTCCCTCCTATCGGCACATAATTGGAATCCGTATTTCAGGTAACATGGTGAGACATTTTGAAACGACAATAACACTCTTGATTTCCATCGAAAAAATAAAAATTTGTGTTCAAATTCATGCTCAGAATGTGTTCTTTCTAAAACATTGGGCCGCATCTAAATATTCCTAACCGTTAAAAAGTTATCTTCGTAACGATTACCGAAGATGAGTTTTCAACACATTTTCAGATCGATTAACGCTCGTTAATAACTTGCAGCCAAAGTATTTTTTTACCCAAAGCTTCATTTCGAGATGACTGATCCTGAGATATAAGAAAAATATTTCCGAACCAAATTCGTGAGCGACACGTTTGACTACCATTTTTACTCCCTCCTATCGGTACATAATTGGAATCCGTAATTCAGGTAATACGGTGAGACAAATTGAAACTACAATAACTCTCTTGATTTCCAGTGAAAAAATACAAAATTTGTATTCATATTCAAGCTCAAAGTGTGTGGTTTCTAAAACATTCAGGTCATGTCAAAAAATTCCTTACCGTTCAAAAGTTATCTTCGAGACGATTACCGAAGGTTAGTTTTCAACACATTTTCAGATCGATTAACGCTCGTTAATAACTTGCAGCCAAAGTATTTTTCACCCAAAACTTCATTTCGAGATGACTGATCCAGCGATATAAAAAAAATATTTCCAAGCGACAATAACTCTCTTGATTTCCATTGAGAAAAAAAAAATTTGGGTTCAAATTCAAGCTCAGAATGTGTACTTTCTAAAACATTGGGCTGCGACTAAAAATTCCGAACCGTTCAAAAGTTATCTTCGAGACGATTACCGAAGATGAGTTTTCAACACATTTTCAAACCGATTAACGCTCGTTAATAACTTTTGCCAAAGTATTTTTTTTCCCAAAACTTCATTTCGAGATCCCTGATCTCAAGATATAAGAAAAATATTTCCAAACCAAATTCGTGAGCGAAATGTTTGACTTCCATTTTTACTCCCTCCTATCAGCACATAATTGGAATCCGTATTTCAGGTAACACAGTGAGGCATTCTGAAACGACAATAACTCTCTTGATTTCCATCGAAAAAATAAAAATTTGGGTTCAAATTCAAGCTCAGAATGTGTAATTTCTAAAACATTGGGCCGCATCTAAAAATTCCTAACCGTTCAAAAGTTATCTTCGTGACGATTACCGAAGATGAGTTTTCAACACATTTTCAGATCGATTAATGCTCGTTAATAACTTGCAGCCAAAGTATTTTTTACCCAAAACTTCATTTCGAGATGACTGATCCCGAGATATAAGAAAAATATTTCCCAGCGAAATTCGTGAGCGACACATTTGACTTCCATTTTCACTCCTTCCTATCGGCATATAATTGCAATCCGTAATTCGGGTAATACGGTGTGACATATTGAAACTACAATAACTTTCTTGATTTCCAGTGAAAAAATGCAAAATTTGTATTCATATTCAAGCTCAGAATGCGTACTTTCTAAAACATTTGGGCCGCGTCTAAAAATTCCTAACCGTTCAGAAGTTATCTTCGAGACGATTACCGAAGACGAGTTTTCAACACATTTTTAGATCGATTAACGCTCGTTAATAACTTGCAGCGAAAGTATTTTTTACCCAAAACTTCAATTCGAGATGATTGATCCCGAGATATAAGAAAAATATTGCCAAGCCAAATTCGTGAGCGAAACGTTTGACTTCCATTTTTCCTACCTCCTACCGAAACATAATTGGAATCCGTAATTAGGGTAACACGGTGAGACATTTCGAGACGGCTATAACTCTCTTGTTTGGCATTGAAAAAGTACAAAATTTGAATTCAAATTCAGGCTCAAAATGTACAATTTCTAAAACATTAAGGCCGCGACTAAGAATTCTTAACCGGTCAAAAGTTTTCCTCAAAACGGTTATCGAAGTTGACTTTTCAACACATTTTCAAATTGAGTAACGCACTGAATAACTTGCAGCGAAAATGTTTTTTACCCAAAACTTCATTTTGAGATGACTGATCCCGAGATATGAGAAAAATATTTCCTAGCCAAATTCATGAGCGAGACGTTTGACTTCCATTTTTACTCCCTCCTATCGGCACATAATTGGAATCCGTAATTCGGGTAACATGGTGAGACATATTGAAACGACAATAATTCTCTTGATTTCCAACGAAAAAATACAAAATTTGTATTCATATTCAAGCTCAGAGTGTGTACTTTCTAAAACTTTCAGGTTACCTGTAAAAATTCCTTACCGTTCAAAAGTTATCTTCGAGACGGGTACTGAAGATGTGTTTTCAATACATTTTGAAATCGATTAACGCTCGTGAATGACTTGCGGCCAAAGTATTTTTTACCCAAAACTTGAATTCGAAATGATTTATCCTGAGATATAAGAAAAATATTTCCAAGCCAAATTCGTGAGCGAAATGTTTGACTTCCATCTTTACTCCCTCCTATCGGCACATAATTGGGATCTGTTTTTTGGATAACGTGGTGAGACATTTTGAAACGACAATAACTCTCTTCATTTCCATTGAAAAAATACAAAATTTGTGTTCAAATTCAAGCTCAGAATGTGTACTTTCTAAAACATTCGGGCCACGTCTAAAAATTCCTAACCGTTCAAAAGTTATCTTCGAGAAGGTTACCGAAGATGAGTTTTCAACAGATTTTCAAATCAATCGACGCTAGTGAATAACTTGCAACCAAAGTATTTTTTACCCAAAACTTCATTTTGAGATGATTGATCCCGTGATATAAGAAAAATATTTCCAAGCCAAATTCGTGAGGGAAACATTTGACTTCCATTTTTACTTCCTCCTATCGGCACATAATTGGAATCTGTAATTCGGGTAACACGGTGAGACATTTTGAAACAAAAAGAAATCTCTTGATTTGCGTTGAAAAAATACAAAATTTGTGTTCAAATTCAAGCTCAGAATGTATACTTTCTAAAACATGGAGGCCGCATCTAAAAATTCCAAACCATTGAAAAGTTATCTTCAAAACGGTTACCGAAGTTGAGTTTTCAACACATTTTAAAATCGATTAACATTCTGAGTAACTTGCAGCGAAAGTGTTTTTTACCCAAAACTTCATTTCGAGATGACTGATCCCGAGATATAAGAAAAATATTTTCAAGCCAAATTCGTGAGCGACACGTTTGACATCCATTTTTACTCCCTTCTATCGACGCATAAATGGAATCCGTAATTCGGGTAACAATGAGTGACATTTTGAAACGACAATAATTCTCCTGATTTGCATTGAAAGAATAAAAAATTTGTGTTCAAATTCAAGCTCAGAATATATAGTTTATAAGACATGAAGGCCACGTCTAAAAATTCCAAAACGTTGAAAAGTTATCTTCAAAACGGTTACCGATGTTGAGCTTTCGACACATTTTCAAATCGATTAACGTTCTGAGTAACTTGCAGCGAAAGTATTTTTTACCCAAAACTTCATTTCAAAATGATTGATCCCGGGATATAAGAAAAATATTTTCAAGCCAAATTCGTGAGCGACATGTTTGAATTCCATTTTTACTCCCTCCTATCGGCACATAATTGGAATCCATAATTCGGGTAACACGGTGAGACATATTGGAATGACAGTAACTCTTTTGAGTTCCTGTCAAAAAATACAAATTTTGTGTTCAAATTCAAGTTCAGAATGTGCACTTTCTAAAACATTAACGCCGCGTCTAAAAATTCCTAACCGTTCAAAAGTTATCTTCGAGACGATTACCGAAGATGAGTTTTCAACACATTTTCAAATCGATTAACGCTATGAATAACCTGCAGCAAAGTATTTTTTGCCCAAAACTTCATTTCGAGATGATTGATCCCGAGATATAAGAAAAATATTTCCAAGCCAAATTCGTGAGCGCGTCTGACTTCCATTTTTACTCCCTCCTATCGGCACATAATTGGAATCTGTAATTCGGGTAACATGGTGAGACTTATTGAAACGACAATAATTCTCTTGATTTCCAACGAAAAAATACAAAATTTGTATTCATATTCAAGCTCAGAGTGTGTACTTTCTAAAACTTTCAGGTTACCTGTAAAAATTCCTTACCGTTCAAAAGTTATCTTCGAGACGGGTACTGAAGATGTGTTTTCAATACATTTTGAAATCGATTAACGCTCGTGAATGACTTGCGGCCAAAGTATTTTTTACCAAAAACTTGAATTCGAGATGATTTATCCCGAGATATAAGAAAAATATTTCCAAGCCAAATTCGTGAGCGAAATGTTTGACTTCCATCTTTACTCCCTCCTATCGGCACATAATTGGAATCTGTTTTTTGGATAACGTGGTGAGACATTTTGAAACGACAATAACTCTCTTCATTTCCGTTGAAAAAATACAAAATTTGTGTTCAAATTCAAGCTCAGAATGTGTACTTTCTAAAACATTCGGGCCACGTCTAAAAATTCCTAACCGTTCAAAAGTTATCTTCGAGATGGTTATCAAAGATGAGTTTTCAACAGATTTTCAAATCGATCAACGCCAGTGAATAACTTGCAACCAAAGTATTTTTACCCAAAACTTCATTTTGAGATGATTGATCCCGTGATATAAGAAAAATATTTCCAAGCCAAATTCGTGAGGGAAACATTTGACTTCCATTTTTACTTCCTCCTATCGGCACATAATTGGAATTTGTAATTCGGGTAACACGGTGAGACATTTTGAAACAAAAAGAAATCTCTTGATTTGCGTTGAAAAAATACAAAATTGTGTTCAAATTCAACCTCAGAATGTATACTTTCTAAAACATGGAGGCCGTATCTAAAAATTCCAAACCATTGAAAAGTTATCTTCAAAACGGTTACCGAAGTTGAGTTTTCAACACATTTTAAAATTGATTAACGTTCTGAGTAACTTGCAGCGAAAGTGTTTTTTACCCAAAACTTCATATCGAGATGATTGATCCCGAGATATAAGAAAAATATTTTCAAGCCAAATTCGTGAGCGACACGTTTGACATCCATTTTTACTCCCTTCTATCGACGCATAAATGGAATCCGTGATTCGGGTAACAATGAGTGACATTTTGAAACGACAATAATTCTCCTGATTTGCGTTGAAAGAATAAAAAATTTGTGTTCAAATTCAAGCTCAGAATATATAGTTTATAAGACATGAAGGCCGCGTCTAAAAATTCCAAAACGTTGAAAAGTTATCTTCAAAACGGTTACCGATGTTGAGTTTTCAACACATTTTCAAATCGATTAACGTTCTGAGTAACTTGCAGCGAAAGTATTTTTTACCCAAAACTTCATTTCGAAATGATTGATCCCGGGATACAAGAAAAATATTTTCAAGCCAAATTCGTGAGCGACATGTTTGAATTCCATTTTTACTCCCTCCTATCGGCACATAATTGGAATCCATAATTCGGGTAACACGGTAAGACATATTGGAACGACAGTAACTCTTTTGAGTTCCTGTCAAAAAATACAAATTTTGTGATCAAATTTAAGTTCAGAATGTGCACTTTCTAAAACATTAACGCTGCGTCTAAAAATTCCTAGCCATTCAAAAGTTATCTTCGAGACGATTATCGAAGATGAGTTTTCAACACATTTTCAAATCGATTAACGCTATGAATAACCTGCAGCGAAAGTATTTTTTGCCCAAAACTTCATTTCGAGATGATTGATCCCGAGATATAAGAAAAATATTTCCAAGCCAAATTCGTGAGCGCGTTTGACTTCCATTTTTACTCCCTCCTATCGCACATAATTGGAATCCGTAATTCGGGTAACATGGTGAGACTTATTGAAATGAAAATAACTCACTTGATTTCCTTTCAAAAAATAAAAATTTTTAGTTCAAATTCAAGCTCAGAATGTGCACTTTCTAAAACATTCAGGCCGCGTCTAAAAATTCCTAACCATTCAAAAGTTATCTTCGAGACGATTACCGAAGATGAGTTTTTAACTGATTTTCAAATCGATTATCACTACGAATAACTGGCAGTGAAAGTATTTTTTTACCAAAAACTTCATTTCGAGATGATTGATCTCGAGATATAAGAAAAATATTTTCAAGCCAAATTCGTGAGCGACACGTTTGGCTTCCATTTTTACTCCCTCCTATCGGCACATAATTTTAATCCGTAATTCGGGTAACACAGTGAGACATATTGAAACGACAATCACTCTCTTGATTTCCAACGAAAAAATACAAAATTTGTATTCATATTTTCAAGCCAAAATACAAAAAATACAATAACTCTCTTCATTTTGAAATGATTGATCCCGCGATATAAGAAAAATATTTCCAAGCCAAATTCATGAGCGAAACGTTTGACTTCTATTTTTACTCCCTCCCGTCGGCACATAATTGGAATCCGTAATTCGGGTAACACAGTGAGACATTTTGAAACGACAATAACTCTCTTGATTTTCGTCGATAAAATACAAATTTTGTGTTCAAATTCAAGCTTAAAATGTTTACTTTCTATAACATTGAAGCCGCGTCTAAAAATTCCTAACCGTTCAAAAGTTATCTTTGAGATGATTACCGAAGATGAGTTTTCAACATATTTTCAAATCGATTAACGCTTATGAATAACTTGCCGCCAAAGTATATTTTACCCAAAACTTCAATTGGAGATGATTGATCCCACAAGATAAGAAAAATATTTCCAAGCCAAATTCATGAGCGAAACATTTGACTTCCATTTTTACTCCCTCCCATTGGCACATAATTGGAATCTGTAATTCGGGTAACAGGGTGAGACATATTGAAACGGCAATAAGTCTCTTGATTTCCAATGAAAAAATAAAAAAATTTTGTTCAAATTAAAGCTCAGAATATGTACTCTCTAAAACATTCAGGCGGCGTCTAAAACTTCCTAGCCGTTCAAAAGTTATCTTCGAAACGGTTACCGAAGATGAGTTTTCAACACATTTTCAAATCGATTAACGTTTTGATTAACTTGCAGCAAAAGTATTTTTTACCCAAATCTTCATTTCGAGATGATTGATCCCAAGATAGAAGAAAAATATTTTCAAGCCAAATTCATGAGCGACACGTTTAACTTCCATTATTACTCCCTCCTATCGACACATAATTGGAATTCGCAATTCGGGTAACACAGTGAGACATATTGAAACGACAATAACTCTCTTGATTTCCTGTCAAAAAATAGAAAATTTGAGTTCAAATTCAAGCTCAGAATGTGTACTTTCTAAAACAGTCATGCCGCGTCTAAAAATTCCTAACCGTTCAAAAGTTATCTTCAGGACGATTACTGAAGATGAGTGTTCAACACAATTTCAAATCGATTAATGCTCGTGAATAACTCGCAACCAAAGTATTTTTTACCCAAAACTTCATTTTGAGATGATTGATCCCGCGATATAAGAAAAATATTTCCAATCCAAATTCGTGAACGAAACGTTTGACTTCCATTTTTACTCCCTCCCATCGGCACATAATTGGAATCCGTAATTCGGGTAACACGATGAGACATTTTGAAACGACAATAACTCTCTTGATTTTCGTGGTTAAAATACAAATTTTGTGTTCAATTTCAAGATCAGAATGTGTACTTTCTAAAACATTCAGGCCGCGTCTTAAAATTCCTAACCATTTAAAAGTTATCTTTGAGACAATTACCGAAGATGAGTTTTCAACACATTTTCAAATTGATTAACGCTCGTGAATAACTTGCAGCGAAAGTATTTTTGACCCAAAACTTCATTTGGAGATGATTAATCCCACAAGATAAGAAAAATATTTCCAAGCCAAATTCGTGAGCGAAACGTTTGACTTCCATTTTTACTCCCTCCTGTCGGCACATAATTGGAATCTGTAATTCGAGTAATTGGGTGAGACTGTTAGGATTAATACCCTTAAATCCTATTGTATGATACTATGTATGATATTATGTATGACATTATGCATGACGTGATGTATGACTTAATATTGAAATTAATATGGTTGTTTTATTATTATTTGATATAATGGTAGCATGAATATTCAGACATTATCACAGAGTCCATGAGATGCATAGTATGCGATTTATGTGAAAAATCACGGAAGATATAAATCACAAGTTCTTTGTAAACTCAGAATTTAGTTCGTAGTCGGTGATGAAATTGGGTGTTTCATCTGCGAAGACTATAACATATTAACTAAGATGATTTATCTTGATCATGGAAGTGGTGACTTCTAGTTAATATGTTGATATGTTTTAAGAGTTTAAACATATTGAACTGGACTGCTATGAGATTTATTATTCTCCTAAAGACTGTCAATTGAATAATAAATCTCACGACTTATATATTTACATGAACTCTTAATCCTGAGAGAATAATGGACCCGATCATGAAGTGTATGTTGTTTTGATATTTTATGAAGGGGTTGCATGTATAATAAATTCTTGGGATATAATTTATTAATAAGGCATAGAGTGCAATTATATTTATATAGTGGTATTAAATATAATTAATGGTAACTTTGAACTTGTCAAGAGTTGACAGAAAAGCCCAAGGCCTATTAGAGCTAGTGTCTTATTGGTCCTTTTGGTCCCACTCCAAGCCACACATTAAAACCCAATTGGAAAGGCCCAATAAGCCGGCCCAATTAGATAATCAGTTATATATAAAGGGAGAGACATACAGAATTTTTATTAGAGAAAAAAGAGAGACGTCATTGTGAAGTGGTGTGTATGTGCGAGTGAAACCACTCAATTATTCTCCTTTGGAAACTAATTGAGAGACCACACTTCTTGGGCGTAAAGTGGAATTGGAGTGAAGATTAAAAGTGTTCTTAAGTACTTATAATCTTTTTTTTTTTTTTTTAATTTCACCACACCAAGGTACGCTATCTTGTTCTTAAATTCTGAAATTTATATAGTCCAAGTTATCGATCATTAATGAAATAGATCTTTGTTTGTTGCTTGCGCTGTGTATTTTGTATGAGATACAAAATCAGATTCAACCAACAGAGACATATTGAAACGACAAGAATTGCCTTGATTTCCATTGAAAAAATACAAAATTGTGTTCAAATTCAAGCTCAGAATCTGTACTTTCTAAAACATTCAGGCCGTGTCTAAAACTTCCTAACCGTTCAAAAGTTATCTTCGAGAAGGTTACCGAAAATGAGTTTTCAACACATTTTCAAATCGATTAACGCCCTGAACAACTTGCAGCGAAAGTATTTTTTACCTAAAACTTCATTTCAAGATGATTGATCTCGAGATATGAGAAAAATATTTCCAAGCCAGATTCGTGAGCGACACGTTTGACTTTCATTTTTACTCCCTCCTATTGGCACATAATTGGAATCCGTAATTCGAGTAACACGGTGAGACATATTGAAACGACAATAACTCTCTTCATTTCCAGAAAAAAAAAATAAAAAATTTTGTTTTCAAATTCAAGCTCGGAATGTGTACTTTCTAAAACATTCAGGCCGAGTCTAAAAATTCCTAACCGTTCAAAAGTTATCTTTGAGATGATTACCAAAGATGAGTTTTCAAGACATTTTCAAATCGAATAACGCTCGTGAATAACTTGCAGTGAAAGTAATTTTCACCCAAAACGTCATTTTGAGATGATTGATGCCACGATATAAGAAAAATATTTCCAACCCAAATTCGTGAGCGAAACGTTTGACTTCCATTTTTACTCCCTCCTGTCGGCACATATTTGGAATTTGTAATTCGGGTAACATGGTTAGACATATTGAAACGACAATAACTCTCTTGATTTCTAGACAAAAAATACAAATTTTGTTCTCAAATTCAAGCTCAGAATATGTATTTCATAAAACATTCAGGCCGGGTCTAAAAATTCCTAACCATTCAAAAGTTATCTTTGAAACGGTTACTAAAGATGAGTTTTCAATACATTTTAAAATCGGTTGACACTATGAATAACTTGCAGCGAAATAAATTTTTACGCAAAAATTCATTTCGAGATGATTGATCCCGAACATAAGAAAAATATTTCCAAGCCAAATTCGTGAGTGACACGTTTGACTTCCATTTTTACTCCCTCCCATCAGCACCTAATTGGAATCCGAAATTCGGGTAACACTTTGAGACATATTGAAACGACAATAACTCTCTTGATTTCCAGTCAAAAAATACAAAATTTGTGTTCAAATTCAAGCTCAAAATGTGTACTTTCTAAAACATTCAGACCACGTCTAAAAATTCCTAACCGTTCAAAAGTTATCTTCGAGATGATCACCGAAGATGAGTTTTCAATACATTTTCAAATCGATTAATGCTCGTGAATAACTTGCAGCGAAAGTATTTTTTACCCAAAAATTCATTTCGAGATGATTGATCCCGTAAGATAGGAAAAATATTTCCTAGCCAAATTCGTAAGCGAAACGTTTGACTTCCATTTTTACTCCCTCCTATCGCCACATAATTGGAATGCGTAATTCGGATAACACAGAGAGCATTTTAAAACGACAATAACTCCCTTGATTTGCTTTGCAAAAATACAAAATTTGTGTTCAAATTCAAGCTTAGAATGTGTACTTTCTAAAACATTTAGGCCGCGTCTAAAAATTACAAACCGTTCAAAAGTTATCTTTGAAATGGTAACCGAAGATGAGTTTTCAACACATTTTCAAATCGATTAACGCTCTAAATAAATTGCAGCGAAAGTATTTTTTATCGAAAACTTCATTTCGAGATGATTGATCCCGCGATATAAGAGAAATATTTCCAAGCTGAATTCAAGAGCGAAACATTTGACTTCCATTTTTACTCCCCCCTATCGGCACATAATTGGAATCCGTAATTGAGGTAATACGTAGAGACATTTTGAAACGACAATAACTCTCTTGATTTCCATTGAAAAAATAGAAAATTTGTGTTCAAATTCATGCTCAGAATGTGTACTTTCTAAAACATTCAGGCCGTGTCTCAAACTTCCTTACCGTTCAAAAGTTATCTTTCAAACGATTACCGAAGATGAGTTTTCAACACATTTTCAAATCGATTAACGCTCTGAATAACTTGCAATGAATGTATTTTTTACCCAAAACTTCATTTTGAGATGATTGATCCCGAGATATAAGAAAAATATTTCCAAGCCAAATTCGTGAGCGACACGTTTGACTTCCATTTTTACTCCCTCCTATCGGCGCATAATTGGAATCTATAATTCGGGTAATACGGTGAGACATATTGAAACGACAATAACTCTCTTAATTTCGAGACAAAAAATACAAATTTTGTTTTCAAATTCAAGATTAGAATGTTTACTTCATAAAATATTTAGGCCGCGTCTAAAAATTGCTAACCGTTAAAAAGTTATCTTCGAGACGATTACCGAAGATGAGTTTTCAAGACATTTTCAAATCGATAAACGCTCGTGAATAACTTGAAGGGAAACTGTTTTTTCCCAAAACATCATTTCGAGATGATTGATCCCACGATATAAGAAAAATACTTCCAAGCCAAGTTCGTGAGCGAAATGTTTGACTTCCATTTTTACTCCCTCCTATCGAGACATAATTGGAATCCGTAATTCGGGTAAAACGGAGAGACATTTTGAAACGACAATAACTCTCTTGATTTTCGTTGAAAAAATAGAAAATTTGTGTTCAAATTCAAGCTCAGAATGTGTACTTTCTAAAACATTCAGGCCGTGTCTAAAACTTCCAAACCGTTCAAAAGTTATCTTCGAAACGGTTACCGAAGATGAGTTTTCAACACATTTTCAAATCGATTAACGCTCTGAATAGCTTGCAGCGAAAGTATTTTTTACCCAAAACTTCATTTCGAGATGATTGATCCCGAGATATAAGAAAAATATTTCCAAGCTAAACTCCTAAGCGACACGTTTGACTTCCATTTTCCCTCCCTTCTATCGATTCATAATTAGAATCTGTAATTCGGTTAAACGGTGAGACATATTGAAACGACAATAACTCTCTTGATTTGCAGACAAAAAATACAAATTTTGTGTTCAAATTCAAGCTCAGAATGTGTACTTTCAAAAACTTTCAGGCCGCGTCTAAAAATTCCTAACTGTTCAAAAGTTATCTTCGAGACGATTACCGAAGATGAGTTTTTAATACATTTTCAAATCGATTAACACTCATGAATAACTTGCAGCGAAAGTATTTTTTACAAAAAACATCATTTCGAGAAGATTGATACTGCGATATAAGAAAACATTTCCAAGCCAAATTCATGAGCGAAACGTTTGACTTCCATTTTTACACCTTCCGATCGGCACATAATTGGAATCCGTAATTCGGGTAACATGGAGAGCATTTTGAAACGACAATAACTCTCTTGATTTGCTTTAAAAAAATACAAAATTTCTATTCAAATTCAAGCTCAGAATTTGTACTTTCTAAAACATTCAGGCCGTGTCTAAAACTTCCTAACCGTTCAAAAGTTATCTTCGAAAAGGTTACCGAAGATGAGTTTTCAACACATTTTCAAACCAATTAACGCTCTAAATAACTTGCTGCGAATGTATATTTTACCCAAAATTTCATTTTGAGATGATTGATCCTGAGATATAAGAAAAATAATTCCAAGCCAAATTTGTGGGCGACATGTTTGACTTCCATTTTTACTCCCTCCTATCGGCACATAATTGGAATCCGTAATTCTGTTAACATGGCGAGACATATTGAAACGACAATAACTCTCTTGATTTCCTGACAAAAAATACAAATTTTGATTTCAAATTCAAGCTTAGAATGTGTACTTTATAAAACATTCAGGCTGCATCTAGAAAAGTCCAAACCGTTCAAAAGTTATCTCCGAGATGATTACCGAAGATGAGTTTTCAAGACATTTTCAAATCGATTAACGCTCGTGAATAACTTGCAGCGAAACTATTTTTTACCCAAAACATCATTTCAAGATGATTGATCCCGCGATATAAGAAAAATATTTCCAAGCCAAATTCGTGGGCGAAATGTCTGACTTCCATTTTAACTCCCTCCTATCGGCACATAACTGGAATCCGTAATTTGGGTAACACGGAGAGACATTTTGAAACGACAATAACTCTCTTGATTTGCTTTGAAAAAATAAAAAATTTGTGTTCAAAGTCAAGCTCAGAATGTGTACTTTCTAAAACATTCAGGCCGTGTCTAAAAATTCCAAACCGCTTAAAACTGATCTTCGAAATGGTTACCGAAGATAAGTTTTCAACATATTTTGAAATCGATTAACGCTCTGAATAAATTGCAGCGAAAGTATTTTTTACCCAAAACTTCATTTTGAGATGATTAATCCCACGATATAAGAAAAATATTTACAAGCCAAATTCTTGAGCGAAACGTTTGACTTCCACTTTTACTCCCTCCTATCGGCACATAATTGGAATCCATAATTCGGGTAACACGGTGAGACATATTGAAACGACAATAGCTCCCTAGATTTCCATTGAAAAAATACAAATTTTGAGTTCAAATTCAAGCTCAGAATGTCTACTTTCTAAAACATTAAGGCTGTGTCTAAAAATTCCTAACTGTTCAAAAGTTGTCCTCGAAACGGTTACCGAAGATGAGTTTTCAACACATTTTTAAGTCGATTGATGCTCTGAATAACTTGCATCGAAAGTATTTTTAACCTAAAACTTCATTTCGAGATGATTGATCCCGAGATATAAGAAAAATTTTTCCTAACCAAATTCATGAGCGACACATTTCACTTCCATTATTACTCCCTCCTATCGGCACATAATTGGAATCTGTAATTTGGGTACCACGGTGAGACATATTAAACAACAATAACTCACTTGTTTCCATTGAAAAAATAAAAAATTTGTGTTCAAGTTCAAGCTCAGAATGTGTACTTTCTAAAACATTCTGGCCGCGTCTAAAAATTCCTAACCGTTCAAAAGTTATCTTCGAAACGGTTACCAAAGATGAGTTTTTAACACATTTTCAAATCGATTAACGCTCAGAACAAATTGCAGTGAAAGTGTTTTTTACCCAAAACTTCATTTAGAAATGATTGATCCCGCAATATAAGAAAAATATTTACAAGCCAAATTCGTGAGCGAAACGTTTGACTTCCATTTTTACACGCTCCTATCGGCACACAATTGGAATCTGTCATTCTGGTACCACAGTGACACATTTTGAAATGACTATAACTCTCTTGATTTCCAATGAAAAAATACAAATTTTGAGTTCAAATTCAAGCTCAGAATGTTTACTTTCTAAAACATTCTTGCCGCATCTAAAAATTCCTAACCGTTCACAAGTTATCTTCGAAACGGTTACTGAAGATGAGTTTTCAACTCATTTTCAAATTGATTAACGCTCTGAATAACTTCTAGCGAAAGTATTTTTTACCCAAAACTTCATTTTGAGACGATTGCTCACGAGGTATAAGAAAAATATTTCCAAGCCAAATTCGTGAGCAACACGTTTGACTTCCATTTTTACTCCCTCCTATCGGCACATAACTGGAATCCGTAATTCGGGTAACACGGTGAGCCATATTGAAACGACAATAACTCTCTTGATTTGCAGTCAAAAAAACAAATTTTATGTTCAAATTCATGCTTAGAGTGTGTACTTTCTAAAACATTAAGGCTGCGTCTAAAAATTTCTAACCGTTCAAAAGTTATCTTTGAAACGATTACCAAAGATGTCGTTTCAATACATTTTCAAATCGATTAACGCTCGTGAATAACTTGCAGCCAAAGTAGTTTTTTCCCAAAAATTCATTTCGAGATGTTTGATCCCGCAATATAAGAAAAATATTTCCTAGCCAAATTTGTGAGCAAAGCGTTTGACTTCCATTTTTACTCCCTTCTGTCAACACATAATTGGAATCCGTCAATCGGGAAACACGGTGAGACATTTTGAAACGACAATAACTCTCTTGATTTCCATAGGAAAAATACAAAATTTGTGTTCAAATTCAAGCTCAGAATATTTACTTTTTAAAACTTTCAGTCTGCGTCTAAAAATTCATAACCATTCAAAAGTTATCTCCGAAACGGTTACCGTAGATGAGTTTTCAGCACGTTTTCAAATCGATTAATGCTCTGAATAACTTGCAACAATAGTATTTTTTACCCAAAATTTTATTTCGAGATGATTGATCCTGAGATATGAGAAAAATATTTCCAAGCCAAATTTGTGAGTGCCACGTTTGACTTCCATTTTTACTCCTTCCTATCGGCGCATAACTGGAATCTGTAATTCGGGTAACACGGTGAGACATATTGAAACAACAACAACTCTGTTGATTTCCAGTCAAAAAATACAAATTTTGTGTTCAAATTCAAGCTCAGAATATTTACTTTCTAAAACATTCAGGCCGCGTCAAAAAATTCCAAACTGTTTAGAAGTTATCTTCGAGGCGATTACCAAAGATGAGTTTTCAATACATTTTCAAATTGATTAACGCTTGTGAATAACTTGCAGCCAAAGTATTTTTTA
This sequence comes from Quercus cerris, assembly GCA_963669245.1. NCBI lineage: Eukaryota > Viridiplantae > Streptophyta > Magnoliopsida > Fagales > Fagaceae > Quercus > Quercus cerris. Next base: position 81,678,521 of record OY770008.1, read on the forward strand.
CCCAAAACATCAATCCGAGATAATTGATCCCGCGATATAAGAAAAATATTTCCAAGCCAAATTTATGAGCGAAACGTTTGGCTTCCATTTTTACTCCCCCCTATCGGCACATAATTGGAATCCGTCAATCGGGCAACACGGTGAGACATTTTGAAACGACAATAACTCTCTTGATTTCCATTGAAAAAAAACAAAATTTGTGTTGAAATTCAAGCTCAGAATATTTACTTTCTAAAACATTCAGGCCGCGTCTAAAAATTCCTAACCGTTCAGAACTTATCTTCGAGATGATTACCAAAGATGAGTTTTCAATACATTTTCAAATCGATTAACGCTTGTGAATAACTTGCAACCAAAGTATTTTTTACCCAAAACTTCATTTCGAGATGATTGATCCCGCGATATGAGAAAAATATTTCCAAGCCAAATTCGTGAGTGACACGTTTGACTTCTATTTTTACTCCCTCGTATCGGCACATTATTGGAATCCGTAATTCGGGTAACATGGTGAGGCAAATTGAAACGATAATAACTCTCTTGATTTCCAGTCAAAAAATACAAATTTTGTTTTCAAATTCAAGCTCAGAATGTGTACTTTCTAATACATTGAGGCCGCGACTAAAAGTTCCCAACCATTCAAAAGTTATCTTCGAGACGATTATCGAAGATGAGTTTTCAATACATTTTCAAATCGATTAACGCTCGAGAATAACTTGCAACCGAAGTATTTTTTACCCAAAACTTCATTTCGAGATGATTGATCCCGGGATATGAGAAAAATATTTCCATGAAAAATTCGTGAGGGGCACGTTTGGCTTCTATTTTTACTCCCTCCTATCGGCGCATAACTGGAATCCGTAATTCGGGTAACACGGTGAGACATATTGAAATGACAACAACTCTGTTGATTTCCAGTCAAAAAATACAAATTTTGTGTTCAAATTCAACCTCTGAATACTTACTTTCTAAAACATTCAAGCTGCGTCTAAAAATTCCTAACCGTTTAGAAGTTATCTTAGAGACGATTACTGAAGATGAGTTTTCAATACATTTTCAAATCGATTAATGCTCGTGAATAACTTGCCGCCAAAGCATTTTTTACCCAAAACTTCATTTTGAGATAATTGATCCCGCGATACAAGAAAAATATTTCCAAGCCAAATTCGTGAGCGAAACGTTTGACTTCCATTTTTACACGCTCCTATCGGCACACAATTGGAATCTGTCATTCTGGTAACACGGTGAGACATTTTGAAACGACAATAACTCTCTTGATTTCCAATGAGAAAATACAAATTTTGAGTTCAAATTCAAGCTCAGAATGTTTACTTTCTAAAACATTCTTGCCACATCTAAAAATTCCTAACCGTTCACAAGTTATCTTCGAAACGGTTACTGAAGATGAGTTTTCAACTCATTTTCAAATTGATTAACGCTCTGAATAACTTGCAGCGAAAGTATTTTTTACCCAAAACTTCATTTTGAGACAATTGCTCATGAGGTATAAGAATAATATTTCCAAGCCAAATTCGTGAGCGACACGTTTGACTTCCACATTTACTCCCTCCTATCGGCACATAATTGGAATCCGTCATTCGGGTAACACGGTGAGACATTTTGAAACGACAATAGCTCGCTTGATTTCCACTGAAAAAATACGAAATTTCTGTTCAAATTCAAGCTCAGAATATTTACTTTCTAAAATATTAAGGCCACGTCGAAAAATTCCTAACCGTTCAAAAGTTATCATCGAGACGATTACAGAAGATGAGTTTTCAATACATTTTCAAATCGATAAATGCTCATGAATAACTAGTAGCCAAAGTATTTTTTACCCAAAACTTCATTTTGAGATGATTAATCCCACGATATAAGAAAAATATTTCCAAGCCAAATTCTTGAGCGAAACGTTTGACTTCCACTTTTACTCCCTCCTATCGGCACATAATTTAAATCTGTAATTCGGGTAACACGGTGAGACATATTGAAATAACAATAACTCCCTAGATTTCCATTGAAGAAATATAAATTTTGAGTTTAAATTCAAGCTCAGAATGTCTACTTTCTAAAACATTAAGGCCGTGTCTAAAAATTCCTAACTGTGCAAAAGTTGTCCTCGAAACGGTTACCGAAGATGAGTTTTCAACACATTTTCAAGTCGATTGATGCTCTGAATAACTTGCATCAAAAGTATTTTTAACCCAAAACTTCATTTCGAGATGATTGATCCCGAGATATAAGAAAAATTTTTCCTAACCAAATTCATGAGCGACACATTTCACTTCCATTATTACTACATCCTATCGGCACATAATTGGAATTTGTAATTCGGGTAACACCGTGAGACATATTAAACGACAATAACTCACTTGTTTCCGTTGAAAAAATAAAAAATTTGTGTTCAAGTTCAAGCTCAGAATTTGTACTTTCTAAAACATTCTGGCCGCGTCTAAAAATTCCTAACCGTTCAAAAGTTATCTTCGAAACGGTTACCGAAGATGAGTTTTTAACACATTTTCAAATCAATTAACGCTCATAATAAATTGCGGTGAAAATATTTTTTAGCCAAAACTTCATTTAGAAATTATTGATCCCGCAATATAAGAAAAATATTTACAAGCCAAATTCGTGAGCGAAACGTTTCACTTCCATTTTTACACACTCCTATCGGCACACAATTGGAATCTGTCATTCTAGTAACACAGTGACACATTTTGAAACGACTATAACTCTCTTGATTTCCAATGAAAAAATACAAATTTTGAGTTCAAATTCAAGCTCAGAATGTTTACTTTCTAAAACATTCTTGCCGCATCTAAAAATTCCTAACCGTTCACAAATTATCTTCGAAACGGTTACTGAAGATGAGTTTTCAACTCTTTTTCAAATTGATTAACGCTCTGAATAACTTGCAGCAAAAGTACTTTTTACCCAAAACTTCATTTTGAGACGATTGCTCACGAGGTATAAGAAAAATATTTCCAAGCCAAATTCGTGAGTGACACGTTTGACTTCCATTTTTACTCCCTCCTATCAGCACATAATTGGAATCCGTAATTCGGGTAACACGGTGAGATATATTGAAACGACAATAACTCTCTTGATTTCCAGTCAAAAAAGCAAATTTTATGTTCAAATTCAAGCTCAGAGTGTGTACTTTCTAAAACATTAAGGCCGCGTCTAAAAATTTCTAACCGTTCAAAAGTTAACTTCGAAACAATTACCGAAGATGTCGTTTCAATACATTTTCAAATGGATTAACGCTCGTGAATAACTTGCAGCCAAAGTAGCTTTAAACCAAAACTTCATTTCAAGATGTTTGATCCCGCGATATAAGAAAAATATTTCCTAGCCAAATTTGTGAGCAAAATGTTTGACTTCCATTTTTACTCCCTTCTATCGACACATAATTGGAATCCGTCAATCGGGAAACACGGTGAGACATTTTGAAATGACAATAACTCTCTTGATTTCCATAGGAAAAATACAAAATTTGTGTTCAAATTCAAGCTCAGAATATTTACTTTCTAAAACGTTCAGGCTGCGTCTAAAAATTCATAACCATTCAAAAGTTATCTCCAAAACGGTTACCGTAGATGAGTTTTCAGCACGTTTTCAAATCGATTAATGCTCTAGATAACTTGCAGCAATAGTATTTTTTACCCAAAACTTTATTTCGAGATGATTGATCCTGAGATATGAGAAAAATATTTCCAAGGCAAATTCGTGAGTGCCACGTTTGACTTCTATTTTTACTCCCTCCTATCGGCACATAATTGAAATCCGTAATTCGTGTAACATGGTGAGACATATTGAAACGACAATAATGCTCTTGATTTCCTGTCAAAAAATACAAATTTTTTGTTCAAATTCAAGCTCAGAATGTGTACTTTCTAAAACATTCAGGCCGCGTCTAAAAATTCCTAACTGTTCAAAACTTATCTTCGAGACGAGTACCGAAGATGAGTTTTCAATACATTTTCAAATCGATTAACGCTCATGAATAACTTGTAGCCAAAGTATTTTTCATCGAAAACTTCATTCCTAGATGATTGATCCCGCAATATAAGAAAAATATTTCCAAGCCAAATTCATGAGCGAAACGTTTGACTTCCAATTTTACTCCCTCCTATCAGCACATCATTGGAATCCGTCAATCGGGTAACACAGTGAGACATTTTGATACGAAAATAACTCTCTTCATTTCCATAGAAAAAATCCACAATTTGTGTTCAAATTCAAGCTCAGAATATTTACTTTCTAAAACGTTCGGGCCGCGTCTAAAAATTCCTAACCGTTCAAAAGTTATCTCCGAAACGGTTACCGAAGATGAGTTTTCAACACGTTTTCAAATCGATTAACGCTCTAAATAACTTGCAGCAAAAGTATATTTTACCCAAAAATTTATGTCGAGATGATTGATCCTGAGATATGAGAAAAATATATCCAAGCCAAATTCGTGAGTGGCACGTTTGACTTCTACTTTTACTCCCTCCTATCGGCACATAATTGGAATCCGTCATTCGGGTAACACGGTGAGACATTTTGAAATGACAACACTCACTTCATTTCCATTGAAAAAATACACAATTTGTGTTCAAATTCAAGCTCAGAATATTTACTTTCTAAAACATTCAGGCCGCGTCTAAAAATTCCTAACCGTTCAAAAGTTATCTCCAAAACGGTTACCGAAGATGAGTTTTCAACACGTTTTCAAATCGATTGACGCTCCAAATTACTTGCAGCAAAAGTATTTTTTACCCAAAACTTTATGTCGAGATGATTGATCCTGAGATATGAGAAAAATATTTCCAAGCCAAATTCGTGAGTGGCACGTTTGACTTTTATTTTTACTCCCTCCTATCGGCACATAATTGGAATCCGTAACTCGGGTAACACAGTGAGACATACTGAAACGACAATAACTCTCTTGATTTCCAGTCAAAAAATACAAATTCTATTTTCAAATTCAAGCTCAGAATGTTTATTTTCTAAGACATTCAGGCCGCGACTAAAAGTTCCTAACCATTCAAAAGTTATCTTTGAGACGATTACCAAAGATGAGTTTTCAATACATTTGAAATCTATTAACGCTCGTGAATAACTTGCAGCCAAAGTATTTTTTACACATGTCATGTCTTGTGTACCTTGTTTAACTTTGATGAACTTATTCATTGCACTTGACTAGTTGAAACTTTGTAGTGCATGTTGTGTCGGAAAGATGTGTATGGTTTTTAATCACTTTGTCTTAATCATGAAGTCATATGTTATTTGACTGTCGGACTTGATTCTTTTGAGAAAGGCATAAATAACCATCACACCACTGTTCACTAGCCAATCATGAACACCTTAGTGCATATCATAAGATTCTGTGCTCGAGAAAGTGTAGCACATGCACAAAAAGAACATAAGGTGTGGCCTCAAATTAAATTAAAACTGGTGTGTACTATTAGGCTTGATGCCAATTCACTTAATTCAAACCGGTGTGTACTATTATGCTGAATGCCATTTCATACAAATAAGAGGCAAAAATGCAAGAAACTTACATGATTGCAAGCTTTTGTTCTAGGAGATGTGGGAGTTATAGGATGTAACTCTTTAGGTGATAGTCTCTTTTAAATTCTATGTGATGAATTATGTAGACTTTGTGTTTGATTGTTATTCACATATCACCTCACATGTATCTCAAGTTTTTACTAGTATCACACACTACACAAGTTACTCTTTGCTAGACACTGTACATGCTAGTGTGTGTGTTTTTGGTATGACTAACCAAGTTTGAAAATATCTTGAGATTTGTGCACAACATTTTTGTTGCTTGAGAAAATTCAATGGGAGAATGATTGAAACTTGTTTTTGACATAATTTGGGTTTAAAAATTTTGGGTTTTTGAAAAAGCATTCCATCACATACTCATGCATTTTGCTTTCCTTGTTTAATGCTTTGAGGAGTTGTTTTTCAAAATTAGGTTTGTGTTTTTCAAAACTGGATTTTTTCTCAAAATTTAGTGAGTCTCTGCCCATTTCGATCGATCTAGTCTGTTTTTCGATCAATCGAAAAAGTGCTCTAGTTTGTTTCAAAATGACTGGCTCATTCGATCGATCGAATGTAATTTTTGATCGATCGAAAATCGTGGAGAAGCTTTTTAAAAAAGGATCAGATCTGACTTTTTCAAACACTATTCAAACTTTTTCAAACTTTTTCTTTCTCTCTCCAACAAGGCAAGCCAAATATTTCAGATTTTTGTCGTTTTCCTTCGAAGTTTTTGCAAAGTTTCTCTTTCCTCAAGTCGATAAGACTCTTTGGCCCTTCCTTTTGATTTTATTTTCATGTTTTCATGCATAAATTCATGCATTTAAGGGAGATTTTTGGACTTTGCATATTGGGATTTTCTATTGATTCAAGCCCTATTTTGTGCAATTGATCATTGGGTTTTTGTGGGGACACATCATAAACATGATTCTTGCTTGTTAATTTGATCAATTTTGAGTTTGGTGAAAAATTGAAAATTCTAGGGTTTGTTCTTGATTCGATTTGGGGCTTTTGTTAAATTGGGTAGAATTTGATGAAATTGGCTTGTTGTATTGATGAAATTAAGCATTATAATCTATGTGCTGTGTTTTGTAATGCTCAATTCATCAATGTGTTTAAAAATTTCAACAAGTGGTTTTCAATTTTTGGGGTTTTCTGATAAGAAATTCCCTGCTCAAGCCAATTTTGTCAAATTAATCTCAATTGAACTTAATTGCTTACTGCATTAGTACATGTATTATGGCATTGTATCTGTTCATGCATCATATAGATTTTTCGTTCTATTGTTTTTTGTGCTAACTTGCAGTCTGTCCTTGGTTTTGTTTTCTTGTGTTCTTTTGGTTTTTCTTTGTGTCTCTGTCCTTTCCTTAGCATCATGCCTAGGAAGACTAGAGCCCATAGGTCTATTCCCTCTTCTTCTTCATCCCCTCCTTCCTTTGACCGTGAGAGGTTTCTGAGTGAGAAAAACCAAGAGCTTTTTGAGAAACTTAACTTTAAGAGAAAGATTTGGGCTGAGCGTTCTATTCTGTTAGATGAGCTAGATCCTGCCATTAGGGAAAACTTTGAGCGTCAGGGCTGGTTAACCTTGTTGGACATTTCTGATCCTCCTCCACCTTCTGCCTTGATTAAAGAGTTCTTTTCGAACATCTTTATCTGCGTCTATGATTCTAACACTTTAGTAAAGAGTTGGATACGAGGCGTAGAGTACACCATTACTCCTCAGGTAGTGGCTGATGCTCTAGGGGTACCGTTGGTTAGGAATCCTATCTATCCATATGACGAGTCTCCCGAGCTGAGCGACGTTTTGTCTTACATCACTGGGACTTCTGTCCAGTGGGGTTCTGATCTTAGGATCACTTCTGCTGAGCTCTCCAGGTTGCACTATCTGTTCTTTAGGATAGCTTGTCATTTCATCTAGCCCATTTCTCATGTTCACACCATTCCTCTTGAGAGGTGTGTATTTTTGTACGCTCTGGTTTCTGATGCTCCTATTAGTTTTCCCCATCTCTTTCTTCGTTCTTTGAACGATGTTTATAAGAGTTCATCTACTTCTCATGCCCTTGTTCATCCTATTTTCATTCATAGGATTTTGCTCTATCTTGACCTTAGTGACTTCCCTTCCTCTGAGCCCGTTCATGTGATATCTCCCATAGATGCATCTTTTCTTAGACAGAGGGCCACTCATCTTCGAGCTGGTTCTAAACACCCTAGGTCTGAGCCGTCTAGTAGCGCACCTCCTCCTTCTTCTTCTATAGGTCTTGCTGGTGAGGATGTTCCTGATCCAGTTGGTGATGATGCTGCTACTGCTGATGTTCCTTCACCTCCTTCGACCGACTTTGATGTTCGTCATACTCTGGAGACTGTCAAAACCATTCAGGCGGCTCATGGTCACATTTTGGTGGACTTACTAGATGAGATTCATGCTCTCCGAGCCGATTTAGCGCGTCTTCATTCACCCTCACCACCTCCTTTTGATGGCGACTCATGATTGCTCTTTGGCATTCCGTCACAAAAAGGGGGAGTGGAGTTTTGTCTTGTAGAGGAGTTTTGTTGTTAGGGGGAGATTTTTTATTACTTTTTGAGAGCTTGTGGAGATTTTAGATTGTATCTAGGTGCTTCACTTTGTATATCATTCTTAGAGATATTCATGTTAGGGGGAGTAACATTGATTGATATACATGTTTTCTATTGATTCTTGTTGATTTGTGATTCACTGCTTATTGATTTATATTTATGAGTTGTTCATTCATATATGTCTTTATTTTGTGTTGTGTGAATCTTACAAGAATGTTATACCTGTTGTTTTACTCTTTTCTGTCACACATGCGTTTATGCGTTTGTTGAGTATTTTAGGAATATACAGGTTGATTCAACTAAGCTGCTGTCTACACTCGCAACCGATGGATGGTAGTTAGGCTGAATTTGAAGTTTATGAGCATTTCTTTGTAAAGGGCTTTTTACTTGTAAAACTTTGAGCTTTTAATTAGGGTTTTGTCACGGATTGCCAAATGGGGAGTTTGTTAGGTTCTAAGGTCTTAGGATTTTATGTATTTAGAACTCTAATTTGTAATGTTGGCAAACCATGATCAAAATAATGTATTTAGTCTTGTTTAGGCTTGCACAAAGTTGGTTTATTATTGTAAAGTTGGAATCGAGTGGCTGTAGAAGTACTTTGGACTTTCGGCTTGGCTCGATCGATCGAAGAATAGACTCGATCGATCGAAAATCGCACAGGTTGATTTTTCTGCAGAATTTCCAACTTAGCCCTAACTCATTAAACGTTTAGGGTTTTATGTTTTTACCCTAGGTATATAAGGTAAAACCCTAGCCACGTTTTTGCAGTTGCTCCAGTTGTATTGTTGCTCATACATTGCTGTTTTGTGTAAATCTCTTGTGAGATCTAGAGGAGCTTTCCTTTACACAAAGCTTAGGGTTTTCAAGTTAGAGATAATATCAATATCTTGATGATCAACTTGGTTGCTACCATTGAAGCTTAAAGAATATCAAGCGGGGGTGCTTGTAGCTGATTGGAGAATCAAAGAAAGAAGGAGTCCATGGATTCAGAGCTTACACGTGGTCGTGTTAGTAAGTTCTACTGGTGGGTAGCATTAGGAAGTCAAGCGGGGAGCTTGTAGTCCCTCTGTATGAATTTCGATTCTTTTGCATAGTGAATTCAGGTTTACCTTGAGGATAGCTAGGTCAAATCCTCCCCAGGTTTTTACCGTGTGGTTTCCTGGATCATCATATCTTGTGTTCATTTATTTTCCGCTGCTTTATATCTTGATATGATTATTTGATTGATTTAACCTAAAATTGCATAATTTGACTAAGTAACAACTTGGCTAATTAATATAGACTAACCAATCTGGTTGTGTTTTAAGGGGTCTAAAACCGTTCACTAACCGTTCAGAAGTTATCTTCAAGGCGATTACCAAAGATGAGTTTTCACTACATTTTCAAATCGATTAACGCTTGTAAATAACTTGCAGCCAAAGTCTTTTTCACCCAAAACTTCAATTCAAGATGATTGATCTCGCGATATAAGAAAAATATTTCCAAGCCAAATTTATGAGTGAAACGTTTGGCTTCCATTTTTACTCCCTCCTATCGGCACATAATTGGAATCCGTCAATCGGGTAACACGGTGAGACATTTTGAAACGACAATAACTCTCTTGATTTCCATTGAAAAAATACAAAATTTGCGTTCAAATTCAAGCTCAGAATATTTACTTTCTAAAACATTCAGGCCGCGTCTAAAAATTCCTAACCGTTCAGAAGTTATCTTCGAGACGATTACCGAAGATGAGTTTTCAATACATTTTCAAATCGATTAACGCTTGTGAATAACTTGCAGCCAAAGTATTTTTTACCCAAAACTTCATTTCCAGATGATTGATCCCGAGATATGAGAAAAATATTTCCAAGCCAAATTCGTGGGTGACACGTTTGACTTCTATTTTTACTCCCTCCTATTGGCACATAATTAGCATCCGTAATTCGGGTAACACGGTGAGGCAAATTGAAACGATAATAACTCTCTTGATTTCTAGTCGAACAATATAATTTTGTTTTCAAATTCAAGCTCAGAATGTGTAATTATAAAACATTGAGGCCGTGACTAAAAGTTCCCAACTATTCAAAAGTTATGTTTGAGACGATTACCGAAGATGAGTTTTCAATACATTTTCAAATCGATTAACGCTCGGGAATAAGTTGCAGCCGAAGTATTTTTTTCCCAAAACTTCATTTCGAGATGATTGATCCCGATATATGAGAAAAATATTTCCATGCAAAATTCGCGAGGGGCACGTTTGACTTCTATTTTTACTCCCTCCTATCGGCACATAACTGGAATCCGTAATTCGGGTAACACGGTGAGACATATTGAAACGACAACAACTCTGTTGCTTTCCTGCCAAAAAATACAAATTTTGTGTTCAAATTCAAGCTCTGAATATTTACTTTCTAAAACATTCAGGCCGCATTTAAAAATTCCTAGCCGTTCAGAAGTTATCTTAGAGACGATTACCGAAGATGAGTTTTCAATACATTTTCAAATCGATTAACGCTCGTGAATAACTTGCAGCCAAAGCATTTTTTACCCAAAACTTCATTTGGAGATAATTGTGAAAGTTTTGCGGAAGCAATATAGAACAAAAGTAAATCATATTTTCATTTAAAGATCGTTGTACTATACAACCATGGATTCTAAATAGAACAAAATTGCGTACCTCTCTTAGCAACCCAAGCGTGTTGCCTCCCAAGGTATTCACGTCTCTCTCTCTGTTTCTTTTGAGTTTTCAGAAGACTGCAGTATCACACAGTAGTTCTGATGGCCAACCCCTAAATATGATATTATAAAATCTTATTTTATAGTAGACTTCTAAAACCCTAGAGAGAGATTGGACGTGGGATCCTTAGGGATCTTAATCTTCAGCCGTAGGATTTTATCAATAACTTTTTTGAACTTTATTGACTTTTCTTGAAACTCTTTCCAAAAATATTCCTTAATTTTCTCAATCATATTAAGAAAATATTTGAACTTCTACAAATTGCAATAATGTCCATCAACACATTGCAATTGACCCCTGAAGATTAGAGAAATACAAATAAGGTCCCATTACTTACAATTTTATATCTATGTCCTTCCACCATACTATATTCTCACAAGCCACTAGGACTTGATTAATATCACTGTCATGTCCCTAGCTTATGTAACCCTTAATTTCTTGATTTCATAACTTCAATTGGACTCCAAAATATCTTTAAAAACTCTTTAAATGTATATATACAATATCATATATATGAAAAACATTTTTGAAAAATGTAACCGGCTGGTTTTGTTTTGAGTCCAACTTCAATATGAAAATCACCTGAATATACTATCTTCTTTAGAGACTGGTGGATTCACTGTTGAGCATTTATATATTTTACTCATTACACACATAACCCAACGTGTCTGTATATAGCCTTTAAAAAATCAGCATCACCAATTGACATTGTCAAAGTTATGTGCATAATAAATAAATATACACAAACCCCTCATGTTTAAGGACAATAGAAAATTTGTGATAGGACAACCTTTTAATTAACAGTGATCGCTCCATAAGGTGTCCTTGATCGGATCCAATTCAGTGTATGTACTTGTTACATTACACCCACTTGTCTGCTTAAAGTCACTACCTCAATGATGGAGTAAATCATCCTATCATATAGCAGCACAACAAGTGTAGGCTTTAGTGGTAATATTCAATTAATATCCATAGCCTATAATAATTTAATAATCTATGAAAAATCATTACTCCCTGTCTTTGGTTCCTTAACCATTAACACGATTTTTCTACAGAGGTGACATCACATGCCACATTTAAAAAATGAATTATACCTATAAAATAATGAATATGAAAATAAATTTTTATTATCAAATAAAAAATGCATAATATTGTTTTTGAGGGCAAATAATTCTAACAGTCTCCCACTTGCACTCAAAACCAATCATACATGTATTTAACACCCATTGCTTCTAAATGTTTCTCAAACACCTTTTGAGGCAATGCTTTTATGAGTGGATCTGCAACATTATTGGCAGAGGCAATCTTTGTTATTGCTACATCACCTCTCTGTATAATATCATGTATCAAGTGATATTTACGTGCAATATGTTTTGTTCTTTGATGAGCCCTTGGTTCTATTGCATTTGCAACAGCCCCACTATTGTCACAATAGATAGTAATGGGTGACTTAATAGAAGGAACAACTTCAAGTTCTTTAATGAACTTGCGAATCCACACAGCTTCCTTTGCAGCTTCACTTACAGCTATATACTCTGCTTCTGTAGTAGAATCTGCAGTAGTATCTTACTTGCAACTTCTCCAACTTATTGCTCCCTTGCCAAGAGTGAACACAAATCCAGAAATTGATTTTCTATCATCAATATCAGATTGAAAATCTGAATCTGTATACCCTTGGACAGTTAAATCCTCACCACCAAACACCAAGAAATAATGTTTGGTCCTATTTAAATATTTGAGGATATGTTTCACTGCTGTCCAATGCTCAAAACCTGGATTAGACTGATATCTACTCACAATGCTCACTGCATAACAAATGTCTGGCCTAGTGCAAAGCATTGCGTACATGAGACTTCCTACAGCCGAAGCATAAGGACAATTTCTCATTTTCTCTCTCTTCTTGTGTTTTAGGACACATTTGATTAGAGAGATGAACTCCATGTCTAAAAGGTGAAAACCCTTTCTTGGAATCTTGCATGCTAAACCTAGCCAATATCTTGTCAATGTAATTGACTTGTGAAAGTCCCAATAACCTTTTCTTTCGGTCTCTAAACAATTTGATTCCGAGTATATAGGACGCTTTACCAAGATCTTTCATTGCAAAGTGACTAGATAACCACACTTTAATAGATGACATTGCTCCTACATCATTGCCAATGAGTAGTATGTCATCTACATAAAGGACTAAAAATGTAATAGTGCTCCCACTAACCTTTTTGTAAACACAAGGTTCATCCATATTTTGTGAGAAGCCAAACGATTTGATTGCCTCATCAAAACGGATGTTCCAACTGCGTGATGCTTGCTTTAGGCCGTATATAGATCTCATCAACTTGCACACTTTTGATTCTTGACCATGAGATATGAAACCTTCTAGCTGGTCCATAAAAATTTCTTCTCGAATGTGTCCATTCAAGAAAGCTATTTTAACATCCATTTGCCATATCTCATAATCATAATGTGCAGCAATTGACAATAGAATCCTTATGGACTTTAGCATGGCTACTGGCGAAAAGGTTTCCTCATAATCCATTCCAGCCTTTTGATTATACCCTTTTGCCACTAGCCTAGCTTTATAGGTCTCCACCTTACCACTAGGTCCTATCTTCCTTTTGTAGACCCATTTACAACCAATAGGCTTAATACCTTCTGGTTTGTCTACTAAGGTCCAGACCTGGTTGGTATACATTGAGTCCATCTCTGATTCCATGGCCCTTTTCCAATTCTCAACGTCCTTATCAGTCATTGCTTCTTGATAAGTAAAAGGATCATTATCAGGCTCCTCTGACTCCATTAGATAAATCTCATTTAACAAAGTGAGTCTAACTGGAGGCCTGATAGTCCTTTTACTACATCGAGTCTCTTGTCTTTTGCTTGGTTCAGTAGGCACTATTGCTTGCTCTTCATTATTCTTATTCAACTCAGCCATTGGGTTATCAGTTAGTTCATCAAGAGAAACTTTTGCTCTACTTTCATTTAAGCTATAATCTTCCTCAGGAAAAATAGCATTCCTGCTCACAAAAACCTTTTGCTCACTAGGATTGTAAAAATAGAAACCCGTAGACATTTTGGGATAGCCAATAAATAAACATCTATCACTCCTTAGTCCTAGCTTATCCATATTAGACTTTCTAACATGTTCTGGACAACCCCATATCTTTAAGTGATTTAGACTTGGTGTCTTACCAGTCCATAACTCATATGGGGTACTAGGAACTGATTTGGTAGGGACTCTATTTAATAAATAAACAGCAGTCTCCAAAGCATAACCCCAAAATGAAATTGGCAACTCTGACATGCTCATCATAGAACGAACCATATCTAATAAGGTTCTATTTCTTCTTTCAGCTACACCATTATGTTGAGGTGTGGCAGGGGGAGTCAATTGAGAAATAATCCCATTTTCTTTTAGATATTCCTTAAATTGATCCAAGAGGTATTTTCCTCCTCTATTAGAGCGAAGAACTTTTATGCATTTTCCAACCTGTTTCTCAACCTCATTACGAAATTCTTTGAACTTTTCAAAGGATTCAAATTTATGTTTCATTAGGTACAAATAACCATACCTAGAATAATCATCAATAAAAGTAATGAAGTAATAGAAACCACCTCTTGACATGTGATTCATAGGACCACAAACATCAGTATGTATTAATCCTAATACATCAGTGGCTCTAGCTCCTTTTCCTGTAAAGGGACTTTTGGTCATTTTCCCTTGTAAGCAAGGCTCACAAATTGGATAAGGCTCTACCTTCAAAAGGTTCAATGGCCCATCCTTTACCAATCTATTGATCCGGTCAATATTGATATGACCAAGCCTTAAGTGCCACAAATAGGTAGGATTAACATCTCTTTTTCTTTTAAGAGATAACACACTGGCAGTAATATCATTTTCAACACAATTAATAGAATTATCAACAGAACTCAAAAAATAAAGACCATCTTGTAAAATGCCAGAAGTTACAAATTTATTATTAAACTTAACAAGAAGTTTAGAAGTAAAAACTGAAATTAAATTTCTTCGCACTTCTGGCACATATAAGCAATCCTCTAAGACAAGAGTTCTACTAGAAGATAATTCTAAATAAAAGGTTCCAATGGTAGTGGCTGCAACAGTTGCACCAGTCCCCATCTTTAGGATCACCTCCCTTTCATTTAGCCTTCGGGTTTCCTTGAACCCCTGCAACATATTGCAAATGTGTGAGATTGTACCAAAATCTACACACCAAGAATCAAATGGACCATCCATTAAATTTGTTTCAATAACGAGCAAATTAGGCATACCTTCTGCAGGTTTGTCATTCTTCAGAGAAGCCAAATAATGGCGACAGTTTCTCTTCCAATGACCAGGCTTACCGCAATGGAAACAATTTCCTTTTGCTTTCTTTTTCTTAGTGTCCTTGTTCACTTTGTCACCTTGAGCCTTATTAAATGACTGAGACCCTTTTCTCTTAAAGTTCTTACCCTTAGGCTTCAACTTAAGAGAAGAATCAGATTTTTCAGCCAACATTACAGTAGGCTTTTCTTTCTTGATGAGATCCTCAGCTGCTTTCAACATATTGAGCAGCTCTGACAATGTCACTACCATCTTATTCATGTTATAGTTAATGATAAACTGATTAAAAGAATCAGGTAAAGATGCTAGGATCACATCAACTTGGGTCTCACTATCAATTTCTGCACCAAGCATATCCAGTTCGTTGATGAAAGAAATCATCTTCAGGACATGTTCCCGAACTGGAGTTCCTTCCACCATTTTGGTGGACATGAGATTTTTCATAGCAGTTTGTCGTGCACTTCTGCTTTGTTCTCCAAACATCTCTTTGAGGTGCAGCATCATATCTTGTGCTGTAACTAGGCCTTGGCATTGTTCTTGCAACACATTGATCATAGAGGCCAATATGTAGCATTTAGCCATTTCATTAGCCTCATGCCACTTATTAAATGCATCTCTTTGTGCCTCAGTGGCATCAGCTAAAGCAAGTTCTGGTGCCTCAGTATTAAGGACATAAGCTATCTTATCAGCAGTGAGAACAATGATTAGGTTCCTTTTCCAATCTACATAGTTTGGTCCAAACAAGCGATTTTCATCCAAAATCTTAGCTAAGGGATTAAAATTGGTCATAATGAATCTGCAAAATAATATAAAATAATATTTTCACATACATATATCCATCATATTCAAGTTTTTGAATAACTAATGGTACCTCCCACAAGAACAAAATATCATAGATTCCCAGAACAGAATATAACAATTATATTCATAAATAGTTCGAAGTGAGCATCGGGAACCCTTACCTCGCATGCTCCAATAATTTCTTTTGAAATATATTGTGCACACCATATAAAGGCAAATAGATACTATTCATCATAATTTCATCTCATGTTTCTAATTTTATTTAATTTATCTATGACTCCTGATTTACTTTTGGCCTCCAAATCAAACATGTTTTACACTATTTTAGTGGTCATGTTTATTTGGATAAGTGCAAACCATTATCTGAGTGTGATATATGTACTAGTATGATTATGTTGCTATTTTAGCCACACTCTCACCAGTCATACACACAACTGTCTTCCCAAGAAGTAAACAAGAGGAACTACCAAACCAAAATCAAGTCTATCCTTTTGGCTTCAACAAAATTTTCATTTAATAGAGCCTTTATTCACCGACAATGGAGGGCCATAGGAATTATTTTATAAAATAATCCTATTTAGCACTTAATATATATCAATACTGGGATTATTTAAATATTATTCTTTTATGTATCTAATACAACTCCCACTAATTGGGATTCAAAACTTCAATTCGGCAACACTCAAGATTTTACCAATATATATCAATATGGTTACACAGATAAGCACATATACATGTATATTGGTTCATAATAGACAATCTATAAAAGACAATCTATAAAGCATAAAAGACAATCTATAAAGTATACACAGGAAACCGTAATGGACAATCCATAAAGCAATCCATAAAGCAATAGTCACAAAACCATAACAGACAACCCATAAAGCAATAGTAGCGCTACTGCGCCCAACTCAAGATTATATCAATATGCCACTTCTCCGAATATCAATTATAGCACATATATCAATATGCCACTTCTCAGAATAAAAACAATTAACATATCATATATGTATCAATCACGGCATATAGGAAAAATCTCGGCAAACATACTTATATTAAATAACAATTTAAAATCCATGATTAGTTGTGGTTTGCTCTGATACCACTGAAAGTTTTGCGAAAGCAATATAGAACAAAAATAAATCATATTTTCATTTAAAGATCGTTGTACCACACAACCATGGATTCTAAATAGAACAAAATTGCGTACCTCTCTTAGCAACCCAAGCGTGTTGCCTCCTAAGGTATTCACGTCTCTCTCTCTATTTCTTTTGAGTTTTCAAAAGACTGCAGTATCACACAGTAGTTCTGATGGCCAACCCCTAAATATGATATTATAAAATCTTATTTTATAGTAGACTTCTAAAACCCTAGAGAGAGATTGGACGTGGGATCCTTAGGGATCCTAATCTTCAGCCATAGGATTTTATCAATAACTTTTTTGAACGTTATTGACTTTTCTTGAAACTCTTTCCAAAAATATTCCTTAATTTTCTCAATCATATCAAGAAAATATTTGAACTTCTACAAATTGCAATAATGTCCATCAACACATTGCAATTGACCCCTGAAGATTAGAGAATTACAAATGAGGTCCCATTACTTACAATTTTATATCTATGTCCTTCCACCATACTATATTCCCACAAGCCACTAGGACTGGATTAATATCACTGTCATGTCCCTAGCTTATGTAACCCTTAATTTCTTGATCTCATAATTTCTATTGGACTCCAAAATATCTTGAAAAACTCTTTAAATGTATATATACAATATCATATATATGAAAAACATTTTCAAAAAATGTCACTGGCCGGTTTTGTTTTAAGTCCAACTTCAATATGGAAATCAACTGAATATACTATCTTCTTTAGAGACTGGTGGATTCATTGTTGAGCATTTATATATTTTACTCATTACACACATAACCCAACATGTTTGTATATAGCCTTTAAAAAATCAGCATCACCAATTGACATGGTCAAAGTTATGTGCTTAATAAATAAATATACACAAACCCCTCATGTTTAAGGACAATAGAAAATTTGAAATAGGACAACCTTTTAATTAACAGTGATCGCTCCATAAGGTGTCCTTAATCGGATCCAATTCAATGTATGTACTTGTTACATTACACCCACTCGTCTGTTAAAAGTCACTACCTCAATGATGGAGTAAATCATCCTATCATATAGCAGCACAACAAGTGTAGGCTTTAGTGGTAATATTCAATTAATATCCACAGCCTAGAACAATTTAATAATATATGAAAAATCATTACTCCCTGTCTTTGGTTCCTTAACCATTAACATGATTTTTCTACAGAGGTGACATCACATGCCACATTTAAAAATGAATTATACCTATAAAATAATGAATGTGAAAATAAATTTTTTTTATCAAATAAAAAATGCATAATATTGTTTTTGAGGGCAAATAATTCTAACAAATTGATCCCGCGATACAAGAAAAATATTTCCAAGCCAAATTTATGAGCGAAACGTTTGACTTCCACATTTACTCCCTCCTATCGGCACATAATTGGAATCCGTCATTCGGGCAAAACGGTGAGACATTTTGAAACAACAATAACTCGCTTGATTTCCATTGAAAAAATACAAAATTTATGTTCAAATTCAAGCTCAGAATATTTACTTTCAAAAACATTCAGGCCGCGCCGAAAAATTCCTAACCGTTCAAAAGTTATCATCGAGACGATTACAGAAGATGAGTTTTCAATCAATTTTCAAATCGATAAACGCTTATGAATTACTTGCAGCCAAAGTATTTTTTACCCAAAACTTCATTTCGAGATGATTGATCCCGCGATATGAGAAAAATATTTCAAAGCCAAATTCGTGAGCGAAACGTTTGGCTTCCATTTTTACTCCCTCCTATCGGCACATAATTGGAATCCGTCAATCGGGTAACACGGTGAGACATTTTGAAACGACAATAACTCTCTTGATTTACATAGAAAAAATACAAAATTTGTGTTCAAATTCAAGCTCAGAATATTTACTTTCTAAAACATTCAGGCCGCGTCTAAAAATTCCTAACCGTTCAAAAGTTAACTCCAAAACGGTTAAAGAAGATGAGTTTTCAACATGTTTTCGAATTGATTAATGCTCTGAATAACTGCAGCAAAAGTATTTTTGACCCAAAACTTTATTTCCAGGTGATTGATCCCGAGAAATGAGAAAAATATTTCCAAGCCAAATTCGTGAGTGACACGTTTGACTTCTATTTTTACTCCCTCCTATCGGCACATAATTGGAATCCATAATTCGGGTAACACGGTGAGACATATTGAAACGACAAAAAC
Organism: Quercus cerris; assembly: GCA_963669245.1. NCBI lineage: Eukaryota > Viridiplantae > Streptophyta > Magnoliopsida > Fagales > Fagaceae > Quercus > Quercus cerris. Next base: position 81,697,808 of record OY770008.1, read on the forward strand.
TCTCTTGATTTCGAGTTAAAAAATACAAATTTTGTTTTCAAATTCAAGCTCAGAATGTGTACTTTCTAAAACATTCAGGCTGCAACTAAAAGTTCCTAACCATTCAAAAGTTATCTTCGTGATGATTACCAAAGATGAGTTTTCTATACATTTTCAAATCGATTAACGCTCATGAATAACTTGCAGCCAAAGTAATTTTTACCCAAAACTTCATTTTGAGATGAATGATCCCGAGATATGAGAAAAATATTTTCAAGCAAAATTCGTGAGTGGCACGTTTGACTTCTATTTTTACACCCCCCTATCGGCACAAAAATGGAATCCGTAATTCGAGTAACACGGTGAGACATTTTAAATGACAATAACTCTCTTGATTTCTGTTGAAAAAATACAAAATTTGTGTTCAAATTCTGGCTCAGAATGTGTACTTTCTAAAACATTCAGGTCGCGTCTAAAAATTCCTAACCGTTCAAAAGTTATCTTCGAAACGGTTACCGAAGATAAGTTCTCAACACATTTTCAAATCGATTAACGCTCTGAAAAACCTGTAGCGAAAGTATTTTTTGCCCAAAATTTCATTTCGAGATGATTGATCCTGCGATATAAGAAAAATGTTTCCAAGGCAAAGCGAAACGTTTGGCTTCCATTTTTACTCCCTCCTATCAGCACATAATTGGAATCCGTAATTCGGGTAACACGGTTTAACATTTTAAATGATGATAACTCTATTGATTTCTGTTGAAAAAAATACAAAATTTGTGTTCAAATTATGGCTCAGAATGTGTACTTTCTAAAACATTTAGGCCACGTCTAAAAATTCCTAACCGTTCAAAAGTTATCTTCGAAACGGTTACCGAAGATGAGTTCTCAACATATTTTCAAATCGATTAACGCTCTGAATAACTTGCAGCGAAAGTATTTTTTACCCAAAACTTCATTTCGAGATGATTGATCCCGCAATATAAGAAAAATATATCCAAGGCAAATTCGTGAGCGTAACGTTTGGCTTCCATTTTTACACCCTCCTATCGGCACATAATTGGAATCCGCAATTCGGGTAACACGGTTAGACATATTGAAATGACAATAACTCTCTTGATTTCCTTTGGAAAAATACAAATTTTGAGTTCAAATTCAAGCATAGAATGTCTACTTTCTAAAACATTCAGGCCGCATCTAAAACTTCCAAACTGTTCAAAAGTTATCTTCGAAACGGTTACCGAAGATGAGTTTTCATCACATTTTCAAATCGATTAACGCTCTGAATAACTTGCAGCAAAAGTATTTTTTACCCAAAACTTCATTTCAAGATGATTGATCCCGCGATATAAGAAAATTATTTCCAAACCAAATTTGGGAGTGAAACGTTTGACTTACATTTTTACTCTCTCCTATCAGAACATAATTGGAATCCGTAATTCGGGTAACAAGGAGAGACATTTCAAAACGACAATAACTCTCTTGATTTCCATTGAAAAAATACAAATTTTGTGTTCAAATTCAAGCTCAGAATGCGTACTTTCTAGACCATTCATGCCGCGGCTAAAAATTCCTAACCATTCAAAAGTTATCTTCGAAACGGTTACCGAAGACGAGTTTTCAACACATTTCCAAATCGATTGACACTATGAATAACTTGCAGCGAAATTATTTTTTACCAATACTTCATTTCGAGATGATTGATCCCGAGATATATGAAAAATATTTCCAAGCCAAATTCGTGAGCGAAACGTTTGACTTCCATTTTTACTTCCCCCCATCGGCACATAATTGGAATCCGTAATTTGGGTAACATGGTGAGACATTTTAAATGACAATAACACTATTGATTTCCGTTGAAAAAATACAAAATTTGTGTTCAAATTCTAGCTCAGAATGTGTATTTTCTAAAATATTCAGGCCGCGTCTAAAAATTCCTAACTATTCAAAAGTTATCTTCGAAACGGTTACTGAAGATGAGTTTTCATCACATTTTCAAATCGATTAACGCTCTGAATAACTTGCAGTGAAAGTATTTTTTACCCAAAACTTCATTTCGAGATGATTGATCACACAATATAAGAAAAATATTTCCAAGGCAAATTTGTGAGAGAAACGTTTGACTTCCATTTTTACTCCCCCCCATCGGCACATAATTGGAATCCGTAATTCGGGTAACACAGTGACACATTTTAAACGACAATAACTCTCTTGATTTCCATTGAAAAAATACAAAATTTATGTTCAAATTCTAGCTTAGAATGTGTACTTTCTAAAATATTCAGGCCACGTCTAAAAATTCCTAACCGTTCAAACGTTATCTTCGAAACGGTTACCGAAGATGAGTTTTCAATATATTTTCAAATAGATTAACGCTCGTGAATAACTTCCAGCGAAAGTATTTTCTACCTAAAACATCAATTCGAGATGATTGATCCCGCGATATAGTAAAATTATTTCCAAGCCAAATTTGTGAGCGAAACGTTTGACTTCCATTTTTACTTCCTCCTATCGGAACATAATTGGAATCCAAAATTCTAGTAACAAGGAGAGACATTTTGAAATGACAATAACTCTCTTGATTTTTGTTGAAAAAATACAAATTTTGGGTTCAAATTCAAGCTCAGAATGTGTACTTTCTAAACCATTCATGCCGCGTCTAAAAATTCCTAACCGTTCAAAAGTTATCTTCGAAACGGTTACCGAAGAAGAGTGTTCAACACATTTCTAAATTGATTAACGCACCGAATAACTGGCAGCGAAATTATTTTTTACCAAAACTTCATTTCGAGATGATTGATCCCAAGATCTAAGAAAAATATTTCCAAGACAAATTCATGAGCGAAACGTTTGACTTCGATTTTTACTCCCTTCTATCGGAACATAATTGGAATCCGCAATTCGGGTAACACGGTGAGACATATTGAAATGACAATAGCTCTTTTGATTTCCATTGGAAAAATACAAATTTTGAGTTCAAATTCAAGCTCAGAATGTGTACTTTCTAAACCATTCATGCCGTGTTTAAAAATTCCGAACTGTTCGAAAGTTATCTTCGAAACGCTTACCGAAGATGAGTTTTCAACACATTTGCAAATTGATTGACGCTCCGAATAACTTGCAGCAAAATTATATTTTACCAATACTTCATTTCGAGATGATTGATCCCGAGATATGTGAAAAATATTTCCAAGCCAATTCGTGAGCGAAACGTTTGACTTCCATTTTTACTCCCCCCTATCGGCACATAATTAAAATCTGTAATTCGGGTAACACGGTGAGACATTTTAAACGACAATAACTCTCTTGATTTCCATTGAAAAAATACAAAATTTGTGTTCAAATTCTAGCTCAGAATGTGTACTTTCTAAAATATTCAGGCCGCGTCCAAAAATTCCTAACCGTTCAAAAGTTATCTTCGAAACGGTTACCAAAGATGAGTTTTCATCACATTTTCAAATCGATTAACGCTCTGAATAACTTGCAGCGAAAGTATTTTTTACCCAAAGTTTCATTTCGAGATGATTGATCACGCGATATAAGAAAAATATTTCCAAAGCAAATTCGTGAGAGAAACGTTTGACTTCCATTTTTACTCCTTCCTATCAGCACATAATTGGAATCCGCAATTTGGGTAACATGGTGAGACATATTGAAACGACAATGACTCTCATGATTTGCATTGGAAAAATACAAATTTTCAGTTCAACCCAAGCTCAGAATGTCTACTTTCTAACACATTCAGGCCACGTCTAAAAATTCCTAACCGTTCCAAAGTTATCTTCGAAACGATTATCGAAGATGAGTTTTCAATATATTTTCAAATAGATTAATGCACGTGAATAACTTGCCGCAAAAGTATTTTTTACCCAAATAGATTAGTGAGTTTTCAAATATGAAAATTATTTCCAAACCAAATTTGTGAGCGAAACGTTTGACTTTCATTTTTACTCCCTCCTATCGGAACATAATTGGAATCCGTAATTCGGGTAACAAGGAGAGACATTTTGAAACGACAATAACTCTCTTGATTTCCATTGAAAAAATACAAATTTTGAGTTCAAGTTCAAGCTCAAAATGCGTACTTTCTAAACCATTCATGCCGCGTCTAAAAATTCCTAACCGTTCAAAAGTTATCTTCGAAACGGTTACCGAAGACGAGTTTTCAACATAATTTCCAAATCGATTGACGCTCCGAATAACTTGCTACGAAATTATTTTTTACCAATACTTCATTTCGAGATGATTGATCCTGAGATATATGAAAAATATTTCCAAGCCAAATTTTTGAGCGAAACGTTTGACTTCCATTTTTACTCCCCCTATCAGCACAAAATTGGAATCCGTAATTCAGGTAACACGGTGAGACATTTTGAACGACAATAACTCTCTTGATTTCCATTGAAAAAATACAAAATTTGTGTTCAAATTCTAGCTCAGAGTGTGTACTTTCTAAAATATTCAGGCTGTGTCTAAAAATTCCAAACCGTTCAAAAGTTATCTTCGAAACGGTTACCGAAGTTGAGTTTTAAATATATTTTCAAATAGATTAACGCTCGTGAATAACTTGCAACGAAAGTATTTTTTACCCAAATCTTCGTTTCGAGATGACTGATCCCACAATATAAGAAAATTAATTCCGAGCCAAATTTGTGAGCGAAACGTTTGACTTCCATTTTTACTCCCTCCTATCAGAACATAATTGGAATCCGTAATTCGGGTAGAAAGGAGAGACATTTCGATACGACATTAACTCTCTCGATTTCCATTCAAAAAAATCCCAATTTTAAGTTCAAATTCAAGCTCAGAATGTATAATTTCTAAACCATTCATGCCGTGTTGAAAAATTCCTAACCGTTCAAAAGTTATCTTCGAAACGGTTACCGAAGGCGAGTTTTCTACACATTTCCAAATCGATTGACGCTCCGAATAACTTGCAGCGAAATTATTTTTTACCAAAACTTCATTTTGAGATGATTGATCTCGAGATATAAGAAAAATATTTCCAAGACAAATTCGTGAGCGAAACGTTTGACTTCCATTTTTACTCCCTCCTATCGGCACATAATTGGAATCTGTAATTCGGGTAACAAGGTGAGACATTTTCAACGACAATAACTCTCTTGATTTCTGTTGATAAAATACAAAATTTGTGTTCAAATTCTAGCTCAGAATGTGTATTTTCTAAAACATTCAGGTTGCGTCTAAAATTTCCTAACCGTTCAAAAGTTATCTTTGAAATGGTTACCGAAGATGAGTCCTGAACACATTTTCAAATCGAATAACGCTCTGAATAACTTGTAGCGAAAGTATTTTTTACCGAAAACTTCATTTCGAGATGATTGATCCCACGATATAAGAAAAATATTTCCAAGGTAAATTCGTGAGGGAAACGTTTGCCTTTCATTTTTACTCCCTCTTATCGGCACATAATTGGAGACCGCAATTCGGCTAACACGGTGACACATATTGAAACGACAATAACTCTCTTGATTTCCATTGGAAAAATACAAATTTTGAGTTCAAATTCAAGCTCAGAATGTCTACTTTCTAAAACATTCTGGCCGCGTCTAAAACTTCGGAACCGTTCAAAAGTTATCTTCGAAACGGTTACTGACGATGAGTTTTCAATATATTTTCAAATAGATTAACGCTCGTGAATAACTTGCAGCGAAAGTATTTTCTACCCAAAACATCAATTCGAGATGATTGATCCCGCGATATTAGAAAATTATTTCCAAGCCAAATTTGTGAGTGAAACGTTTCACTTCCATTTTTACTCCCTCCTATCGGCACATAATTGGAATCCCCAATTCAGCTAACACGGTGACACATATTGAAACGACAGTAACTCTCTTGATTTCCATTGGAAAAATACAAATTTTAAGTTCAAATTCAAGCTCTGAATGTCTACTTTCTAAAACATTTAGGCCGCGTCCAAAACTTCGGAACCGTTAAAAGTTATCTTCGAAACGGTTACAGAAGATGAGTTTTCAATATATTTTCAAATAGATTAAGGCTCGTGAATAACTTGCAGCGAAAGTATTTTCTACCCAAAACATCAATTCGAGATGATTGATCCCGCGATATTAGAAAATTATTTCCAAGCCAAATTTGTGAGCGAAACGTTTGACTTCCATTTTTACTTCCTACTATCAGAACATAATTGGAATCCGTAATTCGGGTAACAAGGAGAGACATTTTAAAACGAAAATAACTCTCTTGATTTCCAGTTAAAAAATACAAATTTTGGGTTCAAATTCAAGCTCAGAATGTGTACTTCCTAAACCGTTCAGGCCGCGTCTAAAAATTCCTAACCATTCAAAACTTATCGTTGTAACGGTTACCGAAGACGAGTTTCCAACACATTTCCAAATCGATTCACGAACCGTATAACTTGCAGCGAAATTATTTTTTACCAAAACTTCATTTCGAGATGATTGATCCCAAGATATAAGAAAAATATTTCCAAGCCAAATTCATGAGCGAAAGGTTTGACTTCCATTTTTACTCCCTCCTATCGGAACATAATTGGAATCCGCAATTCGGGTAACACGGTGAGACATTTTGAACGACAATAACTCTCTTGATTTCCGTTGAAAAAATACAAAATTTGTGTTCAAATTCTAGCTCAGAGTGTGTACTTTCTAAAATATTCAGGCCGCATCTAAAAATTTCAAACTGTTCAAAAGTTATCTTCGAAACTGTTACCGAAGATGAGTTTTCAATATATTTTCAAATAGATTAATGCTCGTGAATAACTTGCAACGAAAAGACTTCCATTTTTACTCCCTCCTATCGAAACATAATTGGAATCCGCAATTCGAGTAACACGGTGAGACATATTGAAACGACAATAACTCTCTTGATTTCCATTGGTAATATAAAAATTTTGAGTTCAAATTCAAGCTCAGAATGTATACTTTCTAAAACATTCAGGCCACGTCTAAAAACTCAAAACCGCTCAAAAGTTATGTTCGAAACAGTTACCGAAGATGAGTTTTCAGTATATTTTCAAATAGATTAACGCTCTTGAATAACTTGCCGCGAAAGTATTTTTTACCCAGAACTTCATTTCAAGGTGATTGATCCGTGATATAAGAAAATTATTGCCAAGCCGTATTTGTGACCGAAACGTTTGACTTCCATTTTTACTCCCTCCTATCAGAACATATTTGGAATCCGTAATTCGGGTAACAAGGAGAGACATTTCGAAACGACAATAACTCTCCTGACTTAGGTTGAAAAAATACAAAATTTGAGTTCAAATTAAAGCTCAGAATGTGTACTTTCTAAACCATTCATGCCGCGTCTAAAAATTCCTAAGCGTTCAAAAGTTATCTTCGAAACGGTTACTGAAGACGAGTTTTCAACACGTTTCCAAATCGATTGACGCACCGAATAACTTGCTGCGAAATTATTTTTTACCAAAACTTCATTTCGAGATGATTGATCACAAGATATAAGAAAAATATTTCCAAGCCAAATTCGTGAGCAAAAAGTTAGACTTCCATTTTTACTTCCCCCCCTCCCCCATCGGCACATAATTGGAATCCGTAATTTGGGTAACACGGTGAGACATATTGAAACGACAATAACTCTCCTTGATTTCCATTGGAAAAATACAAATTTTGAGTTCAAATTGAAGCACAGAATGTGTACTTATAAAACATTCAGGGCGCATCTAAAAATTCCCAACCGTTCAAAAGTTATCTTCGAAACGGTTACCGAAGATGAGTTTTCAACACATTTTCAAATCGATTAACGCTCTGAATAACTTGCAGCGAAAGTATTTTTTACCCAAAACTTCATTTAGAGCTGATTAATCCCGCGATATAAGAAATATATTTCCATGCCAAACTTGTGAGCAAAACGTTTGAGTTCCATTTTTACTCCCTCCTATCGGTACATAATTGGAATCCGTAATTCGGGTAACAAGGAGAGACATTTCGAAAGGACAATAACTCTATTGGTTTCCTTTGAAAAAATACAAATTTTGTGTTCAAATTCAAGCTCAGAATGTGTCCTTTCTAAACCATTCATGCCGAGTCAAAAAATTCCTAACCGTTCAAAAGTTATCTTCAAAACGGTTACCGAGGACGAGTTTTCAACACATTCCAAATCGATTGAGGCACCGAATAACTTGTAGCGAAATTATTTTTTACCAAAAATTCATTTTGAGATGATTGATCGCAAGATATAAGAAAAATATTTCCCAGTCAAATTCATGAGCGAAACATTTGACTTCCATTTTTACTCACCCCCCATCGGCACATAATTGGAATCCGTAATTCGGATAACACGGTGAGACATATTGAAACGACAATAACTCTCTTGATCTCCGTTGGAAAAATACAAATTTTGAGTTCAAATTCAAGCTCAGAATGTCTACTTTCTTAAAAATTCAGGCCACGTCTAAAAATTCCAAACCGTTCAAAAGTTATCTTCGAAAAGTTTAGCGAAGATGAGTTTTCGAGATGACTGATCCCGCGATATAGAAAATTATTTCCAAGCCAAATTTTCGAGCGAAACGTTTGACTTCCATTTTTACTTCCTCCTATCGGAACATAATTGGAATCCGTAATTCGGGTAACAAGGAGAGACATTTAAAAACGACAATAACTCTCTTGATTTCCAGCTAAAAAATACAAATTTTGGGTTCAAATTCAAGCTCAGAATGTGTACTTTCTAAACCGTTCATGCCGCGTCTAAAAATTCCTAACTATTCAAAACTTATCTTCGTAACGGTTACCGAAGACGAGTTTTCAACACATTTCCAAATCAAGTGACGCACCGAATAACTTGCAGCGAATTTATTTTTACCAAAAATTCATTTCGAGATGGTTGATCCCAAGATATAAGAAAAATATTTCCGAGCCAAATTCATGAGTGAAACGTTTGACTTCCATTTTTACTCCCTCCTATCGAAACATAATTGGAATCCGCAATTCGAGTAACACGGTAAGACATATTGAAACGACCATAACTCTCTTGATTTCCATTGGTAATATAGAAATTTTGAGTTCAAATTCAAGCTCAGAATGTATACTTTCTAAAACATTCAGGCCACGTCTAAAAATTCAAAGCCGCTGAAAAGTTATGTTCGAAACAGTTACCGAAGATGAGTATTCAGTATATTTTCAAATAGATTAACGCTCGTGAATAACTTGCCGCGAAAGTATTTTTTACCCAGAACTTCATTTCAAGGTGATTGATCCGTGATATAAGAAAATTATTTCCAAGCTGTATTTGTGACCGAAACGTTTGACTTCCATTTTTACACCCTCCTATCAGAACATATTTGGAATCCGTAATTCGGGTAACAAGGAGAGACATTTCGAAACGACAATAACTCTCCTGACTTAGGTTGAAAAAATACAAAATTTGAGTTCAAATTAAAGCTCAGAACGTGTACTTTCTAAACCATTCATGCCGCGTCTAAAAATTCCTACGCGTTCAAAAGTTATCTTCGAAACGGTTACTGAAGACGAGTTTTCAACACGTTTCCAAATCGATTGACGCACCGAATAACTTGCTGCGAAATTATTTTTTACCAAAACTTCATTTCGAGATGATTGATCACAAGATATAAGAAAAATATTTCCAAGCCAAATTCGTGAGCAAAAAGTTAGACTTCCATTTTTACTTCCCCCCCTCCCCCATCGGCACATAATTGGAATCCGTAATTTGGGTAACACGGTGAGACATATTGAAACGACAATAACTCTCTTGATTTCCATTGGAAAAATACAAATTTTGAGTTCAAATTGAAGCACAGAATGTGTACTTATAAAACATTCAGGGCGCATCTAAAAATTCCCAACCGTTCAAAAGTTATCTTCGAAACGGTTACCGAAGATGAGTTTTCAACACATTTTCAAATCGATTAACGCTCTGAATAACTTGCAGCGAAAGTATTTTTTACCCAAAACTTCATTTAGAGCTGATTAATCCCGCGATATAAGAAATATATTTCCATGCCAAACTTGTGAGCAAAACGTTTGAGTTCCATTTTTACTCCCTCCTATCGGTACATAATTGGAATCCGTAATTCGGGTAACAAGGAGAGACATTTCGAAAGGACAATAACTCTATTGATTTCCTTTGAAAAAATACAAATTTTGTGTTCAAATTCAAGCTCAGAATGTGTCCTTTCTAAACCATTCATGCCGAGTCAAAAAATTCCTAACCGTTCAAAAGTTATCTTCAAAATGGTTACCGAGGACGAGTTTTCAACACATTCCAAATCGATTGACGCACCGAATAACTTGTAGCGAAATTATTTTTTACCAAAACTTCATTTTGAGATGATTGAACGCAAGATATAAGAAAAATATTTCCCAGTCAAATTCGTGAGCGAAACATTTGACTTCCATTTTTACTCACCCCCCATCGGCACATAATTGGAATCCGTAATTCGGGTAACACGGTGAGACATATTGAAACGACAATAACTCTCTTGATCTCCGTTGGAAAAATACAAATTTTGAGTTCAAATTCAAGCTCAGAATGTCTACTTTCTGAAACATTCAGGCCACGTCTAAAAATTCCAAACCGTTCAAAAGTTATCTTCGAAAAGTTTAGCGAAGATGAGTTTTCAATATATTTTCAAACAGATTAACGCTCGTGAATAACTTGCAGCGAAAGTATTTTTTTCCCAAAACATCATTTCGAGATGATTGATCCTGCGACATAATAAAATTATTTCCAAGCCAAATTTGTGAGCGAACGGTTTGACTTCCATTTTTACTTCCTCCTGTGGGAACATAATTGGAATCCGTAATTCGGGTAAGAAGGAGAGACATTTCGAAATGACAATAACTCTCTTGATTTCCTTTGAAAAAATACAAAATTTGTGTTCAAATTCTAGCTTAGAATGTGTACCTTCTAAAACACTCAGACCGCGTCTAAAAATTCTTAACCGTTCAAAAGTTATATTCGAAACGGTTACCGAAGACGAGTTTTCAACACATTTCCAAATCGATTAACGCACCGAATAACTTGCAGCGAAATTATTTTTTACTAAAACTTCATGTCGAGATGATTGGTCCCAAGATATAAGAAAAATATTTCCAGGCCAAGTTCATGAGAGAAACATTTGACTTCCATTTTTGCTCCCCCCCCCCTCTAATCGGCACATAATTGGAATCTGTAATTCGGGTAACACGGTGAGACATATTGAAACGACAATAACTCTCTTGATTTCCATTGGAAAAATAAAAATTTTGAGTTCAAATTCAAGCTCAGAATGTGTACTTTCTAAAACATTCAGGCCGCGTCTAAAAATTCCAAACCATTCGAAAGTTATCTTCGAAATGGTTACCGAAGATGAGTGTTCATTATATTTTCAAATAGATTAACGCTCGTGAATAACTTGCAGCAAAAGTATTTTTTTTCCCAAAACTTCATTTCAAGATGATTGATCCCGCGATTTAAGAAAATTATTTCCAAGCCAAATTTGTGAGCGAAACGTTCGACTTCCATTTTTACTCCCTCCTATCAGAACATAATTGGAATCCGTAATTCGGGTAACAAGGAGAGACATTTTAAAACGACAATAACTCTCTTAATTTCCAGTTAAAAAATACAAATTTTGGGTTCAAATTCAAGCTCAGAATGTGTACTTTCTAAACCGTTCATGCCGCGTCTAAAAATTCCTAACCATTCAAAACTTATCTTCGTAACGGTTACCGAAGACGAGTTTTCAACATATTTCCAAATCGATTGACGCTCCGAATAACTTGCAGTGAAATTATTTTTTACCAAAACTTCATTTCGAGATGACTGATCTCGAGATGTAAGAAAAATATTTCCAAGCCAAATTTGTGAGCGAAATGTTTGACTTCCATTTTTACTCCCTCCTATTGGCACATAATTGGAATCCGCAATTCGGCTAACACGGTGACACATATTGAAACGACAATAACTCTCGTGATTTCCATTAGAAAAATACAAATTTATAGTTCAAATTCAAGCTCAGAATGTCTACTTTCTAAAACATTCAGGCCGCGTCTAAAACTTCGGAACCGTTCAAAAGTTATCTTCGAAACGGTTACCGAAGATGAGTTTTCAATATATTTTCAAATAGATTAACGCTCGTGAATAACATGCAACGAAAGTATTTTCTACCCAAAACATCAATTCGAGATGATTGATCCCGCGATATAAGAAAATTATTTCCAAGCAAAATTTGTGAGCGAAACGTTCGACTTCCATTTTTACTCCCTCCTATCGGCACATAATTGGAATCCGCAATTCGGCTAACACGGTGACACATATTGAAACGACAGTAACTCTCTTGATTTCCATTGGAAAAATAAAAATTTTGAGTTCAAATTCAAGCTCAGAATGTGTACTTTCTAAAACATTCAGGCCGCGTCTAAAAATTCCAAACCATTCGAAAGTTATCTTCGAAATGGTTACCGAAGATGAGTGTTCATTATATTTTCAAATAGATTAACGCTCGTGAATAACTTGCAAAGTATTTTCTACCCAAAACATCAATTCGAGATGATTGATCCCGCGATATAAGAAAATTATTTCCAAGCCAAATTTGTGAGCGAAATGTTTGACTTCCATTTTTACTTTCTCCTATCGGAACATAATTGGAATCCGTAATTCGGGTAACAAGGAGAGACATTTTAAAACGACAATAACTCTCTTGATTTCCAGTTAAAAAATACAAATTTTGGGTTCAAATTCAAGCTCAGAATGTCTAATTTCTAAACCGTTCATGCCGCGTCTAAAAATTCCTAACCATTCAAAACTTATCTTCGTAACGGTTACCGAAGACGAGCTTTCAGCACATTTCCAAATCAATTGACGCACCGAATAACTTGCAGCGAAATTATTTTTACCAAAAATTCATTTCGACATGGTTGATCCCAGGATATAAGAAAAATATTTCCAAGCCAAATTCATGAGTGAAACGTTTGACTTCCATTTTTACTCCCTCCTATTGAAACATAATTGGAATCCGCAATTCGAGTAACACGGTGAGACATATTGAAACGACAATAACTCTCTTGATTTCCATTGGTAATATACAAATTTTGAGTTCAAATTCAAGCTCAGAATGTATACTTTCTAAAACATTCAGGCCACGTCTAAAAATTCAAAACCGCTCAAAAGTTATGTTCGAAACAGTTACCGAAGATGAGTTTTCAGTATATTTTCAAGTAGATTAACGCTCGTGACTAACTTGCCGCGAAGGTATTTTTTACCCAGAACTTCTTTTCAAGATGATTGATCCCGTGATATAAGAAAATTATTGCCAAGCCGTATTTGTGACCGAAACGTTTGACTTCCATTTTTACTCCCTCCTATCAGAACATATTTGGAATCCGTAATTCGGGTAACAAGGAGAGACATTTCGAAACGACAATAACTCTCCTGACTTAGGTTGAAAAAATACAAAATTTGAGTTCAAATTAAAGCTCAGAATGTGTACTTTCTAAACCATTCATGCCGCATCTAAAAGTTCCTGACCGTTCAAAAGTTATCTTCGAAACGATTACTGAAGACGAGTTTTCAACACATTTCCAAATCGATTGACGCACCGAATAACTTGCTGCAAAATTATTTTTTACCAAAACTTCATTTCGAGATGATTGATCACAAGATATAAGAAAAATATTTCCAAGCCAAATTCGTGAGAAAAAAGTTAGACTTCCATTTTTACTCCCCCCCCCCCCCCATCGGCACATAATTGGAATCCGTAATTCGGGTAACACGGTGAGACATATTGAAACGACAATAACTCTCTTGATTTCCATTGGAAAAATACAAATTTTGAGTTCAAATTGAAGCACAGAATGTGTACTTTCTAAAACATTCAGGCCGCATCTAAAAATTCCCAACCGTTCAAAAGTTATCTTCGAAACGGTTACCGAAGATGAGTTTTCAACACATTTTCAAATCGATTAACGCTCTGAATAACTTGCAGCGAAAGTATTTTTTACCCAAAACTTCATTTTGAGCTGATTAATCCCGCGATATAAGAAATATATTTCCATGCCAAACTTGTGAGCGAAACGTTTGAGTTCCATTTTTACTCTCTCCTATCGGTACAGAATTGGAATCCGTAATTCGGGTAACAAGGAGAGACATTTCGAAACGACAATAACTCTATTGATTTCCTTTGAAAAAATACATATTTTGTGTTCAAATTCAAGCTCAGAATGTGTCCTTTCTAAACCATTCATGCTGAGTCTAAAAATTCCTAACCGTTCAAAAGTTATCTTCGAAACGGTTACCGAGGACGAGTTTTCAACACATTCCAAATCGATTGACGCACCGAATAACTTGTAGCGAAATTATTTTTTACCAAAACTTCATTTTGAGATGATTGATCCCAAGATATAAGAAAAATATTTCCCAGTCAAATTCGTGAGCGAAACATTTGACTTCCAATTTCACTCACCCCCCATCGGCACATAATTGGAATCCGTAATTCGGGTAACACGGTGAGACATATTGAAACGACAATAACTCTCTTGATCTCCGTTGGCAAATACAAATTTTGAGTTCAAATTCAAGCTCAGAATGTCTACTTTCAAAAACATTAAGGACACGTCTAAAATTTCCATACCGTTCAAAAGTTATCTTCGAAAAGTTTAGCGAAGATGAGTTTTCAATATATTTTCAAACAGATTAACGCTCGTGAATAACTTGCAGCGAAAGTATTTTTTTCCCAAAACATCATTTCGAGATGATTGATCCCGCGACATAATAAAATTATTTCCAAGCCAAATTTGTGAGCGAAACGTTTGACTTCCATTTTTACTTCCTCCTGTGGGAACATAATTGGAATCCGTAATTCGGGTAACAAGGAGAGACATTTCGAAATGACAATAACTCTCTTGATTTCCTTTGAAAAAATACAAAATTTGTGTTCAAATTCAAGCTTAGAATGTGTACTTTCTAAAACACTCAGACCGCGTCTAAAAATTCCGAACCGTTCAAAAGTTATCTTCGAAACGGTTACCGAAGACGAGTTTTCAACACATTTCCAAATCGATTAACGCACCGAATAACTTGCAGCGAAATTATTTTTTATGAAAACTTCATGTCGAGATGATTGATCCCAAGATATAAGAAAAATATTTCCAGGCCAAGTTCATGAGAGAAACATTTGACTTCCATTTTTGCTCCCAACCCCCCATCGGCACATAATTGGAATCCGTAATTCGGGTAACACAGTGAGACATATTGAAACGACAATAACTCTCTCGATTTCCATTGGAAAAATAAAAATTTTGAGTTCAAATTCAAGCTCAGAATGTGTACTTTCTAAAACATTCAGGCCGCGTCTAAAAATTCCAAACCGTTTGAAAGTTATCTTCGAAACGGTTACCGAAGATGAGTGTTCATTATATTTTCAAATAGATTAACGCTCGTGAATAACTTGCAGCGAAAGTATTTTTTTCCCAAAACTTCATTTCAAGATGATTGATCCCGCGATTTAAGAAAATTATTTCCAAGCCAAATTTGTGAGCCAAACGTTCGACTTCCATTTTTACTCCCTCCTATCGGAACATAATTGGAATCCGTAATTCGGGTAACAAGGAGAGACATTTCGAAATGACAATAACTCTCTTGATTTCCTTTGAAAAAATACAAAATTTGTGGTCAAATTCTAGCTCAGAATGTGCACTTTCTAAAACATTCAGGCCACGTCTAAAATTCCTAATCGTTCAGAAGTTATCTTCGAAACGGTTACCGACGATGAGTTTTCAACACATTTTCAAATCGATTAACGCTCTGAATAACTTGCAGCGAAAGTATTTTTTACCCAAAACTTCACTTCGAGAAGATTGATCCCGCGAAATCTGAAAATTATATCCAACGCAAATTCGTGAGAGAAACGTTTGACTTCCATTTTTACTCCCTCCTATCGAAACATAATTGGAATCCGCAATTCGGGTAACACGGTGAGACATATTGAAACGACAATAACTCTCTTGATTTCCATTGGTAATATACAAATTTTGAGTTCAAATTCAAGCTCAGAATGTATACTTTCTAAAACATTCAGGCCACGTCTAAAAATTCAAAACCGCTCAGAAGTTATCTTCGAAACAGTTACCGTAGATGAGTTTTCAGTATATTTTCAAATAGACTAACGCTCGTGAATAACTCGCCGCGAAAGTATTTTTTACCCAGAACTTCGTTTCAAGATGATTGATCCCGTGATATAAGAAAATTATTGCCAAGCCGTATTTGTGACCGAAACGTTTGACTTCTATTTTTACTCCCTCCTATCGAAACATATTTGGAATCCGTAATTCAGGTAACAAGGAGAGACATTTCGAAACGATAATAACTCTCCTGACTTAGGTTGAAAAAATACAAAATTTGAGTTCAAATTAAAGCTCAGAATTTGTACTTTCTAAACCATTCATGCCGCGTCCAAAAATTCCTAACCGTTCAAAAGTTATCTTCGAAACAGTTACTGAAGACGAGTTTTCAACACATTTGCAAAACGATTGACGCACCGAATAACTTGCTGCGAAATTATTTTTTACCAAAACTTCATTTCGAGATGATTGATCACAAGATATAAGAAAAATATTTCCAAGCCAAATTCGTGAGCAAAAAGTTAGACTTCCATTTTTACTCACCCCCCATCGGCACATAATTGGAATCCGTAATTTGAGTAACACGATGAGACATATTGAAACGACAATAACTCTCTTGATCTCCGTTGGAAAAATACAAATTTTGAGTTCAAATTCAAGCTCAGAATGTCTACTTTCTAAAACATTCAAGCCGCGTCTAAAAATTCCAAACCGTTCAAAAGTTATCTCCGAAAAGTTTAGCGAAGATGAGTTTTCAATATATTTTCAAACAGATTAACGCTCGTGAATAACTTGCAGCGAAAGTATTTTTTTCCCAAAACATCATTTCGAGATGATTGATCCCGCGACATAATAAAATTATTTCCAAGCCAAATTTGTGAGCGAAACGTTTGACTTCCATTTTTACTTCCTCCAGTGGGAACATAATTGGAATCCGTAATTCGGGTAACAAGGAGAGACATTTCGAAATGACAATAACTCTCTTGATTTCCTTTGAAAAAATACAAAATTTGTGTTCAAATTCTAGCTTAGAATGTGTACTTTCTAAAACACTCAGACCGGGTCTAAAAATTTCGATCCGTTCAAAAGTTATCTTCGAAACGGTTACCGAAGATGAGTTTTCAACACATTTCCAAATCGATTAACGCACTGAATAACTTGCAGCGAAATTATTTTTTATGAAAACTTCATGTCGAGATGATTGATCCCAAGATATAAGGAAAATATTTCCAGGCCAAGTTCATGAGAGAAACATTTGACTTCCATTTTTGCTCCCCCCCCCCCCCCCCCCCGCCATCGGCACATAATTGGAATCCGTAATTCGGGTAACACGGTGAGACATATTGAAACGACAATAACTCTCTTGATTTCCATTGGAAAAATAAAAATTTTAAGTTCAAATTCAAGCTCAAAATGTGTACTTTCTAAAACATTCAGGCCGCGTCTAAAAATTCCAAACCGTTCGAAAGTTATCTTCGAAACGGTTCCCGAAGATGAGTGTTCATTATATTTTCAAATAGATTAACGCTCGTGAATAACTTGCAGCGAAAGTATTTTTTTCCCAAAACTTCATTTCAAGATGATTGATCCAGCGATTTAAGAAAATTATTTCCAAGCCAAATTTGTGAGCGAAACGTTCGACTTCCATTTTTACTCCCTCCTATCGGAACATAATTGGAATCCGTAATCCGGGTAACAAGGAGAGACATTTCGAAATGACAATAACTCTCTTGATTTCCTTTGAAAAAGTACAAAATTTGTGGTCAAATTCTACCTCAGAATTTGCACTTTCTAAAAGATTCAGGCCACATCTAAAATTCCTAATCGTTCAGAAGTTATCTTCGAAACGGTTACCGACGATGAGTTTTCAACACATTTTCAAATCGATTAACGCTCTGAATAACTTGCAGCGAAAGTATTTTTTACCCAAAACTTCACTTCGAGAAGATTGATCCCGCGAAATATGAAAATTATAACCAACGCAAATTCGTGAGAAAAACGTTTGAGTTCCATTTTTACTCCCTCCTATCGGCACATAATTGGAATCTGCAATTCGGGTAACACGGTGAGACATATTGAAATGACAATAACTCTCTTGATTTCCATTGGAAAAATATAAATTTTGAGTTCCAATTCAAGCTCAGAATGTCTACTTTCTAAAACATTCATGCTGCGTCTAAAAATTCCAAACCGTTCAAAAGTTATCTTTGAAACGGTTACCGAAGATGAGTTTTCAATATATTTTCAAATAGATTAACATTCGTGAATAACTTGCCGCGAAAGTAATTTTTACCCAAAACTTCATTCGAGATGATTGATCCAACGATATAAGAAAATTATTTCCAAGCCAAATTTGTGAGCGAAACATTTCACTTCCATTTTTACTCCCGTCTATCGGAACATAATTGGAATCCGTAATTCGGGTAACAAGGAGAGAGATTTCGAAACGACAATAACTCTCTTGATTTCCATTGAAAAAATACAAATTTTGAGTTCAAATTCTAGCTCAGAATGTCTACTTTCTAAAACATTCAGGCCGCATCTAAAAATTCCAAACCGTTCAAAAGTTATCTTCGCAACGGTTGCGGAAGATGAGTTTTCAACACAATTTCAAACCGATTAACGCTCTGAATAACTTGCGGCAAAAGTATTTTTTACCCAAAACTTCATTTCGAGATGATTGATCCCGCGACATAAGAAAAATATTTCCAAGGAAATTCGTGAGAGAAACGTTTTACTTCCATTTTTACTCCCTCCAATCGGCACATAATTGGAATCCGGAATTCGGGTAACATGGTGAGACATATTGAAACGACAATAACTCTCTTGATTACCATTGGAAAAATACAAATTTTGAGTTCAAATTCAAGCTCAGAATGTCTACTTTCGAAAACATTCAGGCCGCATCTAAAAATTACAAACCGTTCAAAAGTTATCTTCGAAACGGTTACCGAAGATGAGTTTTCAATATATTTTCGAATAGATTAACGCTCGTGAATAACTTGCCGCGAAAGTATTTTTTACCCAGAACTTCATTTCAAGATGATTAATCCCGTGATATAAGAAAATTATTTCCATGCCAAATTTGTGAGCGAAACGTTTGACTTCCATTTTTACACCCCCTATCGGAACATAATTGGAATCTGTAATTTGGGTAACAAGGAGAGACATTTCGAAACGACAATAACTCTCTTAATTTCTGTTGAAAAAATACAAATTTTGAGTTCTAATTCAAGCTCAGAATGTGTACTTTCTAAACCATTCAGGCCGTGTCTAAAAAATCCAAAACGTTCAAAAGTTATCTTCGAAACGGATATCGAAGACGAGTTTTCAACACATTTCCAAATCGATTGACGCATCGAATAACTTGCAGCGAAATTATCTTTTACCCAAAACTTCATTTCGAGATGATTGATCCCAATATATAAGAAAAATATTTCCAAGCCAAATTCGTGAGCGAAACGTTTGATTTCCATTTTTACTCCCTCCCATCGGCACATAATTGGAATCCGCAATTCGGGTAACACGGTGAGCCATATTGAAACGACAATAACTTTCTTGATTTCCACCGGAAAAATACAAATTTTGAGTTCAAATTCAAGCTCAGAATGTCTACTTTCAAAAACATTCAGGCCGCGTCTAAAAATTCCAAACCGTTCAAATGTTATCTTCTAAATGGTTACCGAATATGAGTTTTCAACACATTTTCAAATCGATTAACGCTCTTAATAACTTGCAGCGAAAGTATTTTTTTACCCAAAACTTCATTTCGATATGATTGATCCCGCGATATAAGAAAAATATTTCCAAGCCAAATTTGTGAGCGAAACTTTTGACTTCCATATTCACTCCCTCCTATCAGAACATAATTCGAATTCGTAATTTGGGTAGCAAGGATAGACATTTCGAAACGACAATAAATCTCCTGATTTCCATTGAAAAACTACAAATTTTGAGTTGAAATTCAAGCTCAGAATGTGTACTTTCTAAACCATTCTTGCCGCGTCTAAAAATTCCTAACCATTCCAAAGTTATCTTCGAAACGGTTACCAAAAACGAGTTTTCAACACATTTCCAAATCGATTGACGCATCGAATAACTTGCAGCGAAATAATTTTTTACCAAAACTTCATTTCGAGATGATTGATCACAAGATATAAGAAAAATATTTCCAGGCCAAATTCATGAGCTAAACATTTGACTTCCATTTTTAGTCCTCCCCCCCCCTAGCGGCACATAATTGAAATCCGTAATTCGGGAAACACGGTGAGACATATTGAAACGACAATAACTCTCTTGATTTCCATTGGAAAAATACAAATTTTCTGTTAAAATTCCAGCATAGAATGTCTACTTTCTAAAAGATTCAGGCCACGTCTAAAAATTCCAAACCGTTCAAAAGTTATCTTCGAAGCGGTTACCGAAGATGACTCTTCAATATATTTTCAAATAGATTAACGCTCGTGAATAACTTGCAGCGAAAGTATTTTTTACCCAAAACTTCATTTCGAGATGATTGAACCCGCGATATAAGAAAATTATTTCCAAGCCAAATTTGTGAGCGAAACGTTTGACTTCCATTTTTACTTCCTCCTATCGGAACATAATTGGAATCCGTAATTCGGGTAAGAAGGAGAGACATTTCGATACGACAATAACTCTCTTGATTTCCTTTGAAAAAATACAAAATTTGTGTTCAAATTCTAGCTCATAATGTGTACTTTCTAAAACATTCAGGCCGCGACCAAAAATTCCTAACCGTTCAAAAGTTTTCTTCGAAACGGTTACCGAAGATGAGTTTTGAACACATTTTCAAATCTATTAACGCTCTGAATAACTTGCAGCGAAAGTATTTTTTACCCAAAACTTCATTTCGAGATGATTGATCCCGCGATATATGAAAAGTATTCCCAAGGCAAATTCGTGAGAGAAACGTTTCACTTCCATTTTTACTCTGTCCTATCGGCACATAATTCGAATCCGCAATTCGGGTAATATGGTGAGACATATTGAAACGACAATAACTCTCTTGATTTCCTTTGGAAAAATACAAATTTTGAATTAAAATTCAAGCTCAAAATGTCTACTTTCTAAAACATTTAGGCCACGTCTAAAAATTCCAAACCGTTCAAAAGTTATCTTTGAAACGGTTACCGAAGATGAGTTTTCAACATATATTCAAATAGATTAACGCTTGTGAATAACTTGCAATGAAAGTATTTTTTACCCAAAACTTCATTTCAAGATGATTGATCCCGCAATATAAGAAAATTATTTCCAAGCCAAATTTGTGAGCGAAATGTTTGACTTCCATTTTTACTCCCTCCTATCGGAACATAATTGGAATCCGTAATTCGGGTAACGAGGAGAGACATTTCGAAACAACAATAACTTTCTTGATTTCCTTTGAAAAAATACAAAATTGTTGTTCAAATTCTAGCTCAAAATGTGTACTTTCTAAAACATTCATGCCGCGTCTAAAAATTCCTAACCGTTCAAAAGTTATCTTCGAAATGGTTACCGAAGATGAGTTTTCAACACATTTTCAAATCGATTAACGCTCTGAATAACTTGCAGCGAAAGTATTTTTTACCCAAAACTTCATTTCAAGATGATTGATCCCGCGATATATGAAAAATATTTCCAAAGCAAATTCGTGAAAGAAACGTTTGACTTCCATTTTTACTCCCTCCTATTGGCACATAATTGGAATCCGCAATTCAGGTAACACGGTGAGACATATTGAAACGACAATATGTTAGGATTAGTGCCCTTAAATCCTATTGTATGATGCTATGTATGATATTAAGTTTGACATTATGTATGACTTAATATTATGTTTAATAAATTTGTTTTATTATTATCTGAAATAATGGTAACATGAATATTAGGACATTATCATTTGGTCCATCAGATGCATAGTATGTGATTTATGTGAAGAGTCACAGAAGATATAAATCATAAGTTCTTTGTAAACTCAGAATTATAGTTCGTAGTCGGTGATGAAATTGGGCATTTCATCTGCGAAGACTATAACATATCAACTACGATGATTTGTCTTAATCATGGAAGTGGAGACTTCTAGTTGATGTGTTGATATGTTTTAAGAGTTAAAACATATTGAACTGGACCTCTGTGAGATTTATTATTCTCCTAAAGACTGTCAAATGAATAATAAATCTCACGACTTACATTTGCATAAACTCTTAATCCTGAGAGAATAATGGACCTGATCATAAGGTGTAGGTTGCTTTGATATATCAGGAGTGAGATCTGAAGTAACGGTCAAAACCTCATTATATTGGGCAGCCACATTTAGTGTTAATGGAACATATATTCTCAAGATGGAATTCATAGTCTCTTAACGAAGATATAAAGTATTCCCTTAAGATAAGTTTAATGAGTTTGTTATTCAGAGAGTTATGCCTAACCACTTTAGTAAGACTAAAGTATATATTTATGGAATTGGATTTCATAAATATATGATGAATAACATTAAAGGATTAAACCGGGTACTCAAGGATTAAGATGTAGTAATTTACAAAGTGGCAGTCTACATTAATGACTTTGTATTACTACGAATATTTAATGAAGAGGTTGCATCTATAATAAAGTCTTGGGATATAATTTATAGATAAGACCTAGAGTGCAACTATATTTATATAGTGATATTAAATATAGTTAATGGTAATTTTGGGCTTGTCAAGAGTTGACAGAAAAGCCCAAGGCCCATTGGAGCTAGTGTCTTATTGGTCCCTTTTGGTCCCACTCCAAACCACACACTTAAGCCCAATTGGTAAGGCTCAAAAGGCTAGCCCAATTAGATAAGTTGGTTAGATACAAAGGGAAAAATGTTCAGATTTTTCTGAGTGTAAAAAAACAACATTGAAATGATGTGTATGAGAGTTCTAGTCACTCTCTAGTCATCCCTTTGTTACCAATTGAGAGACCACACATCTTGGGCGTTAGTGGAATTGGAGTGAAGATTAAAAGTAATCCCGAGTACTTCAATCTTTGTTTTTGAAATTCACCGCTTCAAGGTACGATCTCTTGTTCTCAAATTCTGAAATTTACTTAGTACGTGATATCAATATCGAATGAAGTAAATCCGTTTAAAACTTAATTTCCACTGCACTCATCTTTAATTTCCATCAAATGGTACGTTTGACTTCCATTTTTACACCCTCCTATCGGCACATAATTGGAATCCGTAATTCGGCTAACACGGTGAAACATATTGAAACGAAAATAACTATCTTAATTTCCAGTCGAAGATTACAAATTTTGCATTCAAATTCAAGCTCACAATGTGTACTTTTCAAAACATTCTTGCCGAATCTAAAAATTCCAAGCCGTTCAAAAGTTATATTCGAAATGGTTACCGAAGACGCGTTTTCAACACTTTTTCAAATCGATTGACGCTCTGAATAACTTACTGCGAAAGTGTTTTTTACCCAAAACGTCATTTCGAGATGATTGATCTCGTGATATAAGAAAAATATTTCCAAGCCAAATTCGTGAGTGACACGTTTGACTTCCATTATTACTCCCACTTATCGGCACATAATTGGAATCCGTAATTCGGGCAAAACAGTGAGACTAATTGAAACGACAATTACTCTCTTCATTTCAAGTCAAAAAATACAAAATTTGAGTTCAAATTCAAGCTCAGAATGTGTACTTTCTAAAACATTCAGGCCGCGTCTAAAAATTCCAAACCGTTCAAAAGTTTTCTTCAAAACGGTTACCGAAGTTGAGTTTTCAAAACATTTTCAAATTGATTGACGCTCTGAAGAACTTGCAACGAAAGTATTTTTTACCCAAAAATTCATTTCGAGATGATTGCTCCCGCGATATAAGAAAAATATTTCCAAGCCAAATTCATGAGCGAAACGTTTGATTTCCATTTTTACTCCCCCTTATCGGCACATAATTGGAATCCGTAATTCGGGTAACACGGTGAGACCTATTGAAACGACAATAGATCTCTTGATTTCCATTGAAAAAATATAAATTTTGAGTTCAAATTCAAGCTCAGAATGTGTACTTTCTAAAACGTTCAGGCCGCGTCTAAAAATTCCTAACCATTCAAAAGCTTTCTTCGAAACGGTTACCAAAGTTGAGTTTTCAACACATTTTCAAATCGATTGACGCTCTAAACAACTCGCAGCGAAAGTATTTTTTACCCAAAACTTCATTTCGAGATGATTGATCCAGCAATATAGGAAAAATATTTCCAAGCCAAACTCGTGAGCGAAACGTTTGACTTCCATTTTTACTCCCTCCTATCGGCACATAATTGGAATCCGTAATTCGGGTAACACGGTGAGACATATTGAAACGACAATAACTCTCTTGATTTCCATTGAAAAAATAGAAATTTTGAGTTCAAATTCAAGCTCAGAATGTGTACTTTCTAAAAGTTAAGGCCGCATCTAAAAATTCCTGACCGTTCAGAAGTTATCTTCGAGACGATGACCGAAGATGAGTTTTCAATACATTTTCAAATCAATTAACGTTCTTGAATAACTTGCAGCCAAAGTATTTTTTTTACCCAAAACTTCATTTCGAGACGATTGATCCCGCGATAAAAGAAAAATATTTCCAATCCAAATTCGTGAGCGAAACGTTTGACTTCCATTTTTAATCCCTCCTATCGGCACATAATTGGAATCCGTAAGTCGGGTAACACGGTGAGACATATTGAAACGACAATAACTCTCTTGATTTCCATTTAAAAAATATAAATTTTGAGTTCACATTCAAGCTCAGAATGTGTACTTTCTAAAACATTGAGGCTTAAAAATTCCTAACCGTTCAAAAGTTTTCTTCGAAACGGTGACCGAAGTTGAGTTTTCAACACATTTTCAAATCGATTAATGATCTGAATAACTTGCAGCGAAAGTATTTTCTACCCAAAAATTCATTTCAAGATTATTGATCCCGTGATATAAGAAAAATATATCCAAGGCAAATTCGTGAGCGAAACGTTTGACTTCCATTTTTACTCCCTCCTATTGGCACATAATTGGAATCCGTAATTCAGGTAACACCTTGTTACATATTGAAACGACAATAACTCTCTTGATTTCACATCAAAAAATACAAATTTTTTTTTGAAATTCAAGCTCAAAATGTGTACATTGTAAAACTTTCATGCCACATCTAAAAATTCCTAACCGTTCAAAAGTTATCTTCGAAACGGTTACCGAATATGAGTTTTCAACACATTTTGAAATCGATTGACGCACTGAATAACAGGCAACGAGAGTATTTTTGACCCAAAACTTCATTTTGAGATGATTGATCCCGCGATACGAGAAAAATATTTCGAAGCCAAATTCGTGAGCAAAACATTTCACTTCCATTTTAATCCATCCTATCGGCACATAATTGGAATCCGTAAGTCGGGTAACACGGTGAGACATATTGAAACGACAATAACTCTCTTGATTTCCATTTAAAAATTATAAATTTTGAGTTCACATTCAAGCTCAGAATGTGTACTTTCTAAAACATTGAGGCTTAAAAATTCCTAACCGTTCAAAAGTTTTCTTTGAAACGGTGACCGAAGTTGAGTTTTCAACACATTTTCAAATTGATTAACGATCTGAATAACTTGCAGCGAAAGTATTTTCTACCCAAAACTTCATTTCAAGATGATTGATCCCGTGATATAAGAAAAATATATCCAAGGCAAATTCGTGAGCGAAACGTTTGACTTCCATTTTTACTCCCTCCTATCAGCACATAGTTGGAATCCGTAATTCGGGTAACACCTTGAGACATATTGAAACGACAATAACTCTCTTGATTTCACGTCAAAAAATACAAATTTTGTGTTGAAATTCAAGCTCAGAATGTGTACATTCTAAAACTTTCATGCTGCGTCTAAAAATTCCTAACCGTTCAAAAGTTATCTTCGAAACGGTTACCGAATATGAGTTTTTAACACATTTTGAAATCGATTGACGCACTGAATAACTTGCAACGAGAGTATTTTTTACCCAAAACTTGATTTTGAGATGATTGATCCCGCGATACGAGAAAAATATTTTGAAGCCAAATTCGTGAGCAAAACGTTTCACTTCCATTTTTACTCCCTCCTATCGGCACATAATTGGAATCCGTAATTCGAGCAACACGGTGAGACATACTGAAACGACAATAAATCTCTTGATTTCCATTGAAAAAATACAAAATTTGAGTTCAAATTCAAGCTTAGAATGTGTACTTTCGAAAACATTAAGGCCGCATCTAAAAATTCCTAACCGTTCAAAAGTTTTCTTCGAAACGGTTACCGAAGTTGAGTTTCCAACACTTTTTTAAATCGATTGACAATTTGAAAAACTTGCAGCAAAAGTATTTTTTACCCAAAACTTCATTTCAAGATGATTGATCTTGTGATACAAGAAAAATATATCCAAGCCAAATTCGTGAGCGAAACGTTTGACTTCCATTTTTACTCCCTCCTATCTGCACATTATTGGAATCTGTAATTTGGGTAATACAGTGTGACATTTTAAACGACAATAACTCTCTTGATTTCGATTGAAAAAATACAAAATTTGTGTTCAAATTCAAGCTCAGAATGTGTACTTTCTAAAACATTCAGGACGCGCCTAAAAATTCATAACCGTTCAAAAGTTATCTTTGAAGATGACTTTTCAAGACATTTTCAAATCGATTAACGCTCTGAATAACTTGCGGCGTAAGTATTTTTTACCCAAAAGTTCATTTCGAGATGATTGATCGTGCACGAAACGATTAACGTCTATTTTTACTCCCTCCTATCGTCACATAATTGGAATCCATAATTTGGGTAACACGGTGAGATATATTGAAACGACAATAACTCTCTTGATTTCTATTGAAAAAATACAAAATTTGTGTTCAAATTCAAGCTCAGAATGTGTACTTTCTAAAACATTTAGGCCGCGTCTAAAAATTCCTAACCGTTCAAAAGTTATCTTCGAAATGGTTACCGAAGATGAGTTTTCAAGACATTTTCAAATCGATTAACGCTCTGAATAACTTGCGGCGAAAGTATTTTTTTCCCAAAAATTCATTTCGAGATGATTGATCCCACGATATAACAAAAATACTACGAAGCCAAATTCGTGAGCGAAACGATTGACTTCTATTTTCACTCCCTCCTATCGGCACATAATTGGAATCCGTAATTCGGGTAACACTATGAGATATATTGAAACGACAATAACTCTCTTGATTTCAATTGAAAAAGTACAAAATTTGAGATCGAATTCAAGCTCAGAATTTGTACTTTCTAAAACATTTAGGCCACGTCAAAAAATTCCTAACTGTTCAAAAGTTATCTTCGAAACGGTTACCATAGATGAGTTTTCAACACATTTTCAAATCGATTAATGCTCTGAATAACTTGCGGCGAAAGTGTTTTTTACCCAAAACTTCATTTCGAGATGACTGATCCTGCGATAGAAAAAAATATTTCCATGGTAAATTCGTGAGAGAAACGTTTGACTTCCATCTTAATCCCTCCTATCGGCACATAATTCGAATCCGCAATTCGGGTAACACGGTGAGACATATTGAAACGACAATAACTCTCTTGATTTCCATTGGAAAAATACAAATTTTGAGTTCGAATTCAAGCTCAGAATGTCTACTTTCTAAAATATTTAGGGCGCTTCTAAAAATTCCAAACCGTTCAAAAGTTATCTTCGAAACGGTTACCGAAGATGAGTTTTCAATATATTTTCAAATAGATTAACGCTCGTGAATAACTTGCCACGAAAGTATTTTTTACCCAAAACTTCATTTCGAGATGATTGATCCCACGATATAAGAAAATTATTTCCAAGCCAAATTTTTGAGCGAAACGTTTGACATCCATTTTTACTCCCTCCTATCGGAAGACAATTCGAATCCGTAATTCGGGTAACAAGGAGAGACAATTCGAAACGACAATAACTCCCTTGGTTTCCGTTGAAAAAATAAAAATTTTGAGTTCAAATTCAAGCTCAGAATGTGTACTTTCTAATACATTCAGGCCACGTCTAAAAATTCCTAACCGTTCAAAAGTTATCTTCGAAACGTTTACCGAAGACGAGTTTTCAACACATTTCCAAATCGATTGACGCACCGAATAACTTGCAGTGAAATTATTTTTTACCAAAACTTCATATCGAGATGATTCATCCCGCGATATAAGAAAATTATTTCCAAGCCAAATTTGTGAGCGAAACGTTTGACTTCCATTTTTACTCCCCCCCCCCAATCGGCACATAATTGGAATCCGTAATTCGGGTAACACGGTGAGACATATTGAAACGACAATAACTCTCTTGATTTCTATTGGAAAAATACAAATTTTTAGTTAAAATTCAAGCTCAGAATGTCTACTTTCTAAAACATTCAGGCCGTGTCTAAAAATTCCAAACCGTTCAAAAGTTATCTTTGAAACAGTTACCGAAGATGAGTTTTCAATATATTTTCAAATAGATTAACGCTTGTGAATAACTTGCAGCGAAAGTATTTTTTACCCAAAACTTCATTTCGAGATGATTGATCCTGCGATACAAGAAAATTATTTCCAAGTCAAATTTGGGAGCGAAACGTTTGACTTCCATTTTTACTCCCTCCTATCGGAACATAATTGGAATCCATAATTCGGGTAACAAGGAGAGACATTTTGAAAAGAAAATAACTCTCTTGATTTCCTTTGAAAAAATACAAAATTGTTGTTCAAATTCTAGCTCAGAATGTGTACTTTCTAAAACATTCATGCCGCGTCTAAAAATTCCTAACCGTTCAAAACTTATCTTCGAAACGGTTACCGAAGATGAGTTTTCAACACATTTTCAAATCGATTAACGCTCTGAATAACTTGCAGCGAAAGTATTTTTTACCCAAAACTTCATTTCAAGATGATTGATCCCGCGATATATGAAAAATATTTTCGAGGCAAATTCATGAGAGAAACGTTTGACTTCCATTTTTACTCCCTTCAATCGGCACATAATTGGAATCTGCAATTCAGGTAACACGGTGAGACATATTGAAATGATAATAACTCTCTTGATTTCCTTTTGAAAAATACAAATTTTGAGTTCAAATTCAAGCTCAGAATGTCTACTTTCTAAAACTTTAGACTGCGTCTAAAAATTCCAAACCGTTCAGAAGTTATCTTCGAAACGGTTACCGAAGATGAGTTTTCAATATATTTTCAAATAGATAAACGCTCGTGAATAACTTGCCACGAAAGTATTTTTTACCCAAAACTTCATTTCGAGATGATTGATCCTGCAATATAAGAAAATTATTTCCAAGCCAAATTTGTGAGTGAAACGTTTGATATCCATTTTTAATCCCTCCTATCGGAACATAATTGGAATCTGTAATTCGGGTAACAAGGAGAGAAATTTCAAAACGACAATAACTCTCTTGATTTCCATTGTTGTTCAAATTCTAGCTCAGAATGTGTACTTTCGAAACCATTCGGGCCGTGTCTAAAAATTCCTAACCGTTCAAAAGTTATCTTTGAAACGGTTACCGAAGATGAGTTTTCAACACATTTCCAGATCGATTAACGCTCTGAATAACTTGCAGCGAAAGTATTTTTTACCCAAAACTTCAATTCGAGATGATTGATCTCGCGATATAAGAAAAATATTTCCAAGGCAAATTCGTGAGAGAAATGTTTGACTTCCATTTTTACTCACTCCTATCGGCACATAATTGGAATCCGCAATTCGGGTAACATGGTGAGACATATTGAGACGACAATAATCTCTTGATTTCCGTTGGAAAAATACAAATTTTGAGTTCAAATTCTAGCTCAGAATGTGTACTTTCTAAAACATTCAGGCTGTGTTCGAAAGTTATCTTCGAAACGGTTACCGAAGATGAGTTTTCTGTTAGAAATTTAGATCCCTTAAACCAACCAGATTGCGTAGCCTAGTTAATTAGCCAAGTTGTTACTTAGTCAAATTAAACAATTCTAGGTTAAAACAATCAAACAATCATATCAAAATAATAAAGCAGCGGAATAATAAAAGACACAACGATATGGTCACCCAGGAAACCACACGGTAAAAACCTGGGGAGGATTTGACCCACCGATCCTCAAGGCAAACCTGAATCCACTATGAAAGAATTGAAGTTCATACAAAAGGACTACAAGCTCCCCGCTCGACTTCCTAATGCTACCCACCAGTAGAACTTACTGACACGACCACATGCAAGCTCCGAATCCACGGACTCCTTCTTTCTTGGACTCTTCAATCAAGTACAAGCACCCCCGCTTGTGTATCTTTAAGTTCTGGA
Source organism: Quercus cerris (assembly GCA_963669245.1). Classification (NCBI taxonomy): domain Eukaryota; kingdom Viridiplantae; phylum Streptophyta; class Magnoliopsida; order Fagales; family Fagaceae; genus Quercus; species Quercus cerris. Next base: position 81,728,173 of record OY770008.1, read on the forward strand.
ATCTGCAACTAAATGATTACCAAGTTCTTGACATAATCTTGAATCTTGGAAACCCTAAGTATATGTGAAGGAAAGCTCCTCAATGATTTCACAAGAGATTCACATATACAGCAATATGAGCAACAAAGACTTAGAGAGGTTTGGGTACAAAACCCTAGATACAAAAGAGACACTCTCTTCTCACTCTCTAAAAAGCTCTCAAAAACGTGGCTTAGGGTTTCCTTTATATAGTGGGAGAATTAGATCTGAAACCCTAATCCTTAATGGGCTTAAGCTGCTGTTTGGGCCGACTTAAAATTCTGCAGATACGATTTTCGATCGATCAAGCCTATTCTTCGATCAATCGAACCAGGCAGAATATGAAGTCTTCTTTATGCAGCTTGTACGTTCTTGAATCTTGAATTGAATCACCTTGAGCATTGTCTAATAAAACCTATAGACTCTAAGATCTATACCTAGACAAGTTTGTGTTCACGATTTGCCAATTTTTCTAAACATTTAGAACCTGACATTTTCAACACATTTTCAAATCGATTAACGCTCTGAATAACTTGCAGCCAAAGTATTTTTTACCCAAAACTTCATTTCGAGATGATTGATCCCGCGATATAAGAAAAATATTTCCAAACCTAATTCTTGAGCGAAACGTTTGACTTCCATTTTTACTCCCTCCTATCGGCACATAATTGGAATCCGCAATTCAGGTAACACAGTGAAACATTTTGAAACAACAATAACTCTCTTGATTTCCATTCAAACAATTCAAATATTTTGTTCAAATACAAGCTCATAATGTGTACTTTCTAAAACACTCAGGCCGTGCCTAAAAACTCCGAACCGTTCAAAAGTTATCTTCGAAATGGTTTCCGAAGATGAGTTTTCGACACATTTCCAAATCAATTGATGCTCAGAATAACTTGCAGCGAAATTATTTTTTACCAAAAATTCATTTTGATATGATTGATCCCGAGATATAAGAAAAATATTTCCAAGTCAAATTCGTGAGCGAAACGTTTGACTTCCATTTTTACTCCCTCCCATCGGCACATAATTGGAATCCGTAATTCGGGTAACATGGTGAGACATTTTAAACGACCATAACTCTCTTGACTTCCATTGAAAAAATACAAAATTTGTGTTCAAATTCAAGCACAGAATGTGAACTTTCTAAAACATTAGGCCGCGTCTAAAAATTCCGAACTGTCCAAAAGTTATCTTCGAAACGGTTACTGAAGATGAGTTTTCAACGCATTTTCAAGTCAATTAAGGCTCTGAATAACTTGCAGCGAAAGTATTTTTTACCCAAAACTTCATTTTGAGATGATTGATCCCACGATATAAGAAAATTATTTCCAAGCCAAATTTGTGAGTGAAACGTTTGACATCCATTTTTAATCCCTACTATCGGAACATAATTGGAATCCGTAATTCGAGTAACAAGGAGAGAAATTTCAAAACAACAATAACTCTCTTGATTTCCATTAAAAGAATACAAATTTTAAGTTCATATTCTAGCTCAGAATGTGTACTTTCGAAACCATTCGGGCCGCGTCTAAAAATTCTTAACCGTTCAAAAGCTATCTTCGAAACGGTTACCAAAGATGAGTTTTCAACACATTTCCAAATCGAATAACGCTCTGACTAACTCACAGCGAAAGTATTTTTTACCCAAAACTTCAATTCGAGATGATTGATCCCGCGATATAAGAAAAATATTTCCAAGGAAAATTCGTGAGAGAAATGTTTGACTTCCATTTTTACTCCCTCCTATCGACACATAATTGGAATCCGAAATTCGGGTAACACGGTGAGACATTGAAACGACAACAATCTCTTGATTTCCGTTGGAAAAATACAAATTTTGAGTTCAAATTCTAGCTCAAAATGTGTACTTTCTAAAACATTCAGGCCGCGTCTAAAAATTCCAAACCGTTCAAAAGTTATCTACGAAATGGTTACCGAAAATGAGTTTTCAATATATTTTCAAATAGAATAATGCTCGTGAATAACTTGCCGCGAAAGAATTTTTTACCCAAAACTTCATTTCGAGATGATTGATCCCGCGATATAAGAAAAATATTTCCAAGCCAAATTCGTGAGCGAAACGTTTGACTTCTGTTTTTACTCCCCACCATCGGCACATAATTGGTATCCGTGATTCGGGCAACACGGTGAGACATTTTAAATAACAATAACTCTCTTGATTTCCATTGAAAAAATACAATATTTGTGTTCAAATTCAAGCTCAGAATGTGTACTTTCTAAAACATTCAGGCCACGTGTAAAAATTCCTAACCGTTCAAAAGTTATCTTTGAAACGGTTACCGAAGATGAGTTTTCAACACATTTTCAAATCGATTAACGCTCTGAATAACTTGCAGCCAAAGTATTTTTTACCCAAAACTTCATTTCGAGATGATTGATCCTGCGATACAAGAAAAATATTTCCAAGCCAAATTCTTGAGCGAAATGTTTGACTTCCATTTTTACTCCCTCCTATCGGCACATAATTGGAATCCGCAATTCGGGTAACACGGTGAAACATATTGAAACGACAATAACTCTCTTGATTTCCATTCAAACAATTCAAATATTTTGTTCAAATACAAGCTCAGAATGTTTACTTTCTAAAACACTCAGGCCGCGTCTAAAAACTCCGAACCGTTCAAAAGTTATCTTCGAAATGGTTACTGAAGATGAGTTTTCGACACACTTCCAAATCAATTGATGCTCAGAATAACTTGCAGCGAAATTATTTTTTACCAAAACTTCATTTTGATATGATTGATCCCAAGATATAAGAAAAATATTTCCAAGTCAAATTCGTGAGCAAAACGTTTGACTTCCATTTTTACTCCCTCCCGTCGGCACAAAATTGGAATCCGTAATTCGGGTAACATGGGGAGACATTTTAAACGACCATAACTCTCTTGACTTCCATTGAAAAAATACAAAATTTGTGTTCAAATTCAAGCACAGAGTGTGACCTTTCTAAAACATTAGGCCGCGTCTAAAAATTCCAAACCGTTCAAAAGTTATCTTCGAAACGGTTACTGAAGATGAGTTTTCAACGCATTTTCAAATCGATTAAGGCTCTGAATAACTTGTAGCGAAAGTATTTTTTACCCAAAACTTCATTTCAAGATGATTGATCCCGCGATATAAGAAAATTATTTCCAAGCCAAATTTGTGAGTGAAACGTTTGACATCCATTTTTAATCCCTCCTATCGGAACATAATTGGAATCCGTAATTCGGGTAACAAGGAGAGAAATTTCAAAACGATAATAACTCTCTTGATATCCATTGAAAAAATACAAATTTTGAGTTCAAATTCTAGCTCAGAATGTGTACTTTCGAAACCATTCGGGCCGCGTCTA